>CM061524.1:57157870-58357870 GCA_030068015.2 Neoceratitis asiatica | reverse complement strand
ACGACTTCCGTACTTTGGTGATTCGGGTAGAAAGCAGAAGAATTAAAATTTTAAATAGGCGGCAACTTTCTCTTCAGTTTGAAATATTTCAATTATATCTATATTGTGCTCTATCCATCCCTCTCTTTTTTTAAGAATATCTCGCCTACAGCGGCACCAATAGTGTGCATTTTTAGTTGTATTTCTTTCTCACTGGCTTAGCCATATCTTAATTAGTAGCTTAATCGGAGAGTAAATGTAGTGTCTAGGAATATACCGACCATAACGCCACCTAGCGAGTGGATTACTTCCGAATATATACCACATATGAACCAAATCGGTACAGCCAAGTTTCAAAAAATAAAATGTATAGAAAATTCCGAAATTGTGACTCCTCCGCTTTTTTTACAGCAGCAACAAAAAATTTGGAATTTTTTTGAGTGAAAATACTTCCATAGGGAAATCCTAAAAGTACTTTTTGCAGAATCGAAATCGGTTCAGCTGCTTGACCAGGTGTCGTCGTCATATGAAAAACATTTCACCGTTAAATGAACTGACTTATTATAACCTGGATAAATAATATATCGTGGTATAAAAATAGAATAATAATCAGTATACATTATACTCGTCGGAGAAGTGTTATGTGTGAATATACATATGCATTTGGGTATAATGCACTTATATATATGTATATATATGTATATATAGGTATTTACATAGTACTTATATTTGTTTTCTTTTCGAAATTATTGCGCCTTGTTGAAGGGCAGTAAAATTTGCTTCAATTTAGCTCAGCTTTTTTCAGGGTTGTGGGTTCGTTATTCAACATTTTTGCTACTACTCTGTTAAGTATGCTGGCCAAAGTATAGCGAGGAGAGCGATTGCTGATTTGAGATGGGGAAAACTGTTAGATATACGTATGGCATTTCCTTTATAAAATTCAATAAAAAAAAATGCGCCAAAAAAATTTAAAAAAAAAATTGGAAAAAATTTTTTTAAGGATTAAACACATGAATAATACGGCTATTGCCTTATAAAAATAAGGAAATTTAATAGGAAAAAGAAAAAATTGTAATCAGCTATCAAATATAAAGTCGGCGGTTTATTAGCCATGACGATGAGGTCAAGAGCTAGTGCACCTTTGAGACTGTCTAGCGTTTCCATTAACAACTTGGCAGTTTGGCAGGATTTGGTAAGTGTTGCTGCCTCAAAAGCAGTCAAAGTACAATACACAAAAATATATTAATCCACCCACACCCCAAATAAGCCATACAAATGTATAATATTGTATATATGTTCTCATTTATGCGATTCGTAAAAAATATGACTCATGCGCAGTGTCCAACTAACGGTAATGAGCGCAATGAGCGGCAAATCGCAGTCTGCACTTTGGAGACTAAATAAATGTAAGCTTAAAAAAATTTCATGGAACAGGCTCAACGGGCAAATATATATAGCTTAAGTTGCTAAAAATTTACTCGTTATTGACACTTTTTCTTTTTGAAAGCGTCTGAATTTAAAATTGCAATAAATCGTGTAATAACTACTTGAAAGATTTTCGGTCCAGCTTCTACCATATCCATCATTTCCCCGCATAAGGTGAAACCTGTAGTTTCAACTCGTTTCTGAATTGCTAATATACTTTTGGGAAAGTAATAAATATTTTCACTCGGCGGTATTGGCATTACTTGCTAAGGGGTCAACGTAAAATATTTTAAACAGTAAACCACATGTTAATTCACAACATTTCCTTTCATTATAAGAGGGCTCATTAAATATTTATATACTATTATTATTTTATTTTCTTTAATTCCTTGGATCAAATATTAACTAGGTATATGTTTGTCCATTTTGCAACAGCATGAGACTGGTATATTTCTGATTGAAAACTAAAATTTGTCATATCATGGATTATTTCTGTCTAAAATTACCAATTGCTTGTATGAGAAAATGATAGTTGGCTGACTAGGCCTGCCTGTTGAATATACTAGTTGCAACGTAGTTCTCAACTGGCTCATTTGGCTATGGGGCTTATATCACCATGCTTATTTTACACACACATAATTATGTGACAACTTAAAATTGTAAAAATCAATAGAAAAACTTTTGAAAGTCAATGTCCTTAGCTGAAGGTTACATGAATTCCATATCCACTAATTATGATTGTGTGCAAATAAAACGAAGAGTAATGGTAATTATGGTTTCGGTTCTCATTTCTAAGGCATCAAGGCACGCATTTTGCCAAAAGCGTTTGTTTGTGAGCGAACGGTGTTTTCTGTTTGGAAATTCATTGCAGAATCCTTAGAGCTCACAAATGCCATTTCGTCGTATTTATGAGACAGTTTATGAGAACTACGGAACTACAAGGTGTGATAAATCTAGTACAATATATACAAATAGTGAGCATATCAAGAAGGGTGATAACCAACCTGGCAGTTGGATAGATCGAATCGAAAAAGACTTGCTTTACTTGGAATTCCTAATCGAAAAGTTCTATTGAAAATGATAAATTTTGAAAATTACAGAAATGGAAATGTTTATTTTAGCTTTAAGGTAAAATAATACAGCATCAATTCTATATAAATGTATATAAATGCAGCTGAAAGTCGCTTCAGCGGTTATAATAAACACCAATTATATAAACACATACTACATACATATGTATATTTTATATCCTGCGCCGAATACATAGCTATATAAATAATGTGTGTGTGTACTTTGTATACATACTCGTACATATTTGTATGTTAAGCATAAAAACATGCTAGTTGGCTGCTTATGCTCCATTATCAAACACACTTGGCAACAACTGTAAACACTTCAAAAACTCACAGTGCTTGTTTGAAAAGAAAATCGATATTTGAATGCATTCATACATATTTGTATAAATATATTTATTTGCATAAATTTTAGCTGCAACTTGCTAGTCTCTCCTGGCATTGACTCTCAACCTTAGTCTACTTAAATGCCTATTCGCCAAAAATGTTTTGTTAAGGTGTAGCCAGATAAGGCAAAGAAAATATTATTTTTCAGTGGGACTTGCTGAAAAGCATTTCTGAATAGTTTTTTGTTTTAATTAATATTAAAAATTATAGTTATAAAGATACATTTGGTCACAATAAAATTAAGGAAATTATTAAAGTCTGCAAGCATTAGGATAATCCTACAGTTTTATTAATTTAAATTTATGAATTCCATATTTATCTCACTTAAGGAGTATTTACAATCTCATAAATTGAAATTTAAAATTTTGCTATTTAGATATGAAATCGTATGATTAAAACATAAATATTTTGAGAGAAATGTTAGTTTAAAAAAACCAATTGCAGGTTCGTAATCTACGCCTTGACATTTCGTTTGCGTATCTCAACGTATTTTTGGATATTATTCCAAAAGTCAATTTGTAAATTTTTTGCTGAAACTTATTTCTCATCATTTCGCTGTGGTTATGTTTGAAGCTTAACACACGTCGGTTTTTTCAACCCCAACTACTCGTATGACAACAGCAAATTCGCAAACTTGTTTGCGGTAGAAGTAGTACAATAATACGCGACCCACCCTGGGAATTTCTTTGCTAATGCTCAAGCAATTGAGAGCCATTTTGAGTTAGTAGTTTATGTCTCTCACTTACACGAATTCGCTCAGCGAAAAAGTTCGGGTATTGTTTGACGATTTGTGAAAACTGTCAAATTGAACTGTCAGTTGAATGACATATGTAAGAAGAAGAAAAATCTAAAGATAAATTTAAATATTTATAAATTAAATTAATGAAAATATGCTGAATGGTCTATGGTGTTATTAGCTTTATTTTTTTGGTTGCTTAAGGAAGTAAGTTGCTAAGTTCCTTAGTTTAAAAAAGGTTTCAAATAGACATTAAAGTGTGCCACTTATTCTCGTTCTTTAACTGATAATAGAATCTACCGACTGCACTGAGTACAAAGTGTTTAAGCCTTCCGTCGGGTATCAATTCCAAAATCTCTCATATTTAAATTAGGAAGGAAGATGGAAAAGAATCAAAGTATCTCTTCATTTCAATGGATCAATTGAGGCTTATGATGATTTCTATTTTGCACAAATCTCTGCATATGAGCATTTCCAATCACAGACACAGTATTTCGAACCAAACCACAGAACATTATGATTACCAAATCAGATGAAAACGTAATCCTGACGTTATCTCGAAAAAATTCTGCTATCAAAAATTAGACCTTTTCCCCATAAGAATAATTTACTTCTTAGGAAACAGTACATAATCCTTAATTTGAAAATTAAGATAGCATATAAGTATATTCCAGATATTTCTAAAAAATCCAGATAAGACATTCCGTCTGGCACGACATAAAATGAACATAAAAAATCCTAACCAGACAAAATACTTAATATTCAGGCAAGACAAAATTCCGATAACTCTTTATCCCGAAAGGACAAAATAATATTTTGTTCCCCAAAAATCAAATTTTTCCTTCAACTCACTTAGAAAGTGACCCTATTCAAATACTTATACAAAATCTTAAAATTGAAAAATTTTAAAACAAAAAGTTAAATTTTTGTCACTAAGAAATGTTTCATATGGCTATCCCTTATTCTATCATTGTTAAAACCTTTACACTAAATCTCTAGGTATCTTTTATGCATAAATACAAATTATAAAAATAATAAAAAAATCCTTAAATTTTTGTCGGGATTTTTTGTTAAGATCTTTTGTCTGGATTATGTCGTGAATAATAATTTTTCGGGATTTGGTTGTTTTTGCAACATGCCTGATCTGGATTTTATCGTATATGGATTAAATCTTTGGAGCTTTCGAGAATTCGTGTGACGGATTTTCTGTATATTCCCGAATTCCGTCACCCAGCTCTTTCTGAAATTTCATTATAGATCGTTTTTAGTGACTTTGTATTTTCTGTGCTGGTTCGCTTGTCCCCTGAAACCGTTTGGCCGTTTACCCTCGGCAGCACTGTCTACTGTTTACCTGCTTCTTAGGACATTTTCGAAATACGATGTGGTGAGATTATTGCCTTGATTGCCGCCTGGCTATCGACATATATATTGAAATTTTTTATATAGGTTCTTGGGTTAATTACTAACTCAGCAGCTTTCCATATAACGACGACTTCCGCCTGGAAAACACTGCATTATTCTGGAAGCTTGAATGGTTCCAGAGGTCCATCACAGACCGGCGCCCACTCTATCAGTCATTTTTGATTCATCCATCCGTTTAACCGCCATCCTTATAGGTGGCTTGAAATCATCTAGCCCAGATGTAACGTTGGCGTATGTGGTCTGTTTTATCCCTCATCTCCCAGCATATTGAGTTTTGCCCGAAGGTTGCAGCGAAAAATTAATTTGAACAGTACTGTGACCGTTTTGTCAGCATTTACTTCTTAGTTGGCTGGTGTTGTCTATCGATATATGACTCTTAGAGCGCTTTCCATTACGTTACTGATGGTGAGCAGGAGTTTCACCGTAACAACTGATTGCTATATCGTTCGTATAGGCAATTAGTTTGGATGCTTTCGCTTCGAATTCTCCCAGAAACTCATTCCCTACTAAGAGCCACAAGAGTGGTGACAAAACACCATCCTGAGGAGTTTCTCTACGCGTCGGAACAGTTAATTTTCCTGCAGCCCATCAAAGTTTTTATCTGCAATAGGATGACAGACTCTACCTGGGAGGCTGCTAGACTTTTCACTACTACTTCATAGTAGACATTAATAAATGCTCTACTTACGTTAAGTGCAGTCTTAGTGGATCTACTTTTCGTAAAAGAGTGCGTCGTCTTTGATATACTGGTCGACGGCAGCTTATCCATAATGTACACGTTCACCATCTTTGGAAGTAGTGAGGTTAGACAAATCTGTATGTATTCTTTCGAGTTCACCCCGACCGTTGTACGCGACCAAATTTTAAGTTCCATCTAGGTTAATGTATGATGAGTATCTGTTAAAAACTTGTTAGAAGTCCTTTTACTGCACGTTTGCATCAGTTTGACTTTTAATGTTTATTTATTTTAAGGTTAAACTGTTAAATTAATTTTGAAATTCGGCTACATATCATCTCATTTATATTTTTACAAGAGTATAATAACTACAAGAAGACGTACTATACGCATTTTAGGAAAAATAGAAATTATTTTAACAAAAGCTTGGGCAAGTAAATAAATGTATACAAAAATATGAGTCAAAATATTTTGCCATTTACTATTAACATAGTACATTTGTATTTCATTCTACTTTCTAACTTTTTCATGGTCGAAAATGTTAACATATTCCAAAAAGCGCAAGCTTATTGGAAACATTGCTTTAAAAGCTTTCAGTGTTGCAAGTTAAGCGTGGAATATCAACATATGAACAAGACTAAACAAATGACAAACATTTAATTATTAAAAAAACTTTTTGTACAAGTAAATAGTTTCGTACTTGGGTTTCGAAAAATATCTATAAAGAAACTTACGACTAACTACAATATTGTATATACGAGTACAAGCCGTTTCTATTAAAATTTTAAACTTAATCAGCAACAAAGGGTTTTTATTTTTATTTAATTCAGAAAAAAATTTGAAATTTTAGCCACACTTTCTCTCTTCGCACTTCTCATTTCTCATCTCCACTGCGCAATAGCACTAAATATTCCACAGTTCTTATTCCACTTTCATTCTTTGAAAGCTCTTTCCGACTTTTCTTTGGGTCTCTTTCCTGTTAGAATATTTTCATTCTGTTGACAAAAACAACTTGTTTGTGCTTACTAAGCGGTTGCAGAGAAAAACAATAAATTTTATACCAGAATTTTTAATTACTAAACAAACAAAAAACAGAAAACAGTTAGCGCTAAAATCAATAATATAATGAAAATGGAAAGTTAATGATACAGTTTGTGTGCCCAAAAGAAAAACAACAAAAGGGAAACAAACAAGATAAGATGTGTTGAAAAATCAATACTTACGCAGAGAACTGTGGATTGATTTCGAGGCGAGAGCAAAAAATAACAAAACCATTAAATAGATCAAGACAAGAAATATTATAATAAATAATATTGAAAAATAAAATACGTTACAGAAATTAATATAAATAATTATATGTATGTATGGGAAACATAAAGTGTAATAAAAAACGTATTTTTGCAATATTTACATATTCGTATGGATGTATGTACATCACTATCTTACTAATCAGCTCGTTTCGTGCCCAGCTATTTTCACAAACAGCAGAACTGTATATTGAAGTAGGTAAATATACGTAAATAAAGCTACAAAACTACCAAATGTTTAAATACATATAATCTCTTCGTGCAACGGTAAATCTCAAACAGTAGAAAAAAGTCCAAAATAAATAACTACAAACTCGAAAACACCCGCACAATACAATTTCCAAAATCCAGTCTTTCTTTCATCTTCTTGCACTGGTACTTTTCGCGCCGCGCATATGTTTCGTAATCACATTTTAATGGGCATTGCGCACGCGTTCAACACACGTCTGCTGCGCCAAACTGCTGAAACCGCCAAATTCCTAGCCATAATTTTCCTATTTCTGACTCAGAATGTATCGCGCACCTGTTGTAGTTCCAACACGATCATTTATAAATCGAATGATGGCTATGCAAGTTGGGTTGCCACACAGACGACAGGTGTGGTTAGCGGAACGGTCGCTGCAGCTACCATCGACGATACGCATCGCTTGGCGAAACGAATGGATTTGGAGCTATGTTTGAGTAAGTAAAATAACATTAATTTGATCATAGCAATAAAGTTCATTAGGGTGTCCCATATTTACTAGGTTGCCTTTTTTGACTCTGATGACGTAGAAATGTCGTCGTATACCTCATACGGGTACAGATCATCATCATGATTTTCGTGTTGCTCAGCGTCCTTTTACACAGTCATATAAGCTTTGCAAGCATACGAGATTTAGATTCAGCGGCATAGAGGTAGCTCCTTTTCGTTCCATTAAAGGCAGTCTTAAAATCGACGTAGAGTTGATGATAGTCGATCCTTTTCTCAAGATTTTTTTCCAATATTTTTTGTATGTTGAATATCTGATCAATTGTAGATTTGAAATGCTACCAATAAGGCTCGGTGAGCTTTAGTGTTTCAAACAGTACGCTCGATAAGCCCTTATATGCGATATTGAGGAGACGTGTCGAACGATAGTTGACGTAAATTGTGCGGTCCTTCTTTTTTGGTCGATCATATTCTGCAAAGAACTTGATGCATGCTCCTTGTCAGCTCAGCAGTTAAGCCTTTAGCTTCCGCCATTTTGTTGTTATTCAGGTATTTTCTATTCGGACCTCTTCTCAGTTGGGTATTGGAACTCCTGTTCCACCGTCATCAATTGGGGAATCGATTTCACCATGTCCAGGCTTTTCATTTTCACTGCCATTCAGCAGTCTAGAGAAGTGTTCCTTCCATAAAGTCAGTATACTCTTGGTATGAGTCGCTAGATCATCTCTTTGGGTACTCCGTGAGTATGCTCTTCGGTTATTACCCCTCAGTCAGCTTCTCAGCTCTTCACACTCACGCGCATACTGACATTCCTCTCACTTTTTGTCACTCGCTTCCATCTTCAATTCTTTGGATTTTTCCCACCGAATCGCTAATGAGTGTTTTCAGAGAGCATTATTGCAAGTAGAGTACAAAACCGTTTGACAGTTTTTTGTGATCGCAGCTTTTCGATGTGCAGGTTTCTTTGTGTTTGTTGACGGGCGTTCTTTGCCGCACAAAGGCCGGTGCATATCTTAGCCGGCGAAGTCGTTGATTTTTCATCATGGAGGCTAAATTTTCCCCTTGTTGTGTCAAAGATACTCGTAAAACTATTTCCTGTGCTTTATTAAAAAAAAGTGATCGTAATAGAAGCATAATATCATAAATTTGCCTCTATTAAATGTCTTTCTCATTACAAATCTTATTCTCGAAATTGGATTTTTCTGGTAAATAAGTCAAAAAAGAAAATGTGAAAAACAAAGATCACCCTAACGTATTTAGTATTTTTTGGCTAGCGTGCTGTGTGCTTTGAGGCAGAGAAAAGTATTGTTTGACTCTAAATTGAAATTGAACGGCTGAGCGCTTATATATGTAATGGTAAGCTTGGACTCTTCTTCTTTTTCTTCTTCTTAAATACCGTCTTCATTTAAATGAATTGATTCGGCTGGTAAATTTCAAATTTTCAAATCCATACCTACAGATTTTATTACTGTTGCGATTGTAAGTTAGTTTTTGTTTTTTTTTGGTTTTTTGTGATGCATCTGCCATCGTAATGCTAAATAATGCCACTTGTTTGTGGCTCTTGAGCACTAAATTTAGTTTTATTTTTATCAAAATGTTTTTTTTTTGTAAAAGTGTAGATATGCAAATGAATTTCGTTGATAAGCTTTTCCATTTCTTTTTATTTTTTAACTTTTCTTTACGATTTTTTATTGTTTTGGGAGAAAGTTTTATATCTCAACAATTCGTAAACGAGGCTTTACTAATTAACTAGCTATTTATAGGCGACTGATTATGCTTAGATCTGATTAAAGTAAATGGTAAAACGAGGAGAGGCTTAAATAAAGAATTGAATGTAGTTTTGAGAGAATTGCAGTTAGTTTCCGCCCAAATTTTTATTATATTTTTTATACCAATTTTTATTATAGTTTTTTATCATTCTGTTGGTATACAGTTTACAGCCACTTAGCTAATAAGGGCAAGATAATAATCAACTCATTAATATTTTATTTCAGCTAATAATATATTTATTTTGGTGAACTCATTAGAGCAGTTAGTTTCATACTTTAAGCACTTTCAAACTTATATTAGTCCGAACAAAAATTTATGATTTATGACTGATTGATGAATATTGAGTAGTCAGTAAATTAAGCAAAAATAAAATCACACACTTGCTCGCAATTTTTCAGCTATATCCGAGGAGGTACCGAGGCTAATCAGGCCAACCAAAAGATTTCACTGTTTTTTTTTTCGGTTGCAGCGGTCCGGTAATACCAATGGCTCAGAATGTACAATTTTTCAGACGAAATCTCCATTGTAGGGACAAATACTAAAATATTCTCAAACGGTTCTAAATACATGGCCACTTTAGCCATGGCTAAAAGTGTTAGGTACCCCAGTTAAATATGTATAAGTAAATTGAAACGTAGTTAACAAAGTGACCGCCGCCTATTGTAAATGTGCCCCTGAGGTATTCAGTCTGTGATTACAATAATAAGTTGCATTCAGAGGGAAGTCAAAGCACACTTAGCTCAAAAATTTAAAGCCAAAGGCAGATAGTACTTCATTGAAGAAAGGGATAACTCAATGAAAATTTTTGTGATTATTGAACTTGTTTTGGAATTTTCCTTTTTAATTCTTGGGAATGCGTTTTAAAACTAAGCTAATAAATTGAAATTAAAATCAGGGAATGGTCAACGCGAGGAAAAAGATGAAAGGTGGCCATCTTTTGGCATTGCGTTGGCGCCAGCGTTGCTTATGAGGGTTAGAACGAGTAGTAGTGTTGTACTCGGAGGACGCTCAATTTCAAAAGGGAGCGCTCAAGTGAGTCAAAAACCCCAACCGAAAGCGGTAAAAAAGCTACGTGAGCAGCATAAATCCTGAGATGATCGTGTAGTTTGATGACGAAAAGTCCTCCACATCAAGTGAAGCAGATTTGGACGGAGCTTGGTCTCCAACGTCAGAGAAAGGTTGATTGAAGTGGCCACATAGCTCCTGACCATCCATTTGTTGGATGGAAGCCACTGTTATGGGCAGATGTAAACCGAAACGATCCATTCGCATTTACTGGATGCCATGCTATATGGGCATGGAAGGCAATAGGATGGCTAGTGAACTGGTTAAAAACGGTGACCTTTCAGAACAATCAGTGACTATGGACTTACCAGTCCCATTCAGGGTAATGAGGCAGGAATAAGAAAAATCTTGTTTTGTTAGACAAATAGACTTCGGGAAAGAGAAAAAGTCTACAGAATCGTGAAAAATGTACATATAGATACATATATAATCTGAATACTACTCGTTTCGGCCGTGACTCTCCTTCACATCGGACGGTATCTCTCACGGGAAAATAAGTCTATAATAACATCGACTCTTCCGATAGAGCTGACTTTTAGTGCCAGCTTTTACTGCGGCGGAAATTCTTTTGCCTCTCTAATACTTAGTCTTCTAACTACAATAACCTCGTCATAATTTCCAGAAATGGTTAAAAGCTTTATTTCCCCTTTGGATCTTACTATCGCTGAACAAAATTCCTCTAGGGACTGTGTTAGGTGATTCTTGGTAGCGCACAGCTAAGGGTGTGTTTACGTTAACGTTAACTGAGGATATCTTCGTCGCAGTTATCGCTGAACTCAATTTCTCTAGGGACTGTGTTAGGTGATTCTTGGTAGCGCACAGCTAGGGGTGTGCTGTCCAGATAATAAGATTGATTAAGCCCCTAGGTTAAGCTCTTTTTCGGGCAACACTAAATTCTATTGTATTAAAGTGACACGAGTTTGAAAACTAGCATTTCAAGTAATACTTTTCGTGAGGACTGTTATGTAAATCGCCAGTCATGTGAAAAGTTATTTTGATTTGAAATTGGGTGAAATTTCCGAAAAAAATACGTTATGTGATGCTTTTTTACTAAAAATATGTAAAATTTAAAAAAAAACGTGTCAAAAATTTATATGTTTTACGGTGAAAATGATGTAAGTGATCTCCGGACCCAGGAGTGGCTTGCTCGATTCCGTTCTAGAAACTTTTTTGTAATTCTAGTCGGTTAGTCACTCAAAATTCGGATGAAATTTTGCAATTGGTGGTGCAGGACAGGTATGCAAGCTGTTATGAGATAGCGGAGGTATTAAGCATCACTCATGGGATGGGTTATTTGTTCTTGGTCACTCAAATAAGCTCGATGTTTGGGTGTAAAGCGCCCAGAATTAATCTACAGAATAATTTTAGTTCTTTAGCTCAGACTAAAATTACGATAACAATTAAATTACTAGAGCCGTCCGAACGGCAGATGCTCCATAAAATTGGACATAGTTTCGTTATGCATATTCCTGTTCGAAGTGATGACCTAGTGTGTTTTTATTGTAAAGGTTGGGAGAATTCTTTATACGATCTTGGCGCGGCCGAGACTACTTATAGTCGTTTCATGCCAACCGTACTCCTAGTCCAAGTTTCATACAGATGTATTAATGATCATACATAATGTAGTATTTATATATGTTGTAGTGTAATGTTTATAATACTTTTCTATCTATCTCCAAGGCAAATATGAAATCCACAAAAACACCATTATACGAACGGGTGAATCACAAACACTCGGTGGAAAGTACTTACAAGGCCTTGAGTTGGATACAGCGGAGGAATGCCAGCGACTTTGTTGCGAGACGGAATCCTGTGACGTGTACGTCTTTGAGAATAAAAGTGACGGATATTGTTATCTCTTCGAGTGTGGTCCACCAGAGAATTTCCACTGTAAATTCACACGTCATGCTAATTATACTAGTGCCGTATTAACAGTTGCGCGCAGTATGAATGAAAAGACAACCGCTAATCCAAGTGCAGCACAAGCCAAAGCTACCAATAACATTTCACAACAGGAATGGGAATTGACAAGTTTAAAAGTGAAACCAGAAGAGCGAGATAAGCAAACACCAACCGCATTTGGAGCCGGTGGAGTAGAAAGTGCCGCATCCCCAGTGTTAGTTCCCGGCACCGCTACTATAGGTGGAAACGCAAATGTGGTTGGAACCGCGGGACCTGTGTCTATGCTGGGTGTGGAGCAAATACCGCCAATTAGTGTGGCTTTTCCACAAAAAGGTATGCATCTGAGATGTGGTGTATGTGTTCCTGAATTATTTTTTTTTTGATTTTTTTTTTCAGCTTACCCAGTGCAATGTGGACGCTTTCAATTTCCCTGCCATTCCGGGGAGTGTATTGCTGTTTATAATGCTTGCGATGGTATTCCACAGTGTGAAGACGGTAGTGACGAGGGGCCAGAGGTGAGTTTTTTGTAAGAATCCAACAAGTCTTCATTTTAAAATTTGTTGTAGTGTTCTGGTGTCACTTCAACCGCAAAAGCTAATGCTGATGCAGCTACCATGAATGCTTTGGATTCTAACGGCCAAAAGGTACCTTGAAATTATGTCTTTACTGTAGCATTAAGGCTTAGATTTGTTCATGGTCAGAAGTTACAAGTGTCACACTTATTTGTTAATAGTTACCTTCGGTGCCACAATATCAACCATCAATTTCACAACAAACTATGCAACAACAACAGCAACAAGTCCATTCACAACAACAGCAATCAGTACAGCAAGGTCTACCTGCCGTTGTACCTCCACCTGTAGGTAATCGTGAGGATGCCGGCGCATGGGCAAATCGAAAAACAGCGCAGTCAGTTGAACATGCAACACAGAAAGAATCAAAAAATGGTTAGTATATGAATATTTATATTGAGGAATAGAGACCCGCTACTCTTTTCTTGCTAAAATACAGTAAAAGTTGCAAAAAGTCATTATCCGTGTAAGATGCCGTCATTCTTGTATCCATAATCGGCTCAAATGGAAAAGTAAGTCCCTGCAACATGGTGCGGAGCCCTGGACGATCACAGCATACTTCAGTCTGGGTGAAGATCTCCTCTTCTCCTGCTTTCACCAGAGGGTACAGCATCAAGTACTAGCATGGCTTGCCCACGTCGTCGTTTTACTCGTACAGCTCATCGTTCATCACAGAACCTTGCCTTTGCTCGTTGAGGGGGAACTTTTATGCGAAGACCGTTTGCTTGATGACAGGAGATATTTCGTCTTATCCTCATTACCTACCAGTCCCATATGCTTCGCTTCCTTATCCAAACTGGAGAAAGCAGAGCTCAAAGCGCGATTGTTGAGGCTAATGATATTAATATCATCGAAGTACGCCAGCGGTTGCACACTCTTATAGAAGATTCTACCTTTTATTCAGCTCGTATTTTCTTCTCCAGCAAAATATTAAAGAAATCATACGACAAGGAGTCGCCTTGGCTGAAACCACATTTGGAATCGAAGAGATGGTGTGTGGTGATTCCTTTTCGCGCTTCAGAATAGTCAGGTAGTGAAACTTCTGTTGGATAGTTAACGATTGGGAAATTGGGATCGCCATCTCCTGTTTAATTTTTATTGCTATTCAGCATGCTGGGAAATGTTTCCTCTATAATATCAGTATAATTTAGCATCGGTAACTAGATTCCCTCTTTGAGTCCTTCATGAGTTTCTTCTTTATATAGCCGCTGTAGTAAATGTCACAAGAACCTGCTCGCTTCAGTCCTTGTCCATTGAGTTATGAGCTATCCATGTCTCGTTGGGATTCTTAATCCTCGAAGATAGTTCTAGAATCGAGATGATCTGAATTAATTATATATAACATATATATAAGTATATATATATTTGCCGCTGAGCTCCTGAGCTCCTACTCCAATTTGTGATTTTGCCTTTCAAATGGATGGATGTACAATTTATTCTAAGTCGCCTCCGAACGGCCGATGGATTTAAATGAGGAGCTTTCAATGCTATTTCATGTAAGAAATACACTCCGAGGGCCTTAAATTCCCTGCCGAGGGGCGAACTCAATTAGAAAACCTAATTTTCTATAATTTTGGATGTTGCTGGAACCCGGACTCGAACCCAGACGCAATGCTAACCACTCGCCAATCATCTGAATTAAATATATTAAATTAATCGAATCCAATACTTATGTATAAGCATTTGTGAATAAGAAATAGTAAATGCTGATGATATTATTGCTTACTTTTGCGCATACATACATTTATTAAACTGCAATATACAGCTCAGTTTAATGACCTTTTGTCATTATTAATCTATCGATTTACTTGTCTATTCCATGCAAATATTCCTATCTGACAGTTCCGCTCCATTGCCGAGCAACAGCGAATTTCCATTTCATTTATTATATGCACATATTAGTGTGCAGATGATTAATTTTATGCGCGAGCCCTTCTTTTCTTTTAGCGTCTTCTCTTCTTGCTTTAAAAATTCGCTTTGTTATTAATTTTACTCCCGACTGAACTGATTACGTGTATGTAGGAATTTTATTTCACAATCTGAGACTATATTAATACAATAACCAGTAAAGCTACATATGCGTATATATAAATATAAACACCATCTTTATAACCTTTTTATAATCGATTTGAGATGCTCACTTTGATGTTTTTTTTTCAATATTTCAAGAAATACACTAGACATCATTTACCGCTAGGCAGCGACATTTACAAAAAAATTTTTTTAAGGTTTACGAACTATCAGATTGCTTGCCAAAAGTGAGAGTCGAGAGAACCATTTATTAAATTTTCTATATATGTATATAATTGGGGCTTCGTAACCGCTAAGCGATTTTCAGCGAGCTTTTTCCCAAATTTATGGTATTCGTCTTAATATTTGTCCAATAAAATGTTGGAACCTGCAGTTTATATTAAGGTACCTTCAAAAGGCTTGGCTTAACACAAACACTACATTTTCTTTAGGGAAGTGGACCTGAGACCTGAAATCTGTTCAAAAAAATTATTTATGTTTCGAATTACTTGAAATTTGTTACATAGGTAGCCTTTTCTTTAAATTAATCTAGATAAAACTTTTTCTTCCAGGAAGTGGTCCTGAAAATATCTTATTTATGGCTCAATTTGTGATTCTAGTTACTACGCTTATAAATCAAGAACGTCTGGACCGAAATCGATGATTTGCATCAATTCGAATTGGTCTGAGGCCAAACAAAAATAATATGAAAGAAGAATCCACGAAGACTTATTCGAAAATATTGTATTTTTGATCTGATTGTCTTCAAATTTGATATATAGGTAGCTGTTAGTCTAGATTAAGACGAGGACCAAATTTGATTTGGGGCAGTGAATTTGATACCGTACTATTCCAAAAAAATCAAATTAAATTTTAAATTTTCCTGAATTCGACTTTATGCTAAGTTTCATATGGATACTGCTTTTTATTCCGATTTTCTTGAAATAAAAGTACGTTGAAAGCTGTTTGCCTAGATTAGCATAACATACATATATAATAATTTACTTTCGCCAGGGATCCCAGAACAACAGCTTGATGAAAATTGGTATGATTTTAATTTGCGGCTGCAAGCTGTTTTGAGTTTTACTCGAGGTATTCATATTCAAACTTCCCTGGAGGATTTTAACATGCAACAACGCAAATAAATCTCTGACTATATCTGACAGGCACTTCCAATGGTGTGTAAAAAATACCTCGGCCACTGTAAATTTAAAATCCAAATTTTGAATTCCCATAAATATGTACGTAGAATATATATACAAATACTTAGCTTAATCAGTAATATAATGTGGAATTTAGTATATTAGGGGTATTCGCTTTGTCTAGGAAACACATACTATGCAAATATTTCCTATGGAATTGTGCTAGAGATCGAGAGCGCCCCCGGTGCAAAATTTTGACATATTCAAGTCAAACAATAACAACCACACAGGCACAGGGTTATTTTTCCTTCATAGGGTTGCATTTTCCTTCTTGCTAGCTGTGGGAAATAAATATATATAGGATATTTTTCCTATCGTACCATATGTTTTTTGCATGGCACAACAACGCCGTTGCACGAGTAGGAAAAGAATTGTCTGTTTTGAATGATAAATTCAAAGAATATGAAGCCATGTTCATAAATTTCAAATGTTTGGACTCCATACAATGTATGGATGATGTTCGTTTGAAGAAGCGCAAACGTGCTCATAGTCCGCTTAAAGATGCTAACGGCGCAACCAGCTAAAAAAATCTTAAAGCGGACAAAATTGAATTAATTAATCTTGCGTCTCCGTGTCTTCCTATTAATAAACACATTACTAGCATCGTCAATGAGTCCGAAATTGCTTCACCAACTGCTGAAATGCCGTCAACATCTAATGGTGTTAAACCGTCCGCTAACATTTCAAATAAAAAGTCTTTGAACGAAAACTCAAACATTGTTGTTAAGCCCCAACAACCAGTTTCTGAGGCAACTTCGAGGAGTTAGTCGTAGTACCTGCAACGAAATCTGTCTTTGTCTCGAGATTTGCAAAAGATACCTCTGCCGATGATATAAAGAATCACGTTTTATCTAAAATTGAAACTGACAATTTAGTTATTAGAAAATTTAATTTTACATACGAAAGGAATATTTCACTATTCAAAATTGACATCAATTTGGAACATTTTGAAGCGACGCTAAATAGTTCTTTTTGGCCTTCTGGTGCTTTTGTTCGGGAATTCGAATACAAGTCAAAAGGAAATAATAATTTAACTAAAATTCCGCCTGAAAAAAATGTTCCAAAAAACTGAAGTTGAAACCTGCTTTAAGTCTATACTACCAAAATGTAAGAGGTTTGAATACAAAGTTAACTAACTTATATCTCAAATATCTCGAAAATAATTACGATGTAATTCGTTTTACTGAAACCTGGCTTAAACCTCATGTTTTTAACTCGGAGATTCTTCCAAGTACTTATCAAATTTTTAGAAAAGACCGTGAAAACAGAGTCGGCGGTGGAGTACTTTTTGCTGTAAAGTCCTCGATTCCGTCTGAGGAAGTTAGCCTTGCTTTTGTAGAACCTGTTGAATTTAAGTGTATTCAAGTACATGTTGGAAGAGGTTATATATATTTAGCTCTCTGTTATATTCCTCCTCAATCGGACCTCTCTGTATAATTACAACATATCTCTCTTTTGAAATCAGTTAACGTAATGATGAAAGATACTGATTCAGTGATTGTTTTAGGCGATTTTAATCTTCCATGTGTATCATGGAATAAATTTGACGGTTACATCGTACCTCACTCCCCAAGAGCATCTTACAATGAAGAGATGACTGACCTCAGCCTAAATCAAGTGAATCTATATACAAATAAGTCTGGCAACATCTTGACCTAATTTTTGTTGATAATGTAACTAAAGCACTAGATCAGATTTTAATAACTGATAAAAGCGAATAGACTACTCAATTTGATTTCTCGAAAGCTAACTTTAAACATCTTAATAAGGCTTTATCAAAATTATCATGGCCTAGATACAATGAGAATACTGATCAAAGTGTCGCGCATTTCAACTTAACTGTATTTAACTTATTTGAAAAATTTGATCCTAAGCGCGTTTGTGTTTATAAAGAACCTGCTCAACCGTGGTACACTAAAGAACTTAGAGTTCTAAAAAATAAAAATAAAACCCGACATTTCAAGCTTTATAAAAGTACAGGTACGCACTCACATTATTTGAAATACTCAATTTTGCGACACAAGCTCTTTGATTTAAATCGAAAATGTTATAATGCTTATTTGTTCAAAATTAAACGTAGTTTAATAACAAATCCTAAATCATTTTATGGTTTCGTAAACGCTAAGCGCCAGGTATATGGATTTCCTTCTACTATGACGTTTCAAAATAACATTTCCAGTGACAGTCAGACAATTTCCAATTCGTTCGCTAAATTTTTCAAATCTAATTATTCTCCTAGTATTCAAGTAAACTCATATTACCCATATATATTATGTTCGGGTAACTTAGTCCATACACCAACAATATCATCTGAAGATGTATTTATCCATCTGAAGTCCTCAAAAAAGTCATGCACATATGGTCCGGACCAAATACCTTCCTGCTTTCTTGTAAATTGCGCTGAGTATATTTTCGAGCCTTTGATATTTATTCAATTTATCTCTTAAAGAAAGTATTTTTCCATCTATATGGAAGGAATCTTTTATTATACCCCTTCATAAAAATGGAAACAGATCTTTGATAGAAAATTACCGAGGTAAAGCTAAACTATCTGCGATTCCTAAATTATTTGAATCACCTATCACTGATCATTTGACTCATTCAATCTCTTCATTTATATCATACTCCCAACATGGATTTGTTAGAGGAAAATCTACAACCACCAATTTACTTGAGTTCACTTCTTATATCATCTATGCGTTCAGAAAGAACAGCAGCGTTGACGTAATATATACTGGCTTTAGCAAAGCTTTCGATAAGGTGTGTCACTAGTTACTAATCAAGAAACTTGACTTACTGGATTTCCAACCAAAATTTTTACAATGGATCTCCACATATCTGTATGATCGAACTCAAAGAGTAATGTTTAAGAATTCCGTTTGAGATACCGTTAATGTTCCTTCAGGAGTACCTCAGCGTAGCCATCTAGGCCCGATTCTGTTTTCACTATTTATAAACGATATATCTTCTCATATAAAATTTTCAAAACATTTAATGTATGTGGATGATGTAAAACTTTATAAATCTCACAGTTCGGCTAATGAAGGTATCTTACTGCAAACAGACATAATCAGCATGGTTGAATGGTGTAAAATAAATCAGATGCCCCTAAATCTTAAAAAATGTAAAGTTATGTGTTTCTCCCGAAGATCCACACAGAAAATTACTTACACTATAGATAATTAGTTTGAAGCAGGTTCACAGCTTTATTGACCTGGGGATCACTATGGACCCAAAACTGAACTTCACACATCACATTGGTGTGTTAGTCAACAAAGCCAAAGGCATCTTGGCTTTTGTAAAACGTTGGTCAAAGAAGTGTAATGATCCTTATGTTACAAAAGCTCTGTATGTAACATTAGTGTGACCCATTCTTGAATACGACTCGGTGATTTGGAATCCTAGGTATCAAATCTACTCTGACGTCTGTTCAAAAACAATTTCTCCTATTTGCCTTAAGAAATTCGCATTGGGACTCTCAATACAATCTTCCCTCTTATACTAGTCGGCTGAAACTTATCAATCTCCCTACTCTCGCCAGTCGTCGGGAAATGCTTGGTGTAATTTTCATTGTTAAAATAATAGCAGGCTCAATTTGCAGCCCCCTTATTCTCTCTGAAATCAAATTTAATGTTCCTTTCAGAATGTCCAGACATTTTTGCCCCTTGTTTCTGAAAACTTGTAAAACGAATTTTGAATTTCACAATGCAAAGGGTTTTTGTCTAGATTTCAACTCTCATTCAAGCACATTTGACATATCTGACTCGCTTTTTCATATTAAGAAAACTATTTTGTCAACTCTCAACTAACCGTTATATTACATTTTATATTTTACATAATTCTTAAAAATCAGCTGATGAATTTTGCTCTGTAGCTGAACTCTTTTAGTTCTCGACACTAAACTAACCTCTCCTCATCGTGACTCGGCATTGATGAAAAATAAAACAAGTTCCGTACGTCATGCGGACAGCGCCCCGCGTGCGGATGGGCGGGAGGTGGGTAAACCGTTGAGATTAATAATATAAAAATTTCCTATCCGTGCACCGTAGCATGCATTTCCTAGACAAAGAGAATACCCCTATTGCGTTACTTTACTTTACGTTATTCTCTGAATACCAACTATAAACTGTAAATTGAACAATATATAGAAAGCCACAAAGACGTGGAACCGAATCTAGTTTTGAAAAAAGTTTGGAAACATATTTTGAATATATAAAAAAGAAAGTAGATTCACTAAATAATAAAAATACATAACATACATACATGCATAACTAACAACTAAATTGTTCACTCCTTTTTTTACTGTAGATCTAAATAGTCCCATATCTAGTCACAAAGATGGCATTCAATTGTCCTCTACCGGTGTGAATGTCAATAACATCCCCAATAGTATGATGAGCAACGCATATTCTAACATCAATTCAAACAATAACAATAACGTGAATGTAAATTCAGCTTATAATGCAGCAGCTATTCAACGCAACGGTATTTATGTTCCACAAATGGCTGATGTGACTAATGGCGGCACTTACATCCGGCAGCAACAACAACAAATGCCACCAACACAACAGCAGCAGCAACAACAACAGCAATATGTCGTGCCACAAGGTATTTATGTATTAGAAATGACACACACATACGAGTAAGGGAATTTTCAAATTCTTCGGGCAGTCTACATTCACGTTAACATAGTTTGTATCCTTTAGTAAAAAATAACGTTGAACTGCTTGACTCCACTCAGACGATACCACGTCCTTAGTGATACCAGATACACCACATATGACCATATCTGTACAACTACACTCTATGTAGTGTCTCTAGTTTGAGGAACATTGCAGCATCTACAACCCTTTGCATGCCAGACGAAACAAGATCGTTTATTCTGTATGCTTGACTTCTCGGAGTAGAACTGAAAGGTCCATCTTCAGACAGTTCATCAGCTGGATAAAATTGTTTTCGATGTCGATATGATTACCAGTACCCAGTAAATAAGGGCCGTTATTTCCTCAGTCAGTCTTTTAATCGCCTCCTTACATTGTGCAACCACTTCCGACCTCGTACTGTATAAAAGCAAGCTCTTCCACCATTCTAGATAACATTTTAAAAATATTTGTTTAACGTTCGCAACGAAGATTCAATGTGAGAGGGCAGGTGGGAGAAATCAGGTGCATCCTTTTACATATATGTATATAAGGCTACTTCTTACCTTCTTTACTCGTTTCTTCACATTGGGCCGCCACGACAACTTGCTATACAACACAATTCCCATATATATACTTACTGTAATGTGGCTTCTTCCACTTTTTGGTTTATTCATGTTGGAATTTAGTATTTCCTTGTTAATACTCGTAGAACTAGATCTATTTTATCAGTGTTAACCCTAAGCCTAACTGAACTAACCCAATTATTTATCGTTCTATTCTATATCGCTAGATATAGATTATTGACCACTAGTCTCCAAAAAAAGTGAGTGTAATCTGAGCTAAAAATGTTTATAAGCCCTTCATAGAAAATTGAGAATATATAAATTAAGTCGAATGTGTTTGAATAAACTACCAATCAAAATGTAGAGAAAGTGAAGAAAATTATTAAGGAGAGTTGCCGAAGCAATAGCAAAGAAAGCAAAGAAAGAAAGAAAGAAAAAACCATCACATGAACACCATCAGAACTACTTGGAAGATATGCAAGTGTATTAAACATATCCAGGAAAGCTACTTTGAAAGAGGCAAAGGGAAATAAATGAATGACTTAAAACCCTTTTTCTTACGAATTGAAAATTTAGCTCAATTTTTGAACAGACCTCGTATAAATTGTATCCACCCTGTAGTTAATTGTCTTTACTACAATGTTAGAATTCCAAATACAAAGTCGGAAACATTTTTCATATGATAAACGGCGTTATTAATCGGCGAAGCTCTTAGAAATGGCAATTGTCAGATTCCGATCGGATGTATACCAATCTCATACCAATGCAAAACGAGCAAAAAACAAGTTGGCACTTAAAACCAATTTCTGAAATGTTGTTCATTCAAAATTTATATAAAGTAACATAAGAAACAACAAAGTAATAAATTAGAAGGTATTGAGTCTAATCTTATGAAAATAACGGGTGATCCATTTCGTGGTTCCTTACTTTTTAAAGAAAAAAAACATAGAAAATTTAAATTTAATGGGAAATGTTTATTATCACTGGAAAGAACATCCTTTGGCGGGATTGTCCGCATAGACATTAGACTCTGCATATCCCCACAACAAAAAGTCGAACGGTGTGATATCACACGATCTTGGTGACCAATCCACCGGCCCAAAACGTGAAATTATCTGCTCTCCGAAGTGTTCTCTCAATAAATCCATTGATTGATGCGATGTGTTGGAAGTGGCGCAGTCTTGTTGAAACCAAATGTGGCGGAGATCACGAGCTTCAATATAAGGCATCAAATAGTCGGTTATCATGGCGTGATAATAGTGGCCATTGACGGTTACGTTCTCAACGGCATCATTTTTGAAGAAATATGGATCGATGATTCCACGGGCTTATAAACCACACCAAACTGTTGTTTTTTCCTGATGAAATGGCCGCTCTTGATTCTCTTCAGATTGCTCTTCGCCCTAAATGCGGCAATTTTGTTTGTTTACATACCCATTGAGCCAGAAATGGGCCTCATCGCTGAACAAAATTTAGCTCGAAAACGTTGGATCTTCTTGGAACTTTTCAAGAGCCCATAGAGCGAAGCGATGTCGCTTGGGAAGATCGAGCGGCTTCAATTCTTGCACAAGCTGTATTTTGTACGCTTTCAATTTAAGATCTGAACAAAAAATAACATGACAGCTTGACACGACTCACGTATGATCTGTCAAAAAAAGGATATTGAAAAAAGTACCTCTACTTGGATCAAGACTTGGGTGAAAGATTTTAAATTCAAAAGTATGCCCTGTAATGTCCGTGAGATCAATTTTAATTAGATATTTTCAAAAACTTCTGCTGGAACTAGTTTTTTCTGACTAGTAAAAAACCAGTATTTTCTAGACTGCTCTAATATTTCGCTCCATTTTATGTGTTTACAAGTACATATATATTTAGTTATACAATATATTAAATATACATAATATTTTTCGAATATCTGAATTAAAAAACAAAGGTAACTTGATGATGCCACCTAATACACAGTGGCAATTGCAACAACAACAGCAGATGTTGCAACAAGTAGCGACGCCGCAGAGTAATCAGCTTCCACAGCAGCAGCAACAACAAACCGTGCCATTACCATCTTACATAATAAACACAGCAGAGCAGCAGCAGCCACAAGCAGGAGCTAAAGCAGTTATAGAACACGAGTCAGGGGTTAATGTGGTTGAAACGTCATTACAACAGCAACCACAAACAGCTGGTACTCAACAACTAATACGGCAGTCGGCAGTACATGTAGATTTACCTGCAGCACCACCAGCGGGTCCAGTAAAATCACAGTCTACAATTGTAACACAAAAGCCCGCGGCTGGACAAATTAGCGTGGTTAAAGCAGAGGAGTATGATGATTATGATGAAGATGAGTCAACAGAGCCGCCAAAAAAGGTATGATAGTTAAGAGTTGATACGGTATTTTCAAACAAACACTCATATTCTATAATATTTCAGAAACACAAACACAAGAAGCCAGCTAACATCTCTCCGAAAAACGAAAAGAAAAAGCCTCATATGGATCCGATAGAATTAGCGCTCGTCGAGCAAAGACAGTATGCGCCAGCGCCCCAGCCTGTACATGAGCAATACAAATTAATACATGAAAATCTAGGCTTAGAATTTCGTGACCACGACGGACAATCGGAGCGCCCGGGTGGTGCAATGCTCTCTTTAACACTTGGTCTACTAGTTACAGCCGCACTGGGCATACTCATCGGTTGTCGCATGCGTACTGTCGGTCGGCGTACACGTCGCATGGGCGGAAAGGCACCTTATTCACATGAGGCGGACTTCCTAGTTAATGGCATGTATTTATAAGATAATACAATACAAGTGGGAGGAAGTTAGAGCGGCTGTGGTCAGCAACATAAAAGAACAAATTCGTAATGTATAAATAAATGTGGAATAATATATCCACAAGTACTAAAACTGTGCATATACTTATGCGCTATACACATACAAGACCATATATTTTGAAATGTTTAGTTTGTTGTAATGTTACTAGTTTAATTATTTAATCTAAGCTAGATACAAATGAATGTACTTTGAGTAATATTGTCAGTTCAAATATTCAAATGAATTCAGATACTATACTTATACAAGTTTAGATGGGTATCATACTCTTCTTCATTTAGTCTTGAAAGGATTTGGTAGATTAATAACAACATTTTATAAATGTGATTCATCATGAGAAAACTAAATAATACATATAAAAATTAAACTGAAACAAAAATATTTGCTTATTTGAATAAATGTTCGGCTGAGGGTATCAACTTCATACATACATATATTCAGAAGTAAATTAGTTCGGTGCAGGCAAACAAGGCTTAGAGTACTGGTATGTGCGAAAAGCTGTCAATAGATGGCACTGTGAGCTGATTTTTTTCTGAACTTGAATAAGTGTGTTCCACATAATCCCAGTAACAGCCCAACGAATATTCTCACGGAATAAAACAGGACATTAAAGAGTGAATAGGTTTGTAATGAGGCTAGCTATGTAAGGGTGTTTTAAATTTATACCTCCCCACAGCGAGCTAGCTTGTGTTCGGGGAAGTTTTATGTTGGGTTTGTGGTAGTAGAGAGACTCCTTCGCCGGGTGCCATCAAAGGTAGATTATTCAATATATTGCTGATTTTCGCCTAGGCCTTGACGGAGTAGGAACCAATATGCCCAAAAAAAGATACCACGATGTCGAAATTGTGCAGAGCAATTTTAACGCCAGAATCAACAAAGAAGTTTTCTTTGGTGCTACAGTCGTGGCTTAAAATGAGGTTATCAGCAGGGCATGATTCTAGCATAAGAGAGTTCATAAAGCTATATTGCTGTCTACGGATCGAAAAAACTCGAACACGTTGAGATAGACTGGCGATATATCTCCAGTGTTCTAGATGTACATACTCTCCAAGGTCTTAATATCGGCTCAAATTAGTATCTTGCTGCAACAAAGAGCGTCCGTCAAGAAACACAAGGAAGAGGTTTGTCGTCGAAAAGCGAAAATCACAACAAACAATCAGCCAGTTTTCACTAGACTTACAGTCCTGCTCTCTGCGAATACTCATCAACAACCTTACTACGTAAAACTGCAAACGAAACTATTCGAAAAGTCCAAAAGAAGAGCTGGTACGATGAGGATTGCCGTGCCGCTGCGGAGAGAAAGAAGCTGCCAAAGAAGAGGCCGAAATGAGTAAGTATGAAGAGCTTGGGAAGCTGGCCGACAGGGATAAAGCCCAAAAATCCTATGAGAAATCGTGACGACCTACAGAAGATTTCAAGACTAGAGCATACTCACGAACAATCCAAAAAGATTATGTTGCAAGTATATACTCGTTTCCGTCCTTGTCACATCCATCGTGTCTCTTGAACGGCGGCGATGTCAGCCTTAATTTTGTCGGGGACATCAACCAGTTGGACAGCGGCTCCTTCTTAATTAAGTAGCATGTCAGGTGCATGCCCTCAAACGCTACAGTAAGACTTCAAAAAACCAAATATGTCAGAGCGGTTTCATTTTAGCTCCCTCTCTTTTAGCCGTGACTCAAAGCTCCACAGGGTTTGGTTGTCGCATCTCACACAAAGGCTGCTCCCGTGTTCAAGGTGTGTGACGATGATACAAGAGAAGGTTTTGTTTATATCCTTGCAACTATACTGCACACGCGGAAGCAGGAATACCCCTGAAAGTTAGTTACGCCTTTTGCCGTTTGATCTAATGTACTCACATCTTAAAACTAAGTCACTCTTAAGATGCCGTTTCATGGTTACTAAACTTGTGTTGCTTTTGCCCTGAGAAGTATTAAACTGTCATCTTACAATGGAGCAACTATGGAACTAGGTCACTTACGCCATCAACATCATCGTTATTACAGGTTGCCTTATTGCCATAAACATACATTTTAGAAGTACCCGCGGCGACTGTATCTTAATTAAACTTCCAGATATTTGTTATTTTGATTAAAAACGCTATTTTCCTACAATAGGCGTCGTAGGTAAAGTCGAATTCATATAGGAGGCTATCTGAGCGAACTCGTTTTAGGGTTCTTTGTCAAGGCCTTTCCTTGACTGAATATAATGAAAAATTTGATCTTATTTTGTGAGCTTTTTATCATACTTTTTATTTGAGGCTCGTGATTATTTATACAATTTAGAGACAAGAATTTGTCAACTGCTTTTCGGTTCCGTTGTTAAATACAATTATTCGAACAAATCGGTCAGCTCTTACGTAAATTAATTTTTTTTTTTTCTGTTCTGTTTTACAATTTCTTTGCTGTTCAATTAATTATAGTGTTATAAATAATATTATTATATTAATCATAGTTTTATCTTGACATATCATCAGTAGATTTGGTTTATTTCTTATTAAAAGTTGAAATTAGCATTTAGTTTGTCTGTATGTATGGATTCTGCTGCTTAATTCTGCACACAGGGAAAAAATATTTGATTACGTACAAAGATTACATCATAACGTCTTCTTTGCATGAAATAATCATATTATTTTAGTGGTACTCAAAGAACGCATCACCAGATAAAAAAAATTTTGCTGAAATATTTGTGTTATTGCATATTGAATAACATAAATGTATAAAAAAACATTCTCTTGTAGAATTTGAATTTTGCAACATTGGAGTTTTATTCCAAGTTTTCAGGATTATGCATTGTATTTCATTATCATGGTTGTCATTATAGGAAGCATCGCCAACAAGAAAATGTACTTTTATTTAAACTTGTTATTATATAGTAACCATCCTACAAAGACTGTCACCTGCTCAATGTTTTCTTAATTTTGCCTTTTTTATATTATGCATAATTTTTATAATTAATTACTAATATATATTGTATAGAGTTATACATAGTTAGAAGATAACTTCATTTTAAAATTAAAATTTTTCAATTATCATTTATTTTTTTGATATTTGCAATTATTCGTTTCTGAAAATCTTTTTTCTGCAAATATAAATTTTTGTATTTCTTACATTTGCTGCTGTTACAAATTTTTATGTTTTTGTTGGGACATACAAGATTAGGAAATCATGTTGCATATCTGTAAAAAAGCAGGTTAAATTAAATTTACATTGAACATTTGTTGCCCGGTTATTGGGCAAACCTTTTTGTCCAAAGTCGTGCAATTCTATCATGCTCCTCCCGATTTTGTAAATATTGAGTTGCGATGCTGCCGACCAAAGGATCCGCTAAAATATAAGAATAGTAATTAGGAAATGAAAATTTATAACTTGACACATCACTTACCGGGATTGCAATCAGTCAGGAGGGAACAAATTGACAACAATACTTTTGATATAGTCAGCGCAGGTGACCAATTATCTTTTAAAATGTCCAAACAAATTACTCCTTGACTATTTATGTTGCAGTGATAAATACGTGTACGAAATGTGACCTTTGGTGGCTTGAAGGGATATTCTGGTGAGAAATGAATATCCAAGAAAAACACCCCACCCTCATAAACAGAACCAGGCGGTCCCAATATCGTAGATACCCATTCGTAAAGATTATCTCCTTTTGGTCCGGCACTGCAATTCGGAGGTGGATCAAGTGTAATTTCGGCTAACTCCTTCTGTATGCGTTTAGCTGAGGTACCCAAAGCTTTGGAAATTTTTGGATTTGGTTTAGGATCTTTGCGAGTCTCTTCCGCAGTGCCGGAACCTGCCGCAGAGGAAGCAGTTGCATTTACAGAATTATTGGAAATAGAATTGGAGCTGCCGGCACCAGAATTATTTGCGTTGGCACCTGATGAGTTACTAGTGCGACCTCTTGCAGTACTTGCATTCATGCTATTTCCAGTAGCTGGAGGAGAGGCAGATGTAGTAGAATTTCCACCACTTCCACCACCACTACCACTGGCCGCCGAGGTTGAGGACATTGTTTAACGAAAACTTCAAATTTCTTATTAGGATTTTCAATATACGTTCGTACGTTGTATTAAAATTATGATTTGAGATCAAAAGGCCGTGCTAAGCGAGTGACCTATAAATATAAAAACGTTTGATAAATTTACATAAATATGCATATATATTACATATATTTAGACACAAGTCAGGTATTTGCAGTTCCTACTTTTAAAAAACTGTGCCGCCTTAGAATGTAAAAGGATTTTGCGGCCATTTTGAGAATTAAATGAGAGTAAAAAATAAGAAGCAGAAATCCAATGGATGGATGACGAATTGCTATTATAAAACCAAACAAACAACTATCTCATTATTTAACATAATTTTTTTTTGTCAAATTAAGAAAAATCAATTACAACTGCTTCAACAGCTTTGTGTGACCGATAAGCTGTCAGTCATATAATCCGCGAAAAAATTTAATGGTAAAGGGGCTTGACTAAGAATCTCTCCTCCTCGCCATATGAAAATAATGCATATTTAATAATTTGCAGCTTCCACCAGAATGTTTTAAGCCCTCAGTAGATCATATATAAGGAGATTACCCTCACTTCACTACTCCCAAACAGTGAAGCGTATCTTCTTGCCGCATACAGCCCTCACACTTCTTCTGTCTATATCTAGGCATTCTTTATTATACAGCTTCTGTGAACTTTTTCATTTCAACATCTAGGTACTTGCCTTAACAAAGAATCACTTCGTCTCGCGACCGTTGTGTACCACCAGAGTTTTTCAATTGTTAACAATTTCCTACCGAATTCTTTGAATTAATATTGTTGCAAATCTACACGCAAAAAGACACCAAAATTCTCAAATTATTTAAATGAAAATCAGACAGACACCAAGCAATCAGGCATCAATTTGATTTTTCGTTGCTGTTGCTTTTCCACTCATTCGTTTGCCTTTTCCACCGATCTTAGTTTTCTTTGTGCTATTATCAAACCGTTTTTTTCTTTTCCCTTTTATTGTTAGACGTCGAGTTGTTGACTGATGATTTTTGCAAATCCACGAGCAAATCGTGCATGTGAGTGTAAGTGGTGCAGCTATAGACTATACGCTTAAGCCGGCAATTGTTGTTCACCTCATCTGGTACAACTTTGCTTAAATTCACAATACCCTGACAGTGCTGCCAGATATCTCTTTGCTTCCCGTACAGCACTGTCAACACTAATAAAAGGTCGCAGATTAAGCAGCAATTTCCCAACACCAGTCAACATAATTTATAATTTAAAAGATGCATACAACCATCAAATTATTGTGATACATGTGTGTATAAGATTTAATATATATGTAAGCAGGTTAGAGCTTAACCTTCCTTAACATATAACAGCAAATTGATCGAACTTCAGGTTTTTGGTGTTTCCTGACTTATGACAAATACCAAAAGTAGTATTCACGAAGAGAACTATCAAGAACAAAATGCATACAATACCAAATTCTCAATATATCAAGTTAAAATCGGAAAAAATGCGTGACAACGTGTATTCTCTCTTTTTACTCAAGTGAAGCTGTTATTGTAAATTAAAATATAAATATTAGATTCGTTCATAATCTGGAGTATTTGTTTTAAACATAAATCGTGTTTTTTTTATTCATTAGTTCTCTTCGAAAGAAAATTATTGCCCTCTCAATGATTGCTAATATAAAACCTACAGTCAAA
This sequence comes from Neoceratitis asiatica, assembly GCA_030068015.2. Lineage (NCBI taxonomy): Eukaryota > Metazoa > Arthropoda > Insecta > Diptera > Tephritidae > Neoceratitis > Neoceratitis asiatica. Next base: position 58,327,921 of record CM061524.1, on the reverse strand, counting down.
GGTGTTCGAGTTCGATGCTGTTTCCATTAATTTAACCGCTTCCGAAACATAAATATTTGATAATTTTTGCTTCGGAAATATACAAATCGAAAAAACTTATGACTAATTTTGATTACATATACATAAAGAGACTAACTCCAAAAGGATATTTCATAATCATTGAAGAAAATTAGAAGCCAAATATTCCAGTTAGGCGGCCAGTTTAATAATTGCAGGAATTACTTCCGTACGTTGAATATTATCTCATCGATATCGATACAAACGAATGAAAAACAAACATATAATAATAACCAAATTTTGAATAAAAAGTTTTAATTGCGGTCCCTAGTTATTCTATTCTCTTCTGACAGGTCTTGCTTAATAGATATATATAATTTCGAAAACAGAACGCAGTAAGCCGAAAGAATGACACATTTGCAATTTGAACTTTTTCAAGCTATAAAGTAACTTAAGAGGAAATGTTAATTTTGAAATAAACCAAGAATCTTTGAAAAGCGCTTGTTGAAATTATTTCGCGGATGTCCAACGGAAAGCTAACTTTTTTCATAACAAAATGATTTAAAAAATTTCAGACAGTTGGTAAGCATGTCTGGACATTTTGACGTTTTCGGCAACATGTGTATTACATTTATTTGAAAAATAGCACGATATCATTAGATACTTCGACAAAAATCAACAAAGTATCAATTAAAAGTACCCTCTAATTAACTAATATTAAGGAAATCGGAAGTACGCGATTTAAGGCTATCAAAAGAAATTTTTTTTTTTTAGAAAATAAGTAAAAGTGCAACATCGTAATGGAGGCAGAAAACGGCGAGGGACAAGTACAAGTGCGTTTAAAGACTAAACAAGAGCAGTATGTAATAAAATCGAAACATAAATAAATCTATTTTACATATCTAACTTTTACAGATACGCAGTGCCGGATGTTCCATATACGATTGAAGGAAACGTAACTACTGCTGACCTGAATACATTCGTCAATACGTTATTAGAACAAGTTAATTCACCCATTGAGTTTGATTTTATAGTAATTAACGAGTATTTACGAGGACGTTTGTGCGATCATTTACGGGAAAAGGAGATTTCTTTTGAAGACACCGTAGACATTGAATATGTTGAACGTTTTCCCGCACCAGAGCCGCAAGATTGTTTGCTACATGACGATTGGGTATCAGCGGTTAAAGCATGCGACAAATGGATATTGACAGGCTGCTATGATAATACTATTAATATCTGGACTGTTAAAGGTAAACATGTATTGACTATACCAGGTCATACACAGCCCCTTAAGGCCGTTGCTTGGGTATCTGTCGATGACGAGCGTGGTAAATTTGTGTCATGCTCGCAGGATCAAACTGCAATGCTATGGGAATGGCTGGTTGGAACAAATTCAGTCGAATGTGTATCTGTATGTAAAGGCCACGAAAGGGGTATCGATTGTGTCGATGTAAGTCCAGATAAATCTCGCTTCGCGACAGGCAGTTGGGATACAATGTTGAAAATATGGTCGGCAGAAATCAATGAAGGAGGAGAAGGAACATCGAAGCGTGCGAAAGAAAGCGGTACAACAAGGGTAAATATTAGCTTCAAATATTTTTAAATAGAGATATTTTAAAATTATTGAACTTTAGGTACCTAAAATTACATTACAAGGCCACCGTGAATCGATTTCCTCTGTACAATGGATGGATTCAAGTACACTTTTGACAAGTAGTTGGGATCATACATTGAAAATTTGGGATCTCCATCTCGAAGGTATTAAATCGGAAATTTCTGCCAATAAATCAATTTTTGATGCGAGTTATTCCAACCTGAGTCGTCTCATTGTAACTGCATCGGCTGACAAAAATTTAAGAATGTATGATCCACGAACGAATCGTAAGTTAACCCCCAAAATACTTAAGGTATTCTGATTACAATTATAATTTATCTCATTAAGAGGGCAATCTTGTACGCAATACGTACTTTGGACACAGTCAATGGGTGCAAACAGTTATGTGGTCCACAACAGAAGAATACCTCTTCATTTCTGGTTCCTATGATAATCAAAATAAATTATGGGATTACAGAAGGTAATAAATATTCAAAATAATTAAAAAAAAAAAAGCTATTAATACTCCTGCTTTATCTTATCCATCTCATAGCCCTAAAGCGCCTCTTTACGATTTATTGGGACATGGAGATAAAGTTTTAGACATTGATTGGTCTAATCCGAAATATATGGTTTCCGGCGGTGCTGACAATACGGTCAGGGTTTTCAAGTCACGTAAAGCAGTGTCACCCGAACAGATGGACGAGGATAAATAAATGTTTACAAAAAGTAAATGTGTCTAACGCTGTGAAAGTAACTATCCCATTTTTGAATAGCTAAATTAGATTTTGATATGATTGTAATATAAAGCTTGCGGCAATAAATACTGAAAACTTGCAGTAAAGTGTTAAAGTTGTTTCATTTAATTACCCTCAGTATTTATTTTTCTGTCCATCATACGCTTGAACCGTTATTATTAATGCATTCTAGGCGATAAAACAGTAAAACTAGGGAAATATCTAGTCAACAGGTGGGCTGCATATATTCAGTGCCCCACCAGATAGTTTCAAGTATTGGTTGATCCTAAATTTTCAAAATGGTATGAAGAGATCATGAGAAAATATACAGAACTGGCCAACCGCCAAGGCATGATGTTCTATTATGATAACGCCAGACTTCAAACCTCTTTAACGATCTATCAAAAATTAAGAGCTCAAATTGGAACTGTGTAACTCCTTGCTTAATTTTTCGTAGCTTTGAGTTTTGAACTCGAAATTCTGCCGATAACTATCGACTATACTGGTAATTCATGGTCCAACATTTCAAGACCGGCTATAGTGAGGATCTCTCAATATCTGAAAGTGGCATTGCGTGATTGATCGCACCAAAGGCTTTTTACAGATCATGTGCTACAAGGGCAGTTCGAGCATGAGTGAGACAGGAGCAGTAAGGTCTCAAGTTTCTTCGATATTGGGTAGAGAAGAGATATCGGCATATACGATTATCCTTTGTTCGCTGGAATCCACGGTTTTAGTAGCGGTTTTAGTTAAATTGATCAGAGACGGATTGAGGTGACTGCATCGTTTTGTTAACCAAAGGATGTAGTGCGAAAAGCCGAGTAAAATAGTTTGCGCACTTATGTGGGCGAGGAGCGGCCACCGAATGAAGTTTCCACCTGGTCATCACGTCTAGTCGGGTTTGATAATGATTTCAAAACGTGGTAACGCCATATGAGAGTTTGCAGAACCTTAAGCGTTCTTCCCACTTGCTACGCTTAAGTCGATTTACCAATTGCCTAATCGGCTTGGTGTAGGTAGTAACTTCTTTGGTGCTCGATCCGTCACTTAAGTTGGAAAATATGGCAGATTTCCGTAATTTGACGGAATGAAGTGGACGGCAGCGGTCGCGGAAGATGAAAGCTGAGTGTTGTAGGCGCAAAGTGAGGAAGATATTAAGGTCCTCAAGGTATGCCACTACACCCTCTCAGCCACTACACCCTCTCAGTATTACGATCAATATTATGTACTGCTACATTTTCTGTTGCGTTTCCAGTTTGAAGCACTTTGTTGTTCTCTTAGAAAGTTAAAGCAAATGTTTCAACCTCTGCACTTTATCCTCGACATGAAAGTTTGGCAAATTCTACTAAAAAATCTTTTGAAATTGAAACGGAATCAAATGTTCTGTAAACGCTATGGAGGATGTATGAATTTATCGTAGGCAAGGCTAGTATCTCACAAACTGGACCAAAAGGAATATTTTTAAAATTTGTGCAATAAAATCTTGCTGCTAAATGAAATAGTACAGAAATACTCAGCGGTCCTGAGCAACAGTTGTGTTCGCTGAAAGCGCGCAATGATATTGGCTTTTCCTTGAAAAAGCAAAAGCAGAACATGAAACAAATTTTCAATTTACCATTAAATTATAATCTGACTTTGCCTCCCGTTTTGTTAAAAAAGTTAAAACAGCGGTATGTACCTATGTCTGAATTTCCATTTCAATGCAAATAAGCAAACATACATACGTAAATATTCATATAGCAGTGGCTGTAAGACGGCATTGCCTTGCATTGGCATACAAACATATACTTATATATATATACAGCACAGCGGGAGCTGACTGCCTGCACTAATCAATCATCCATCATCTTTACAATCTGATCATCATACAATGCTGCTGTGGTTGACAAAACACTTCGCTTAAATACATATTCTGTACACCTACGCTTCGGAATAACCGAAGCAAAATCGTGAGCTCAACGAACCTGAACAGGTCGTCGCAAAAAAAGTACTTAAGCGTGGCAGTTTTCTAATTAGATCAACTAGAATTATAAAAGTGAAAGTAAGTGTAAATAAAGTGTTTAAGAAAAAAATAAACAAAGTGCTTTTTTCGGTAGAAGCAGTTTTCAGGCACCAAAGAGATCAAAAATTGGTAGCAAATATGCCTTGGAAACTGCTTCTACTAACTGACTCAGGTGAAAAATATAATTCGGCAGGTTGCCATTAAAAATAAGGAGGGACTCAACAGCATCCGAAGCTTTTCAGTTGATGTCAGCAATCAAAACCTTGGTATTTCAGGTATAGTAAAAACAATATGGGCCTGCTCGATAATGCATCACTGCATAGTATTTTCAAAGCATCACTTTCAAGCAATAAGCAATAAGCAATTTTCGCAAAACAAATAGTAATTATTGAGTATTATCAGGAAACTGCTTAGCCGGCAGCCAAAGATCGAGGCAAACTATGCAGTGATGCTTGTATTTACTGCATTATAGAGTAAGGTCAATTTATCAAATTAAATCTATTTTTTTTAAATTAAGATCACATTGCAAGTACTCACGTCAGTCCATTCCTTGACCTTGACATTGAGTCGCGCTCTACAAAGTGTCAATCAGGATTTAGGCGAAGTAGTGGTGCTAGCAGATGCTGCAAGAAATAAATATTTTGGTATTGAGGAGGGAACTTGCGGAAGAAAATTTTAAAACAATTTTTCAAGCAGCATTGGTTATATGTGATGAGAACAATATTGAAATTCGGTAACCAAGACTTGCACGCACGAATTTGCAGCTCTCCATTGAAGAGTACTATAGAATTGCAATTTACATCTCTTACTTGGATCTTTTCATAACGCATTTGCAAGATAGATTTCTGAAACACAGAGACATTTTATCTAATTATACTTGTACAGAAGATTTTGATATAGAGTCTTGTTGTAAGCTATTCAAGACATATGAATCTATTTTACAGGACTCATTGCCAGCAATATGGACGAGTGAGGCACAGTTGTGAAGCAAGCGCATAGCGGGTATGAAGATCAAGAATTCTTTAGAAGCCCTTGACATTTATAATATTGATGCTTTCCCCAATGTATGTATATCAAATTTTGAGAATTCTGGCTGTTTTGCCTGTTACGATTGAAGGAAATGAACGAACATTTTCAACTTTGTGTCGTCTTAAGACTTATTTAAGAACGACAATGAGTGAAGACCGCCTTAATGGTCTTGCTGCACTTAGTATACATCGCAATTTAGAGGTCGACGTTGAATTGGTATTAAAAGAATTTTTCTCTATACCCCGACGAGTGGCACTATTGAAAGATTATTGGTTTTAACATATGCAACTACAATGTGATTGTTGATTAACAAAGAAAAATTATAAAATAATCATATTATAAGACATTTCGTTTTTGTTATTGAAAGTAGTTTTTAGCGCTCGCTAGATACACCCATCCTCCTCCGACCAGCTAACTCTTCCTTTCAATACAGTATTCCTTAATCCGGTGGTCATAATAATTTTTACTAAAAATCCCCCCCCAAGGGAAAATCCTGCGTACGGCCCTACCATGGCTATCTCCTGTTCAGAGATTACTCCCTCTTTATCTAGTTCCTCGAACATTTCATTGTCATTCGTTACCCATATGGCCTGCTACGCAATAAATATGAACTCTTATTTCCTCCGCCAACTATTTAATATTAGTTCCCTCAGGCCTTTACGGCCGCTTGGCTGGAAGAACGAAATATTTTGTTTTCTAACTGATTTAAGGCGTGAAGCTTTCAGCTACAAGGTTTGCGGTTGGTTTATTCAAAAACGCGGGAAGGGCTGTAGAAGGTAAGAAAGAAGGTAAGAAAGAAGGTATATTATAACACCGTAGAAAAGGCAACCGCTGCGAAACCCAGTGTGAGAGCGACATTGAAAGCCCCCTGGCGCTGCTCAACATCCTTTTACACTCCTCCACATTAAGCCTCCACAACAACTTGCAACCTAACACAATTCCCTGGTACTTAGTGATTAGTTTTGGTAGTGAAGTAGTGTCGCCTAGCTATGGTTTATTCAACCTTTGGGAATACGATAACCGAAATGTCATCTACATAGGTCGTGAGCATGGCTGGCCCCCTCTAACCTCATCAGCTATCTGTTGACTATGGGAGTTTAAGGAAAAAGTAATAACACTCTTCCATGTAACCGCTTATGCTAAAAAGCCTAGCTAAGACAAAAAAAGCACTTTAGGCAATGTTTTTTTTTTAAATGAATAACATTTTTTTGGATTAAAAAAATATATTTATGTTCAAATAATTGTAGGCATATACGGACTGCATGACAGTAATTGATTATTAGATAATCAATTCGTAAATAGATACACACTACCATGCAAGTACACAAAAATGTTTAATAAACTAACGAAATGGTTAATTAGCATTCCACTAGAGTACGATTCCACTAGTGTCTCGCTGGCATATTTGTGCTTCCTCCTTAGATTGCATTATTGTAACAAATTGAAGTTCGTTTGAGCGATCAAGTTCTGTAAATGTTCACGAACGATGAGCAAACAGTGAAAGTGGGTGTAACTTAACGGGTATATTGTGTAATATTCGTATGTATACTCCCACAACAACACATCTGCATTGTAATAGAAATGTATACGTATGCATGTAAATATGTAGGGGCACGTCTAAGGCATTTTCAGTGGTGAATGAAAGGAGGAAACACGATGTAGCCAACGAACGAACTTGTTAGGTAACTTATTATGGTACTTTCCTAACGGTGATTGACATTTTCCAAATAAATCAATAGACTTTCACTTTTCATTGCGATGAAGAGTCTTCACCAAATCATTGTTGTCTGTCGTCTGTGCATGTTGTTTCGTAAATAATTCGCTAACTATAACTCATTATGTATGTGTATGTAAAATATAAAAAATTATTTTTTTATACTTATATTTTTTATAACAACTAATTGAACGAAAAATAATTACAAATGCATTTTTTCCATGAAAATAATAAAATTAATTTAATTAAAATTTAGTTAACATTTCTTAGAACGCATAACAACCATCTTCCCTCCTCACTTATTCCTACCAATTTGATCGACTTGCGACTGCAGATTGTTTATTACTTCCGATGGCACTTGATCGCCGAGGATCTCGAAAAGATTTATCCGTTGGTTACCGGGAATTGCTTCATAAGCGCCCAGCTCAATGCCTTCTTGCACATTTTGAATTTGAGCATCTTTCGGTATGAGGAAAGTCTGTTGTGCCTGACGGATGGCTTCGTTAGTGTAGGCGGCACCTTCTCGTTGTGGATAGGCAAAAGCCACGGCGAGGAGTGCACAAAACACAATGAGGGTTTTCATTTTGTATAATTTTGTTGTATTTCTGGAACTGCAATGAAGGAGAAAAGGCGAGAGATGCCGTTAAGTGTATAAAGTTTGAATTGAATTTGAAAACAGTTAGATTTTTTTATGAGTTAATAAATTTTATTTAAATTATTTTTTAGTTAAGTAGTAAGTAGTTTAACTGTTTTTTTTTTAAATCACATGTGCATGTATTCCAACAATTTATTCCCTTAAGACTTTAATTTTAATTAATTAATTATTTTAATTTTAATTTATATTTTATTTTTTACAATAATAAAACTTTCGTTTGATTTAACACTTAATTTTTACATATATTTTTCCGCAACTATTTTCTTTCTTGTATTTTTGCACTATCATAATGCGATCTCTTACCTAGCGCGCGGCTGCTACGTGAATGTTTCGCTTGGCGCTTAAGTCTGCCGCTTTTTATCACCTCGGCGCCGAACACCAACGCTACGCAGTCGCTCACAAAATTTTATTTACCCATTTGCATGCGCTTCAGCATATAAGATGAACAACATACATGTCTGTGTATATACTGTTTAGTCCACTAAATATTTCAATTGTTAATTTCGGATTTTTTTTGAAGAAGATTAAGACATTGCAGGGAATTTTGATTCAATTTAATGCGACATGTTGTGAATGTTCACTGTGTTGCCATTGGTGTTATATGTACATACATATGTATAAGTACATATACATACATATGTGTAGTGAAGAAGGTGTAAATACTTGTAATTTACCTTTTAATGTAATATTATTATTATTTTGTTTGAGAAAGTGTACATAAAAGTGAAAATGATACATAGTAATGAGAAAACATAACATACATACATATGTACATATGAACATACCTTTATATCATAAAGAAATTAATTTATATACTTTTTATACTTTTCATGTACATGAAATGGTACATCACCTTTGGCCTTAAGTATTTAAGTACGAGAAGGAGAAGAGATAGACCCGTAAAAACCAATCGTATCAGAATTACGAGCTGAACTGATTTAGCCATTTTCATCTGTCCATTCGTCTGCTTAAACGCTTCGTCTCTCTGTCGTTTTTCGGAACCGGCCAGATCTGTAGACTATATCAAATAGCTCCCATATAACCAATAAAATGCGGTATTCTACTCAAGTATAATGAAGTGCTGAAATCATCGAAATCGGAAAACTATATCATATGACCCCATATAATTGATTTGTTCAGATGTGAGGTTATGTATCAAAACTACGTTAAAAAAGCACATAAATTGCCATTTTGCAGTAAATTTGATATATTCATGAAAGGTATAAAGACTTCTATCTTGTTTTTAATGAATAATATCATATTAAACATTGGTAAATATTATGTGGCTTTATATTGCAAGCGAGTTGTCAATTTTGAGGTAGTAGCTATTTCTTAAATGGCCCAGCTATGACTTAGGTTGAGCTGGTTGACTTCAATGAGACTCACTTGGATGATACCACATCTATACAGTACTGCTACACTCTTCATTCTAGTTTCTCTGACTGAAGGTACTGCAGTTATCCTTTGCCAAGTAAGTGCAACTCAACCAGACCCAAATTGAAGGCATACGATGCCAAAACGCAGTACCTGGTCAATAATCCTACTAGCAGCCTGGAATGATGACAGTCAGCTAATTTTTACTAAAAATATTGACTGAAGGCTCTAATTTTTTTTTAATTACCCTCGGGAGTAATACTTCATCTCTCTTACATTCTAATTTTCACAAAGAATCAAGACGTTGTGAATGAAAAAGATCGCCGTGGAATAAAAGAAAAATTGTTATGGAGAATTTTTGAATTACTAGAGAAGTGAAGTAGCTGAGGATATCGGAGTATCAGTTGCAATATGCCATATAATTTTTGAGGGATGCTAGGAATTTATTGCATAATAATAAAATGATCCGGATTTACTAAAAAACGCCGTTACTGGTGAGAAATCCAAGCCCATTGTGGAAGAAATGGAGGAGTCCATGTGAGTCAAGTCCTATAGGGTGTTTTTTTTATAGAGGTATAGAACTTTAAGTTGGCATTACTTTTCAAGATGGCGACCGATTTAACAGCTGTTGAGTGATTTATTCTCAGTTTGGTTCGCCAATTCATCGTGAATAGACTCACGCCGGAACAACGCTTGGAAATAGTGCAATTTTATTTCGTATCGCGCACTACGTCCAATGATACGGACCAATGATTCCACCAGCCCATAAAGCACACCAAACAGTCAGTTTTTCTGGATGTAACGGTGTTTCAACATACACTTGAGGATTACCTTCACTCCAAATGCGGCAGTTTTGTTTGTTGACGTAGCCATTCAACCAGAAGTGCGCTTCATCGCTAAACATCGCTAAAATGGACGTGGTGCGCGATACGTTTTCCGCACAGAACCATTATTTTCGAAATAAAATTGCACTATTTGCAAGCGTTGTTCAGGCGTGAGTCTATTCATGATGAATTGCCAAACTAAACTGAGAATAAATCACTTGACAGCTGTTAAATCGGTCGTTATCTTGAAAAGTAATGCCAACTTAAAATTCTATATCTCTATAAAAAACACCCTTTATTAAATGTCAAAGTTTTGCTCGCTTTTATCTTTCATCATGCGGTTGAGCAAGATTCAACAGCTCCCTGAAATCATCGCGCTTTTTGACGATTGATGAGTTAAAACCAAATCTCCGAAAGAGCACAAAGACATACCAAAAAGTGTATATAAGTCTTTCTTCGAGGATTGGATAAAACGCTGGCTCAATTTCATTATATCTCAGAGGGGCTAAATAAGTATTTTTTGTGATACAATGGAAATTCCCCTCCTTCGTTTTAGAAACCTCTTATTGTGAGAGAACGATGAGAGAACCCTTTTATTGGGGAGGGAACAACGATTTCGAAAATTTGCCCGGGACAGATACGTCTGCTGTGCAATGAGTTCTAATCTTATATATGTGTATCTAATTAAAGTTACAGTTGTGTTCTCGGCACAGCACACGGTAACGTGAGCAACCCTTGTGCAAAATTCAGTATGGAGACGCGGGTTGCGGCTAAGGTCTCATTTCAGGTTTTTTTTTTTACCATAAAGGAGCTACAAGCGCGCGAAGGACTAGAAGCAAGCGACTAGCTATATAAATAGGTTTTAATTAAAATAACACTGTAATGAAAGAGAGACCACTGACTCGGAACTATCAATTTTGATGACGACGACAGCAAGTATTTATAACGGTTTGGAAGAAAATATTTAAAATAGGTGCTTTTTATAATTATGTATATCTAAAATGAAATAAAAGCTCCTCATAAAAATCCATCCCTCGTAGGGCAAGCTCCTTCTCCAATTTGTGGTATAAGTCTTAATATTTTTTCCAACAAATTAAGAGACTTATAAAGGGTGATCCAAAGTAGAGGTGCTTCTTTCAATAGCCTTTTTTGACAGATCACGCGTGAGTCGTGTCAACCTGTCATGTTATTTTTGTTTAGTATTGTTTGGAAATTCACGTTCTGTAAAGAATGTGTTTCGCACGCTTCGCTCAACTTATGGTCAACATAATCGGTCCACTGAGCGTACTATTCGCAACACCATCACTCATCTTGAGAGCCAGCATCCATTATTGCATAATATTCGACGGAATAGATCACGTCCAGCACGCAGTGAAGAAAATATAGCGGCGGGAGCTGAGAGTATACACGAAGACCGTCGATAGTCGATTCAGCAATTCGGATTGACGTATGAGACGACTTAGCGCATTTTGCGTCGAGTTATTAAATTGAAATCGTACAAAATAAAGCTTGTGATCTTGAAAAGTTTCAAGAAGATCCAACGTTTTCGAGCGAAAGTTTGTTCAGTGATGAGGCCCATTTCTGGCTCAATGGGTATGTAAACAAGCAAAATTGCCGCATTTGGGACAAAGTGCAACGTGAAGAGAAAAAATAACAGTTTGGTGTGGTTTGTGGGCCAGTGGAATTATCGATCCATATTTCTTGAAAAATGATGCTGGTGAGAAAGTAACCGTCAATGGCGACTGTTATCGAGCATTGATAACCGACTATTTGATGCCTGAAATTGAAGTTCGTGATCTCCGCGACATTTGGTTTCAACAAGACGGTGCCTCTTCCCACACATCGCATCAATCAAAGGATTTATTGGGAAATTTCTATAATTTTCGATATTTGCTAGACCAGGACTCGAAGCCTGGCCTTCGGAATGGTACAACAATATAATAATAATAAGTGTGTCGTTATTTCTGCTATATCCGGAAAGGAAAACAAGGTGGAGCGAATGGGTCTGCTAGTGAACTAAGACAAGACGAAATATTACCTATTATCCAACAAACAATCAGCGAGTGTGGATGTCGGTCACAACTACTTGCTCACAGACATCACTTTGATGTCGGAGAAAATTTTTTCTATCCCATGCGGAATCACTCCAGCTATTAGGTGCCACTTTAAACTGAGGAGTCTATTAAACAGTAAAACTCTCTCGGTGAACAAATATCAAGCTCTGCAGTTCGCTCATCATCCGATGATAACATCCGAGAGAAAGGTTTTGCGTTTGCCTATAATAGACGGCGAACAATGATATGAGTATATGATATATTTCATACGACAACATTGACAAAGTTCACGTCCTATTGTCTTGTTCGATGTACACCCTCCAGCTCTGAAATTATTCGATGCAGTAGCCACTGTTGAAAGCAGAGGAGAAGAAAGACCACCATTCCGTTGGAAGAATCAGGTGGGAAATATGACCTGGTCTCCAATTGACACAGAACTTAGGAAAGAACAAACGACTTGTTAATGAATCAATCAATCTAAAAAATTTTATTAAGAGCACAATTAAATGAAATAAATTATATATAAATAGTGTTTTAGCTGACTATTTAAGTGCTTACGTCAAGGACTACATTTACAAATTTACTTGTGGCATGTGAATGTGTACATATGTATGTATTTTTGTATGGAAGTGTGGGTGATGCGTTTTCGTAAAAGTGAGCATCATCTAGGCTCCACCAGCGTTGATAAATGAACACGATTGCCTTCATATATGTATATTCATACTAACATATGTACATACATACATACATATATGTTTACATGGAATTTCGCTTCAATTTTAATTGGTGGTAATGAAATATGCGTCAATTTAATAATTTTTTTTAAAGATGTTGCTTATAATCCACTGGCTTGGAGTAATAAAATCGAATAATTAAAAAATAAAAATAAACAAAAGTAAGTTGAAGTATCTGCAATTATAAAAAAAAGTGTATGAATATGAAACGCCGCACTAAAACTCGAAATTGACGTCGTGGCTCGTCACGGAGCTGCACGCACTTTATATAAATATTTTTTTGCCATTTATTCGTATGTCGGTCATTGCGGTTCATCTTAATTTAATTACATAGAAAGTAGGGGCATGCATATCTATATGCACACATGGTTATGCAAGTAAAGGGTTATGCATTTAGTGGTTTCGAAAGTGCAGGGCTGTGTTTTGCACCTGTCAAACCAAACATATTATGTTTTAGTTCAAAATCAGGCATTTATGAAAATAGATCCCATAACAACCGCACAACGCATTAAAATTGTTGAAATCTACTACAAAAATTGTGATTTGAAAGGGTCAGGTTTCGTGCTTTAAGAGGAGATTATGGTGCACATGATCGTTCAACTACTGAAGGAATTGGTAAAATTTTAAAGAAATTTGAAGAGACTGGATGAGTTTTAGATATTCTAAGGCCTGTGCATCATCGTTTTGCTCGTTGCATCTCAAATATTGCTGCTGTAAGTGATAGTATAGCCGAAGACCCAAATGTGTATATTTCTCGACGTTCTCAAGAGCTGGGACTTTCTTACGGCACATTATGGCGATTTTGCCCTTGGACTTACATCTACATCTATATTAAGCCCAGCTCATACAACGACTGAAGCCAGCTGCCTATTCACAACTCCATAGTTACGTTGATTGGGTGCTTGAACAACAAGCAGTGACCGTGATTTTTTTTTACGGAGGATACGTAAATAGGCAAAATTGTCGCATTTCGAACTCCGAGAATCCTTAAATAATGGAGGAGAGGCCATTACCCCCAAAATAAATTACTATCTGGTGCGCTCTTTGGTCCGGAGGTGTGATTGGACCTTACTTCTTTGAAACTGGTAACAGCGAAACTGTCACTGTCAATTCGGTCGTATGATGACCGATATTTTTTGTCTGCAATAGAAGAACACGACTTTGACAATAGATGGCTCCAATAAGATGGTGCTATATGCTACCGAACACGAAGGAATATGGCTCGTGTTGGCGATGTCAACGTGCGATTTGACATTGTTAGACTTTGTAGGATACGCGGAAGACCGTGGTTATGCGGATAAACCCTTCACTCTTGAGCACTTGTAAACGAATATTCATCAAGTTATGGCTAAGATACTACCCGATATGTACTAGAAAATGGTCGAAAATCATTTCAAACTTATTAGTTTCCAAGAATTCATTTTATAATTAAAAATTTACGTTTATTTTGAAAACCGCAAAATAGATAGCCCTGTCATATACAACTGGCCGTGGGAGAAGCGGTATTCTCTCAAGTCTACTCCTGCTACATTAAGAGTTTGACCTTGAGATTTTTTTATTGTTTTGTGAAACAAACTTGCATAGGAAATTGTACTCTCTTGAAATCGAAGGGGTAATATAATGGAATTATAGGACTCCGGATAATGAATGGCACTATCTGTGTCTACCACGAAGGGGACGGATTTATATTGATATCGGACCTCTTCGAATGATCTCAAAAGTATTTCATTTATTCCAAGCAAATTGAATAAATAATACTATTGTTTCGAATATATCGGTCCCTGATCCACTTCCCAGTTAGCAATGTTTCCACATATTAAATATAGGCAAATAGCTATTTGTGTTCCAATACTCATCAAGTCGAACCATAAATACGGTCCCTCGTTCGAAGTTTTATCAAAATCGGTTTAATACTTGCGTAGTTCATCAAGATAGAAAAGACAGATACAACTGATGATTGAGATATGAGATGATGAATAGAGAATCAGAGCACATTTCTCAAAAAACAAAAAACTGCTACGAGCCAAGGGCTTAAAATCCTTACCAAATAAACGTTTAAAACTTTTTTTTAGCTCCGGTAATCGCTCTGTATCATTTGTAAATTTCTTAACCGAGGTCCACCAACTTTTCAGTACAACTCGGGTGTATATGTATTCAATTCAGCCTTCATTTCTTCATTTCCCTTTAATTATTTATTTTATTATAGTTTGTTCGCAATAAAATAATTTTAAGGTATTCAGAGCATTTGAAATATGAATGATGGACATTCGTAGAAACTTGTTAGGTATGTATGAATTTTCGCACATAATGAAAAAACAAAAACAAAAAACAAAAACAACACTATGAATAGGCATTTACCCAAATAAAAGCAGCGACGCGTGTAAACATTTTGCCAGCGTCATCTTCAATGGACGGCACCAAGTTTAACCAAATATGTTTTACGTAAGATCGTGATAATACATAATATTATACAGGTATGTATGTACATATGTACACGTAAATAATTGTTGTAGCTGATTTGTTTTGTAGTGAATTCACAATTGCGCATGCACAGTGTACATATGCACATATGTATATACATATTTATGGCTGTATGTATGTATGTGTCCACCAACTCTTGGCTGCTTGTGGTCAGCAATAACTGTTACTGCTTCGGTTATCAAAATGCTTTTGCTTCTCGAGATTCCTAAACCCGCTTCCACTTGGTGGCTTTTAATTTGAGGTGAAGAGACCAACGATGAACAAATGTGCTCTTAATGACTGATGGCATACTCGTTGTTGTTGTTGTGGTTGTTTGCAATTTACTTTCTTGTCATTTGAGTAAGACTTGTATAAAAATTCATATACATATATAAATTCGTATATAATTTTGTGTACTCACCTATATTTATTAATGTATATATACATTAAAATTACTATCATACATACGAATGTACATAAAAATGTAAATATGTATATATTAAAAGTACCATCATGTTATTGAATGAATAACTGGCAAATGCTCGACAAAGGTATTGTTAAAAAATCATCCAAAAGTTGCATACGCATATCAAGTTCAATTTTACAAGTATGAATTCATATACATGCATATATAAGTACTTACTACTTGTATATACATACTATATGCACTTACATGCATATATATTTTCGTACTAAATAGCTGCACAACCAGAGTCTTTTACGCTCGATGTCAGTTGATGATGATTTCAAGCACCATCATTTTCCTTCACTGGAGTAGTTTTTGAGATGTAACGCCAAGTCCAAAAGTGGAAGGTGTCAGGGCCATTCAAAATACTTTTCCAATAGACTTATATACATACATATATGTTTTGCAGTCTAATTTGGGTTGCACCACAAATTTGGCTTCAATTACAAACTGTCACTGAATTAACTAAATTGTTGTAGTTTTCAATGTTATTATTTCTTGAAAGGCAGAAATAGTACACATTGAAAACATACCAAATAAAGAAATATATGTTTGATTTGCAGACAGTCGCTTCTTCTTCTATAGTACCACCAAATCTTATGCTAACGATACGAGTATAAGAAATAATAATAAAGGGTGTTTTTCATAGAGGTATAAAACTGTGAGTTGGCATTACTTTTCAAGATGGCGACCGATTTAACAGCTGTCAAGTGATTTATTCTCAGTTTGGTTTAGCAATTCATCATGAATAGACTCACGCCTGAACAACGATTGCAAATAGTGCAATTTTATTTCGAAAATACTAGTTCTGTGCGGAAAACGTATCGCGCACCACGTCCATTTTAGCGATGTTTAGCGATGAAGCGCACTTCTGGTTGAATGGCTACGTCAACAAACAAAACTGCCGCATTTGGAGTGAAGGTAATCCTCAAGTGTATGTTGAAACACCGTTACATCCAGAAAAACTGACTGTTTGGTGCGCTTTATGGGTTGGTGGAATCATTGGTCCGTATCATTGGACGTAGTGCGCGATACGTTTTCCGCACAGAACCATTATTTTCGAAATAAAATTGCGCTATTTGCAAGCGTTGTTCAGGCGTGAGTCTATTCATGATGAATTGCGAAACCAAACTGAGAATAAATCACTTGACAGCTGTTAAATCGGTCGCCATCTTGAAAAGTAATGCCAACTTAAAGTTCTATACCTCTATAAAAAACACCCTATAGTACTCTTTTTTTTGTTTGAATACATTTACATGACTTTGCTGTGTTATCAGTGGTATTTTGTGAAACTGTTTGATTTACATAGTTTTACAAACACTTTTTGTATGGATAACTTTCAGCTTCGCATATATAAAATTTGGATCCTTCCAGCTACTATAAGAGGAGCATGGTAAGTGCTCGGGTCAGGCCAACATCCAAAATATTATATATTTACACATATACATGTTTTGGAAAATATCAAGACGCCCACCACAAATTGAAGAAGAAGCTGGGCCGGAAATAGCCGCAGCGGTTATGAGTATGAGTTATAGGAGATCTTTTATATAAAGGGTTTTTTTTTATAGAGGTATAGAACTTTAATTTGCAATAAAACAACGATGGATTATTCGATTGACATGAATTTTATTTATCCGAAAGATAATCTTGTGGCACACGGCTGGCGCGGATGTAGTCCAACCTGGAGTCGAATTTTCGATGACTTCTTCCAACATTTGTGGCCGTATATCGGCAATAACACGGCGAATGTTGTCTTCCAAATGGTCAAGCGTTTGTGGCTTATCCGCATAGATCAATGACTTTACATAGCCCCACAGAAAGTAGTCTAGCGGTGTTAAATCACAAGATCTTGGAGGCCAATTCACAGGTCCAAAACGTGAAATTAGGCGGTCACCAAACGTGTCCTTCAATAAATCTATTGTGGCACGAGCTGTGTGACATGTTGCGCCGTCTTGTTGAAACCACATCTCCTGGACATCATGGTTATTCAATTCAGGAATGAAAAAATTAGTAATCATGGCTCTATACCGATCACCATTGACTGTAACGTTCTGGCCACCATCGTTTTTGAAAAAGTACGGAGCAATGATTCCACCAGCCCATAAAGCGCACCAAACAGTCAGTTTTTCTGGATGTAACGGTGTTTCAACATACACTTGAGGATTACCTTCACTCCAAATGCGGCAGTTTTGTTTGTTGACGTAGCCATTCAACCAGAAGTGCGCTTCATCGCTAAACATCGCTAAAATGGACGTGGTGCGCGATACGTTTTCCGCACAGAACCATTATTTGCGAAATAAAATTGCACTATTTGCAAGCGTTGCTCAGGCATGAGTCTATTCATGATGAATTGCCAAACCAAACTGAGAATAAATCACTTGACAGCTGTTAAATCGGTCGCCATCTTGAAAAGTAATGCCAACTTAAAGTTCTATACCTCTATAAAAAACACCCTTTACATACAGGTTACAATCTCTCTGCATGCCTGCCCATAGAAATTTTTAATTTCTTTTTAGTGAGATAAGCTTAGGTGACCTTTTTTCTCATGTAAATGATTATGAAAGCGATGTTATTTATACTGATTTCAGGAAAGCATTTGGCAAGGTCTCACATTCCATTACTCAAATGGATTTTATCATATTTGATAAGTAAAAAGCGAAGAGTAATTTTTAACCTACTACTTCACGTGAAATATCAGTAACATCTGGTGTACCCCAAGGCAGTCATCTCGGTCACTTAGTATTTTTTTATATTCATCGGTCACTTACAATTTTTTATATTCATTAATGATATTTCAAATGTGGTTCTTCATTCTAAAGCACTTATGTGCGCAGATGATGTCAAGTTCTTTAAATCAGTTCAATGTTGAATAAGTTACTGACATCATTGACTTAACTACGTATCACAATGGACCCTAAACTGGATTTTAGAAACCATATAAATTATGGGGTTTCGTGCCGGGTTTCGTTCAAATATCTCAAAACTGAGAGACTAGTTTGCATTCAAACAGACGGATAGGAGAACATGGATAAATTAAATCAGCTCGTCAATCTGATCGTATCGATATAAAATTGGATGGGTCTATTTCTTTTCCTACTTGCACTTACATACTTCGAACCAAAGTAATATACCATTTTATGTGCATGAAAGGTAAAATTATTTTAAAAATTCATCTTTAAGTCTTTGATTTTCAACAAGTGGAATTCTCCTTAAAACAAATTTGAATTAAATTTGCTCTAATTTCCTAATTTAATTTCAACTATACAATATATACTTAATATATTATTGTTTTGTTTGTCCAAAAATTTGAAACTGCTGCAATTCTTAAAAATACCCTATTAAAATTTTTTACAAATGTTTCTTTTACATTTTTTTAACAAATATATTTTTCTTATTATTATTATTATTATTTCCAACGGTTTACCCACTTCCCGCCCATCCACACGAGGGGCACAGTCTGCATGACGTACGGAACTTGGTTTGTTTTTTATCAATACCGAGTCACGATGAGCAGTGGTTTGTTTAGTATCGAGAATTAAAAAAGTTCAGGTACAGAACAAAAATGCATCAGTTGATTTTTAAGAATAACTTAAATCAAATATAAAATGTTATTTAATGATTAGCTAAAAGTTGACAGAATAGTTTTCTTAATATGAAAAAGCGAGTCAGATATGTCAAATGTGCTCGAATGAGGCTCGTGAAATTCAAAATTCGTTTTAGAAGTTTTCAGAAGCAAGGGGCAAAAATATCTGGACTTTCTAAACGGAAAATTAAATTTTATTTCAGACAGAATGAGGGGACTAGAAATTGAGCCTGTTATTATTTAAATCGTGAAAATTAGTCCAAGCATATCCCGGCGAATGGCCAGAGCAGGAGAGTAGAGATTGATAAGTTTCAGACGACTAGTATAAGGAGGAAGATTGTACTGAGAGTCCCAATGCAAATTTTTTAAGGCGAATAGGAGGAATTGTTATTGAATAGAATCTATCCTATCAAAGTAGATTTGATACCTCGGATTCCGAATTACCAAGTCGTTTTCCAGAATAGGTCTTACTAATGTTGTATACAAAGCCTAAGTATCGTTAAAGTCTTTTGATCACCGTTTTACAAAAGCCGAGATGCCTTAGGCTTTGTTGATTATAACACCAATGTGATGTGTAAAGTTCAATTTAGGGTCCATAGTGATCCCCAGGTCAATAAAACGGTGAACCTGTTCCAAATTGTAGTTATCTATTGACTAAGTAGTTGTCTGTATGGCTATCGGGGGAAACAAATAACTTTACATTTTTTAAGATTTAGGGGCATCTGATTTATTTTACACCATTTAACCATGCTGTTTATGCTTGTTTGTAGAAAGATAAATTCATTTGCCGAAGTGTTAGATTTATAAACTTTTACATCATCCGCATACAATACAAGATTGAAATAGTGAAAACAGAATCGGTACTAAATGGCTACCCGGAGGTACTCCAGAAGAAACATTAACGAAATATGAAATGAAATTATTAAAAATTACTCTTTGAGTTCGATCATACAGGTATTAGGAGGTCCATAAAAAAGGGACTGCCGAAAATTTTTATGTGGATATATCATAAATGTTACTACGAAAACAACGTTTTTGGTTTTTATTAAATATTTTGACTTTATTCACTATTGATGTAATAATACACACATTGTTTTGACATTACTAACTTAAAATTGTTTTATAGTAAATTAGTTACTTAGTTTTAATGTCATACATATATATGTAAATTTTTTTTAATTTATGCATACATTCACTTAAATACAATTAATTTTTTGTTTTATAATTATTTGATGCTGATATCAAAACCCAAGCGCTTTAAAAAAATTAAAATCGTACAGGGAAAAAACCTACGAGTAAATGCATATTTTTTTACTATGTCGTAATATTTCAAAATTTGTCCATTAGAATTATTTTACATTTCAAAACCAATACAAATCAGAATGCATACATACATACGAATACAAAATTAATGGAACTGCAACAAAGTGTAATTTAAATGTATATAAATGTTAACGTTATTTATTTATAATTTTTTGTTATAACCGTTTAAATTTCTACAAATGAAATTTATGTAAAAAAATGTGTATATACGAAGGCAGTGGCGGATCCACGGGTGGGGTTTTCGCGTCCGGACTCCCTCACCCCCTTCGGAAGCAATGTAAATCTTAAATTCGAACGATTATTCTCCCCCCTTCTTTTCTTTTTTATTTGAAATTTATTACGCCGTTTGCAAAGTGTTCTCCTTGCCCACACATATGTACCAGCAAAAAGTTGATGAAATCTATGTTAGTAAAGTCCTAACTGAAACTTTCGTGGAATTACTTCTCTTATATTGTCAATATTTATTTACTGAAAAAATTTGAAGTTTTATAACATTTTTAAAAAGTTCTGAATTAGAAAAATAAGTGATCAAAAACAGTTAATGATAACTTTGCGCTTAAATGTATGCTAAATTTTAGCCAATATGTACAGTGGGTGAACATAAACAAACAAAATAGCTGTAAAAAGGGTAAGAAAATATTACATTAAAAAAAAATTTAATTAAATTTTTAGTAAAGCCCGCATTCTCTTGTATTTTAGTGTAATTTACGACAAATATTTTATTTTTATTTTTAATTTTTGCTCTCTACGAGTGTACATCTAAACTGTGCTGTTTTATTGTATGTGAATGGACAATGTTGTAATTACATAAACCTTTTTGTAAAGAAGAAAAAGCTACATTGTAAAATATATTATCACTAAAATACAAGATGCAAAAACCTTTATACAATTAAAAAACATTATTTTACTTTTTTTTAAATTGGTCCTGAAGTTGAACTGAAAAAATTTGATGTAGATGGCACAGGAAATTTTGGCTCCTCTACTGATCTGAAACACAAAAACCAAGAAGATTATTAATTTGTAAAAGTTTAGTTATATCCTGTACCAAATAATTTTTTTTTTTTGGAAAAAAAAGTGAATTTTTGAATTCGATAACCCGCTATCTGTGGAACCGAAAATACTGTAAATATTATTATAAAATTTTAACGGTATATTTTTAAAAGACTAAACTTTCGAAATATTCAAATAAACGATTTTTCGAAAATTCTAAACCACCATCTCCCCTTAAAAATGTCAGTTGTGGTCCTAAATACATTTCATCAACGGCATTAAATTATATATATGAGTGAATACTCGGATATGTGTGCAAGAACTATGTTTGTTGGAAAAATTGTGAGGATTTTAGCTATTTAAACCTTTTTGGAAGAGTTTTCAACCCGAATACAAATGTAGTTATATCCAACTTTCAATTATATTTGAAAATTTAAACATCTCAGAATAAAAATTTAATCACACTAATCATTAAGATTAAAACCAAATCTAATATAATTAATTACCTGTCAGTCTAACCAAAACTATAAAAAATTGTTAATTAGAAAGAACTAAAGATTTTTAATTATTTATTTATATTTAACTAAAATAATAAAATTTTTATTTTATCATATTTTTATGAATTTGTATAATATTTATTATGAATGTTTAAAAATAATATTTAATAGTATTAATAATAATAATATTTAATAGTATTGAATAATTAATTTTAATTGTTTGTGAGTTGTATTACATAAATATGATAATATGTATGTGTATATTTAATTGCTGAGGATAATTGTTCGTAGTGTTTGCTATATTTTATCCTACTTAACAATTAGTCTATATATAATTGCAATTTAGCAAAATTTATAGTATAGAGGTAATCATATATGAGTTTAGTTGCTTGTGTAATGTGACGTAAAAACGCTAAATTATTGAAAAGTTGTTGCATATGATCGAAATTTATAGTTTTTAGTGCCAATATTAATATTACTAAACAATATTGATTTTTTTTCTTATAAACTTAGCTCATTTTTAGCATGAATTACAATATTATTTTCTTAAAAAATTTCAAATGTTTACGGTACTTATGGAGTAATGAATTTTTTTTATATATTAATAAGTTCAAAAATAAATATACTATTTTTATTCGCTCATATTAAGAAAAATATTTTCTGAACTAAGTATATAGTTTTTGAATACATTTTGAAATTAAATAATATGCATCCACGTGCACGTTTGCTATTCATTTTAAAATGAGTGTAATATAAAAAACTGAAAATTTTCATTAAAACTAATTAATAGTTAGTGTAGTGAATATTTCTATATTTAATATTAAAACTATAATGGCTTAAATATATATTATTTTTCTAAAATTTTAAATGATACAGTAATTACTAATTTTATTCTACTACAATAAATTGTTTTGTATGATAAGTGCAGGAACTAATACCATTTTGAGTTGGTTTTCATTTACACCAAGGAGAATAATATTAGTTACCTTTTAAAGTATATATTAAACAATTTTTTTGTTATTTACGTGTTGAGAAATATGTTTTGGAAAATATTTTTGTTTAAATAAATTCCATAATTATTATTTTAAATATCGTTGAATTTCTGGTATGCCATAGCTTCTACTTGTGGCTTATTATATATATGTAAATTCGTGTTTTTACGGCATGTTTTGTATGCATACATATGTATTTATGAGTGAGTGCATGCAATTTACTTTAACAAAATGAAAATAATTTATTTTAGATTTTATTAATTGTGTTTAAAATATGTTCTCTGCTTATTTTATGCTAATTTGAGTTATTGCATATTGGGAGCCCAGCTTTTGTTGTTACACTTTCGTTGTTTCATCATCGAACGCGGCATGAATAATTAGAATTTATGAAAATTACTTATATAAAGTAATAATTTATACGGTTATTAGTTTAAACAAAATTATTGCGTAAAATTGTAGCAAAGTTTTATGTAAATTATTAGATATTGGAACGTTAGTATTTATCATATAAACTACTATGGCTAAGACCTGGCTGAAACATAGCGTTTTCACACTTCTTTTGCAATAAGATCGTCTGAAAAATGGTAGTATTTTTTAATTCTTCCAAATTAATTAATTCAGCTAATAAAATAATTTTTATTTTGAATTTCCATACTTTTAGACCGTTAAAATTTATTTATAAACTTTTTTGTGCTCCAAAATTTCGCTTTTAAAATAATATTTTATATTTACTAACGTTCAAACTGTTGCAAATTATGCATTAAATATATTCGCAGTCGAATATTATAATAATTTTGTATACCCATTTGATATAAATTATTACGGTTTATATAAGTAATTTTAAAATAAATTAATTAATTCATGGCCACATTGTGAATTTATACGCATGCATACATATGTATATATTACTTAGTGTTAAAAGTTCTTTAACTAATAATTATTTCCTAGCATAAAAGTTGCATATAAATGCAATCAAAGCTTTTAATTATGTTGTCTACAAATTTGGAAATTTATTAATTTCTAATTGCTCCACAATAACGCTTAAATTTAGTGAAATTCTTACAGCATAACTGAAAGTATGCATTAAGTCGTAAAATGGCAATTTTTAGGTGAAGTGCTAATTTACAAATATTTGAATGAAATTTCAAAAAAGAAAATTTTTTTTTCTTGTACATAGTAGGGCCTTACCTACTGATGTACATAGGTACACACTTCATTCACAAACTAAAAGTTATGCATTTGATCAGTACTCAATATCAATACACATAATGCTTAATTACTGTTTAGCTCAATCAAAATAGAAAAAAAAAAAACGAAAAAATAAAATCAATCAGTAAGACATTACTTATGCTTAACATATTTACAGCATTCTGTACTCATTACAAATATTATCTAGTTACTTTCATACTTTCTTTAAAACTTAACTTGCGAACATTTTATTTTCTCAAAGAAAATGTAGAAACGTCCGTTGTATCCCGTCGAATACCTGCAGCGCTGCCGGTGCCTCCTCCACGGCACGTTCCTCCGCCGGCTTTGTATTCACTGTCAACACGTCCTCTTTATGACCTGCCTCTTGCTTTACTATACCGTCTTCAACATTCTCATCGGCTTTTATGCTCTCCGCATCTAGTTTGGGATCATCCGCAGGATCACTTTTCCCATCGCCCGAAGCATTGTCTCCCAGCTCGTCGATATCTACTTGGACGGCAGCGTGTTTTGTTGGTCGTGGCGTGGTGGGTTCACGTCTTTTGTTAATTTTTTTCACCATTTCCGCTGATTCACCACTACCCACTTCACTGCCCAATTGATCTTCTTGTGTTTCCTCAGAGTCAGCGTCGGTGAAATTATTTGCAAGTCTTGATAAATGATCCAATTGAAAGTCGCTGCTATTTGAGATTGCTGTTTCGGCAGAGAGATCTTCAGCTGAATTCATGAGGAGAGCAACTTTCGTTGCTTCGTGCGCTGCACTCTCTGTGGTGCGCTCATCCGCGTGGCCGGCAGTAGTTGAACTCATAATCAATTCCCTACCACCGCCACTACCTTCCTCCACGGGTCTACGTGCCTTAGTTGTGTCGAAGGCGCTTACACCTATACTGCGCTGCTCATCTTTGGACTCGGCGTCGAAAGCATCATCGGCTTCGTTTAGTGGAAAGTTTACGTCGCGTAAGCTAAAATCATCTTCGGGTAGCGAAGGGTAAGCTGGGTTCGCTTCCATCGGTATAGCGGTTTCCTCGTCTTCAATATGATGAGCGCCGTCACTTGTGTGTTTTAGCGACTCTGTAGAGACGGAAGTTGACTCTGGCGCATCTGTAGTGGAGAGTTGATTAACTGGCGCAGCGGTTGCTGATGCTGTTGTATTTGGCAAATTCATAGGAGAGATAGTAAATTTCGATAACTGTGGTGGAGGTAGGACTACGGAATGTTGTGGATTGGAAGCTTCGGCTTGTATCTCTACATCGTTAGGGTTTTGAAGATCTGCAAATTAAAAAAAAAATTCAATTTTTTTTTCATTTACCGTAATGCTGTTAATATCACAATTACCTTCAGTTACATGAAAACCGGCAAAAGCATCTGTACTTTCATCCACACGCGGTCCAGATGTGGTCAATATGATATGATATATATTATCGCTGCCAGCTGTTTCAGGCTCCAAATCGAAGGTGCCTTGTGTGAGTAAACCGCCATTTCCATCCAGCAGCTCCGATGAACCATATTCCTCCCCAACTACTACACTGCCAATAGTACGCTCAGTTGTTGCTAAATTCTCACGTTTAATATTTACTTTTGTTGGATCATTTGAGATCGCATCATGTTGAAGCTCTTGCGCGCCAAAAGGGGGAATCCCACTACCGTCTTCTATTAACTGTGACACTTCCGCTGAAGTCTCACTGCTACTTTCTACGCTTGCACCATTTTGCGGTAAAATAGCCGTAACTGTATTCCGTTCTGTGCTTGGATAAGCGACAGAAGCGCTAAGCTTTAAGCTCTCAACACTATTAACTTCACCGGTGACTGGAAGTAAAATTTTACGGTTGTTGTCTGTGGTAAAACTCTCGCTGCTATTGGGGATTTTAGTGTTGGTTGTTGTTAATTCACCACTTTTATTGTGTTCTGCGTTTGTTGTAATTGTAGGATTAGTATAACTTGGTAAGTTGGTAGATAGTGTGTTCGCGGTCGGAGCTGCTGCTGGCGTTTGGGTTGCGCTGTTACCGTCCGTTGTGACTACTGCTGTTGCTGCTGCTGCTGTTGTTGATGTTGGTTCGTTTGTTGTTGTTGTTGTACTAGTTGCTGCTGTAGTCTGTGGTTTGAGCATTTGATGAATCGGTATGGCTTTGTTATCATCGGTTATACGTATCTCAATCGGTTTGGTGATCTCTTTGATTGTGATGTTCGGATGCGCCACGATTGCGGGTGAAGATGTTTCCGTTGATGGAGCTGTAATGCTGCTCGCTTCCGTAACTGTGCTTGGTAGATTGTTTGATTGATTGGCATTATGGCTGGGATCGAAGATGGAGACTGTTGGTTATGGAAAAAGAAAAAGCATTAAACGACAGTTACATTTTTATACATACACATAAAGTATGCAATATATTGGTACATTTACATTTTACATCTCAGACATTTCTATGAAAGAAAATCTGAAATGAAGAAAATTTCGGAAACGTGTACGAAATCTATAATTCATATGTTCATATGTATATGTACATGAATGCATGAATGCATACATGCATGTATGTAAGTATATGTGCACACATATGCACATTTTTAATATTTTCTCAGCATTGTGTTTTTCTTATTTTAATTAATTAAATTTAAAAAGAAATGAAGTTCCCCATCGGGAAACATGTAAAAGCTTAAAAAAAGAAATACATAAACAACTAGCATATTCACCCACTAACGGTTTGCAACGACAAACTAAAAATCAAATAAATATTAGCATCAGAAGCCAGCAGCTTTTCAAACATCAATATGGCAAAAAAATTTTCTGCAATATATTTTTTATGGACATTAAATGGTAGGAATATTAGAACTTTCAACTGAAGCAGAGAAATTACAGCACGTACAGAAGCACGATTCAATAATGAATAGGCTGCATAAGCAGACTTTTTTCTCGTTTCCTCATGGCAGGTCGGCTTCCTTACAGCACATGCTCTTTTCCTTTCTCTTTAAGACAATATTTTGCTCGAGTAAAAATAAACGACAAAAATATCCTCCAAGCCTGCTTGAATTCAGCTGATTAATGCTCTAAATTTTTCTTTCTAAATCTATGAATGGGTAAAAAATAAATTGCTCATTATATAGAATATAGCAACAGAAGACCATGACAAACAGGATACATAGTTCGAAAACTCTGGTAAGATTTTTTAAACTCTTTGAAATTAGGTTATAGAAAAACACGCACATCTAGCCAATAGGTCCAGTGTCTTCCGCCAATCTTAACATGATCGAATGGTTTTCGGAATTTTCGACTCTAAGTCAACTCAGTTTCACTTTCTTCTCAATCAATTTTTACATCCTGGCGGGGACAATGCTCATAGGTAGGTTCTAAGCTTTTATTGAAATAATTTTTTGTTACATCGTCCTTCTCTTCCGTCGGAGCGCGATCGCAAATCAGCAATAAGTTAAAGGACCGCGTTTTGATGCGGATTGTGACGAGACGTTTATGAGGTAAATATCGGGATTCGGTGACTGAGTCTCTCCCCTACCACAAATTCAATACCAAATTTTCGCCCCTTTATAGTAGCTTTCACGAGGGCCTACTTTCTTCAGCCTTTGCAGTGTATAATGCGCTTCTTGGAAGGCATTGACGTCTATCTTAATTTTCACAAGGACAAGATTGGCAGCTGCATATTTCCAATTAAGGACCGAACACGCCATGTGCCTGCCCTCAAATCTCTACAACGATTGTGGCGATCAAAGGGGTCGCTCTCATCCGAAGCGTATTACTGGATTTGTTCATCGGAGAAGGATTTTTCATGTGGTGGGTCCCAAATCCTTCGCCTTCTCACTTTGGCTCGCCTCTAAACGAATATTCGTTGGCTAATCAGAGAATACTTGTTCTAAGACCGGAAGTGCTGAGCTACTTCAGCCATATTTAAAATATTCGTTTCTGACTACTCCCAGGTGAAAGACAGTCAACAAATTTCACTACTTGGTCCCATTCTACGTTTCTAGTTGCAAAACCATATACAGGCTTATAATATTTGTCTAGAATATATAACTGAATGTCGGTATTTTATTCCTACTTTTTCACTCCTTTTTGGCTACATCGAGAATTGTTTTATTCTCCTATTCTACTACTTTCTAAATTGCAACCGTTTGCAAGGGTATCAAAACTCATTTACCGGAAGCATTCATTGAAGATGAAAAAGATGCGAAAGATTCAACAATCGCGATCGAACGTGAGGATTATGGGCACTCTGTGTTCATCGATTTTAATGCTATAGCGCTTCATGAATTACTGTCACCAGCAGTCAAGAAAGGAGTGCTAAATACTTATATAAACTCAACGCCGCTTTCGTAAAACAATCAAAAAAACAAAAGAAAAAAAAATCGCATTTGACAGTTCATGGCATTTATATTGCGATGGTTTCCGGCCAAAAACAAAACTATTTTCAAAAATCAAAATAACAATAAAACGCTGTCGTTTTATAGGCGCTTGAAATTAAAAGCGCATTGCTGAAAAATTAAACGCTGACTCAAAGATCGAGTTTGAGGAGTGTTTCTTCGGTTAGAAGAAGTGCATAAACTCTAATGCGACTATTTTAAAGACAACTACATCAATGTAGATGAATAAATAAATACCTTCTTTAAATGAAAATTATCGTTACTTTTTGAACCCACATCGTCCACATCTATCTCGTAGCACACATTGTTCTATCGCCGAAGGTAATATTTGTCCTTGAAACCTAGAGGGACTTAAATCTTTTCTTTAAAGTAGTTTCATCGAATCTTGAATTGAGGTTTTTTCATCCCAGGGTAGTAAGGGCAAGTTGGGTGATTTGTGAGGTTTCTTTCTGCTCAATTTCATTAAGTATTTATTGACAAAATGGATACCGTGTTGAATTTCAAGGCTGACACAAAATGGGCTGTCAGGATTATAAAGAACATACAAAGAACATACTTTAAAAATCCAGAGAGTACATAATCCGGAGAGATGAGTTTTAAAAACTCCAACCAATACACTATCCAGACATCACAGTAAACAGATATAACGAAATCACGACAAGACAAATTGCAGATAGCACAATATCCTGACAAGACAAAATTCCCACACTATAAAAATCCCGAAAAGGTCTAGACAAAAGTTAAAATAATTTAAAAAAAAATCGCTTGAAAGGAGAAAAAATCCATACAAAATATTGAAATATTTAAAAACATCGATGACTTATTTTTTGATTATTTCAATATTTTATGTTGATTTTTCTAGAGATTTTTGTGTCTGGATTATATCGTGGCTGGCTTATGTTTTGTCGAAATTTGGTAGTGTCTGCATTTTGTATTTCGGAATTTTGAATTTTCATCGAAAGAGTTACGATCCACGGCCTGCACAATGTGTTCTAAAGAAGTTATATTCTATAATAATCCGACATTAATGGTTTTCACTTTTAACTTGCAATTTATGGAGATATCTGCAAACCCATTGCGCTTGTTTGTTTAAGTGAAGGAATTATAAGCGAAATCTGATATCAGAATAATCGGCGATGGTAGTAGACAACATTTTTAAAATTAATTTAGCGAATCATACTTTAAGTAAAACACTAAGATAAAGTGATTTCTGTTTCTAAGAAGTAAGCTGAGACTTTTAAAAATGAGAATCATAAATTACGCCAACTATTTTTTCAACGTTAGATTTGGAAAATAGTTTAAAGCAATCAAACTAACAGGTAGTTTAATGAATATTGTCTTCAGAATAATGTCAGAGAAAATCGATGAATATATGTATGAAAGTTGCCATTAATTATAGAAAAAAAATGCATAAACCTTTGACTGTCTATTAATTAATCGTAATTACAAATTTTTTCGGATAAATATATTATTATTTGGTAAAAATAGTTTAAAACCAAGCGCCAAAGTTAAATACACCAATAAAATAGTTTTGTCACATTCTGAACGAATACATTTGATCGAAATGTTATGTTTCTCATATTTTCTATCATAATAAACGTTAATAAACTCATCGAATTTTTTTTGATTGTATGCTACTAAAAACTTACCAGGACAGTTATGATATTCAGGACAACAACGTCCTGGTATATACTTTGGTTTGCAATCATCACGTTGGAAGCAGGTCACAGAACTGCAAAGTATTTCTCCACCTGTTTTAAAGAAAAAATTATATTAAAATTTATTTATATATTTATTTGTGTATCTACATATGTCTATATATGAATCTAGCTTTTTTACGCCAGCATAAAATATATAAGAATAAATGCCCAAAAGCGTTAAGTTAAAATAATGACTAGGATATGTTCTTTTCATTTTTGCTTCTTGAAATAAGCATATGTATTTCTATATCGATTCGAAAGAACAATATTTACACTTGAAACACACAGTTTCTTTCTGGGTATATAAGTATATCTGAAATATTATTTTTGTGAACTTTCCCTTGCACCATTATTATTGGCAGACTTGTGTGCACGTGCATATGTAAATCAACATTCATTTTCATTGCCGCCTACTCACCTTGACAATAGCACACCGTACAGGGTGTCTCCGGATCTACCAGCTTGTCGCCATTCAAATAATTTACACCATCCTTCTGACAATCTGTGAGTAAAAGAAGAAAAAAATAAGAAATTATTAAAATATGACAGAATGTGAGTATTGCATATTATTTCTGCAAAGTATGTATATAATGGAACTCAAATATGTTGCTTAAGTAATACCAGAAAAATTTAAGTGATGCCGCCATAGGTAAACTTTGAAAGGTTAAGTAGACCACACAAAAAAGTGAAACGTTCATTAAATATTTTTGTATTCATAAATATTAAAAAAAATGCCCATGTGGTACGCAAATTTTGTCGCTTAATTCAAATATTATGAAATGAGATACTTATGGCAACCCTACACGAATATCTTAGTTGGTAGTAGTAAGTAGGTCTGCAAAATGTACCCGAAAAAAAAAAAACTTTAGTCAATGAAATCACAGCAGGGAAGAATGGTCCATTAACAACTACACTTCCGTTGTACAGGTTACTAGTCTGAATGTATTCATTGAGGGATCGAAATTTGAGAAGAAATCTTCAACGACAGTCAGCCAGCAATAAAAACACCTGTCTGGACTGTTGCTGAAACAATATCTCAGATGAGATCCTGCTCAAGGAATTTAACAATGATCAGTCCGTATGGAGATGGACTCATACAATGACTTGGTAGAATTGATTTATTCTTTTCTTTAAAAAATCATATACTTATATATTTCACGCAAACTTTATTTTAGAAATACCTAGTGATTAGATAATAGAAAAAAATTAAAGGGACAACCGTACACCCCCGGTACGAAATGTCAGCCTCTGAGTGTTTTTATGACATGAAAATAAAAGCTCCTCATAAAAATCCCTCAGCTCTTAGGAGGCGGCTTGGAAAAATGTTAGAAAAACATCAAGAGGCACACCATAAATTGGAGGAGGAGCTCGGCCGGAAAGCTATGGCAATTTTTATTTTCTCTTTTTTTCGACTTTGTATTTATAAAAGCAATTCAGTCATGCTTATACGTGAAATTCACGGTTTAAAATACTTTTATACACATAATTACATATAAATAATTTCATTTAGTACCCACTACCTCTAATTGTCTGAGAATAATGCTAAGTCTACTAATTACTAACTACTCATTCCAGGTCCGATGCGTCTAAAGTTAAGCCAGTAAGAATCGAATTTATTGCAACCACTTACCGCATTTGTAATCTGGACAACAATGCCCTGTCTTCTGTATGGCACGACAGTCCTGTTTCTTCTCACAAATAACACTCGTCTCCGCCACTAGGAAACCGTCCTGCAAGCACTGTCCTGCGACCATGAAGGATGTAAAAACAGAAACCACACACGCAGAGAGGGAGAGAGAATAAACAAACACGGGATAAATTCAAAATAAAAAAAATGTTTACGTAAAAGAGATTGCAA
The DNA here is from genome assembly GCA_030068015.2 of Neoceratitis asiatica. Lineage (NCBI taxonomy): Eukaryota > Metazoa > Arthropoda > Insecta > Diptera > Tephritidae > Neoceratitis > Neoceratitis asiatica. Next base: position 58,295,767 of record CM061524.1, on the reverse strand, counting down.
CGAAAAATAATATTGAGAAAATAAGAAAAAGAAAGAAAGTCAAAGGAAGAAGGCCGGAAAATGTTTGTTTAGATAAGTGACACTGCAACAGCGCACTGGTAACCTGAGAGTCATTGCCACCGAATGCATACAAAGTACCAGTTGACACTCGTATATAACGCCCGGCACTGCGAGAGTGGTCTGGAATCCGCCTCTCGCCGAGCAGCCACATGCCAAGTGGTGGTGATGTTGCAGTGTCTCTTGGTATGTAATTATATTGTTGTTGGTATCACATTGCTTGCTCACCTTGTAGTTGGTCGACGACTATGGCCGGCGTTGGTTCCGTTGTAGAACTGATTTCCTTTACTGCCGGCTGCTCCAGCATCAGCTTGGCAGAAAGATCGCGCGCCAGTCGCAACAATGACGAATGGTCGCCACCGACGCCTACACTTCCCCTTGGAACTATTTGATAGTAATGTACGGCTAGAGTGTTGATATTATTGTATCATATGTATTGTAGTTGTTTGTTGTTGGTACGTTTCAGGACATGCAAAGATATGTAAATGAAATGCAATGAAGACTTTTTTCCAGTAATTTTTTGTTGTTGTTGTCGTTGTTTTTGTTGCAATGGCAAGTAAAAGTTAAGGTGATAAACTAGAAGGGAAATAAGTGTTGGTGGTAGCATACGGAATTATATGTCGCTTTTGCAGCGCAAAGAAAAGGAGGAGAAGAAGAAGAAGAAGATGCTGCTGGTTAGCGAATCCGGAGTGGCGGACAAAGCAAGCGTACTTGGTTAAATGTTTTGTGTACAAAAGTTTAAATTAGTTTACCAGTTGCCCGTCACCCGTGTATAAAAAGGAAATGAGGCTAAAAAGTGATTTATACAAGTACAACTGTGTGTACGAAAAATGAACAGAAAAAACAACACATAGTTTATTTTGTCCGCTTTCAGTTTTAGTTTCTAGTCGTTTGTGGCCATTTTACACTCTGTGCCATTTTGTACTCAGCCTTTCTCGCCTTCCAATTAATGTTGTGTGAATTTGACTAATACAAATATATATATATATATATATATATATATATATATGTATTACATTTAAATATAAATATGAACATATATAGATATATAGACATATACAATATGTAAAGGGTGATCAATTTCGATGCTCCGTACTTTTTAAAGAAAAATCACAGAAAATTCAAAGATAATGGGGATTGTTTATTATCATTCGAAAGAACATTCTTTGGCATTTATTTTTTGAAGATTATCTCTTTCAACTGTTGGCCGCTTCTACGTCTCAGATGGTCCATCCATTGTGTCCAGTTTTCGATGACTCGTTCAAGCATTTCGACTGGTAACTGGCGAATGACACGCGTGATGTTTTGCTTCAAGGCCTGAATCGAAGCGGGATTGTTCCCATAGACTTTAGACACAGGGAAAAGTCTAACGGTGTGATATAACACAATATTGGTGGCCAATTGACCGGCCCAAACATTTCACGGTTTCTGCTCACCGAAGTGTTCTCTAAATAAATCCATTGATTGATGCGATGTGTGAGAAGTGGTGCCGTTTTGTTGAAGACAAATGGCGCGGAGATCACAAACTTCAATTTCAGGCATTAAATAGTCGGTCATCATGGCGTGATAACGGTCGCTATTCATGTTTACGTTCTCACCGGCATCATTTTTAAAGAAATATGGACAGATGATTCCTCCGGCCCACAAACCATACCAAATCGTTGTTTTTTCTGGATGAAATGGCAGCTCTTCAATCTCTTCAGATTGTTCTTTGTCCCAAATATGGCAATTTTGCTTGTTTACTTACCAATTGAGCCAGAAATGGGCCTTATCGCTGAACAAAATTTGGCTCGAAAACATCGGATCTTCTTAGAACTTTTCAAGAGCCCATAGAGCGAAGCGATGTCGCTTGGAAAGGTCGAGCGAGTTGCTACGTCAGCCCGAGTTGCTGCGAGCGACGCTCTACGGTTCTCTACGGCCTTTGTGTACACTCTCAGCTAGGGCTGCTATATTTTCTTCACTGCGTGCAGGACGTGGTCTATTCGGTCGAATATTATCCAATATTGAATGCTGGATCTCAAGAGGGTGATGGTGTTCGGAATAGCAAGCTCAGTAGGCCGATTATGTTGACCATAAGTTGAGCGAAGCACGTGAAACACATTATTTACAGAACGTGAGTTTTCCTAATAAAGTTGAATGATTTGTAAGCGTTGTTCAGGCGAAAGTTTTTCCATGATGAAATGACAAACAATACTGAACAATAATAACATGACAGCTTGACACGACTCACGCGTGATCTGTCAAAAAAAGGCTATTGAAAAAGTACCTCTACTTGAATCACCTTTTACATATATTTGTATTCTCTCAGTTTTGTTGACTTGCAGCGGAGTTTTTTTTTAATTTGCACAAGTTGTTGCAACTTGCAACACAATGTAGCAACTAATTTCGGTTTAGAATTAGGTTGTGTAGATGCAATGTTGATTCGGTGATTAACGCATTAGTTGTGCTTTGAAAAAAGCAGCAGACAACATTTTGGACAATGTTTGATTAATTAAGCATGAAGAGTCACTTTATATAAATCAAATTAAAGTAAAACAGGAGTATTGAACATCTGAAATATTTATGAAGAATAATTGAGATAAAGAATTGCCCACTCAGAAAAGCACATTAAGTAATTTTTCAGAGATTTTCAAAATTTTGTGTTTAATGGAACTGAAAAAAGTAGCAGTTGTAGCCCAAGTAATATAAGAGCAAAACAGAGCAGCTGCCGAAAAAGAGTAAAGCAAGTGAAACCAACTTTGAGTAGACACTCGTGAAACAAATTTCGTGACAGTTCTGTTGTAAAAGTTTCTTTGAAATATGGAAGATTTTAAGCATGCATATAAAGGGTGTTTTTTATTGAGGTATAGAACTTTAAGTTGGCATTACTTTTCAAGATGGCGACCGATTTAACAGCTGTCAAGTGATTTATTCTCAGTTTGGTTTGGCAATTCATCATGAATAGACTCACGCCTGAACAACGCTTGCAAATAGTGCAATTTTATTTCGAAAATACTGGTTATGTGCGGAAAACGTATCGCGCACTACGTCCATTTTAGCGATGTTTAGCGATGAAGCGCACTTCTGGTTGAATGGCTACGTCAACAAACAAAACTGCCGCATTTGGAGTGAAGGTAATCCTCAATTGTATGTTGAAACACCGTTACGTCCAGAAAAACTGACTGTTTGGTGCGCTTTATGGGCTGGTGGAATCATTGGTCCGTATCATTGGACGTAGTGCGCGATACGTTTCCGCACAGAACCATTATTTTCGAAATAAAATTGCACTATTTGCAAGCGTTGTTCAGGCGTGAGTCTATTCATGATGAATTGCCAAACCAAACTGAGAATAAATCACTTGACAGCTGTTAAATCGGTCGCCATCTTGAAAAGTAATACCAACTTAAAGTTCTATACCTCTATAAAAAACAACCTATATTTTGCAAACTAAATAATTCCATTGTCACATTTGCCCTCTTTTTTTTCTAATAGCCGATCTTATAATTTTAAATTTCATTTTTGAATGGTCTATGGAAAGCACTTTATTGCCTGATCTAAGTTACTCTACCAAAATAGTTCTTTTTACCGGAAGGTACAAACCACTTCGTTTTAAAACACTAGGGGTATTTTAAAGGGCATGGAGGCCACCTTCTCTACCGAAGTCAAGTTACTTTGGATAATCGTAGATAGTAATCTCGACTGGTGCCTAAAATCGAGTAATATATTTTGGATTTATATAGCGTTAGATATACCAATCCCATTCAAAGGTGACCAATCCGGCACCCGAAAAAATACTTTCAGGCTTGCAGCTATTCTTATATCAGGATCATTACCATCCACTCCCTCAGAAGCTCTGAAAACTCTCCTCAACTTCCTTCCTCTAGACCTATACGAAACACTACAACAGAATTAGATTAAACATAACTCAACATTTGAGGAATTGTTGTATAGCACACGACAAATCTTAGCTCTCGTAAAGTTGCCGGAGGAGTTGGATTACTCCACCTTCAGTGTCCTTTTCCCAAGAATACCAAGCAGAAACGAATGGGAGAAAGCAAATGTCTTGGACCAGAGAGCGATATCCATTTATACAGAATGTTCAAAACTCGTTGACAAAGTGGACCCTTCTCCGATGCTCTCAATTAATATCAGCATGAGGCTAAAAGATCAGTGCAGCGTCTTGCAATCATGCACAATGCCAAATGTCCAATGGCTACTAAAATCGCAAAGCTGCAGCGTAACAATAAATATAAATTATTCAGAAAACTTCTATCGTTTCGGTTGAAACATTTGGAAATTTTAATGCTATTAGCAGTTATAAAAATAAATTCTATTTCGTTATAAGTTAATGAGCTTCATTTGAAAGGCCTAGTGGATGAGTGGTAGAGCACTCGCCTGTGAAGTCAGACTCCGTTGATTCGATCCATGCCATAAGAAGTCAGATGAGGAGATGTGGTGATCCCCGAAACAGCAGTCACTTCTATCATTTTTCTTTGTTTCATAATAAAAATATTAAATTCATAACTAAAAATTGGCCTTTCAAATAAAGCTTATTAACTTATAACTACAGACAATTACAGGCCGCAATAAACAATTACATTTTATTTCGTTTTAACCGAAACGAAATTCTGTAAAAATCGTTAACACAGAATGTTAAGCATGGTGTTCATTCCATAACTAGCAGTCATTTAAAAACTAACGTTTAGGATGAGTTTGTGACGTTCCAACATTGACAATTTCATTTCGTTTCGATAACATGTCGAAATCATTTCGTTAAGCTTATTTTTCATATTTATAACATGAAATAATGTCGTTTAGTGAGTTGAGCATCTATACGAAAATCTATGTCAGCACGGGACAATCAATTATGATATATTCTGGCAATAAATTTGAGGAGCACTCTAAACAAACTCTTTGGTAAATGTAATACAGCCGTGATATTGATGTACTGATATGCCTAGAGCTGGACGTAAAAGGAAAAGCTTTATTAACTCATTTTTAATTCTTATTAGACAATTCTCATACCTCCTATTTAGTATGTATATTCTAACGAAAGATAGAAAGAGTTGCAAATTTAATTTTGCTACATATTGTTTGTTAGCAACTAGTTGCAATCACTTTTTTGGTCTTTAAAAAAATGAGAATTATATTTTTACATATATTTGATATTTAAATATAAAATTCATCCGAATTTTTATTTCATATCATACCAATAAAAAGGTGTTCATAAAGAACCAAAGTGAAGACCGCCGCCCACGCGACAGCCTTGCTGTCAAGTATTATGTCATAATCGCTAATATCAAGAAACACAAAAAAAAAAAAAAAATTCGAGATCGGGTCGTATTCGAGACAAGATTGAGAAAGTAAATTTTATGGAGATCTTTTTTGGGCTCGCTTCGAATTTGAAGTAATTCGAGTATATTAAATATATTTTTTTCGCATCGTTTTAATTCTATAGATAAAATTTTTTACAATTTAATTTATTAAAACTGAATGTAAAAAATAAATAAAAAAAATCATTAATTTATGTCATTCGCTAGACTATCGTCATATACTCGTACTCGTATCATCTCGATAGTTCTATGAGGGAAAATGAGCTAGTCTCGAACTCATGACGAATTTCTTGTGTTTATTGAAATAAACCTATTTTACTCTATAACATTGGAAATTTCAGGCTATAATATATTCAGTTCTTATTATTAATATATTATAATAAAATATAATTTAGTGCAATTGTTTTCACCTAGTATGTGTGCATAAAATATGTAAATGATATTTATTTACGCGATTTATGCATGTACTCATACATCTATTGTTTTCAAGCAAAAATAATTTTTGCAATTTCTATTTGTTGCTAATCCAGTGATTGCGGCAATTGTCACATAATCTTACAAATAAGATAAAAATACATGTAAGTTATAGTAAAAATTATGATTAGCCTAAGTGACTCAAATTATGCTTGAATGAAGACAAAGTAACCCGAAGTGTCAGCTTAAGTAACAAGTGCAGTACTCATTTACTCATATAATCTCTTGAGTAGTTCTTTTAAATTGATCACGTTTCCCCTGCAGGAAATACTGTCAGCAGTAAATTATAATCGAAATGTAAGACCAAACAAATGAAATCTGCATTTTTTTCTCATATTTTAAATACAAATATAATTTATGAAATTGAAATTGCCTGCAAAAGAGGAAGCGCACTTGGTAAATAACTTTTTTTTTTAAATTTGGTTGTAGCGCGCCCACCCATTTGCTACGGTTGTATGCAAATGGCAGTTTAGAAGTAGAAATTTCAGTCATTAAAACACTAAGTTTTTTACTAGAGGGTAGCTAAAAACAAATCACTGAATAAAGCAGCAGATCGTAGCTATTTTCATATCAAAGTCTATTAAAAGCATGTATATCATGTTAATACTTGATTCATACTTGCTTTTGTGCACACAAGATACTATATTAGAATTGTTCTCTTCAAGACTGTAAGAACAGACGTATGTTATATGAATGTATTTTAAGCATTGATCTCTTTGGCTACTACAACTCTACAAGCGGCGCTTTGACAATCGCCCTTATGGGAAAAGCTATTTGAAATAAGGCTCGACACCATTCTAAAGTAGTAGACGATATTGAGAAAATTAGCATCTCTATAAATTTAATTTCCCGCAATCAAAAAGCATAAAATGTACATTATAATTTAATTATAATGAAGGTAATAACTTTAACAAAAAATTATTACCAATGGTAGGCCGGGACTTTATAATTGACCTGTTACTTTTAATTTTTTCATTACCGAGTTTTTCAGTATTGATCAAGCGGCTGGCGTCGTGCTATACAAAGAAAATCGTTATATCGCTACCAGAGATCTACAATGAATACAAAAAAAAATAGATAGAGCTGAATGGCATCCACAAAATTCTTGTATTCATGTCAATTCATATTCAAGTCGAACCTCGTATTCAACTTTGAAGCGTAAAAAGCATGTATGAGTTGTGAACACTCTGACGATTTTCTACCCAAAGTGTAAAGCGACGAAATTTTCTCACGATTTGAATACTAGGAAGTTGTGCATATGTACGTTCGCTGCGCTGTATTAGAATTCGGCGGCAGATGTTGGATAGATTCAGATGGTCGTTACTATCCAAAATACTTTGTGAATATATTGAATCATACAGCCCTGAAAATGGATCATACCAATGACGTGTATATTTGAGTTTGACGTTACTGTCACATTCATACCGGCTATAGCTCTCATTAATAAGCTTAACATGGTTGTGCGTGTGTGTGTGGATAGTAGCAGTGGCATCCAGGAGTAGGCTACGCATTGATACTCAAAATTGTATGGATGATTGTGAATAGCGTGCGTGCAGGTCTCCGATCGCTACCAGCAATTTTGTCGACGTAATCACCTATAAAGTCGCATTATTTTTGTACTTCATTCCATACCTTTTATACAATTCGTAGATATTGAAGAAAATTATACTTTATCTGTGGATATTAAGACTGAGTTTACACACGAATATGTTTGTCGCTTTTTATCGTCAATTTCTCTTTTGCTGTTGCCAGCGATGTTCACACGGAGAGACTCTGTCTGAGCAATTTTTTGGCATTTCATTTTCATCATTCTTAAAAAAACAATTTCAATTTCAATACTTACCACATTCATTCGTTTAAAATTTGAAACAGCTACAATGACTGTGAAATAAAAATGAAAGGGAATGTCAAAATCTACACAAACGAATAAGATAACAAAGCGTGTCAACCGAGCACAACAGTGTCGGTACGCTGCTCTCTTCGTCGTCGCCCTCTCCCCTACAAACTAAGTGTCGCTTCGACAGAAGTATTCGTGTGTAAACTCAGTCTAAGGATGTAAATTAAGGAGAAGGGGAGAAGTTTCCAAGAAATTTCAACGTAATTTGATGAGTAGGTGAATTTCTTTGGTTTCCATATATACATATCATTTTGCAGCCGAATTTGACTAGTGATAAGCAGTGCGTCCTACCACTCGGGTTAACTTGGTGAAAATTTTTGGCGTCAATAATACATCTATTGAAAGTTGAAAAAATCGTACAAAAACTGCATATTCTTATTTATTTTTTAATTGTCAAGGCTTTTCAATTTATTTATTTACTTATTTACATAAAAAAGTCATGGCTCAGTTTAAGAAAGCTCAGGAGCATATTATTATTAACTGACAATACAAATAAACTCTTTTAAGCAGCAAGATTTATTGCTTATAAAGAAATTTGGTACAAAAGTTTAAGTTTAAATGTTTCATTTAATTTTAGAATTATCAACACAATATTCATAGCTATTTTGAAAAGATATCTTAAAAATTTGTACAGTTTAATTAAAATATTCTCATATTTTTGAACTTAGCACATTACATAGAAACTTGTTTGATCGAATTAATATTGGTAGCAATCTTTTTTTAAATTTCGAATTTACTGAGTTATCTTATTACTAGAAACTCCGGCCACACGTTGCTGTGGATTTATAGGTTTCTCTAAAAAAAATTCAAGCAAATCCAAGCAAAACCAATTTTTTTTTATTAAATATCGATTAGTATGTGGGTCACTTCCCAAAAATCAAATCAAATCAAAGATTACTTCCCTGAACTTTCACAAATATTTTAAGTTCAAAATTAGCTAAATTGGTCCAGACATTCTCCAGTTTTATCGAGAGAAACGAATAGCAATTCCTTTTTGTGTGGTTACGTATACGATATTGTAGCCTCAATAAATATATATATATATATAAATAAATACATGCATATGTACATTTGTATGTAACTAGTTTACCTTCAAGGCGCTTTTCATGTGAAATATCCTCTCCCTCTCACTTCAATACAATAGGCCACAAACGCCTAACATATATGGTCGAGTTTGGAAATTACAATAATATGATCCCAAACTATTATATGCACAACTGATTATTTGGATTACATAACATACATATGTACCGTTCTAAGCCAGCAATGGATTCTGAAAATGATATCTGGCGCCTTTGATTCTCGCTAACTGTTGTTCATCCACACAGACACATAAACATATATTTTTAAACCTGATTGCACTGAATACAGGGAAATTTAGCTTTTATTTAGTTTTTGTTTGTAAAATCATAAAATAATCGAGAAATATGTGTATATATTTATGTAAATAAAAATTTCCTCACTTTAATGAAAAATAATTATTTACTTAAAATAATGTCAATAAGACTTGGTATACATGTTTCTTTACAAAAAGTAAGTAGCAATGTTCGAAAACGCTTGAAAAACACACTATGCCAGCCTAATTTATATTTTATTTATTCATTCTGGTTCAAGTTCTCAGTTTGGAATAGCTAATTTCATGCTATATTTAACTATTGTAAATAAACAGCCCTCAAGTTCAACGCCAGCATGGCGAGTATGAGTAATTGTTGCAAAATATTTAACAAAAAAAAAAAAAAAACATATTCAAGTACTTTTTTAATTTTTTAGATTTTCAATCTTTCGGGCATGTTGTGGTTGAAATTTAATAGGGAAAACTGCTGCTAATATGAAATGAATTACAAAGTGTTCTTAATGGTGGTGGGCGGGTGAAACACTTTCTTTCACAAATCGCTAAGCCGACTTCAAGTTACTCGATTGATTTTAAATTGAATTTTATACAATTTCAGACAGTAATCGTGAAGTTCCGAAATTCTGTGCTAAAAGTCGGTACATCTCAAATACAGCGTGTACTATTTTCACTGCTTTTGTCCAATTATAATACTCGTACTGTAAATATAGGGGTTTCCAATAAGAATGATATGATTTCTTAATGTCGTTTTGACCATTTTTAATTTGTCATGATCTGTTCATTTTTTTCATTGTATTCAGTAATGTTTAAAATTTCATAATGGCAAGATAAACGCAAGAACAACGTTTAAAAATTATTAATATTATTATCAAAATAATCGTTCCGCAATTGCAACTTTTTTAAGAAAATCACCTTCTCCGATGAGGCTCACTTTCATCTTAGTGGTGCGGTAAATAAACAAAACTATCAATTCTGGTGCGAAGAAAATCCACATATCATTCATAAACAACCATTGCATTCACCTAAATTGACAGTGTGGTGTGTGTTTTGGTCTGGTAGAATCATCGGCCCGTACTTCTTTCGAAATGAAGCTGGTAGCACCATTACTGTCAATGGAGAGCTGTATAGATTGATGATAACCAACTTTTTATGGCCACAATTGGAAGAAGCTGATCTTAACAACATCTGGTCCAAACAAAACGGGGCAACATGTCACAGAGCACGTGCAACAACCGATTTATTGCGAGAAAGGTTTGGAGGTTTGGAGAAGTTGTGATTTAACACCATTAGACTACTTCTTGTGGGGTTATTTGAAGTTATTGGTCTTTAGCAATAAACCAGACTCTATTCAATCTTTAAAAGTCACATACGACTTGATTTAGTGGAAAAAATGCTCAAAAATTGTGTTCATCGAATTCGTTCCTGCAAAAGAAGTCGTGGAGGCCATTTGAATGATGTTATATTCAAAACTTAATTGTATCGTTTGTACTTTACATTAAATAAAAAACATTTGAATTTCCTTAACAATTAGTGTTTTTTTTTAAAGAAATCATATCACTCTTATTGGAAACCCCTATATTTATATAGAATACAACTTAAAGTGTGAACCACAGTGACCAGATTTCCCAAAAAATTCAAATTAAATCTGCCTGCCTTGTTATTTAATTTTGTCCATTCACATCTGTGAAATTCACTTCGTTTTTAAATTTTGTTTAGATTCTTGTTATTGTACAACAGTCATTTAACTGACACCTTCACTCAATCTGTAGTCGTTGGAGGGTGACGGCATTAACATATTAAGTTGTCTTGTTAAAATAAATTGCCAGCTAATTTCCATAGATTGCCATTATACAAATATGTATGTACATATACATATGGATATAAGTTTAAATTTATTTTTATAAATTGTTGATTATGTAAACAAGAAGCTCTGAAATAGTTACTATAAATTAAACACTATAATTAGTTTCTGTTAGTTGATGGCACTCATTTATCTTTATGTAATTTATTTGTAATTTTAAGATATTCGAGAGATAAACGAGGGAATTGATTCTATTATACTGGAGTGTTTTATGTACAGTGCTTGATCAGCTAACGTTAACGTTAACGTTAAATACTACAATGGGCGTCGTTAATTAATTACGTGACGAGGTGACTAAGCCATGTACGGGTAACGTGATTAAAAATTGAGATACATAGCATCTTAATCACGAAAATTTAGCATTTAGCTATTGTTTGATAGTCGATCCACGCGAGCTCAGCCCTTAAGTACTCTACCGGCAGTTCTCTGACTTTGAAATACAAAGTAAAATTCTCAAGAATGAAACATTAAATTCTATACTGCAAAGAGCGTAGCTTTTTTCGCTTAATAATTGATACCAATGTCGCTACTTCTATCCGGCAGTCTGCTATGTCGCGCAGAGATGTGTACGATGACAACATCTGTTAGGTCGGCGAGTCGGAGTTTTCGAGAAAAAGTTATAGCGAACGATTCATAGTCCTCTATGTAGTGGTAATGGCGATTACTGCACACGATCGAACGACGAGCTGTACGCCAGCTTATTTATGTTGTCCAGATGGAGGAAAACACTCCAGCTTTGAAAGTATCAGCTGATCTTCCCTTCATTGGAAAGAACAGATAAAGAAGGACCTGCTTTCACTTGGTATTTCCAATCACAACTGTTAACATTACCTTATGTTATTGATATGATTGGCCTCAACAATCGCCGTTAGTTCTGTTCCCTCCTGATTAAGTAACGAAGCGAAGCGAAGGGGCATTGTTATCAAGCAAACAACCATGCGCACTCACGTCTTTGAAAATTTCGGTTATATAGGAACCAACAACAACTCCAACAACAGTATCAACATTGAATATGAACACATAATCTTTCTTGTGAACAGATGATATTTTTGACTGAGTAGGATTGAAAAGTAAGGCTTCTTCTGACGAACAAAGGATAAGTTCTATAAGATGTTTAACATTTCCACCTTTTTATATAGAAAAACATGGATGTTGACAGCATGCCATCAGCCTATTTTAGAAATTTTCGAGAGAAAGTTTTTACGGAAGACTTAAGGTCATCGAAAGGAGCCATGAGCTGAACGGCTACGTTAGTTGTTCGACTGGATAAAAACACTTTAAACTTTGAAAGTTTTTGTTACTGTACTCACTGGTGGAAGAGGAAGTCCTCCAATCTGTTGGAAAGATCAGGCGGAGAATGACCTGGCTTCAATTGGCGCTACACAGCGAAAAGAAAAAACGGATGGCGAGCTATTGTTGATTAGGCTATATTCATCTAAGCGTTGCCTACGCCAATTAAGAGGAGGACAGAAACAGCTCAATCACCCTTTTTGTTTTTAAATACGATATTTTTTCCATTTATTTTTTATTCCTTCAACTACAGGGTTATTCATTTTGAGTAAACGTAAATAAAATGCATTTAAAATAATTTTTTCATGAAATTCCTTATTTATTATTGTCTCGTGCATTTTTCAGACTTCGATAGGTTTGAGGTAATTTTCGACCGCTTTTTTGCATATATTTCGTGGTATCTCAGCCATAACTTGACGAATATTGGTTTTCAAGGGCTCAAGAGTTAAAGTTTATCCGCATAAACACAGTCTTTCGCCTAGCCCCACAAAATAAGTCCAAGGGTGTCAAAAATTGCCTAGACGAGAGATTACGCGGCCGGGAAATTTCTGTCGCAATGAAACCATATATTATCGTGTTGGGTTTGTGAGAATGAGAAATGTGCCTCGCGCTGAAGAAAATTTTGCTGTTATTGTATTGTGTTTATATGAATGTAGGTATAAGTCCAATTACAAAATGCACCGGAAAATGCCGTAAGAAAGTCCCAGGTCTTGAGAACGTCGATAAATATACACATTTGGGTCTTCGACTACACTTTCACTTACTTTTAACTAAAACAAAATATGTTTGGTTTGACAGATAAATTTGACAGATGTCAAAAACAGCCCTGCACTTTCAAAACCACTAAATGGATAACCCTTTATTACGTATATACATACATACTACATATATACGTTTACATATAAATTATTATTTTTTTACATTACTTGAGCATCAGCTCTCCATTCATATACGCCCGTTGGCAGCGGGGAACTTTTGTTGTGATTAATGTACGATCATATTTCATATTTTCATATATTTCTTGTCAGGCAAAACAACAAAACCGTTCACCACTAGCAGCTGTCAGACGTTAGATGCTTGTTACAATTAAATTGCTGGCACATTGCGTAAAGCCTAAGAACGTCACTTGAAATATGCACATCACATAAGGCTGTCGCTAAAAGAGGCTGTTTGTTGGTGTGCGAAGGATTGTAGGATGCTTTGCCACCAGCTGAGGTAGCGAAGAGTAGATTAATGATAGCATGCATGTTGTCGATTATCTACAACATTACGCTTAGAATATCTCCAGCCCTGTTCTACTATCATCTGAACATAAAACAGCAGCGGCTCAACACAACATATCCTTTCAGGCATTATTTGTCACATTTTTGTATGTAGTTTTGTTTTGCGGTTGAAAATAGTTCTTGAGGGTATTTAATTTAATATTTGTTTTGCAACGTTAGTGATGTGAGAAATGTGTGGTTATTTTAGGCTGCTTAGATATAAATATGTATGTATATATTTATTTTATTTATTATCAGAGGATGTAAAACAATTTATTTTAAATATTCCCAGAGAGGAAATTAACCTTAATCGCTGACATTCTATTAAGCTTTGATATATAATAGCTATCATTTCCGAAACACATTTATGTAATTAAGGAGTTAATGTTAATGTGAATATAAGATCAATAGGTGAAAAAATTAATTTAATATACTATCTGAAATCCACAAATTTTTCCCATAAATGTTTAAAAAGTGCGCAAATTATGAGCAATCATATTTCACTATTTGTATTAATTTTAAATATTAACCATAAAGAGTCCTTATATTTCACGCGAGGAAATTTTTCATTAGTCACAACTTATTGCAATGGCTTCTGTATGGCGTCATTCAATTTGAACCGATAAGTACATGTGCAAATGTGGGTTAATTGTACGTAATTGTAATTGTAGTGTAATTGTAAAAGTACATGGAACAGATTGAAAACTACACATATGTATGTATTTACACAATATGCATGGAATTAACAGTTTTCTAATGTTGGAGAAATTATTTATTTATCAATTTAATATCCAACAGGTTTCTCCACCGAGACTTAAATTTTATTCCAAACTTGAATTTTAATTAAAAAAAGAAGAGGATCATTTTGAAAACAAATTTTTTTTTTCAATGTGATTGAATAATGATACTTAGCTATAAGCCTCTGTCATTTAATAATAGTTGCAGAATGAAATCGAGTTGGGTCTCTACTTAATCTCCAACCAATTTCTAACAGAAATATTTAAAAGGTATGAATTTTTCTATACAGATTATAATGAACATAAGTATAAATATTTTGAAGCAACAAAAGCCAAGAAGATTTCATGACAGATACGCTTCGCAAATATAAACTTCTAGAAAGTACTTTCTCAAGTGCGTATAGTAATCGAGGCAAAATCAAGAATAAACAACATACATAAACCAAAAAAGTCTTCATCATCTTTGCCGTACTTTCTCAAATGCGTATAGTAATCGAGGCAAAATCAAGAAAAACTACATACATAAACCAAAAAAATCTTTATCCTCTTTGCCGTTGCCGTTGCCGAATCAATAATAACGCGTCAGTCATTTTTTCTATTAGTTATTCGGCGTTATATGAAACATAGTTCTTCTTCACCTGATCTGTCCAACGGCGTGAAGGTCTTCTTCTTCCTCTTCATCTTCGCCATCGTTAGCAAAGGTCCATAAATTTATCTCAGACTCATTAATGTCGTCATCATTCGCAGTTTTTCCGCCCATACACCTACACGAATAGTGAGTTCTCTTTTTCTTAGCCTAAGCAAGAGTTTGCAGCCAGAATTGGGAAGGACATCTCCGAGCCGTTCGATAACAAACTAGGTTTCAGACATGGAGACTCCTTATCGCGAGATTTCTTCAATTTGCTGCTTGAGAAGAGCTGCAGAGCTAAATAGACCATGTACAATCCTCTACAAAACTGTACAACTGTTGGCGTATGCCGATAATATTGATATCATTGGCCAAAGCAACCGCACCGTAAGTGCTGCGTTCCACAGGTTAGACAAAGAAGTGAACTGAATGGGTCTGGTAGTGAACGACTGCAAGACGAAATATCTTCTGATATCAAACAAACAATCATCGCATACACTCGCATTGACTCGAACGTCACTGTTGATAGTCATTACTTCGAAGTTGTAGATAATTTCGTCTATCTAGTAACCAGCATTAACAACACCAACAATGTCAACTTTGAAATCCAAAGCAGAATCACTCTTGCCAATAAGTGCTATTTGGCTGAGTTGGCAATTGAAAAGTAAAGTCCTCTCTTGACGAACCAAAACCAAACTCTACAAGTTCTCATCATTCCCGTTTTGACATATGATGCAGAAGCCTGGACGATGTCGACATCCCATCAGTCGGCTTTAGGAGTTTTCGAGAGAAAAATTTTGCGGACTCTTTATGGTCCTTTGCGCGTTGGCAACGGCGAATATCACAGACGATGGAACGATGAGCTGTACGAGCTATACGACGACATTGATATAGTTCGGCGAATCAGGAGACAGCGGCTACATATTTCATGACAGGTCATGTGTAGGTCATATCGTCCGCATGGATGAAAGCGCTCCAGCTTTGTAAGTATTCGATGGAGTATCCGCTGGTGGAAGCAGAGTAAGAGGAAGACCTCCATTCCGTTGGATGGATCAGGTGGAAGGGGACTTCGTCTCATTTGGTATTCCCAACTAGCGCCAAACAGCAAAGAGAAGGATGGGTAATTAAGTATACTTGTAATGAACAGGCGAAATCCTAAGAAAACGCCGAGCGATAACGCTCAACTAAATTCAGTGAAAGTGAGAACATTTTATTGTCCTTTAGTATCTAGGATACCTTCGTCCACAGGTCGTTTTTGGTGAAGACCGCGAGTTTTCTGAGATGGCGTTATGTTGGTGTTATCAAACACTTACCAGAAGCTGCACTAATAAATGAATAGATTCAAAGGGTAGAATTGTAGATATACGTATGTACATATGTACATAGTTTCCTTCCTACATTATACGTCGATTATTAAACAAACATAATATACGTTATAGAGGCGGTTACAAAAAATCAACAAAGCAAGCAAAATGTTAAATGTTTTCGTGCATATAATATGTAGTGTTGATATTGTTTACTTGTGTTACTTATAATAATTATACATACATTCACGCGTGTATAAACAAATAACCGCAAAGGTAATAAAGCAACAGTAATAAATGTCTGTGAATACAAGTAAATTTATCCGAAACATATGTACAAATGTACTTACATATATATGTATGTAGGTAATATCACAATGAACAATACAAGTACTTTACCATGACGTCAAAGTTTAAACAACGTCACTGCGACATAATAATAACAATTACTAAAGCTTAATATAAGTATTTACATACATATGTACTTAAATTATAAGTATAGTTTACATATACTCTTAGAGTAAAACAATTAAATTCATTTTCAGTGATATGGGGATAAAAAACATCATTCTTATTGATTAAATTCTTCTATGAAGAAGAGCGTTCATTGACAAATTTCAGTTGGCATTTATTAAATAGACGTAAGGCTTGAAGTTCAAATAAGAAGGGAAGAAAAACTTGACACACAATACACTATTCAAGAGCAGAAGGAAGAGAAAAATGTAAACATCCCTTCGATCCGTCTACAATTCTTAATTACTTGAATTTTAAATGCTGTCAACGATATCAAAAATTTCAGGTGTGCTCTTAAAAAGTAAAAAAATGCAGCGTCTTTCTATAAGCGTGTATAAGCGTGTATAATAATTATTTTATTAGGAAATATGATTTCAAAATAAGAATTAAATACCTGTTGGTAATTATGCACTGGAATGTTTCAGCCTAGAAATGCAATGCGGTGCTATTTTTGACTGAGCAAGCAATTGAGATGTAAAGTCCTTTCTGGATGAGCAAAAACAAAATTCTACAAGTCGCTCATTACACCGTACTGCTATATAATGCAGAAGCGAGGACGATCACAACTTCCGATGAGTCGGCGCCAGAAGTTTTCAAGGCTACGCTGCTTAGGTCATGTTGTAAGGTAGCATGAAAACACTCCAACGATGAAAATATTTGGTTTCGCCTATGGTATTCGTATTTGAATTATAAGTTTGTATATGTGTATACTTTTGTACTTAGCCCATATTCAGAATATTACAAACGACACAGAAACCGTAAGATTTATGACGATTTTAGGGTTTTTAAAAGACATTCAAGAACCATACCACGAAAACTCTCCACGCATGTTCTCATTCTCAGTTTTCATAATGATATTCACCAAATAGTGTTAGAAGTTAAAAGATTAATGTCGTATTAAGCACTTAAAAAGCAATAACTTTCACTCTAAAATACTAATGAGTATGTGCGTACATACATAAATGTAATCCTGAATACTCAATGAATGCCACAGCGATACCAGCTACGCATTTAAGTAGGAAATAAATATATTTTCTTGCTATCAAATGGCATTCCATAAACTATAAACATAACCTGAAACAAATGGATGCACAATTAAATATAAATAACTCATTACAATTAAAGTTATTCAGAAAATATAATATATATGAATTCAGATAGTTGTGGTTGTCCAAGATTATTTATGATAAGATAGTTATGGTTGTTTCTCGAAAGAGGAAAATTGTGGTATACAAATTGCTCTTGCCTACCGGTTGCATAGTATAAGAAACTATATTTTTTTAATTCAACTGATTTTCTCCTCCTTTTAATTTTCAAATTAAAGCCGAGCTAATTATAATAGGACAGTTTTTTTGACGTTTAACGTCACAAAGAGAGAGAGAGAGAGAGAGAGAGATAGAGAGAGAGTAGAGGTCTTACTCTTCGTATGTTTCCATCAACGGATACTACATCAAAAATTTTCAAATCTGCAGTACTTTCATTCAATTTTTCTTAATTTGATGAGCTATTCATGCGATCACCGTTGCCAATGTTTAAATCCCATAAAACTGTAGAAAAAAATTTTCGTCAAAAATTTCCAATGCCTATTCATCGGATGATGGCATTTCCAAAGGAGCATCTAGCAGGAGGGGAAAAATGAGAAATCTGTAGACTTTGGTCTTTGTCCTTTGAGACAGGAGTTTGAACTTCACTTTTCAATTGCCTATTATGTTTAAAATAGCTTCCGTTGGCAAGATTGATTTTACGTTGGATTTCAAGGCTGGCATTGTTATCGATGTTGAAGTTAGTTTCAAAATATATAAACCGTCTACGACTTCAAGGTATTGGCTGGCAACAATAACGTCGGAATGAAGATGCGATTGCTTGTCGAAGATTGTATCGTCTATATTTATATATAAGTACATATTATAGTTCATTTTATATTTTGCAGCTTTGCCTGAAATCTCACTTGGTACTGAACACTTCAGATTGGCAGTGTCCAATTCTGATGTCGCCGAAAACGGTCATTAACCAAGCCGAATGAGACAACACGATCTACGTCAAATGCCAATATTCATCAAGAAAACATTGTTATTTCTGTGTGGTCTGTTTGCATGGTCATAATCTACTTTGAGCTGCACTCAAAACACGAATTCATTGATTTGAAAATAAACGAAGGAATCAAGAAAAAAAAAGTTGAATTATGAACTGCTGACCTCTTACTTTACCATTCAAAAATTTGTTTAATGCTAAAACTTTCTAGAATGAGTTGGGCCAGTTTTTCTGCTTTAAAAAGCGAGGCTTCTTTAAAGGTGGAATTTTTCAACTTAACGAAAGGCGGCACAAGACTAAAAAAAATAATATGATCAATACAATTAATTTTTGTTTTTTATTTCGGTTTTGTTATTAATTTTTTTATTACAATAATTTCAAAATATTATTGAAAATTTAATAGGGCATTAGTATTAAGACAACTTTAAACATAATCTCATTTTTTTCTAGGATGTTAGGAGCTCTTATTTTTTTCTAGAAGGTGAGTAAAACAATGTTTCCCAATTTTTGAACCAACAACAAAAAAAAAAAAAAGATTTACAATTCGACGCGTATACTTTTTGATAATTCTTTTTTTATTGCTTAACCTGAAGGTTATATCATATGAAGTTGAGAAAACAAATTCTAACCCTAAGAAGAGAAAAATAAGCTCTCTAACTCATTGCATGCAAATCAATTAGTTACGGAAAATGCCGAGCGGTCGCGAAGTTAATGTCGGCGATGACGAGTTCACAAGTGAGTACACACAAGTTTTCATTGTTTTTTTGGTAGGTATATTTAAAGTAGTCTAAAGTTAAGTTATTAAGCGTAAATTGTTTTTTCATTTTTTGCTTTTCAGTCTTTTCATAGGTTTTTTTTTAAGATTTATTAGTAATATTTGATTTATTCAAAAGCTATAAAAGATAGAGAGATGAAACTTGCAGTATCGAAATATCTTCTCGGTATCAACATTTCCTAAAATTATGAGAACGATACCTTTCTGTGGTCGAATCATTATACCTATATGTATATGTATATATTACTTTGAAAAATATGCAATAAATTTCGTTAATTATCGAACAACCCAATATATACAAATGTGTTGCACTGGTACTAAAAAAAATTGTTTTTTGCCAAAACTTTATGTATTATTCATAACTTTATGAAATTATAAAAATAAAATATTTTTCAAATCGAAATGATGGCATTTTTAGAGCAAAAAATTTATTTATTTATATTTACTAGTACCTTTAATAGATTCGAGATGATTAACTTTAATTCTGCGACAATTCTATACTAGACTAAGATTTACTCTACATATTTCCTTCGTACTTTAATAAGAACATCATTTTGATGGTTAAAGCACATGTTGCTGACAGTTGAGCGAACAATTGCTGACAATATGTCAACATTATCAAAATTCGCAAAAAATGCAAATTAGACAAGAGAAATAGCAACAGCAACAGCAACAACAAAAGTACATATTATTAATATTAACAAGATGCAAATGACTGGGGGCAGTAACAAATCTGGCGTGTTCATATTTGCATATGTTTGTTTGTAGATTTATACAAGCCATACAATCAGACAATAAGCACTGCCGAGCAACAGATTTGCTTTTTGAAAAATATGAATAGTCGGATGACAGTATCAATTTTAGGTAGCCACGACATGACAACGTATAAATATGTATTTATATATATATATATATAGTATATCTTCAACATGAAAACCTTAGCTGACGGCGACAGTGACGAGCGTAAAAACATTTCAATTGTCGCTATAAATATGTGACAAATTTGAAAGCAGCAACACAAAGAGTAAAGTATACTTATACGTACATATGTATGTATGAATATGTATAGAAGAATAACATATGTATGTATTTGAACAATAGCAACAATACTGCCGACAGCTTTTAATATCACATTTCAAATGCTTACAAAATATGCTTATACGGGTATTTATGAGCAGAGCAAAGTGCCGGGGAATGCCGCATGAGCCGCCAAAATGCCATACCGATTGAGCGGCATAATGATGTAACATGGTGATAAACATCGACCTGTGTCGGGCTGGGTTGACTGATTACTATGCTAAATTTGAATGCTTGTTTGTTTGATTCTACAAAATTACCGTTTTATTATCTGTCTAGCTACTGAGGTACCATCTGAATGAATGTGCAATATGCATGTACACACTCATAAACATCGAACAATAGAACCGTGTTACTGTGGAACCTGAGAAAAGTATAAATAGCTTGATTGAAAAGTAAGCCAATTCTTGAAATTTCAGTATACTGAGAAAAATTGAAATTGACGATGCATATAAAATGATGAAAAACGTTGAGAGTGTATTTATAACTAAAAATATGCATGTATGTATAAATATCTTTCGTATTATAGTGATGCTATACCAAACGGTTGAACAAATTGCCCCTTGTACCGGCAGAACGGAGCAAATGCAGAAAGCTTTGATACTCTATAAAAAAATTTCTGTTCGATACAGATCTTCCCGGACTATATGTCACCAGGTATAGATGGAATTTACGGGGTACCGCATTTTGTTTGTGGGCCTCGTCGAACAATTTTAGAAGGCTGAAATCGTGGAGAAACAATATGGCGAATACGGCGAAAACTGCAAAACCATGTAAATGTTTGTTTCTTCTATATGATAGACCTATCTAAATAAACAAAGAATAATTTAATTATTAATTATCCTCATATTCCGTCTTCTTGAGCTCCTATTTGCCATTTTCAATCATTACCAGTAACCAGAATCATGAACAAATCTTCCCTTGAGCCAAACGATAATTAATTATTCTTCGCCAGAAAAAGTGTTTGAAGAAGAATTTGAAATCAACAAAAAGCCACATTTTCCTAATCAAGAAGAATTATATGATTTAATTCGAAACTTAGGCCTTACGAAGTTTAAAGCAGAATTTCTCGTATCTAGGATAAAACAATGGCATCTTCTTCATCTGTCTTGTAAATTTACATCTTTTAGAAATCGATCGACATTAAAGATTTCAACAAAATTTTTCTGTCTGGGATCCAGCACTTACCTAGCGAATGGCGGTTGTTCATAGATAGTTCTGCAGCAACTCTCAAATGTGTTCTCTTACATAACAATGACCAATATCCGTCGTTTCCCATCGATTACCATTCAAAGAAATGGAAAGAAGAATTCGATACTGTCAAATTTGTTTTTGAATGCAAAATATACTATAGACATCAAAGGTTTCTTTTGCGGTGATTTGAAGCGCTTACAAGAGATTACACAAAATAATCATGTTTTATTTGCTTATGGGACATCCGAGCAGATTCCAAAACATACTAAAGAAAAAATTGGTCATTAAGGCAGTCGAACGTTCAAAGTAAGCAAAATGTTAATAATCAAGCTTAGGTGGATTCTTTACACATAAAATGAGGACTTGTTGAACAATTTGTATATATGAGCTTTGGATGAAACATTGGTCAAATATTTAAATACTTATCTGTTCCTTTTCCAAGATGGTACAGAACAAAAATTTAAGCAGGAATTTTTAGTGGACCAGATATGCGCACAATGTTTCGATCAAAGGATGTGGCAAAAAAAAACTACTAAATTCGAACTTAATTTCTCATTTTTAGGTGAGATCGTGGAAGATGTTAGTGTAGAGCATGGTGAGAGATTCGAAAAGGATGTAGTGAATATGGGAAACAATTCCAGTGATCATGGGACATCCCTGGGTGGTTACATAAGAACCTTATTACGGGAGGATATCACCCAAAAAACCAAAAATATGAGGAAAGAGGTTAATTTCTGAAAAAATATCTGAAAAGTCGGCTGTATAGGGACTATATGATATAGCAGTCCGATTTCGATGATTTTCGGAACCAATATGCAATTCATTATGGATATGTAGCATACATAATTTCACGTTCTTAGGTACGTTTTTGACGGATTCATACCTGAAAAATAGGTCTAATATATGCTATAGTGATCTGATGCAGCAGTTCCGACAAATGATCGTTTAAAAGTACAGGTTCTTCTTCCTACCAAGTTTTATTGAGGAACTAATTTGTGTTCAAACAGACAGAATGGCAGACGAACATAGCTAAACCAATTCAATCGGTATAAATTTCCTTGGGTCTATCTTCTTCTGGTACTTACATACTTCGGACCAAAGTGTTTGTCAATCCTTGGTTCTCTGACGAATCAAGTACTTCGAAATATTTTCTCAAAACGTGTTAGACCTACTGCAGGACACTACATCACACAAAATGAGAATTTATTTTAATTCAGATAGCCAAGCGGCAATTAAGGCTTCATTTTCATGTGGGAAGTCGTTGCGGTATGTTAGTAGGCGTTTAAAAGACTGGTGGAGAAATTAAAAGTAACAGAGATTAAGGGCATCTAACGCACTGAGAAAGCAGATGAGTTCGCTAAAGTTCTTAAAACAGCCCGTAACTATGGAAGAAACACTCTTTTATCGTCAAGCTAATAGACATTGGGAATGCAAAAGAGGATACAGAATAGAGACAATTATGTAGAAAACATAAGATGTAAAGCGTACTATGTTCTCACTAGCGACAAAAATGCCAGATTCTAGGCTCCAAGGATGGTGTAGAGACTTTACAGCACGCAATCTGTAAGTTTCCGACGTTTAAACGACGAAGAAAGGAAAATCTCACTTGACGGGATAAAGATCAAAAAAGCCTCCCTTCACACTTCAGATAGAAAAATATTCCAAAGAGCGTTGCCACCTTATTTATTAAAGAAAATGTTACAATAAATGAATAAATAAATTCATAACTTTTAATTCATATATATATTAAGAATATTAAGTAGAAAAATATTATTTACTTCTTCATTGCGGAACGCATATTAAGAAATTTATAAAATTTGGAAGTTAAAAATATTGTTGAGGAAACCATCGGATTGAAAACTTCAAAGTAATTAGAGTAATCAAATAAACGAAACTTCGAAGAAAAATTGCATAATGATTACTAGGTAAGTAAATTTTCTAATTTTCTTGCCGTGTAATTAATCTCAACGCTTGTTTGCGTTAAAGAGACAACTGCCATTGGAAACCTTGTCTATTATCTTTGCTTTGAACGGAAATGACAAACGATTCGCTTATTCCTACAAGTCAAATTTGGAGATAAATTATATTTGCCACTTCACACATACAAACTTAATCGCGATTTATTTCTTTCATTGCCTTCAGTTGTTTTGATTGCAGTACATATGTACATATATATGTACCTAAGCATTGCCACTTAATAAGCGTTTTGCAAGAAGCGAGCAATTGTTCCGCATAAAATTTACATTTTTCGCATCAAATAAATTATCATTTTATTTTATTTTCGGGCGTAAAAAGTAAATATCTTATGTTGTTATTAGTAATTGAGAAATAATGTCAGCTTGGCGTAACATAAATGTCATAATATAACACCTGTTGTTCATATTTGTATGTAATATTTCTTATTTTTTATTGTTTAGCGAAATATTACATAATACGATTACTTGCTTCTTACTGTTCTCAATTTTTTTATTTCAATTTCGCAAAATGTTTGTTTCCTCTTATTCAAATTTAACTTTAATTAAGTGTTTAATCGTGAGATTTATAAAAAAAAAACACAAATTGGAATGACACCAAATGATGTCTATTTGCCGCTTCAGCAATCAGAGCTTCTGAAAATAACTTTATTGTCATTGCAGTCAATTAACTTACCATTGTTGTTGTTGCTTTAATAGTTATCTACTTAATGTATTTGCATTGTAGTTTTTCTACTGTCGCATTTTAATATACTGTTTTTTATTTATAAATTAACACACAAACATCTGCATTTTCACTTGGAACTTGACTATAGAAATTGGAATCGTCTACTTTTTCACGAATTTTTTTTAGTACTAATGATTTGAGTAGAAACTAATAGAAAGTGCCTGAAAGTTTAAAATAAAAATACTTATGTACATACATAAATATAAACAAATAATAAACTAAAACCAAATAAAAGCAATCTATAAAATATAATTAAATTACGTTTAATAAAAAAGTTAATAAAACAAATTACATAAAATATGCAAATATAAAGCAAAATTAACAAAAAAAAAAAAAAATAAACAAAAATAAATTTAATTAAAAAAACTAAAATCGAATACAAAAAAAATTTAACAAATTAAATAAGATGAAATATAAAAAATTAAATTAATTTAATTAAAAAAAGTAATAAATAAATAAATAATATACAGTAATGTAATTTTAATAAAATAGAGCAGAATTAATAAACTAAAATAAATTAAAAACACAAAAATTAAATACAACAAAATTAAAAGACAAAATATAAATAAAAATAAATAAGAATAGAATATAAAATACAATAGAGAAGAAAAGAATGAAATAAAATAAATGAAACAAAATAAAATAAAATATAATAGGAAAGAATAAAAAAAAATGCGATGAAATGAAATGAAATAAAATAAAATAAAATAAATTAATATAATGTAAAGTAAACTAATATAAAATAAAACTAAATAAAATTAAATTGTTCAAAATAAAATAAAATAAAATAAAATGAAATAGAATAAAATAAAATAAAATAAAATAAATTAAAAGAAAACAAAATTAAATAAAATAAAATAATATAAATTAAAACAATATAAAATAAATTGATAAAAAATAAAATAAAATTAGATTAAAAAATTAAAATAAAGCAAAAAAAACCGCTGTCTTCATGCCTTCATACCTTTCATGAACGTATACAATTTATTTCAAATGGCAAAATTCGATTTTGATAATTTTAAGTGTCAATATCAACCAGAATTTACGTCTGCAGAATATCACATTTCATGCTTCTAGACGCTGTTTTAGAGGTTTTTTTTTACCCAAATCCTCATACATGAACAAATTGATTGTATATGGGCTATATGATGTAGTAATCCGACTTCGATAATTTTCAGTATCAGCATGCAAGAATATAATACGAATTATCATGCTCCTCAATACTTTGTTGACTGAGTTTTGACTAAAAACTTACATCTGAAAATATCGATTTATATGTTATATTCGTCCGATTTCGATGATTTCGGAACCCATTTACAAGTAGTATACAAAATTTATGTAGTATTTGAAGGATTCATGATCAAAAATTTCAAATTTGAAAAATCGGTCGTATATATGCTATAGTCGATCTGACCGGTTACGACAAATGATCGTTTAAACGTATAGGTACATATTGCTACCAAGTTTGGATGAAATATGTCAAAAATTGAGGGACCAGTTTGTGTTCAAAGATACAGACGGACAGACAGACAGACAGACCGACAGACGGACATGGTTAATTCAGCTCGTGATTCTGATACCATCTGTTGGAAACACCGTCACTGGCTAATCTCCTCGCGTAAACTCATACTTGGTTTTCAGGCCGCACAATAAGCCTATCAGACAACGCTGTAACTTTGTTTGTTTAAGCGCAACTAGGTAACCCTATTTTTACTTCCTTTTACATATTACTTCCTTTCTTGTAAAATTTGATCTCTTTGATTATGGCGGAAAAAACGTGCGGTTGGGAAAACCAAATGTGAGTATACTTAAATTTAATAATGAATTCTTAAATATAATTCTAATTGTAACCCTTTTTGAAATAAAGTTTTTAAAGTCGTTTCACGAACTCATAAAATTGGTAGAACCAACACCATCTCTATTAATTTCGGTGGGCCTATCTGTTCTCCTTCTGGTATTTACTTACTTCGGACCAAAGTTAATATACCATTTCATATATATGAAAGGTATAGTAAAATAAAATGGAATAAAATGAATTAATTTATGGAAAAAAATAAAGTAAATTTATTAAATTAAAATAATTTAAAAAAAAAAAAACAAGAAAAAAAATATATTAAAAAAAAATACAATAAAATAAAATAAAAAGACAAATGAGTGCCAAACATGCACAACCTGCAAGAATTCTTCATAGAAAAGTGTAGAAATTATCACATCTTGGCGCATGAAGCTAAGGATATGTGGTAACTGTACAGTGTACAGATAATTCCAATAATTTTGTGTGATGACACAAAGTCATCCCGAAAATCTAAGTAAAAATCTGGATAAACTGAAAATGATTGAAAAGCGACACATGATACAGAAGACTGTATAGTAATTTAATGTATACCAACAATAGTTTTAAGTATTTTTTTGTTGTAAAACGACCTTTTGGAGAGAAAAAAGAAAGGAAAAAAATTAAATATATTAAATTAAATTAAAATAAAATAAAAACAAAAATTTATTTACATTGGTTTTTTGATACAATCGCTCAAGAAAGAAAATCATTCAAGATTAATTTAGTTAATTACTTGTAAAATTGCTTAAGTTATGTATTCGCCGTGGTGTCTTATAACGCTATTTTTTAAGAAAGTAAACATATCCACCAAAATCCAATGTGTTTGTTTTGTCATTGCTGTAGATATGCAGGCAGTGTGTTGCTTTTTTATTATTTTTCTTCAAATTTTCAGGAAAAATACAAAGAGGCATTAGGATTCAAAGCTATGGGGGTGCATACAAAATGAGGCAAATACTGATGAGGGTCGGTCATAAGTCTTTTTTAAATTGTAAAGGAACACATTTAGAGTCAATTAATATTAAACAATTGCAATTTCGGCTTGTGTGATTAATACTTTAACGGTTTAACAACTGTAAATGCTTAAACAGTTTCATTGTATAAAAATTCAATTGATTGATTGTCAATAATGCAAATTAAGTAAAAATTAACAAAAAGGAGAATATAACGCTTTAAATGTTATCCCTAAACTCCGGCGTGAACTTTTTTTATTTCTTTTTGTATATCCAATTTTATGTACCTTTTCATCGAATCCTATTTAACATATTTATTGAATAGTAATTTTTCATGACAGCTTAGTAGCATGTATTCGTATTAGAAATGTATGTATACGAATATGAAGCCAACAAGTGAATGAAAATCAAAATAAAAGGCGCAAAAACTCATTTTTAACACAGGGGTTGGTGGTTTAATAGTATCCCTACCGATCAGTGGGATAAAAAGGAAAATTCAAAGAAAATTGAAACATGCCTAAAACAAAATTAAACTACAAAAGTTTGTCGATATGTGCCCTGTAGCCATCGATGGTCTCTACACCGCGCTGCCGGCTAACGATGGCTTTTGAAATGGGCTTATACGTCTGAAGGTGACCCAACAAGTTTTAAGGCTTCACTTTTCATAGTGAGATTTGTGAGGCTTGTGCACATTAAAGTTGGCTAAGTATTTAAATTTAAATTCATAGGAAAATAATTTCATTTTTTGTGTATGTTTTAGATTATGACTGTATGCAGTTACGCTCTGGTGGTCATCTACCGGGGTAACTTAACTATAACTTAACATTTGGCGGATTCACAAGTTGTCATAAAGAATCGTAAAATCATAAATAAAACATATATTTTTACATTAGTTTAAAAATTTATTACTGGCTTGCATGGAGAAATAAGTCAACACCATTACAATTCCATTCGCTATGTCTTCGGTTTGTTATAACCTGAGTTCGTTTGCTTTATGTATGCAAAGGCTGATTAATAAATGGTTCATTTTTCACAACAAAATTTAAACGAGGTGCTCAAAACCTTTGCACCTTTTTAATATTTTCATTTAGTATTTGTAACTTTATGAGACTATATGAATACCCTAATTATATAATGAATGATGAACGTTTTGTTCTCTAATCATACAAAGTAGTGTCATAAGTCAGAGTATTTAAGTACTTTAAAGATTCACCGACATGTTTGACAGTACAAAACAATACAAAACTATCAAATAACTATATAAACGTATTCGATACTTTCACGAGATTTGGCCATGACCACCAAAAAGTAACTTCCAACAGCGACATTATTAACTAAAAGGTCATATATGTATGTATAAAAGCAGCTATAAAATCTTTGAGGGGCTATGACCCTCACTTGCGGCGTATAAGGCAAAACTACAAACTGTTGCAGGTGATGGTAAAGTGGGCCCAGCTTTGTGATTTCAAATGTACAGCAACAATACATGGTGTAGTTTCAGATCCGTATGATTTTTGATTAGATGTCGACATAAATAATAGGGATAATTATTAAATTTTTTGGCGATAGCGCCAAAATCAGGATATTTTGAACTGAGTCGTTCGTTAAGTTAATCACAAATTTCACCCAGAAATAGAACAACGAAAGTTTATAATATTTCCTTTGTGCGAAATATAAATACCCTTTATATTCAAACATTGACTTTCACAGGATTGCTCCCACGCTGAGTTCCATATGTATATACAGTCATGGACAGAGATTTAGCGCACTTCCTTGCTTAGGTTGATTTCGCCTCCTCCAACTTGTGTTGTGCCTGGAAACCTGGAAAATTTCGTTGTCTTGCTGTTTGTTGGTTCCAAAAGCCTATTAACCTGACGATATAAAAGCTGTGCGCGACGTGTGTGCTTAATTTCCAGAAATGGCACTGGTAAATCCATGGTTACATATTGTTCAGAGGGTATTCCCTGTTTAGCATGGTTTTTGGCTATGATTTGGCACCCTATGAATGTGAACTTCAGTCATTTTATTGCAAATATTTCATCTTGGAAGATACTACAGTAATTTGGCAGCATGAATGACTTTTTTTATCTCTGGTTGGGCGCAGTAAACTATAATCCTCACACTCACTTGTGTGAAAATATAAGTCCTTTACTACACCCGTCTGTATCTTTTGTAGCTGTCAGAAGTTTCCTGAAACTCAGGCCCTACATAACGTTGTTGTTGTTTTTGTTCCAGCAGCTCGCTCATAGATCCGAGAAACGAGCTGTCTTCCCGGGTTCGGATCAGAGAAAGAGGATAGTTAGATGAGTGGGCTTTAGTAGACATGCAAAGATGTGGTTAGTGTCGTGTGAAACTCGTTGCAGGCAAGACACATGTACTTTAAGCATGTTGATGCCAACTTTGGATAGGTAGTTACGGTTCTTAAGACAGTATTCTGATAGAATGGAATCTTCTTAAACTGAGTCTGCCTAGCTTTCGATGTTCAAATATACGCTGTGTAATTAATAACAGGACAGCCAATGGCTTTCTGAGTTGGGAACAACGTTTATTTGTGGAGGGAAATATAAAAATTAGGGAATAGCGATGAAAAGACAACACCCTTAGAAACCCCTTGACTGTCAAAAACTCAGGTAATTCATGATCCATGATCTTAATTACTGTGTATTGTGTCATTGAGCGTTTTAAAAGCTTTTGACAGATCCAGTTCTGACAGCACAGCTCGCGCTCGTACGATCTATTTTGGTTAAGGCCATGTATTATCTAGATATTTGTCACTCAAGAAGGCTTGTTTTGCCATACGATTTTACAAATTTTGTTCCGTTTTATTAAAATCTAATCTGTAGTGATTCCTGTTGTAGCACTCAAAATCATTTTTTCCGAATAAATATTTAAAAAATAACGGTATATTTTACATTTGAACGTAGGTACACTAACTCTGTGCTCATGACTGTATCAGCATGAACTAGTATGAACATACTCGCTTTTTGGTCATTCCTTTGTTTTTATTTTTGTTTCTGTTTTCGTTTTCGTGTTTTAGTTGATGCTACTGTGTGCATTCGACTTCCTTTGGGTGCAATTTTCAGCTTCTGCACACAATTTTATGCTCTCGATTGGTTCTTGGTGAGGTTGTGGTTGAAATTCATACGACCAGTTGGCAGTATAACGGGTATTACGACGAAGTCTCTGCTGCTTATTTATATTGCGGATATTGGCATTGCTGCTTTTGTTGTTATTATTGATGTTGTTATTGTTGTTGATGTTGATGTTTGCTAAGTCAAGGCTATATATTTTTATTATGATTTTCTGCTTTCTGGATTTTAAGGAATTAACTCAACTCGTACGAGTATGTGCATAGCTAGATTTGTTAGTAATACTTTCCGTTTGTTTATGAACTTAGCATACTTTATATACAGAATTTATATAGCCATGTGTGATCAATGAGTTATTGTTCTTTGATGTTTGAATGTGCAATTTTCATACCTTCCCACAAATGCAGTCAAGTAAAATTGTTTGTACTTACATACATATATGAGTGGTAGCACATCCTGACAGTTAACCTTTGAACTGCATTGGTTACGGGCATACATACATACTTGGACATGTATATACATACCATGGAGTATCAGTTAAGACGACACTTGAGTGTTCACACTCTGGACACATATACATATACTTAAGTACCTGTACTTTGCTATAAATCGTTTACAACTTTGAACTTTCTATTCGTGCTCCTCCATTTATGCTCCTCCATTCAAACATTTAATAATAAAGCGTGGGATCAAAGTTTGCACTTTCTGTTTGTTGAGTATCATTTATGCTCAGATATGTAACATAAAATGGTAAAATATTCATCCACTTTGGTTTGCTTATATTATTGTTGTACTGTTATCTTAAGATCTTATTGGCAGTCTTTTGTCTTGAATTTGTTTTGATCACGTTTTTATTAAGAAATCGTGGTGAACGTGTGTGGATTAATAGTGCATTTTGAGCAATAGATTTGGAAGGGAACATTATATTGTATTAAAGAACTGTTGATCTCAGTAATGACTGTAAAGAAGAATTGAATTACTACTCTTAAATAAAGAAATGTCTTTAAAGTACAGTGAAACTAGTTTGGAAGCATAAACATGGTTTGGTTGCCACTGTAATTGCATATTTACCTAAACATAAGTAGGTGCTAAAAGACCTCTATTAAAACGACCCAAATAGGAGAGGGAAAGTAAATATAGACCAAAAATCAATTTGTAGAAAAAAATTTTGCGAACGCGTAGAACTGGCAGATCCCTGAAGAAACCCACACAGTAACAAAATATACGTCCGTTGTAATGGCACTAAGTATAAACATATTCTGAACGCGGACCCTTTTCATTTAGTGAAATTTACCTGTCACAAATCTCCAAATACACGTAAAGTCAATGTCTGTTAACTCCTGCAGCTTGGTAAACGTATGTATTATGAAAATGTTCAGTTCCAGTCTCACCGTTGCAGGGTAGTTCATAAAAAATTGGGAAAGTGGCTATCTAAAGAAATCCCAAGCCTTACCGCGCGAATACTTATTGGACAATACTCCGTCAGAACTCCCACTCCGTCACTTCGTGCAAGAGTTTTGACCTTGGGATGCAAAGGTGCTTCCCTGATCTTCCAAGATCCTACTTCGGCCAGACGGATTTCACAACATGTGAAGGCGCTAGCACAACGCTAGCTGCATTAACGAGGCGGTTGTACATTAATTTTGAAGCAAATCGACGACAAAGGCAGTGACAATCAATCTCTCGCCACCCAGGGCTATAATCTGAGTGAATGTGGGTCTAACTCAAAGCAACAACCTCCATAGAGAACTTTAACTTTTAAGTTCTCCTTTCATCAAGGATAAGTTGCCCTAATTATTAAGAATGCAGTGGCGCACCTAAAGAAGAGCAGAATGTCCCACGTTACAGCTGACCAGGGATCTATACTACTTGAGTTTAACAAGAAATGGTAGATTACGTTTTGGCGAGAAATACGTAAGTTACAGAACAAGAGCAGATAGTTGAATGAAAATGCATAACAATTACTACTCTTGCGTCCTCGTCGCACACCGTGGGTAACTCGTGTGCGATAACCAACTTGTGAGCTTCAAGCCTCACTACAGAGTCTCTTAAAAAGCGGCTTGGTCTCGAAAAAGTGGCTCGCTATAAAAATTTGTTTGGCTGCGGACGGTAAAAATTCTGCTCCAATAAAAAAGAAAAAAGAAGAAAAGAATGCCTCGTATGAGAAACTCCACTTTTTATGAGAACCATCGCAATGGACAAAAGGAGAAATGATTGCAACAAGACCGTATGAGAGTAGGTCCTAGTGACATGTAGGTACTACGGTGTCCATATAAAAATAAATTCAGATTTGTGAATGGAGGGAGACTCCTTCACCAGATACTATCGTTCACCCCGATGGACAAACGTCTTGCCACAATCAGCATCCAAGTGAGATTCTTACCTCCATACTCCAAAGAAAAAGAAGAAGGATGTGACCAAAGAGGCAGTGCCTATGAGCACTCTCTGTCCCGATAACAAAACATTGTCATTTTAACGCCAGGATAGGCAAAGAAGTTACATATCTTCCGAATCAAAGAGCTTCCAACTAAATTGCTAAGTTGAACATGCTGTAATAGACGAAGCTATGTCCCTAGTTTTCACTCCGGAGCGAACAAAATATTCTAGCTCCCCAAAGTGCGATTGAACATTATCTTTAATATATTTTAATGTAGAGTTTTGTGGTTCAGAATTTGTTAAGCAAGTTATCCGTCCGTTCGCTTCTACGCTGTCTGGCTATAAAATCAGGGGAGGTAGTGACATGTGTAAGCGAAGAATGCGTTTTCAACACTATTTTATTGCACTTTTGAAAGACATTTCGAATGGTCAAAAGGAGAAACTGTCATAGTTTCAAGTTTTATTTGCCAATTGTTAACATTTATTCCGATAAAAGTGACTGAAAGTTTACTTTTTTTGAGCAAACTTTTTCCCTTCTTCATTCATCTTGCTGCTGATCAACTTTAAAAATGTGTAACAACATAAAACACATGCTTGACTTAAACGTGACCACAATACAATTACCGCTTCCCACCCTAAAAGTTAAACATTTTCTCCAACAATGAAATTCAGTTTGTTGGTAACAAAATGACCCTTTTGTGTGGCCTTTTGCCAGCCGTGGCCAGTTGGCCAGTTGGTCAATTGACTAGTTGACTATGTCTCTGAAGGCACTACCTTAACGATAGCTGTATTGAGCTAGTTGAAGCTGTCAGTGTGTTAGTAATTTTCTTTGTACCATTCTCTGCTACATAACCATTTTATTACGTGTAACATTCATGGTTCTTGTTATCAGTTACAGAATCTCGCCGGCCTTTTTCAGAGCTTTATTAAATGCTAAAAAAATTAATAGAGGAAAATGGCTAAAAATGTATTTTCAGGTGGCGCATATGTAGTGCACCTTTTTCAGTATTCGGGCATGAGGGCTTCAAAATATCAATTCTAGTAGTTTAGTGGTGTTTTAATGAGTTTCGTGAAGGTACGAATGATGATGAAATAAAAATGCGTAAAGTGGTTGAGACTTTCTCACTTTAGCCCACTCCCAGATGAATGACAGTCAAAAATTTTCCTCACTTGCGTGAATTTCTACATATGGCCCCATCCGTTCATGTTGTGATAGACGGAAGAGATGTATCTAGTGTTCTAGACGTGCGTACGTTCCGAAGGCCAAATATCGGCATCTATCATTATCTTTTAGAAGCAAAGATATGTACCCGCCTCTGCTTAGCAAAGGACGCCCGTTTACAAACACAAGGAAGGCTCAGCGTCGAAAAACTGCAATCACAGCAGACAGCCAGCAGGGTTTCTATTCGGCTTGCAAACCTGCTCTCTGAGAGCACTCATCAGCAACTCGATATAAGGGAGCTGCGGAACGAAATATCAAATTCCTTGCGTACCGCTGCTTCGGAAACATTTGCTTTTCATCCCTAAGCTTATGTAGGGACCAAGGACATAATCTAGTGATAGATGAGTGAATGGAGGGAGCACTTCTCCAACCTGCTCAATTTCAGTGAAAAGTGAAAACCCCGGAGATGGTGAACCCGAAACCCCAATCGATGACGAAAGCGGCGGGGGCCGATGGTTTATCCGCAGAGTTATTCGAATACGGCAGCGAAAAACTGACAAGGTGCAAGCATTAGCCTCTTTGTAGAATATGGTCGGACGAATGCATGCCCGACGAATGGAACCTAAGTGTGCTCTGCCCAATATAAAAAAACGAAGACCCCACCGTCTACGCCATTCAAGGTGGTAAAGGGTGTCTTTTATAGAGGTATAGAACTTTAAGTTGCAATAAAACAATGATGGATTATTCGATTGACATGAATTTTATTTATCCGAAAGATAATCTTGTGGCATTACATTTTAAATATGATTTCTGGCATATGACCGCCACGGCTGGCGCGGATGTAGTCCAATCTGGACGTCCAATTTTCGATGTCTTCGAATTTTGTCTTCCAAATGGTCAAGCGTTTGTGGCTTATCCGCATAGACCAATGACTTTACATAGCCCCACAGAAAGTAGTCTAGCGGTGTTAAATAACAAGATCTTGGAGGCCAATTCACAGGTCCAAAACGTGAAATTATGCGGTCACCAAACGTGTCTTTCAATAAATCTATTGTGGCACGAGCTGTGTGACATGTTGCGCCGTCTTGTTGAAACCACATCTCCTGGACATCATGGTTATTCAATTCAGGAATGAAAAAGTTAGTAATCATGGCTCTATACCGATCACCATTGACTGTAATGTTCTGGCCACCATCGTTTTTGAAAAAGTACGGACCAATGATTCCACCAGCCCATAAAGCGCACCAAACAGTCAGTTTTTCTGGATGTAACGGTGTTTCAACATACACTTGAGGATTACCTTCACTCCAAATGCGGCAGTTTTGTTTGTTGACGTAGCCATTCAACCAGAAGTGCGATTCATCGCTAAACAAAATTCGCTTATGAAAATCGGGAACAACGGCAATCTCGTAATTGCACTATTTGCAAGCGATGTTCAGGCGTGAGTCCATTCATGATGAATTGCCAAACCAAACATGAATAAATCACTTGACAGCTGTTAAATCGGTAGCCATCTTGAAAAGTAATGCCAACTTAAAGTTCTATACCTCTATAAAAAACACCCTTTATAAGCTTCCTTAATATCGCATATATGTTAAGATCCGATGCAGTGTATTTTGTGAAAGATTAAATCCCATAGTCAACGAACTGATAGGCCCTTTTCAATCTTTTACAAGAGTGTAAAATAGTTAGCTATAATATTAATATCATTGGCCATAACAACCGCACCATAAGTTCTGCGTTCTCCAGGTTAGGCAAAGAAGCGTAGCGAATGGGTCTGATAGTCTGTCATCAAATAAACAGTCATCGCAT
Organism: Neoceratitis asiatica; assembly: GCA_030068015.2. Lineage (NCBI taxonomy): Eukaryota > Metazoa > Arthropoda > Insecta > Diptera > Tephritidae > Neoceratitis > Neoceratitis asiatica. The sequence goes on along the minus strand of CM061524.1, from coordinate 58,260,081 downwards.
TCACTACTCGCTCCTTCGACACTGTTGACAGTCATAATTTCGAAGTCGTAGATGTTTATCTAGGCACCAGCATTAAAAACACCAATAATGTCGGCTTGGACGTCAGTGGAAAGAAGTATCGATGCCTTTGGGTAGGGCGGTTAAAAAGCAGTTGGCTTGTACCTGCCAATGAAGAGTGAAAAGGTCTTTGAAGTCTTTACATTCAGACCGAAATCACTGCTCCAGTTGCTTACTACTAAACGGCCATTTTGTGGTGGAATCTATAAAGTTTAATGTATAAAATAAGCTGTGATCCACTATATGTTAAATTTATATTTTTTATCTCCAAGAGTTGCTAATCTTTCATTACTTTGATTGACAACATCTGCTGATTGTAATTGAGTTTTGATGTATTTCCATAAATATAATTAATAATTTCCGATCAATACAGAGAAAAATTATAATTCTATTTAGCTCATAAGCTAATTTATGCCAAAAAGTTTGTTGTAGGAATTTAATTAAGTTAATTTCATATAATTAGAGACCAACGCTTTAGAATACACATTGGTTAAGACTGTATGTATATGACATTATTAATTATTTTTATTATGATTCAATTTGAAAAACAATAAAAGGACATTATTTCAAAATTTCAATTATTTAAGTCTAATGAGTCAATGAGAAAACAATTATTTGTTAGTTTAAAAAGAAAATTGAAAAAAAAAGAAAATATAAATTTCACCGGAAGCTCGTCTGAACAGAAACGTAAGAAGAAAAGAAATAAAAACAATTTTAAATGCCAAATTAAAGCCTCCTTTAAACAAGAAAATCCTTAAAATATTACTGCGTTTAATTTAGTGTAATGACAATTATAAAAAAGGTTCAAATTGCTTAAAAAAGCACAATGAAAAGGACAAAACAAAATGGAAGGAAAACATATTTTAACAACCGGAAATTAAAGCACTTCCAAAAGAAAGTCTTCAGAAATGATGAGGTTGTGTCTGCGTGGTAATTATGTTGTCTGGCAATGGTGAGAAATGGCAAATCAGCTAAATGATAAAAAAAAAAAAGAATACGAAAATTGTGCTAGTTTTAATTTTTAAATTTCCTACAGCAGCACTCTGACTATTTGATAACGGACCGTTGGGCTTGGTGTTTGTCAAAATTTACATTTTTAATTTGCCATTTCTGTTATATTTCTAATCCCTCACTTTACATTCATACTTACACTGTATAAATGGGCATTTAGAGTGAAGTGGACATCACAAAGTTAACGACACTACACGCTCATACATATGTATATAGTAAATGACAAAAAAGTGTAATTAATCGTTAGTGAGGGTTGGCTGTACAATTTAATATGATTAATGCAAGATATGCTGAATAAAATAATCAGCAATAAAAAAGAAATGAGTTACAACTAGTGGAAAAAAAAATAAATAAAAAGTATATAACTACAAAATGCGTTGTGATGATGAACACATCCCTTAGTGCTTTTTAATTATAAATAAATTTAATTAAGGATCTGCTCACACACTAGCTTTGCGACATGTAAAGTGCTTTAACTTATGACATTTAAGTGTTTTTATTATAAATGAAAACATTATTTCCGTTTTCTTCAGCTTAATGTGCATTATTGGTGCAATGAAAAAGCAGAAATTCGTAGATATAATATGAGCTGTAGAGTTACTGCTTGCTACGTTCTTCTTCTACAGGAGAGTACAAGCGATGGTATATGTTGATGACTTTGATATGATTGGCTTCAAGGCATTTAATGTCTATTATGGTGGATGTTATGTGTAGTATACACGTCAGTAGGACAAGTGTGTCACACACTTCACTTTGGAGTGTCCAGTAATAATTATTTTAGTGAGAAGAGCCCATATGTTGTGCTTCGGGTTTGGTATTCACAACATAAAAAACTTGCTCTCATGAACAAATTGAATAATATCACTCATATCAACAGATTGTACTTTGCACTGAAGAGTCCATTGAAAAGAAAAGTGTTCTTTCCACGAACGAAAACTTAACTCTACAAGTCCCTCATCATTACTGTCCTGCTATATGGTGCAGAAGTCCGGTCAACATCCGCCGAGTCGGGGCTAAGAGCTATCGAAAGGAAGCTTTTTTAATGGTTTCACTTGGTATTTTCAATTGGTTTTTTTCATTTGGTATTTTCAAGTGGCGCCACACAGCGAAAAGCAGAAACAAATGGTGTGATATCCGTTGAATCGGCTATAATCGCGTGTGCGGTGGAGGTAATGAAGTTGTAAGTTCCCTACTCCTACCCGAGCAGGAAAGGCTTTGTGGAAGCCAAATCTATAAGTATTAGTGAAAATATTTATTTGTACTTATATACTTATATACGGATGGTTATAAGTTCGAGGCAGGTACAGCGGCTAGATTGTCTCGTTGTGAGTGTGATTAATAACGTAGGTAGCTTCAAACTCAGTGACTACAATTCGATTTATTACAGATAACCAAATGATAATTATGGCAATTTTATGTTTCTATATGTCTGAGGCGGCCCTACTAACCGAGTGGTTAGCATTGAGCCCCGGTTCAATAACTTCCAAAATTATAGAAAATAAAATTTTCTAATTGAATAAACTGTACGTTCCTCCTTTTGTTGGAATAACATCAAGATACATACTACAAATTGGAGGAGGAGCTCGAGCAATAAGCAGGCTATCATGGCAATGAACATCACTTGTGGCTTGGCTGAAAGCAATGAAAAGTAAGACGAGCCGCCGGCGATGCTCTCCGTGCTTTCAGCTTCTTCAAATGTGGTGTAGAAAGAAAATTAAGGCCCAAGAGCACGTCCAACGTGAGTCGTGGTCAAAATAACTTTCGGACAAATTCGATAGACCAAACAGTTGCTTAGTGTCAGCAAAATGGAATTTTATATTCTTGTGGGTATATTTACATACAGTCGTGGACACTGAAATATCATCTTCAAAAATCAGGTTTTGTTGTATCTATTAAATGTCGAGCATGAACAGAAACACAGAAATAAACCATTTTTGTGAATGTTGGTCTTCAGACTATTAGCACGCCATATTTTCCCGAAACCGCAAGCTCAAGCCTAACGGAAATTGATACTCGTAGGTGGAATAAATTCAACAAATCAACTAAACGGTTCGATAACTCATAGTTGAGTTATGCCCAAGAGAATTATGAGCCTATTTAATAGCTTAAGTGCAGGCGCTCTGAGTCAGGTTCTCAATCTGCAAAAGCAACCAACCGTGTCTGTTATGAAAATGAAATGATTTTTAAATTAGGATTGATGCTGGTACAAGTGAGAAATAGACTGTAATGGCAGGATGGCAAGCTCCTCTGTTCCAATGAAATCTACATTCACGGTTTTTGAAACAATCGATATTGTTTTGACTGACAAGCTTCTCCGTCGTTTTGTGGTGACTTTAAACTTTTTGAGCAGCCTACGAACAGCTGCGGAAGTTTTATGACGAGCTTTTCACTTCATGTCAAAAACACAATCGGAGTGGTTAACATTCCTTGATGAGTATTTATTTAATGATTTGAATTTAATGCTATAGTATCTTTTGTGGTTTTTGTTATTTGACTGATCTTTCTATACCATTCATTACTCGCAGTTAATCATCACATAATATTAAACTAAATTCGTAAATATTTTAATAATAGCTACTATTTGAAATTAAGTAAATAGAAAAAAATAAAAAAATAAAAAAATATAATGCATCAATATCAAGTTATTTGCAATGAAAACTCAACTATATTGATATTAATTGAACTTTAAGTGTTTTGACCATAAAAACATTTACGATTATTTCGAAATATGAAAGTCATTGAAGGAAGTCCCTATATAATCGTATCATACACAAGTCCGAGTACGAGTATGTTTCTAATGAGAAAGAATGTGTTGGCAAATTTCTACATTATTTCACTTCAGACATCAACTCATTACATTGTGTAAAAGGGAATAAACACCCTGGCAATAACCGTAAATTAGTGTGGTATATCAAACTCATCAACACCGACATGCACCATCGCCCACTGCAGTCAGTGTCACCGCTGTAGTCACATCACATACCAACACATAACAGGATTTCTCGCAATTTTCGCACGCTCTGAATCCACTCAAGAACTTGCAAGTGCATAAAATTTACAACCCATAACTCATTAAAGCTAACTTCATAAATCTTAGTCAAAAGATTTAAAGGGAGAGAGAGCGGGAGAGAGCGCAAATAGTAAATGAGTTGGAGGGACAGCAAACAAGTATGAAATATACATATGCTCGTGCAAGCATATGCTTTTTGAAAAGTTTATGAGCAAACTGAAGGCCGTAGTCATTTCTTTTTTCGGCAGCGAAATGAATCTCCAACTTCCACCCTCAATTTTGCACAAAAACAAAAAACTAAACAAAAAAAGTAGAAAAAACGTCCAACAAACCACCAGAAGTGATGCTAGATATACCAAGTGACATACAAACAGAGCATAAACACATACACACATCGTTTATATGTGTCATAAATGCAGGCAGCTTAACTGCAAAGACATAACAATCTTGCCACTTCCTTCTTACTTTGACGCTCTTCAGTTGGTTGCTGCTGCTACACATTTCAGTACTTCAGCTCTATTACGGGCATAAGATTACGGTTGCAAAAGTCTTATCGCTGCATTTATGACCATTTATATTCCAAGTGCAATGTTGCATGCAACATGCTGTAGTCAAAGCTAAGCAAAAACTATTCAGGCGTTGTTGGTAAATTCCTCGAATGTCACAACCCGTCAACCTTTATTCACTCACACATACTTAGATGTTAATACTCTTACTTGAGAGGATATCACGTTAGTATGAATTTTCATACTTTTAATAATCATCCAGATGAGCGCGATTTTCCAAAACTATTATTACCGTTATTATTTTGTGTAATAAAGTTATTAACATTATACCAATAAGAGTGCAACTAAAAAGGGATGTGACAGAGCGCAGATAGCATATAAGTAGAATTGAGGCAGTCTTGTTTTCTTAATTTTCGAATATGTCCTTTTTCTCACTGTATTTTTCGGTAAGCTATGGCACTGTAAAGAGAGTTAGTTGTAATAAAATGAATTCTTATTAAAAAATGCAGAACAATTACATTATAAGTAAAGAAAATGTAAGCAATTCCCTTGATGATGTTAAAATGAATTTTCAGAAAAAAGTTGTTGTAAGAAAATCACTCCGGTTTTTTGGGTCTAATGAACGCAATTTTTTTTCCTCCACTGTTTTGAAATTTAAGTCATTCTCTTTCCCGGATCAAAGGATAGGAGTATCAGAAAAAATTACTTTATCCACTTTATCAAAGGGCTGAATCGAATTCTACCCAGAACAAAGAAATTTTTGGAATCTACTATGTGGAACATTTAAAAAAAAAGAAAAAGAAAAAAAACAGAGGGAAATATTGTTACCGTAGCTCAAAGAGCGCTCGACACCGTTCGCAGAAATTAAACATTTCGGGATCTATGCGGATGGCCTAGATATCCTATCTTTGCGTAAACATACAAATCTCCCTTAAGGAGTAATTTCACAACACATATTATTCATTGGCTTTACACAAGTGTCGTTAAACGTATACTAACAAATGGACGGCTAGTTTAGTGAATTAAGCTGCTGGAATGAAAGCGGTATTTGCTTATTGGGTCTAGTAGACGCGATGGGAACACCCTCAACAAAAGCTTTGTGATATAAGAAGCAGAGCCAAAGGCTTAGTCCATCTAAAAGCACTAACTGTGAAGGACACGACAGAATTATGAAAAAACTCGTGCTAAACGTACACGCAAACGAGAAAAGGAAAGTTTCTGCCAGCTGCAAACCATCTATTCCTTCCCGAGCAGGGAAGTTTGGGTGGAAGTTGACACTAAGGGTCATTGTGCAGAAGTTTCTATTTTTACGGATGGGTCTAAATGAGAGATACGCACAGGAATTTGGTGCTTCTGTCACCACTCCCATAAGTAAAGTAGCTTCCAACACAGTGACTAAAGCTCTCTCTTAAAGGAACAGTAAGAGTCTTCGACCGATTCTAACGGAGGGCATACCAACAAACCATACTTTGAATCTTCTCCAGACGAATTATCTGCGCCAGCTAGGCAAGATAGAATGAGCTGAGTGCAGAGCGTGCACGGAAGAGGATGAAACGTTGTAGCAATATCTTTGCGAGAGCCTGGTCCTCAGTCGACTGTGACGTTAAATCTTACTTCAGGCTTCAATCTTTACTCTAGCAGAGATGGCTGCGAGCTCGCATTGCAGCGAATTGGCTTTGGGCGATCGCTTTCAGCCAATCAAGTAATCAATCGGCATAATAAATTTAGTTTCCATGTGGAAATTAGTATCTCGAATAGAAAAGTTCCGACCACAAAGAAATTTACTCACTACTTACTATACCATATGAGGCGCCGTAAAAAAATTTATACTTTGAAATTTATCGTATTAAGGTAAAGAGAAAGAGAGAGAAAGATATGTGTAAAATAAAAAAAAAAGTTGAAGAAAATTGAAATATTGCAACTGAAGAGAGTTTAGAAGGCTTAAAGTGGACAATATTTTCTGTCATCAATTGGAGTTTTTTATTAATTAAAATAAATAATTATTTAAAAAGTTAACATAAATATGAAAGAACAAATAAATAAATATATTCAGGAATGAAAAAATTTATTTGTTTCAAATGTTACAAAACATTTTTGAAATCGAATGTATGAGAAATGTTCGATATTCGATTTTCAACACCTTACTATCCATCCTTTCTGTATACATTCCAAAGAAGCAACCATAATTGCGTTTCCAGTTCAACTAATTTTACTAAATTATCAACAGTAGCATATTGGAAGGTGAAGTAATATTGTTATTTTTACTACTCCAAACGTTACCAAAAATTCTGTAACTGCAAAATTTCTGCTCCCCCTAATGCAATGGTAATAAAACTATTGCGTGCGGAACTGAAAAAAAATTGCCGAGTTTTCAGTTTCTTTTTTTCTGGTAATAAAATGTAGTTACTGGTGCAGAATAGACGAGTTGGCGTATTATATCCTTCCCTTGGCATATACTCGTACGCAGGCATGCATACGTAACTAACGAGCCACGATTACCATATAAATGCGTGCAGTATTCTCCATCGCATTTGTTTTGTTGAAAACAACAAATTTCCGACAACTGCAAGTACATAAAACTGTTTGGTAGATATTTTTGTAGTAAAAGTGCACCAACTGGTGTTAACTTCATATCACTACCACTTTCTATTTCAACTTATACACACTTCCTTTTTATATCATTCTTATTGCTGAAGTGTTGATTTGATCTTTGTTAACATCAACATCAACATAAACATAAACATTACAATCTCTTGTAAATATATTTTTCATTTGTGTAACTAAGCGGAAAAGTGTTACGATGGATGTTTTTTGCTGTCACACAGTTCTTTAATATACGCTCGTATTGTGAATGTGTGTGTGTGTGGGGCGAATGGCGACTCAACAAAACTGTTTGATGAGAATTGTGAAGGAAGTCGCCATACTTACTCGCACTTTGCTCGATACTCCACTTTGGTCATAATTTTCTGCTCTGTTTAGAGTTCGTTGCTTTGGGAATGATTATTTTTAGTTTGTTGCTTGGTTTGTCGGCGAGACATGACACTAACTAAATACATAGTCAGATATGTGAAGTAGCACATAGCTACAATATAAATTTAGCTCAACAGCAACATTGTAAAAGTATATACAATAATAACAAAAATAGTGCCAGCAAGTTTTGGCAGACAACCTTGGCTTAAATAGACAGTCTTTCTATGTGGCTGTTGGCAGGGTATGTGTTTTTAAATGTAAATGTTGGTTCCATGCCTTGCGGTGCAATGTTACGCATTCACATACAACTCTTTACGCCTTCTTCCAATGACTTTGTGTACTATTCAACCATGTGAATGGCTACTCCATGCGTAGTCGACTAGTTGTTCTCCATACATTCTAGTAGCCCATCAGCGTAATTTTCTGTTCCAGAGGCCAGCCTATTTTATAATTTGTCTGTCATTCTCCTTAATCAACGTTCAAGCAATAAGGAGGGAAGTGTGGTCGCATTTATATTATTCGATTTTTGCTTCTGCACATACTTAACTCATTAGCACTAGTGACGTACCTTCAAAGTATTTCTTCTAAAAATCCTTACTATCAAAAATTTATTGTTAGAGTGGCGCTCTAAGCTGTGGTCTTTGCTAGGTCGAGGTGTAATCTGGATAGGTCAGAGTTGAGTTGAATTGTGGCAGTATTTGTAATTTTAGCTGTATTGTGTCCCCTACTCTACCAGGGGGTTTTATTTGGTATTTATGAGGACTTGAATGATATTTTTCCATGATCGTTCCACCTGTACTCGGAGAAATAAGATTTGGTGTTTACTTGGTGAAATTAAGCACACAAATGGTGGATGTCTCTTGTTACATCTATGGAGCCTCACTTTCAAAAATATTGCTTCGAAAACTTAAGCGCACTGGCTCTCCAGTGATTCATTACTTACGTAGTAAATAGCTGATGCAGAAACTGAGGTCTGAATGTAATGATAGTCGTATTCTTCACCTGGAGGTACAAGAACCGTAGTAATTTTTACTGATTGAAAAGTAGACTTATATTAAGCGGTGATACTACGCGTACAACTCATCATGCTTTACGCTGATAACCAAGTTGCCAAGAAAACTCTAAATAATCTATCGATCAGATGTTAAGTGACCTTGGGTATCTAAGGGCAAAGGGAAATCTCAATGATTGAGCGAACGATCAGCTGGCTGGTAGGATAACCACACTAACCACGTTAAATTCAACGCACAACGCGTACATACCGCTTTCGTACCTGTTAAGATCGTCCTTCGCCAGTGAGGTCGATAGTACGTGGGACGAGAAAGATACACGATGAGTAGGAAAAGTCCTAACCAAGCCTCAATTCGCCAGCCATCAGCTTGGGGAGACGTCGCCTGCCATTGTAAGTGATCAGCCTTATAGACACTTGCTTGAAGCAAAATTGCTGACCAGGTACATCAAGGAGGAAGTATTCGACTTTAGGATTGCATTAAGCAATGATGTACAGAATAGCTAGATGAGACGTACCACCGACGGGCCTTAAATGCCTTTCACGAAAAACCAAGCTATGGAACTGCGTCCATGAGGAAGCCATTTAAATCCAGATGTTTCCCTGGTTAAAAAGTGGAAGGTTTAAGTTAATGCGTGGAAACTAAAGCTCAAATTCCTTAAAAAAACCAACTTTGGGATAGCAAAAAAAAGAGGGAAGATAAGTCATGTAAGATAGTAAGACTGAAACTCTATGTGGGATAGTGTTGCTGCGACGGTCCAACAGATCAGGGACCATCATTAACAACAAAAACAATGTCATTCCTGAATCTTTTTTGCTGTTATATATATTGGCGCTTTGCAACCACTGTCTCAAATTTGTGGTTTTGCGTCTTGATGTTTTTACTAACAAATGGAGGGACCTACAGTTTATTCTAAGCTGCCTCCGACCGGCCGATAGATTTTTATTTCATGTCAGAAATACACTTAGAGGGCTTGAAATTCCCTGCCGAGGGGCGACCGCAATTAGGAAAATTAATTTTCTATAATTCGGAAATTTCTCGAGCTTGGACTCAAGCCCAGGGACTTCCGAAATGTAGTACGCAATGCTAACCATTTGGCTATTGCGCCCGCTGTCTGTTTACTATTTCATGGGCTAAAATCGAAATATAAAGTTCGCTCTTAAGCTAAAATCGAATTGAAATATAAAGTCCGCTCTCAACGAATGAAGTGGAGAGAGGAGTGGACGATGAGTCGACACGAATAGTTTTCGAGAGAAAGGTTTTCGCGGTTGATTTATATTCCTATGTGTATTCACGATAGCACATACTGAAGATAATAGAAAAATGGACGATACAAGGTATAATGTTGGATGATCTTAAATATTACAGCGAATTGAGAAACAACGCTAGTAAGATATTACAAAACAGATATGGGAGAGAACTCCAGCTTTAAAAATTTTCGATGCAGTACTCAGTACTGCTGAAAGATGAAGCATTTTTGATGACCAAAACATGGATAATTGGATCCTATAATTTCATCTTTATCAAGGAAGCAGGAGTGTAAAAACTTTCTATTGTGATAAGGAAGTTCTGCTTAATTAGGGCGTGCTCCCACTCCTTATTGTAGGTATCCGAAAGAGGGACGGTAAGAATCTACTCCCTCTTCTCCAGAGCAAGATGACGAGGATGCCTTCGAACAAGAGCGTAGCGAGGTGATATTGCCCGCCTTTAAGAACAAGTTGTATTTAGGTGGCTAGGATATATTCCCTCTCTGAGAATGCAGGGACAAATCAAATATCTCTACTCCCTTACCTCTACGTACCAGTATGAAGGTCTTTCACTGACAGTTTTGGAAAAAAAAACGCCGAAAATCCTAATTTCATATTAGCGTTACAACTTCAAATAACGTCACAAAAAAATTGGAAATCTAGCAGAGTCAGGCCGCAAATTCTATACATAAGAAAGGTACAAGTTACCTATATTTATGCGAGCTCTAAAGAATGACCTGAACTCTTCGCTCTATTCTAGGGAGCTACAAGACTATTAGCAGCGGTTCTGTGTTGCGAACCCTTTTGCAGCCAAATTTACTACAAGAATTTCATTGTTTTGACAAGCGGTATATGTGGCGCTGTGCATGCGCTCTAGTTTCCTATCACCACCACCACTTCCATTCGACGCATTCCAGTTGCTTGCCAGCCGGCGTTTTTATTTTCATTGCATGCTTCGATTTGGTGAGCCTGCCATGTGCATGCGCAGCATAGCGAATGAGAAAATATGCTGCAGTTCAAGATCACACGCGCTTACAGATACTCATAGAACATGAATATGTTGGATATTAAGAATTGAAATTTTGGTAATCAACTGTTGACAGCGTATATAAAATTGCATTTTAATGAAGTGGGTGTGCGGTCCTCGAATGGATGGTCGTGAGGATGGTGATGATATTGCTAATCTTGATGATTGCTCATTAGTGCGACACATTGACAAGATTCGTCAGCGTCATTTGTTTGCCCGTGGCATGCGACATATGTTATATCAATCTTGACCATCTGTTTTCTTAATCAATACATAAGCAGCGTGGAGTTTCTTCCAGTTTTATCTACGTTCGAATTTTCGTTGTGTTTTCAGCCTTTAATGTATTTTCATTTGCATTTTCCAAGCAGCAGCAGCTCCTTCAACGAAAAATGGTTGTTTGCTTATTGAAATGTTTATCTTTAACACCTTTTATTTTCTGTTGCTCGCTTTTGTTGTGTTAGCAGGCTTGTATTCGCTCGCTCTATTGCAGTTTCTTGTTTTGGCTTGTAAAGCGGAATGTTTTGATTCAATTTGAATTTAGGGTTTATTGTTGACTTTTGACGAAATTCAACTTAGCAAAATGAACATTCTTAACCGTAAGCCATCCTCCGGGGTGTGGTGAGTCATGCTTGTGGGAATGCAGTCACAGTCGCAGGGCTATACTTAATTCCTACAATTGCGTCCACATCCCACACCTTGAAAACGGGAGCAACTCTTGTGCGAGATGCGGATATTAGCCCGTGTGAGGCCTTGAGTCACGTCCAAAAGACAGGAAGACTCAGTGGAGCCACTCCGACATATTCAGTATAAGAGTTCGCTGAAGTCCTATTGCAGCGTCTGTAATAAATATAAATGAGCCCAAATTGTTTGCTCTTTGAGATTACTCTTCACCAACTCGGCATAAGGGAACTGCGGAGAAAATAATACGAGCTGCAGAGCTGAATAGAGAAGGTACAATCAGCTATTGGCATACGACGATGATATTGATATTGTTGGCCTCAACAACCGCGCCGTTAGCTCTGCATTCTCCAGACTGGATAAGGAAGCGAAAGCGAATGGGTCTAGTAGTGAACGAGGACAAGACGAAATATCTCCTGCCACAAATAAACAATCATCGCATTCGCGACTCGGCTCCCACATCACTGTTGAACAGTCATAACTTTGAAGTCGTAGATAGTTTCGTCTATCTTGGATCCAGCATTGACCAACAACAATACCAACTTTGACTGCCAATTGTTGTATTAAAATTCATTTAAAAATTTTCTGTAAGCTCAGCTGTGAGATAACATTTCTACTACAACTCAGAATCTTTTTATTATAAGCTGTGAAAGTTAATTTCACCTGTTGGAAATACCCTTGACATCTTTATTGCCGAATATCATATTTGTTTCTAAAATTGCGCAACACGTGTGCTCTTAGTTCTATTGGCCTACAGAGACAGACTTGTTAAAATTGTTAATACAACCGAAATATTGCGTTGCTAGAAACATATGTACATTCATAAATATATTACAATTGATATAGGCAAGCGCTGCCCCTGACGATACTCTACTACGCACTACATATAGGTAAATTGTCGTAACCCAACAAACATTTTTGTCTAGTGAACCACGAATCATAGCTATGTTCCATAAAGACTGCACTCTGGACAAGGAAGTGTAGCTAATGGGTCTGGCGCTGTGAGTGAGAACAAGATGATGTATCTCCTGCCATTAAGGCAAAAAAAAAAAAAAAAAAACGGTCAGCACACACGCATTTGTACTTTCGAGTCACCATTTACAGCCAGAGTTTCGAAGTGGTAGCGAATTCCATCTGTCTAGAATCCAGCATCAATACCAACAACAGAATAAGCCTCGAAATCCAACGTATAATCACTCTTGCCAAAAGCAGTCAGAAGCATAATATCCACAAGCATATGTATGCTAAATACTCCAATATACAAACATACATTTGGTATACTTGACCAAATGCTGTCGCTTAACCACAAACCACTTCCGTTTCGATGCGTGTGAATGCGGATATTAAAATGAGTGGGCACCATGAAGAGCATGTAGTTACTCGTATGTCGAACTGAAGTTGTTTGTGAATTTATGCATGTATGTGTGAAAGAATTTTAGTAGTGTGAAAAAGCGTGCAATTCACTAAAGGTGTGAGTGAGTACCAAAATGTGTCCATTTACCATGACCCCTCCACCAGGTGTTGGTGACAAACAATCGGAGCACTTTTGGTATTGCCAACAACAACAAAATGCGGTTGACTGACTGGCAATTGCTGCTGCTTTGTTTCAGTTTTCGGAAATGAAACCAAAAATTACGTCAGTTTGTTCTGCTAATTTCGGCGGTTTACTGAACATCACACACATTGTTGGCATTTTGGCTGCTTAAACTCTTAACATTTTGCTTTAATACTGCGTTGATAGATGTGATTTTGAAAACAAATAAATGTTTAACATACCAGATGCTGCTATGTTAACTTTTGAGATGGTTTAATCGGAGATCTTTGGGTCTCTGACCTTTTCTTGTATAAATTATTTCGTACATGGTTGGAGTCAATCCGATCAATTCGGTTTAAGGACTCACTAAAGTCTTATTGTATAGCATCTGTTCATCAGAGGTGCGCCAACGAGGGATGTTTGGTCATGGAGGAAGCGGCTCGCTAGTACAGTGAGACCATGGACTTGAGACCAGCTATGTTAAAAAACCAATTTACAGGGAGTAAAACAATAGCTTTGAATGAGAACTTTGATGATGTAAAAAGGTAAAGGGAACGGAAACGTGTTGGCCCTTGTGAAATTTACTACACCGGCCATATTGGGATCGCAAACTTGATGTTGGATTTGTGTCAGGAGAGATACCTAGCCACAAAGTACTATCGCTCACCACGATTGACGAACGTAATGCTACAAGCTGCTTTAAAGCACGATTTTACAACTTATCATTGATTTGTGCCAATGCCCTAATGGAAGAGATGGAAGAGGTGTACTAAGATATCTTCTATGAGCACTCTCAACACACTTACTAGCCACTGGACACCACCTTATCAAAATCTTGGCAATTTTAACGCCGGGGTTGACAAAGAAGCTATTTTTTGATGAAATTCAGTTGACATGACGAAGCATACCCAAATGGGCCGAAATAATTCTTATAGGATCAGATTTTGGCATAAGAGAATCAACAACATTGCTGTCGCCTGATCGAAGAAATGGTAACCGAATCGACCATGTTGTGATAAACGGACATCACGGTGTATACAGTGCTCTAGACGTGCAAACGTTCCGAAGTCTAAATATCGCCTCGGACTATTATCTTGCCAGCGCTAAAATACGCACCCACCACCGTGCAACAAAAACTCCTCACAATCATAATAAATAGACAAACATTTTTCTGTTCGACTTGCTTTCCTGGTCTCTGAGAGCACTATCAGTAACTCGGTGCACTGGAACCATGGGAGGAAAATTAAAGCTCTCTACATACAGCTGCAAAAAAAACAAAAAGGTTTCCAAGAAGTTCAAACAAATATGCAGATGGTTGTCTCTAAGCAGTGGTTAGAGAAAATACTGCCTACCTCACAACGTTGTGAGTAACCAAAACTCGCGCTATATGGGCGAGATACCGAGAGTTAAAAGGCAGGCGAAACGAATTTGCAGAAAGACAAAAAGAGAGATGAAAATTCTTAAGTATGAAGTGTGGGAAAGTTTACCTTTAGAGATAATACTAAAAATGCTATGCGAAAATGCGGCGATTTACAGAAAGTTTCAAAAGCTGATCTATCGAAATTTGGCCAGCTTTTACTGAAATTATGGATAGAAAACTTCTTCAGCCTACTGAATGGCAGTAAAATAGAAGCACGCGAAATTGGTGATCCCATATTTTCAATCGGTGGCGATGGAACAGGAGTGTTCCAATTATGTGAATGTGATTACCGGCTGAGATATGCAGATATGGTGGCAAAGAACTGACAAGGAGCATGCATCAACTACTTTGGATGAGTGCATTGATAACTTTAACCTAAGCGTGCTCTGACTAATCGAAAAAAAAGGGGATCTAACAATGTGCGCCAATTTTAATGGAATAGCCCTCATCAATTTGTTTGAAACCTATCAGTTTGTCTTCTGACCTATAATTGAACAGATATAGGGCCTACGCCAAATCTTGGAAAAGACCAGTGAAGAAAAGAAAAATTTTATAATATAAGTAATGAACCTACTAATATAGCTAATTTGAGGAATCTAGGCGGATGGATAAGAAGTCAAAAGGTTAGAAGTCGGCACGATGAGTCTTATATGATCCAGTCATAAAAGCTTCTCAAAAGTGTCCACAGGTAGTTGTCATCGGCTTTAACATTTCAATTACCTGTACTTTTTAGTACTAAATACCATTGAGTTGTGTCAAAAATGGCTTAATAAAGAGGTAATAACATTCAAAATACCTTGATATTATATAATAGTTGCTGCCATCAATTGGTCTATAGCAAAATTATGATATATAAAAAATATGAAAACATTCAGTAATCATCTACCCGACCAAGTATCACTTCGAGTAGACGCTTTCAACACATTTCAAATAGTTTCCACACAAATAAATTCAAAATTTCATACATGTACATACATACATATATGTATATCCACTCAAAATGGTGTAGGCATAATCCTGTGAGCACCTGAACTAGTATGTATTGTATTGTAGCTCCTTCTATCACATCCATGGACAGTGTTGTTTCATAAAATAATCCAAAAAACTGGTGCTATTATGCGTATGTTTCTTTACGCATAATTTTACATATTTACACCTATGCACCTAAATCTAAAAAAAAAAGGAAAGAAAAAAGAGTAAGCTAAAAATATACCAAAAAACCATGTTGCTTGCATACAAAACAAATTGGACATACACGTACTCACAGCAAAGAATTATTCTACACTACATGGCACACATAAAATGATTTGAAAAAAAATGAAAAAATTGGCATGACTGTCGAAGCAGGCCATAAATGCAAATAAATGTAAAAGTGAAGAACACACACCTTACATGTATATGTATATGTGTATGTATGTATCTACATAACTGAAAAATAAAATCCTTTTACTTAAAAGCATGTGCGAGAGAAAAATGTGCCAACTTGTGCTTATAAATCGTAAAGTAGGTGTGATCTCCATGACTACGTACCACAATTTGAACTAAGAATTACAAACTCTTTTAACATAATTTAAATCGCAAGGAAAAACTAGCTGGTATTTTAAGGTAAAGGAAGATGTGTTTAGGTTTGCTGGAGTAATGTTTAGATGGAGCCGACTGTCAGATACTTAGTTATATAGAAATTTACTTTAGCTTAGCTATTTACTGGATGAAAACACTTCCAGGGTTTTCATATTTGATTGCACACTACCGAGCCAATTATTTATAGTTATTCCGATATACCTTATCAACTATTGAATATCTGCATCTTGATTAACTTACGGTTGCGGTTACGGTCATTGAAAATTTTCTATTTTCTTAACTTCTGCCTTTTAAAAAGCTACTTTTGATAATTGATATTATCATTGTAGTCAGTCATACCACCAGTATGAGTGATTTTTAAACTAATCGAAAACGATTTATTCCTTTATACTTCTTATTTTAAATTAATGTAAAGAGGAATATTTTCGATTTTCAATTTTTTTGCATTTTCTTACAGTATGTATAGTAACTTAGAATTTGCTTTCGGGCGGTTGTGTGAAAATTTAAATATGTATTTCTTTTGGATTAGTGACCACTGCAAATCTAAAAACACAGCTTTTCGATAACATAAAAAAATATGCGCCTAATCGAAGTTTTATTTGTTTTCGATTTGTTTTTATCTAGAAAATTTAGAAAGAAAAAAATTCTTGAGGCTTTCGTTTTGCTAATTGTGAAAAAAGCTTCGAACAGTCAAAGTTTTGTGTTGCCCACCACAAAGGTACTTTGGAATTGGGCCAACACAAGTAGCCATAATCTTAAAAATTACAAAATTCCTTTTTTTAAATTCAATCAATTCTAATCAATTTTTCGAAATTATACCAAAGAAAAATTTTATAAAAAAAACAAGAAAGAACGACTATCTTCGGCCATGCCGAAGTCTCTATACCATTCACGAACGTATCAAATTTTTTGCAAACTGCAAAATTCGATTTTGATAATTTTCAGTGTCAATAACTACTATAATATCAATTTAAATCTGTAGTATACCAAATTTCACGCTTTTAGATGCTTTTTTAACGAGTTTTTTTGATCGAAAGCCTCATATCTCAACAAATTGGTTGTAAGGGAGCTATATGATATAATATTCCGATTTCAATGATTTTCAGTACCAACTTGAAATTCAAAATATGCGTAGATAATACCAAATTTCATACCCCTAAATACTTTTTTGCCTGGTTTTGACGAAAACCTCATATCTGAACAAATGATTTTTATGGGGCTATTGATATGATATTCAGTACCAACATGCAATTAAAAAAATGCGTGGATAATAGCAAATTCTATACCCTTAATTACTTTTTGACTGGTTCTGACCAATACCTCACATCTGAAAATATCGGTGTATAGGAGCTAAATGTTATATTCGTCCGATTTTGATGATTTTCGAAACCCACTTGCAATTCATTATGTATGTGTAGTATACCAAATTTCTTTCGGTCGTATACAAGCTGTAGTGGTCCGATCCGGCCGGTTCCGACAAATGACGTTTAAGCCTATAGGTGCATCTTCCTACCAAGTTTGGTTGAAATATCTCAAAAATTGGGGGACCAGTTTGAGTTCAAACAGACAGACCCACAGACAGACGGACATGGCTAAATCGATTCAGCTCGTGATTCTGATACGATCGGTATAAATTTCAGTGGGTCTATCTCATTTCCTTCTAGTACTTACATACCTCTGACCAAAGTTAATATATCATTTCATTCACACGAAAGATATAAAAATCCATGATTAATAGATTGCATTTTATAAATTTTGTTTTCAAAGGCAATTGCGATGTTGACATGTTTAGAAATTAAAATTACAAAAATATTGGAGGCAACCTCGTTTTTTTTTGGAGAGTCTTTTAATCCAAAAAATAGTTAGATCAATCGCTTCACAAAATGCTAAAAATTGTTATCCTTGTTTTCATTATTTTCATTATTTTCAGTATTTTTGAATTTTATAGAAAGGGCAAAAGACAAAGGTCTGAATTTTTTATTTTTTTTTGGTTATAATCGTTATTTTTGGATTTAAAATTTTCCGATGAAGATCGATCGAAGTTTTGTGGAAAAATTGGGAAAAAATAAATCAGAAAATTATGATCAAGTAAACGGAAAAATTTAAATTGATATGAAAAATAAGAACAAAAAATCGAAGTAAAAAAATTTAAAAAAAATTGTCCGAAGAAATATAAATATATAATAAACCATTCTCTTTTAATCAAAGAATTAAAATAGATGTCAGTGAAATAAAATATAGATACAAATTTATCGAAGAAATTTAAATCTCAATAAATGATTATTTTCTATTGAAGGGTATGCAATGATTTTAAATAAAATAATATTTGAATAAAGATAAGAACGAAATTTTCAGGCTGTTTATTTTTTGTCCGAAAAAAAACTAAAATATTATTTTTTATAATGTCTATTTTCTTGATTACTCAGTTAGGTAAATAAATAATTTAAATTCATAATTAACTATCGATAATTTTGATATTTTCTATTACGGTGCTAAAATACATACCTATTCTCATAGATTAAAAAAATTTAAATCAAAAATACTGTAAAAACTAGTGAATAAATTGTTACATAATATTTAGGAAACTATAGCAATCAATAAAAGTTTTTATAACTTACTTTCAAAAGTTTCCATGCGTAAAAAAGCTAAAAAGTGAATATATTTCAATGTGCCAGACGTAGGCCAATAAAAACTAACAAGCCGTCGGTTTTTTAATTTTTTATCTTTTAATCCATGACTTTGCTAAGAGTTCTCACTTTATGGTTTTGCTAACTCCAACAACAACTAAGCCGAGTGTGAGATATGTGCAACTGACTGTATTGTTCTTTGTCGTGGTGTCGGTAGGTGTTTAAATGGTTAAATAATGCGTTCACTTAAGGTAGGATATGGTATAAAGTGTTTTAGTTAAAAATATGCGAAGTTTTTTCTATACTATGATTGCTTGCAAATATGAAGAAAATTGTACAAATCATTTTATCGTACTTGCTATCTGATTGGATTTTCTATGTGTAAAATTCATATTTATGAGTATTGTAGTTAGAATGATATACATACGTTACATATATATTACATACAATATTTATGAAGTTATATATATACTTATATATATGCTAAAATGCAGACATTCGACTTTGCTTCCTTTCGTACAGTGAGTTTTGCAAGATTCGCGAGCTCGGATTTTATTCAAGTTAATAAAAAGCAAGTGTCATATATGTATATATACACACATATGTACATATGAAAACACGACACGTAAACATTGTTCTTATCACATCTACATTAGTATTTGCTGAGCTTATCCTCTTCAACAGCATTATAGCAATATGATTCTATGCATACATGTATATGTATGTACGTGTGGACCACGGAATTTACTGTAGGAATACCTGCATAGCTATGTGCATATGTTCAGCTCTTTGCAAAATCAGGCATTCAAGAGCTCTGAAGTGAAGTTCCTCTGGTTTGTAGGTTTGCCCGCATGTGGTAAGTTATGATGCTTACGAACTGTTATGTACGTGCATATTCATATGCGGAGATGTGAAAATGTATGTATGTAAGAATGTGCAACACGATGTATGTAAATAGTTTCGCCTACAGCACGTTTACCTTTCTCACGCGGCAAATCGCCAAAGGGATAAGATTAACACAGGATGTGGCTGAGCTAAGCTATGTGGTATGTATTTGGTTGCCAGATTGTTATATATTTTAAGCAGATTAAAAACTTAAAACTAATTTAGTTCATTAACTAAGTTGCTAAAATTTGCACAGAGGCATTTAATAGGTAAATTAATAGGCGTTGAATTATATTTAAAAAAAATTATTATATTTTTTATTATTTACATATTTAAAAGCTTAATGCGATAGGAAATTGTTTATTTTATAATTTTTTCTAGAAAAAATAAAAACCAAAAAATTAATGTAAATAAAAATAAAACAGTTGCTTATTTATATTTCGGTTTAATCGATTTTTTCTACATTTCGATTAAAATAATTGATAAGTTTGGATCAAAAAATTACATTACTCGATATTTTTTATTATTTGCTTACTTTTCCATCATAACGTAAGTTAAAAACTAAGTATCATAAAAGTAAATTGTTACCAAAAAATCAAATTTAAATTTGCTTAACATTTTTCCAATAAAATTCTATCATTACTTTGTGTTTTTTAATTTTCAAATATACCCGTCATCTATATTCTTAATCTCTGTTAAAAGAAAATCATTATTTTGCGTTTAATATTTTCGGAGAATTTTTTAATAATCATTAAAAGCCAGATACATAATTTACTAAATTTGATCCATATATTGACCTTTTTACTTCTTGAAGATCATATTTGATCGGTATTTTGTGATTTATTCATTTTTTGATAAAAATCACTTATTTATTTTGGTATTTAGAAATTTTCGAGCTACTGTTCCATGTTTTTATGATATTTTTTATTTGTATTTTTTTCAGTAACAACGTTTTTATTTTTTTTTTCATCAAAAACGAAAGATTATAATTTTTATTAAGAAAAAGAACGATTTAATAATCATAATTGTATTAAAATTTATCTGATCAAGTTTCGTTATTTACAGTTCTTAATTTTTTATTACCTCTTCTTCTATGTATAAAAGACAATCTATATTTTAGGGTTCAAAACTTTCCACAAATAATTTATCGATATTTTTTGAATCCAAATTTGTTCGTTATCACATATGGTCGATACTTTTTAGTTTTTTCTTCGATAAAAAATAGTTGTTATTTTAGAATACTAAATTTTCGATAACAGTTTATCGATATTTATTGATTCTTAATTTTTCGACTATAATAAACATTAAAACCAAGGGTCGCAACGAATATACTTTCTTAAACAAAAATTCATAATTTAATCGTAATAATTGAATACTTCGGTCCTTCAATTTCGCTATTTTAACTTTTTAATTTTTTTTACCAAAACTGCTGATAATTTTTGAGATCTTTCCATAAAAATATATCACTATTTTAGGATCTAAGGTCCAACAAGAGTTGATTCATAGTATTCAAGTCTTATATTTTCAATCATAATTAATATTAGTAGCAAGGAATCGCAACGGTTACAGTTTTTATTTTAAAAAAATTCGGATTTAATCGTTTTCAATTAATTAAAATATTTTTTAATACATTCTAATCGCTACTTTGTGCTTTACTAAATTCGATAATATTAATAACTAAAGTTATTTTTGTATCCGAAAAAATAATAAAGATGATATTGGGTATATTTGGTCCATTCTTTCCTATTTTTTGCAGGTTATTTGCCTGAATTTTGCTTTTCTGCACATTTTTTGAATTAAATCGATCAATATAATCTTTTTTCGTTTTGAAACCCAAAACTTATCAACTCCATTGATTTTGCCAAATTTTGGAATTAAATGAATTTCAAGATTTTTTTTCGACCAATTTGGCAACTGAGTGATTCAACAAGTGCGAATACTTTTAAATGTTCCACATAACGACATATTAAGAATCATGACTGTCGTCTTTCATATGTAAATGACATGCCCATACACGTACAACAGGGGAAATCTGCGCTTTTTTACATAAGAAAGCGTAAGTTTATACAATTATTTTTCACTTCAAAACGGTAAATCCAAACAAAAGCGGCAATGCTTTTGTACCTCACCTCTGCGTCATGATAAGTGTTGCCTTTTGTTCGCATAAAATTGAAATTATTATGTGCATTTTCAATGCTTTTCGCACATTAATAGATAAATGAATGAATAAAAGTACTCTATGTATGTATAAATGGGCGTTAAAATGAGGAATGAATAAGAAATGACAACGAAATGACAAGTACATTGAAGTTTTTAAAGTGCAAATATACGAGAACTTGTGAAAGAACATCTAATGGATATTAGAAGTGTGATTGGGCACACATATACACGCACATGTGTTGTATATACATACATTTTTAAAGTGCATTAGTACATATGTATGTACATAAATCCTACTTTACTTATATATTATGAATTGCTGCCAGGTAAGATTTGATGACATTTGATACGCAATTTTGATTTGCTTCACGTTTTGATTTGATATTAAATTTACATACATATAACGGTATTATTTAAGGGTATCACTTACAAACCATTTTACAGAATTCTATTTTATTTTATTTAATTTAAGCATGATAAGTTATGATAAATTACATTTTAGCTGGCTTCATATAGAAAGAAAAATACGAGAATCTACTAGAACATCAAAATATATTTGTTAAATACGACCTCTTATTATTAGATCTTGTGGGATCAGCCAAAAAGAAAGCAACTCCAAAAAGAGACAATAATCACGAGTGACAGCACCCCTTTTGATGATGACCACACCAAACATGCAAAGGATGCAAATATATTATATAAAGGAACGCAAATTTAGTGTTGGCTTTATGGTAGACAGACCCTCTCGCCAGCTACGATCAATCACCCCCGGTGGATAAACGTCTTGTGACAATTCGCATCAAATCTAGATTTTTTAACATATCGCTGATTTGCGCCCACGGACCGGTGGAAGAGAAGGCCGATTTGACCAAAGATATCCATGAGCGCCTTGAATGCACTCACGAGTGGCTATCCCAGCCACGACGTCGAAATCGTGCTCAACGATATTAACACTAGGGTGGGCGAAAAATATATCGTCGGCACAACAGTCGGAAAATTAAGTCTCCACGACGAAAAATCCCCAAAAATGGTTTCACATGGACTTTGACGGCGCCCGAAATATGATCATATGAACTTCGAGATTCTGA
Source organism: Neoceratitis asiatica (assembly GCA_030068015.2). Classification (NCBI taxonomy): domain Eukaryota; kingdom Metazoa; phylum Arthropoda; class Insecta; order Diptera; family Tephritidae; genus Neoceratitis; species Neoceratitis asiatica. The sequence goes on along the minus strand of CM061524.1, from coordinate 58,237,270 downwards.
CATAATAGAATTTACCGAGCTCGATGTCTGCCTGCGGATAGAAGAACTCGTAACAAAATCGATTGTGATAGACGGATGACATGCTTCCAGTGCTATAGACTCGTATCGACTCGTACCACTATCTTGTAGTAGCCAAAATATGCACCAGCCTCCATGTAGTTAAGAACGCCCGTCAATTTGCACAAGGAAGGTTAGACGTCGGACAACTACAATCATAACATAGTTTTCTGCTCGACTTGTACTTTTGATCTCTGAGAGCACTCATCAGCTACTGATTCGTTTTAGACAAAGAAGAGCCGTGGAGATGAGGATTGTCATACCTCAGTGGAGGGTAAACACACTGTTTACCTCATAATGCGCCGGAAGCGAGACGCATTTGTATAAAATAGTTCAGTTTTTCAAGTATTCCAAGAAAAGACGAAGGCATCTACTACGTTAGATAGATGGGGTGTAGAAGGAACTGGCGTTCCAAACTAATGCCAAACGGCGAAAATGAAGAAAAGACCGGCCCGCTATTGTTAACTTGATTATAAGCGGTGCCTACGCCAATAAAGAAGAGAGGTGAGGAAGAAACAAATTTCTCCACGATATATAAGTACATTTCAAAAGGAGTTTGAACAAATAATATTAAAAATAATTTATAAAAAGTTAGAACCATGTAATTTTAAATGTTCTCATATTGAGAAGCCAGCACGAGCCAGAACACCCACAACGAATAGCAACTGTTAACAGCAATTGCGGCAGGAACAACAGCGAGAACAGTTGTAGCGTCAATATAAATTGTCAGCTGTTAACATTTCTAATTGATGTGATTTTAATTGTGTCTTGTCAGGGAGCGAGTGCACGATACGATGAAAATGGCATGGACACGGACAGCAATTTGTTGTGTGCAATTGGCACTTCATTGACAGGTCGTGAACTACGGTTTCGTGTGCACGTATTGCAGTTCCCTATTAAACATACATATATGTATATATGTAATCAAATGTTTGCTCATGTGTGTGTTTGGGTGAATTATATGCAAAACTGCTATGAAATTTTGCTGTATTTATTACCGCAAGGAAATCTGTATATACCCTATCTACCATACATACTTACATACTGTTAATGTATCTATATATATTAAATATATCTCTTAAACCGTTTTGTTTGCTTGAACGTCAAGCTTAAATGGTAATTATTTTTAAATTTCAGTTTTCGATTTCCAGTTCACTTCACTTACCGGCATTTGTAGTGGCAAGGCCACTGCATAGTAGACAAATTAATATGGCAAGGCCGTTGTTGAGCCAGAGTCTGCTGCATTGTCTATTGCTGTTGGACATTTTCTTACAGTGCACAAGTTGGCCACTTGGGGCCTGCTGTCGCGCGTGTAGCATGCTGGAAGAAATGCTGCAAAGAAAGATGAAAAAACAAACTGCGGATTAGAGAGATTTACATAGAAAATACAAAAGTGCGATAAAAGAGCACATACAGCAGAAGCTTATATTAAATTAATTTTTATTTATTTTCTTTTCACTTGAGTGCTTTGGAAAAGGTTTTTATCTTTTTCAAAAAAAAAAAGGTAGAAAAATACCAGATGGCCTCAAATTTAAATGCAACGAAAAGTTTAGAAATAAGTAAGGGAGAACTAAATTCCGTTAGAAAATATTTTTTTATCTATTGACAGGATCTATTGAGCTGATGAGTGTAGCGCTTTTTAGTTTTGCGAGTACCTTCATATGTATATTTTATATCTAAATCTATCTCCATTCAACTTCTTCTACTTATGTGAATAAAATTAATGCACCTCTGTAACTGTGTACAGCTAAATGTAGTACTAATTTCTATTTTCAAAGGCGTTTAAATTTGCAAACCACACAAATATCTACTCTAAAAACCTTGTTTGTTGCTAATACACAATAATTTTGCAAGCATCAGCAAATAACGAAAAATAAAAAGAAAGAAATTAATAAAATAAAATAAAAGTGAAGTAGTAAATAAAAAAAAATAAAAAAAAGGTGAAAACATGAAAAGTCGTGCAAAAAGTTTCAAGTTCCAAAGACAAAATTATTTGCAAAGGTTGTCTTGCTCTAATTTAGACAACATACTTTCATTTAACTCAAAACATACAATTGTTTAGTCAAGTTAAACAACACAAAAAGTTTTTATAGAAAAAGCGAAAAAATCAACCGCAAGTCGAAGTAATGCTAATATTTACAAGCTCATTTTCCTACTCAAGGCGCACGTTTGAGTAAAACAGAACTGAAAAGCACGTGAAATTAGCAAAATAAATAAAATGCATTAAAAGTCAGACACAGATGGACAGACATGCTAATAAATAACACGAAACGAAAAGGTGAAGAGAGACACCTTCATATATCCCTACAGTTGGAGCAAAAAGTTACTGATTGTTTTGATTGTTGTTTTTTGTGTTGAAAGTAAAAAAAAAAAAAAATTAAAAAAAAAAAATTCGCAAACACAATTATACAAAGTTAGTGCAAGCACATAAGATAAGAAGTAATACAGGCAAAATTTTGGTGGAATCATAAATACATCAGATAGGCGATCGGAAGAATGTTAATGTAAACATGAAGTTGAGTAGACCTATTGTGATACCGATGTCGGGTTATTATAATCTTCTCATCAATCATCAATTATCATCAATCTCATTCTAATATGTCAAGCCGTGCGCTTTTAATATACCAGTTGTAAATCTGATGGGGAACTGGTCCAGAAGGATTAGATTTGAGTATCCGTTCGACGGCTTCCGTGATTGCAATAAGCTCTGCAAGGCGCTCCATTTGTATGGTAGCCTCAAATTCATTGAGAGCGTCTGTGAATTAATTCCATAGCCTACTCTTTCATCGAGTTTTGAGCCATCCAAAGCGTAATTATTTTTTCATTTACTCCTGGTACGGCATCCTTGTGGAGAAAATATCGTTAAAGCAAAAGTTGTGTGTCGTGTTGTTCAACTCCTTAGGATACTGTTCGAAGACATTACCACGCTTTATAATATGACTCCTTCAAGACTGAGTTGAATTCAGTCTAATTGTGCTGCAACTTGCGTATAAATATAGCGGAAGGAGTCGAATATTATATGAGAAAGTGATTAACATGCCTATTAATGGGAATGGTTTCAAAAAGAACTTTTTGCAGAATTGACATCAAGCACACTTTCCTTGCCACTTTTCTAGTTTTCTACGACACCAGAACTCGCAGTAGTTGGTTGCCGCATCTGCGTGTTTGCTGCGAGAAGGTGGATAAAGCTCGTGCTTTATACGTGTTTCTTATAGTTTACCTGGTAATACCGGTATTGCCCATCTAAGCAAAGATGAACCTGTTTCTCAGAGATTTCAAGAGCCTGCTCGAGATCCATTTTTTAAGGACTTCTATATAGCCTCGGAGAGAATATAAATGTACCGTCTATTTCGAGAAAAACGCCAAGAGGGTACTTTTCCCTTTATCGATACACTCAACTACATTGTAAAGCCCTGTATCGACAGATTTGTTTTTACAATAGGCGTGGATGTTTTGGAATAGTTTTTGGCGTGCCCAGATGTCGGGTTACAGATTTTTAAGTGGTAAGGTGAGGCAAGACTGATGGGAAATTGGGATTTATGTGTTTAAACCTATCAATTTTTGGAATGAAGATTACTTTAGACTTGGTCCATGCATAGGGAACATATCCTTAGAGGAGGTACGTTTTAGATATTTCTCTTAACAATGGGGTTAAGATTTCCTCCGAGACCTTCTGCGATAGACAATTCTGTTAGTGTTAAAAATAAACTTGTTTGTTCCACTTTGGCGTAGGTTGTGGGCTTCAGAACAGCCCAGAAATAGGTGATCTCAGGGGTATCCAGATCTTCGCCTCAAGATGTAGTCCATTTACCATTTGGTACTTGTACATAGTTTGGAATGACAGAACTCTTTGAGAGGACTTTCTTAAGCCTGATTATCTTTGAGATTTCATCGATGCTACCGCAGAATTTTTTTCAAGCCACCCTTTGAGCCTTCCTCACCGCTCTTTTGAACGTTTTAGGCATTCTACGTAGAGTTGCCAGGGGTCTGTTATTTTGGCTTCGTTAAGATTTTTTCTCTTTTCCTAAGTTCAGCGATTTTCATTTCATCCTTGCTGCACACCACGTATTTCATGTTCTAGTTTCGTTGGATTTTGTTAAGAGGTTTGTGTGCGCCAAGTGTTGATGAATTCAGACTAGAGGTGATAGATTTTGATATTTTCTAGTGCCTTTTTATCAAAATTATCTACTATATCCCAAAGTCGAATATATCATACATCCCATATTTCCCAGTTGCTGCGCTATATAGCAATAGGGTGTTTCGTAAGAGACTTACATATATCATAGCTTCTACTTTTATATGTAAGTCTAAATATATGTACATATGTATGCGCATTTATATTTACTAAGGTGCGCATATTTATGGAAAATATCAATAAATAAAAATTGAACATTTAAGTTTTTTTAATGCTTTAATTTCAAAAAAAAAAAATAAAATTAATTAAAATCGACCTAAAATTTCTTTGCCATTGAAATAAAAATCTGTCAATAAACAAATGCACTTAAACTTTTTTTTCTAATTTGTGAACGTTTTTTAGATGAACAAAAATAATTGGAATAATTACTCATTAGAGTGGATAAAAAATTTCCAAAAGTAAGTTTGGTGAAATTGCAAATTTCATTTTTTACTATTTGACATTGAAGTATTTTTATAACGAATTCGTTGGTGTTTTACCCTCAGTTAAAAAAACAGCTGTTTGCTGTAATTAAAATGAGCTGCTTATGTTCGGACACTGGATACACAAAAGCATGAACTATACAAATATTATATTTGCAATACAAATATACTTGTTTATACTCTAAGCATTTTGTTTAATTTTACAACCAATATAGCTGTACATTTCTACTGATGCCATGGCAGTTGCTTAGAAACACAATAGTTATTGTTTATTTTCCACAAAAGCTAACATGAGATATAATTTAAGATATTAATTGCAGAAAACTTTTATTATACGATTGAAAATATATCATTATATTTTGCTCAAAGCAGAGTAATAATTGTTTGTAATGAGTCTCGAATGTTAAATAACATAGCCAAGGTTTTCTTCAATAGTGATGAAGGGACTGAAGTTCATGCTGTTCGCATTCGCGCACCATTTGATAACTCTTTTAATAAATATTGATGCTGAGAAACATGGAAATCGGATGCATGAAGTATCATATAGCCCCCACACAATCGATAGGATAAACTACACCAAATGAATTGCTGTCCGTTTGTTACGCTAAAACTCAAAAGTGCCTGGACCGATTTGGCTAATTTCAATCTTGAAATATTTGTGGAAGTTTAGGGAAGGTTTCAGTGGTTTAAATAGAAGCATTCGGTAAGGGTATCAGGGGCCGATGTGTTCGAAAAAATTATATTTTTATTTCGATTTTCTTCAAGTTTAGTTCTTTTCTTTCCCAGAAGTGGGCCAAGCTCCTGAAATTTGGTATGTTAGGAATTTTTTGCTTGGATTAATGTACTTAAATTTGTTTCGGGGAAGGAAATCACAAATCAACAGATCGATGAAAATTGGTATAAAATTGAACAAAATGAAGAAATTCACAACAATTTGTGGCCTAGTAATAAAAATTTCTACGAAAATACCTGATAAGAATTCTTGAACGATTTTTTTATGCATTTGCATTTATGTGATTTGATTGCATTGAATTTTAGGTTGGCTGCCAGAGTATACAATGATTGATTGGTTTATAACTACAGAGTGCAATAAGTTCTGCAAGTTGCTACAGTTGTATGATAACCTCAAATTCATTGAGAGCGTCGGTGAAAGGATTCCACAGCCTACTCTTTCATCATTGAGCCATCTGTAAAGATGGCTGTGCTTGTCTGATCCAGAGCGTTTGTTCAATTGTACATTCTCCACAAGAAATTAGTTTCGTTTTTGAATTTGTAACATCTGTATTGTAGCAGCTTCAGATCCGTAATAGCAGGTAGCAAATCAAAAATATGGCAGGAATAATCAAAAATGTATTTTAGTCAGAAACTTCATGAGCAATATGCATGAAATTTTTTAAACAGGTTACAACCCTTTTCAGAACCTTTCTCAAATCTCTCTATTTTGATACCCGTATTAGAGTATTTAATTTGTAAAACCAATCTTTTCAATTAACTTTCATGCAGGTGGGAATCTATTTGAAAAATATATCGCATTAAGCCTTTCTTAAATATCTTTAAATTGATACCCATATCGTATCATTTGTTATCTTATCAACTTGATTGTATTTAAAATTTATTTAACATCTTCCGTATGATACCCATATTGTAATATTTTATTTATTTTATTACCCTTTTTTTCAATATATAAACTTCAGAGGGGTTGCTCTGCGAATTGGAAATCTAAATCATTCTCGAAAGCGTTTGAACACAAAAGAAAAACCTTTCATCAATTTCGGTGCAGACATTGAGCTTGAGTTCAGTCATATGCACATTTATAGAAGACTTTGTATGGTAACAATTTAAAAACAGATGGCAACTCTGCTGAATTGTAAATCTAACCATTCTCGTGCTCTCTAGAATACACACAAGACACTTCATCTAAATCATCTATTTTATTACTCAGAAATATGGTTTTCTTTATTTCTTTGCATAAAAATTTAAAAGTTTCTATATTTTTAATACGCATTACCTACCATGTTGTATGAGAACAACGTATCAGTAAAAACTAATATAAAATTTAATTTTTAAATATAGACTTTTTGTCTTAATTTTACACTATTTGGACATAATTCACTCAAAAAAATAAATAAAAATATTATCGCACCGAGAAGTTTGGTACGTGAAACGGATGATCCTATTTTCTATATTACACCGGCTCACCCTAATACTCATTTCCCTTATTTATGTGCAAAGTATATTCTACAGCTACATACAGATTTAATCAGTGCCACCGACAATTAATCTGCCGAATTCCCCTTGACTAATGAATTGCTTAACCACACCTAATTAATTATGTAGTGCTAATAGAAATTTCATTAGTAATATAGCACCATAAATATTTGTATTTACGTACATATATATGTAGATAATCCGCAATTATTTACATATTTGAGTGACTGTGTAAAAGAAATGATAATCTAAAGATTTATTAATTATGTTAAAAAACCTTATTTAAATGAGTAAAGGGTTGTTTTTAATCGAGATAATTTGCTTTGGCTGCAAGTATTAAAGCGATAATATTATTAAATTAAAAACACAAATTGTATTTATCTAATATTAAATTCATTTTAATATTCATTAAATACTTTATACCCCGATTGTACCGTGCACGCGAGTATATTCACTTTGTTCAACTGGAAATTGTTTGTAGCGCATCGAATTGTCGCGTTAAATAAACATAGAAATATAGGCCAGTATATAAAATTGGTAAAAATTAGGATTCATCCGAATCATTATTCTTCCGGGAAACACCAAAAAACACACAACGAAAAATTTAAACCGTTCAATTATAAGTATATGCGAAGTGTAAAAATTTCAGCCAGATCGGCTTCATCTGAACTTGGCTCATCCGTGCTTGTTAAACGTTTTTCCTCTTCGTCATTGAATAGCGCAAATGTTTGCAAATATTTACACAGGTGTAGAGTACAAAATTTTAATGGTTTTATAATAAAATGCAAATAAATATTATTTTAGCAAAATACAAAATACATACATACTGTACACTCACATTTTAGGTTACACAAACAATCAATGGAAGTTAAAAAAGAGTAACGGAGAGTTTAGAACAACACGGAGTGGTGTCGACAAATTTTATTTAGCAACGTGTTTATTAAACTAAAAAAAAAATTTTAAATGCTTTTAATAGTTATAATAATAAATCCTTTGGCGAGAATTGAATACTGACCACGGGCTTGTTAATAAAGTTATTGTAATTCAATTTTTTAAAATATTCAATATCGATATGGTGGTATAGATAAAAGTAGCCTTATTAAATCAATAAACCATTTAAAATTAGGTATTATTAAACAGTTGCTAAAAATAACTGGAATATGTTCTCAAAATGCTTACATCTAACATGACAGATTTTTTAGTTTTAACCCATAGCTTTATTTTCGGTCTATATTTGGAAACAATAGCGCCAATATAAGGAATACAGAAAAGAAATTGATAGGTTAGGTAAGAATAGGTAGAAGCGTACGATCCCACATCCATTTACTCTTTGAACTATTTTTAATGCCTCAAAATGTAAAAATGCCTTAAACTATAGACCCCCTTTGTTGAATCACTTGGGGCATGCCAATACTGTGCAAATGCGGCTATTGTTAATGCTTGTCAACTCCTCACAGTTGGTAAACGTATGTGACCCCAGAACTTTCAGTTTCCTCCTCGCAAAAATCTTTTCTTTCAAAAAACTATGACATGCGGGCGAAGTAAAAAATCCCAAGCCATAATGAGTAAATATTCTATGGGCAATTCCTTTTTCAATCCATCTTGGATCAGAACGATCTCGCAATCCTGCATGTGAAGGTGTTTGCCTGACGGAAGCTAAGTTGCTGACTGAGCAGACTGAGACTGAGCAGCGTTTATTTGCGATTTGTTCGTCATTAACGAAACGATAGTTCCTAGGGGAATTTCTGGAAATTTCGGTGTGAACCGACACACCCTATGTTTTTAATTCTGAAACAAATCGACGACACAAACAATGCTGACAGGCATTCCTCAGCATGAGTGACCTAAGGCCGTAATAGTCGGTTGATTATTTGAGTAAATGCTGGCTATCCCCCAGCAACCATTCTCCGATTCACTATATTCACCGCATGCGATGACAATTCTTGACAGAAGGCTCCCGCACCCACTTTTCCCCACATACTGTTATTGAACACCGTTATTGAACATCGCTCAGTGTCGAGAAAGATCCTTGGATTAAAACCCTTATGCTAGAGGACTTCATCGTTCATGCTGAGCCTACGGAAGACAATCCCGAAGGATTTTACTTCTTTTGTAAAACTCAATCAGACTATTGAGGGGTTTCAGTAGAAAGGATAAACTAAAGGGTCTAAAATCTGGTCTTATCCAAGCTCTGGTTTCACAAAGTTCGCGTAGGTAGGAGTAAGCCAGTAATTGTTAGTCTTTGACAATAAATTTAAAAAAAAGTCGTAAGAAGTATTTTCCTTGAATTCTCGCATAGGAACTTTTGTATGTAAGCTCTTTCTTCATTTTCATTTTCCTACCCACAGTAAAAATAACAGAAATTTTTATGAGTTTTTGTAATGTCCTCTTTTCTTTCAAGAACCTAGTGATTGACATGCGATTATCTCCTTTTCTTGAAATTAATAAAAAGCTTTACAATGATAAGTATATTATCCTAAAACAAATTATATAATTAACTTCCAAAATGATATGCAATCATTAACTGGTTTTAGCAATGTAAACCTTAGCTGGGCATTGCGGAGAACAATCAGGACAAGAAAACATTAGTCATTCATCTGACTGTGATATATTGAGCAAATATAAAAGCACGCATATGTTTGGATGTATGTAACTTGAATATTTGCAGTGAAAGGATAACTTCCCGGTAAGAAAAGATTATAGTTGGTAAATGGAATACTACTGATTTGCATTTTTGCACTAACTAGTTCATACGAGATTGCCATCACTTTCACATGCTAGCAATTGGTATTTTTTAACATGGCGATGTTCTACGAAATGTCAACTGTTCAACTATGCATCAGATTTATACTACTTAAAAACTAATTTATTTTAAGTATGTTGAATTTCGCCTTTTTAACCATGAAAATCAAGCGTGCTAACTATAGTACAAGCAAACAAACTACGCACTTCAACATATTGGAAAATAAAGAACATCTGCGTTCTCTGGTGCTGAAAATTATTATTATTATTACTGGTGAACTGCTGCACATTTTCTAACAAATAGCGAGCTGGTAAGACTTCGTATTAAAAATATTTACTAGTATTGAACTAGAATTTTTGCATAATGTTCGCTCTGCAAGGTTACTGCATCCGACCTTTATTCTTCACGCAAATTAGGAAAGTTTTTGACTGTCATTAACCTGGAAGTGACCAGAAATTTTTCCTTTAAAATATGATTGAAGCAGCTCACGACTTCCGATCTTAGACCGAGTATCGTCAGGGTAGCCGATAAACGTCCAACATTTTGAGCCGAGCTAAAGTATGGAGACTATTCCCCTGCGGTTCTGCGTAGAGTTTGGGTCCCATCACATAAGAAACATACTCTAATGAAAGATCATATAAAAAAGGTTCGGATGAGACTCCCTCTCGATGACGAGCCCTGCAAACGTTTTGAGGATCAGGATTTGAGAAGACTGATATCACCGCCGTCCAAGAAATACGATGGACGTGACAGGCACGGTAAAAGGTGGATCTCTTCTTAGTGGATGAATGTGATAACCATCACGTTACAATCCGCTGTCTACGTAACGAATTAAATATCATGCTAAGCGATTTTAATGCCAGACTGGCAAATAAATGTGATTTTTGGCACAATAGTCGGAAAATACAGCCTCCATGACGTAACATCCCCAAACGGGGTGTGGCTGGTCGACTTTGCCAGATCACGAATAAAGGTTGTATGTAGTACCAGATTTCGGCATAAGAAACTGCTGAACCGAGAAAACAGAATGCCTGCCTCGGAACCAAGACGGATTTGTTGTTGACTGACCGCTCTAAAATTCTATGAAAAGATGCGACGACTTACAGAAGGTTTCAAGATCACAGCAAACTCATTTATGAAACAAGGTGGCAATTTGGGAACTGATTTTCAGAGCATACTGTGTTTATGGAAGTAAAATACTTGCAAGAATAGAAACTACACACGCCACCTTTTCATCGATTTTAAAGCTACCTTCAAAAACACGAGAAAGAGTTGTCTCTAAGTCGCTGTTGAAGTTGAGATCCTTGCAAAACTTATAAGTTAAATAGTCGGCGCATTCGCGATTGGCTTCCACGTCGCTGTTGACAGTTATAGAAACAAGGATGAACACCACCAACAATGTCAGCCTTGAAATCTAAGGCAAAATCAGGTGCTCTTTTGGACTGAGTAGGCAATTGAAATGTGAAATTCTCTTTCGGCGAATAAAGAACAAACTCTACAAGTCGCTTATTATTCCCATCCTGATCTGCTGTATGATGCAGAAGCGTATACGTTGACAATATCTGATGAGTCGGTTATACAAGTTTTTGAGAGAAAGGACTTTCGGAAGATTTTTGGTATGTAGCAATTTTAGAAAATATAGCAGACAATAGAAAAATGAAATGTACGAGAAAAACGGCGACTTTGACATAGTTCAAAGAACAAAGAGCCGCTGTATATGTTTATTAGGTCATGCAGAGCATGAAAACCTTCATTCCGCTGTAAAAATCAGTTGGAGAAGGACTTGTCTTCACTTGGTATCTCCAATTGGCAGGAAATAACCAAATAAAGAAAATTCTGGTGCACTCCTATTGATACGGCTACAAGTATAATCGCAAAAAAGAGCCTAAGCGAATGAAGTAAGCACGTGAAACTTAATTTGTTTTTATTAAAAGTGAATTAATCTTACCTCATTCGTTATGAGTACGATAAAGAACTATATACGTCCCAAAAATAAAATTAATTTTTTCCAAAAAGTTTGTAGGATAGTGAATACAGTGAATTCTCTCCAGAAGGGCGACATGATTTCAGCTTCCATTCTACAGTCTTTAAATTTCTATCTTTTAATGTTTTTTGGGGTTTCTTATAGTACTTAATACACATACTTTTGACCAAACTTATGAAAAATGTAAAAATGGGACCTCAAGTCTTTTCTTTATTCCAAGCAAAGGGCTACAAAATAGCGTTAGTCACATATCTTTTTTGAGACTGATCGGGCAAACGTTACATTTTTCGCGCGGCATTTAAAATTCGATACAAACACGCAAACAGAAATGTCAGTCATTGGCAGTGCGCGCATTTGTATCTATTACTTTGTAATTAGTGTCACCATTTGGAAATTGTTAGATTGTGTTGACATGACACCGCTGACAACAGCTCTGTCAATGACCAAAGTAAAAAATATATGTATGTATATAAAATTCATTGAAATAAGAGCTGTAAAATATATGTACATATCCGTGTATTTTGCACCGCTACCATGCCGTTGCAGCTGGTTTACAACAACAACCGAAAACCAATGTAGCACCAACATTAGTTGCCGGCAAATTTCCTTAACACACACACACGCATAATGAATGAGTGATAACTATATACATACGTATATATTTTTTAAGCAAATGTACATGCGTAAGTGTGTTGTATTTTTGTTGTAACTATTGTAAGTTTGCATATTTGTGTTGGCTTTTTGTTGTTGGGTGCTAGCAGAGTGCACTTAATGTTATGACTTCAAACACCCATTCATTCACTTTCCTCACCAACAAACGCTTTCACACGGCCTGGTATCTACTCGTACATATGTATGTATGTATGTCAGTGCGTGCATTCAACTATGTTAGCTATTCATTCATTCACTCATTTATTCATTCATTCACTACCTCAAACGTGCACATCGTTTGTCAATATTCGTCAGCATATGGTGTCGTAATTGAATGAAATTTAAATCGCTGCAAACTTGTCAACTTGTTGCTTTTCAATGCAGTGTCGATTTTGTTGTTGTTGTTGTTGTTGTTGTTGTTGTTGTTGTTGTTGTTACTAAGGTTTTTAGCTCACCTGCATTGAGGCGAGTGCTTGACTTTGGCTTTGTGGTCAGTGAAGTGTATGAATATGCATTCTTAAGCATCCATACATACATATTTACAATAGATACATCTGTAAACACAACAAACATGCGAACATATGTATGTATTTATATTATGTTTGAATTGAGTATGTTTTTGAGAATTTGATTTATGTGATTTTAATGCGAGTTAATTAGCATTTACTTGATTGTTTTGGTTGTCTCAGTTGAGCTTTTAATTGGGGTTTATTTGTAAGTTATATTCACATTTCCTCATAATAGATATTAATAGAACATAGGTATATATACAGGTGCGTTATTATGAAAAGCTTAACTGGTTTGAAAAAGTTCTAGTTCAGAACTAGTTCACTTTTTGTTAGGCAAATATGCAGATGTGCTCCGCTAACGGTAATTAAATACTTGGCACTAACATAGTGCATTGTAGTTGGTTACTACAATATTTGTATGGCCAATTTTCATATAAGCTTTGTTGTAGGCTGCTACGTGGTAATTCAGCAAGCATAAATGAATTGGTATTTAACTAGTATGAAACTGTCGCCGGCAAATCACTCACAAGCAAATGATGGAAAATGTACAAGTTTTTGTAATTTTGCAACTAAGTAATAACATTATAGTGTACAACTGAGAGTTTTTTCCTACAGGGTATGCCGAAAGTGATTACATATAAGTATTTTCATAAAATTTAATGTTTTCATAGTTTTAATTGCATATTGATTTACCTGTTGACTGCTTGGCTAATTTTACAAAATATTGTGACCAGTCAATTTTGTGGTTGCAGACTAATTAATATTAATTATGCAAAGGTTAACTGATTTATGGTTTAAATAAATACCAGTAAATATCAAGAGCTTGAGAAGCTGGCCGACAAGGGCAAAAATTCTATGAAAAGATGCGATGACATACAGGAGGTTTCAAGACCGAAGCAAACTCGAGTAGGAGGTTATCTGGTAAAAGATGACTAGAGCCTACTTAGTGTATGCAGGGAACACTACCCTAACCTGCTCAATTGCAGTGAAAGTTAAAACCCTGGTGACGATGGTTTAGACGTTCTATCACCCAACTTAATGCCCGCTTAAAAAATAAGATAGCGATGGGTTACAGGCAGATAAATTCAAATATGACGTCGAAGAACTTAGAAGGTGTAATGCATCAGCTTCTTTGCAGAATATGGTCGGACGAAAGCATGCCCGACGAAGGGAAGCCCTAGTGGGCTCTGCTAAATCCAGAAAAAGGGAGACCCTATGATCTGCTCCTAATATAGTGGGATAAACCACCTTAATATCCCATATAAAGTCCTATCTATCGTATTGTGGGAGAGATTAAAGCCCACCGTCAAAAAACTGATCGGCCCTTTTCAATGTGAGTTTATACCCAGTAAATCCACCATAAATCAGATATTCACCATGAGCCAAATCTTGGAGAAGATCCGAGAGAAAAAAATCGATACACACCACGTTTCTATCGATTTTTAAAGCTGCCTTCGACAGCATAATGAGCAACTGCCTTTACGCCGCTATGTCTGAACTTGATATCCTCACAAAGCTCATACGCCTATGTAAAATGTACCTGGATAATACCAGAAGCGCAGTCAGAATTGGCAAGAACCTCTCCGAGGCAGAGAACGTATAAGACATATACGTTCTCTGGCCGAGGTTTCAGACAGGGTGACTCTTTATCGTGTGATTTCTTCAATTTGATTCTGGATAAAATAATACAAGCTGCAGAGCTAAAAAGACCAGCTAAATAGGCCTATGCCGATGATATTGATATAATTGGTCATAACAACCACACCGCAAGTTCTACTTTCTCCAGGTTAGACAAAGAAGCGAAGTGAATGGGTTTGGTAGTGAATGAGGACAAGACGAAATATCTTCTGTCATTAAACAGTCATCGCATTCGTGACTTGGCTCAATTGTCACTGTTGACAGTCATAACTTCGAAGTCGTAGATAATTGCGTCTATATAGGCACCAGCATTAAAAGTACCGGAAACGTCAGTCTTGAAATTTAACTCAGAATTACTCTTTGCCAAAGGTGCTACTTTGGACTGAGTAGGCAATTGAAAAGTGAAGTCATCTATAAACGAACCAAAAGCAAACTCTACAAGTCACTGATTTTTCTCGTCCTGACATATGGTGCAAAAGCCTGGACGATTTCGACTTCTGATGAGTATGGCCCTTTGTGCGTTGGTAACGGCGAATACCATTGACGGTGCAACGATGTGCTGTACGAGCTATATGACGACATTGACATAGTTAATCGAATCAAGAGACAGCTACCCTGGCTAGGTCTTGTTGTCCGAATGGATGAAAGCGCTCCAGTTTTTAAAGTATTCGATGGAGTACCCGCTGGTGGAAACAGAGGAAGATTAAGACCTCCATTCCGTTGGAAGGATCAGGTGAAGGGCGACCTGGTTTCACTTCACAGCAAAGAGAAGGAACGAGTGGCTGGCTATTGCTGAAGCGGCTATAATCGCGTAAGCGTTGTCTACGTCAAAAAAGAAGAAGAAATACATTAATTTATGAGATTACAATGAACTTTGATGTAAAAATATAATTTTCTATCACAATCGCTTGTATGCTTCAGAGATGTGTCGAAAAATTATTAGCATCATTAATATTATTGCCTTCAAAATAGTATCCTTTCAAGATTATGCTCTTACGTCAGCTTCTTCAATCCCATTTACCAGCCGGTCCATTTACTATTTTGCTCTACCTTGCTCTAAGGCTTGTTTGACAGCTGCTCAAATTAGTCTAACTTCATTTGCTCTGTATTCAGCTGCATTTCAATGTATTATGAGCTGGTTTCGATCTTCGATTGTTATTGAAAGTAACCATAGTGCGAAGAAAGAAGTTGAATTAGCTTCTTGAAAATGTGGTTTGACAATTCAATAAAAAATAAAACTTCAAGAGAACTTATCAGAAGCATAAACAATGAAGCATGCTGCTAAGGACTTCAAACCATCCCAATTATGTTATCAGAAACGTGGAACAAATTTATTTTGGAAGCTGAAGATTTCACACATCAATGAAACCAGTCCTTTTATGAGCTGTTTTACATTCACGATTAAACTGCCGAATATTATTTGAAATGTTTGAAAATTTGTATTAAGTCGCAACAATAAAGAACAAAATAAGATCACGTTGAAAAAATGACTAGTACAAATATTTATCGAGTTTGTGTGAGAGAGAAGATACTCAGAGAGAAGATGAAAAACTATTTCCTTATTCGTTTATAGTTCGCCGCTGCATTATTGGCTTTTATAGAGTGGAACCATTTTAAATGCAACCTCTTCTATGAGTTAATCACCGTTATTGTGATTATAATTCTGAATACATATCCACTATTTCTAGACCTAACATTTAATAACACCTTAGTTCTTTGGGTTTAATCTGACTCGTTCTATTACAAGTAGATGTGAATATCTGTGCATTAGTTACAATTTTATGTAATGCTCTTTCCCAAACATTCATAACGAGCGTGGTAGTAATAGCGCTTTTGATTCGTTAACAGTAGTTCCCGACGCGGCCAACTCCGCTTTTTTGTTACCGATAACATTTTTATGGCTACGAGCCCAGGTTATGTAGATCTAGAGTTGGCCAATCAGCGAGCTTCAAATCTTTCTACTTTTGGCGACACCACTGGAATTTATCACTGATGACAATAAGGTCAGCAATGTCAACTGTCGAAGTACATATATGGATGTTTTCTATACCTTCCCGCAATTATACAATATACGAGTAGGTAGCTCTACAGGAGCTTCGAACATACTAGCTCAGATTGGTAGGCTATATAATAATTTAGAGGTTTGATTATTTCATTTCAAAACTTGATAGTGATGGCCCTTTAAAATTAGTTAAAGTAACAGCAAATTAGTTGGTTTCAGATACTTTTTCGAATAACAGCAAAAGTAATACGTTTCCGACTTTATCTGGTCTGAAAAATCCTACTAATCCTTTAAACATTGGATTTAAATTGCAAAGAAATACATCATTCAGTTTTTCAATTCAACACCATTTCTATTTCACCATTTTCTTCTTTCAATTTAAAACATCACAGAGATATTCAATAGGGAAATCTAGTGACTTACAAGTCGAAACAATAATAATTTTGAGTGATATATTATATCACAAACCTTTACATCTCGAATGATTTTTCGGTGGTTGCCAGATTTTTTATTCCAAAACAAATTGTGACGTAATTCTAAAAAAGCCACTCAAGCCTTTTTTGTTCTCTTAACTTCAGATTAAAAGTTTAATTTTAGTCATTTTGGTATCACCGGTCCGCAGAAATTTTAGGTAGACATATTGAAAAACTTGCACTATCCTTTTTCATAGTAAAAAAATGTTTGCCAGTTGGTATTAAAGGTTTTTAAAGGTTTCTTGAGAGTCCACGAGCCCAATTTTTTTTAGATTTTCTTACCTTTTATCTTTTGATTGCATACAACAATGCCTTTTAATTTATTCACTTTTATTGGAAAACTGAATTTTTTCGGGAATTCCCCATCAAGAAATGACTCAATAATATGAAGTAAGATTAAAAACAAAAATTAACTAGCACAAAGGTCAAGACTATGGCTTTGTTAATCGAAAAGTCACTTCTTGGACAATTTTTCTGAGCTGTCTGATCGCAACAAAAACAAGCGCGGGTATTCCCCGAATCTCTGTGTGTTTCCACGAATTTCTGTGTATTCTTTGAATTTCTTGCGAACATATGCCTTGACTGGCTTGATATGAATTAATGAGTCATGAGTGTATGAAATTGTGAGTTGTGTTAACTTTATGTGTTAAAAATATGGCACAAAGCAGAAAATATCAACGCAGAGAAGATTAAATTTACATAAAAAAACAGAGATTATGGAAAAATTCAATAAAGTTTCATGGAAATCGATTGACCACGGATTGCGATCTCAGCCGTCTCAAAAAACAAACAAAAATATAAAATTTTGGATGCAAACATCAAAAAACCCTTACATAAACCAGGAGATCATATTCTCAAAATATTTGCCAGAATTAACGTTTAAAAAAAAATTTGTACAAGTGTAAGATGGCTGAAATTCATTCAAAAATTAATGGAATCAATATTTTAGACTTTCAACTATATAGTACAGATTAACCTGAAGTCTTTTTTTTATCGGAAATGTAGGAAAAGTATAGATGAAAGGATTTGTTCTTGGGAGCGAATGCATATATGTACATAGGTTATACAAATTAAAGTTATTTACTTATATAATTGGAAAATCCACAATTCCACATTGCTTTATGGGAAAGGTCTAAAGACTTCGGCATGGCCAAAGACCGCACTTATTTCTTATATATTAAATATTGTTATCATTATTATTTAAATATCAGTTCCATTTCTGGCAGTTTTAGTAAGAAAATTAATTCATAAGCTAAATTTCAGTTAAATCGAGAAAGAGCACGCAGCAAGATGTTACGTTCAATTTGGATTGAGCCTATAAATGTAGATATTCATTAAAAAAATTTACGCTAAAATGGGAGTATCAAAATTTTAACGAAAACAGAATTCCATTCCATACAGTTAACCCTCCTTTATTGCAGCACTTTTGCTGATCTTCTTTGCATGCACATTCCAAGTCTTTTTACTGTTGTTGCGAATGGAATGTGCTTCTTGGCAGTTGCTCATTTCCTATCCGTCGTATTTGTATTTGCTTGGTTAAGCATTAAAATCACCTTCAGTTTGCTTATACATACGTAAATTAACTTAAATGGCTACTGAAAAGAAACCGGATCACTTGTCGCAACGAAAAAGGTTCAAAAAAATTACCAACTCTCAGTGTATACTACAAATACGTACATACTTACACATACATATTTAAGAATGAGCATCAGCGAATAGTGCAGATTTTGGTTCGGGACCTCCTATGACTCATTGTTAGAGGTTTTTATAGCGAAATATCGCTGGTAAGCATGATTGCTGATGTGAATGTAACATTAATCACATAACAAGAGCATTATTTTAAGAATAAAATATCGATGTGAAAAAATCAACTTTTATAGCAGTTCGGATAAGTTTGCGTTCTTTCGATTTCAGACACGAAATTAATTGGGTATGGTGAACAGCCCGTTCTATCAATTTCAAGGGCCTCAAATCACGAAACAGCTGGAACCATTTTTAAGAATTTTTTAGGATTGTGATTGAGTGCGGATATACACCGACTGAGGCGAAATATATCCATTTAATTGTTCTTGGGAATTAATATTTGATTTCATTCTTTTTCAATTTTCTGGTGATAATTAATTTTTTCTTCTTGTTTGCGGACTTTTAAAATAGCAAACATTGAATATATTTAATTGAGGAAATTAAAAGTGAGTATTTTTCTTCGTATGCCATCGCTCTATTCTCTTTTCCCACATAGATATCAACCAACCACTTAAATCATTGTACATTCAGACCGCACAATCAAAATATTTACTAAGAAATAATTTATTGGCAGTACAACATTACCCGTGTCGGCTAGTATAAATATAATTTATGAGAAACCATTTTTTGTTTGCTAAAAAAACAAAGAAAAATTCGTTGACTTGTTGACCTTCGGAATTGTTTGATTTTAATTTCTTCTTGTTAATAGTTTCAATTTGTTTTGCTTACATAAGCACACATATAAATTATTATTATTTTTTTAGCAACTCAATTTAATGTTTAATGTACAATATATTTATACATTTATTTGATTTCGCAATTGCTGACACTCTGATTAGTCTCTAAACTTATCAAACGTTATTAGTAGACAAATTAAACATATTGTTACGAAGAAGTGTATTTCTTAGCAGAAAAAAAACAGAATATTTAAAACAATAATATCAGTTCCAAACCAAAATTGGTAGCTGAAATCAATTATATGAAGATATATGAAGTAAATTGATCGAAAAAAAATAACAGAAAAAATTGAGATCAAGATCTATTCTATCCATTTTATCTAACTATTCTCTCTGGGTCGCTCAATCCGAGTCGGGTTCCTTCAAAAAATGGAATGGTTCTAGGACAACTTCCGGCGGAGAAACCACAGGGATATTATTAGATATTCATTTCCCGAAAAACTCCCAGGTACTGTCACTTCCACTCGAGGAGGCCAGTAAATTTGGCAGTTTCAATAGAAGAAATAAGCTGTGCGGTCTGAATCTTTAGCCCGTGGTTCAAATCAATTTTTGAACATATTTAAAGATTAACTGTGTTTCATTAGCATACAGGCAGGTTCCAGGCCCGAAAGGCTATTCACAGTAGTCCTCTCAGTCCGAAAAGTGTATCACGCACCATATAATCTGGTTTTACTTCTAATGTAGGAACTATAATAAGGACACGCATGCCTCGTCGATTTCTTGGACATATAGAGAGATTTCGCTAGCTTACTGACAAATGCCGAAAGGCGTGAATACTCCACTAGTGGCCTTATTATTCAGTTGCTTCATTGTTAATAGATCGATAACCATTAGCATTGAAAGAACCTTGGTATCCAGCCATTCCAACAGAGTCATCCATACACTGGTCTTTCATGTTAAATTCATTTCTTACTGGAATTGAATCTTAAGACATCGTTGTGGTCCAAACGCTATCAATTGGAATAAGGTGGAAGTTATTTTCTACAGTAGGAAATAAAAAATCCTGTCCATTTTTCAATCAGTTCTAAACTGAGTTCGCCTAAATCTGGAATTTAGAGCGAAGTTTTTAGGAGTCTCTCTGGATAGCCCACAAGTGTATATAGCTCAGGGATATGAAAAAGTCTTCTTCCCTTACTATGCCTGTAAAAACCTATCGAAAAAATGAAGAGTTTAAGTCCAAGAATCTGCCGTTACACCGTCGTGTCAGTGGAGAAGGTTGAATAGTTTATATCCTCTGAAAAGGAGGACGTTTCAAAGATAATTAGCATCCTGACGAGATATTTTCTAAAAAACGGCTTGCAGAAAGAAAATACCCATTTAAGATGACGCTGCAGGCATTCCAGGATTGGCGTAGAGAAAGAGACGAATTTCCACCCCTGAAGAAGGCACTGAAATTAAAGTGCCTTAAAAAGCATGGTAATGAATTTAAACTTGAGTTCGTTGTGTCGTAAATTTTTTTGTAAGATTTACCTTCTCTTAGACGCTGACCTTATTGTGTCCCATAAATAAATTCATATTCCCCTAAATGAATTTTTAGGCACAAAAATCGTTGCCCCCCCCCTCCCCACCTATATTAATTCCAAGGGCTTTACTTCAATAATTCAATCGCATAAAGGTCATTCATATTAGAACGAGTCAATTCCGACTCCACATTTATAAAGCTTATTGTAACTGGTGATGATACATGATTTTAAGAGTTTGATAAGGAAACTATTCAATAAACTACGGACGGCAGCCAAATGAACCGAAACAGAAAATGTCATGATAAAGTCGATAAATATATAAATTGTAGAGCCTCCATTTGTTGTGAAGAACTTCAAGATGTACACCACAAATTGGAGGAGGAGCTCGGTTGAAAATCGCTTCATTGGTTACAAAGCGCAAATTAAATGCAGTATATATATAAAGTTTGCTTTGAATGTCGCGGTATTTTGCACTTGCTAGAAGGTCAGACGGTAAATATCGAAAATTGTAAGAATGCATTGCGATGCTTGGGAGAACAAATTCGAAAATACATGATAGTTATGTCCAGTTTTTTCGATGACTGGATTATTCGCTAGCATAAGTGTATTACTGCGGAATGAGCCTATTTTGATGGTAGTTCAATGAATTTAAATTAATAATAAATACATATTTTCCGTTTTATTGACGCATTTCTCATACTTTTCTGACAGAATGAAATTCTGATACGGATCTGAAGTAATAATTATGTACATTATAATCCTTAGTAGTCGTTGGAAAAATTCTGTTCTTACAAGTATTTTCAAAACAACTTTTACTAAAAATCTGTCGAGTTTTCATTAAACACTATTAGTTGATGAAAAAAAAAACTAAAAACATTGAAATAGTTACTATTGAAAATATTTAATTCATAATAGCATTCTTTAGCTTTTCCTTGACCCTGCAAATGAAGCGCGCCATGCATGAGCAATGTGCATTGCAATATCAAACGTTTGAGTCACATCTACTGCATACAGTTTTCGCTCGATAAACTGAACTACTAATTGATATAAAAATGTGAAAAGGTAAAAAAAATCAACAATTTACTGAAATTAAGAAAAACATGTAGTTATTTGAACAGTTGGTTGGTTGGAAGGAGTTTTTACCCTCAATTTCATACTTTTAAATTCTACAAATTTACGTAAATGCATACTTACATACACATGGTCGACTATATAGGGCTGGAATCTTGTATTTTCTTTAGAAACTCGTGTGTAAAATTTTTTTTGCTAATCTTCTATTAGCTGATTATAAATGCGGTTGTTCACATAATCGAGCAAATACTGTACTTATGTACACAAGTAATTGATAAACGCATAACTTGGCGATATTCAGGCATTTATTTATCGTCAATATCAGTGTGCAAAGTGTGTATATTTTGTATGTAATGGCCAACGCATATTTCTGCGTTCGCATACCTTTTACATTGATAGTTACATTAATATGTATTATTTGTTTTACTGACGTGTGTACTGTGTGTACAAGGTAAATTAACTTTGAACAGATAACGGTTATAGCACAAAATAAAAGCGAGATATGGATAATTAGCTCCAGATCATTAGTTTCAGATCAGCATGGAAAATGGGTGGATCATGTATGTATGTATGGTGGTTTATGACCAGATATTAACACTTCATGGTATGATTGGTCGAAATTTGACAAGAAAAGACGCCCAATTACCGTATAACGTAATATTTAAAATGTTCAGGAAATCACCAAGAGTTCAGGTTAGGATTAGTGATCTCGATCTTCCTAATGGACTGCTAGAAATGGGACCGCTCGACCGGATAAAACACAATTTAGTATAAAAATCTATTTCTACGGTCTTACAAAAAAAAAAAAAAATTAGAATGAAATTTAAAAATTTACTATAATAAATTTTTTAAATTACTATTTTTACGCTTTAGCAAAATATATCTATTTTCTTTATTTGTAACATCCAAAACCTACTTGACTTAAGCCCAGAATTGTCGAATATCAGGTATTTAGTGCCGTTCGTACCTAGTGCGAACTGCCATCGCCATTGAGGAAACGTGACTAGTTTAGCGGATGACAAAAAATATTATAATTTATTTTATTTTTTTAAAAATACACTGTGGTAAGTTATATATACTTTTAATATTTGATTTCTTTCGCAGAAACGAAGCGCATATTTTCTATAAATATTTAAAAAACGCCTAAAGGCGTTTAATTGTAACTTTTTCTGCTTTCAGATCTAGAAAATTAATAAAAATCTCATTATAAAGGAATAAAAAGCAAAGAACGATCTCAAATAAATTTCTCCAGCAGTTCTTGGATCTTAGTAGGAGAAGTGAGGAAAGCATGAGTGAGACACGGAATCCCTCCTCTTATATAGAATTCGTCTTAGACACTCAGGAGCCTCGTCAATGCGAAGGACTAGTGAACGTGTCTAAAATTGGATATCAATACTCTCTCCAGCTTGAATTAAATTGAACCTTCATCTGGCGCTACAAAGGACGAGCATGTCTATTTAAGGCGTAACAGTTAGTCAGTATAACCTAACCTAAAATATGGGATTGTCTTATACCGCGATTTTCCTATGACTGCTCCGCGTTAAGTCTTATAGCGTAATAAATAGCTTTTAGTTTTTTGGAGAGGTCTGGCCGGAAAAAGGTTAAAAAAATATGTTATTTTTCCGGCAACCGAGTCTGTAAGTATCGTTATTACAACCCTGAACTCTAGTTACTTTGTTTCATAAAGTCACTTTTATCGAATACCGACCACTTAACAGTGACGTGAAAAAAGATGGGGTTTTCTACTGGATTGTATAAATAAATACGGGGAGCAATATTCGGTATTAAACATGATTGCCGTGACTTTTTAAACGTAGTGGCTTATACCTCTTGGTGAAGATGACGATTTCTGTGTTCGCTGAGTTGACTGGGCTTGTGAAGAGGTCTTTCCGCCTCCAGTACAGCAATCAATCCGTGCTCCGAAGAACCGTATTTACCATGAGACACTATACCCGTGGGGATGAAACTCCTCTATGGGGATACCTATAGTCTTCTGAGAGAATAAATTAACATAAAAAATTCGCAGAAGAAATTTCACGAATTATTCTATGAGTTTTATAATGCGCTTCGTTGAAGTTAACCACAGGGTTAACAATTTCAACTGTTTTCTTTAAGAATCCTACAAAACGAAGCAGAAATCTCAACGAAATTAATGACTGCTTAAGTATATTAAAACTATAGAAAAATATGGAATATGCTATCCGAGCTTTTGGAAGGTTCATTCGAAATACTTTTGAATATTCAAAGCTCTAATTGACTCAATTCGACTATAAGTAGTTGCTTGACAAAAAAACCAACCTTTATATATTTTTTTATATAACTGAAATAGTCGAATCTTGCCCTTCCTTAAGTGATAAATTATCTATGTGGCTTTCATCACTCATACGCCATGGCTTCGCTATTTGAAAATATGGGTTGGATATTTTAAATACGCTTCGCGTATTATTAATTTCACAAAATATGCGGTGAACCGAGAATATTATCATTGTGGAAAGGTGTGTCAGATATGAAGATATAGGTGTAAAGCAGTCCTATATATCGATATTAATATGTAGGCCATAAAAGCTTAATACCGATTTTCAAATTATTGTAGAGAAATTGCCTTTTCATTCATATAATACCGATGAAAATATAGAAACTAGAAGTAGATTTGTACATTTCGAAGGCTATTCGGATATGACAATTGCTTTAGAATAAAAGAATACGTGTATGTTAGTCATAGTAGGGCGGAGCTGATGCTATTCACAAATAGAACCAAAAAACCATAATTTCAACTTCCTTCACAAAAAGATACTGCAATTTCCTCTTCCTCTATCTAGGAGCTGAGATTAATACCAAATTGAACTGGAAGATGGATTTTGAAAAACATAAGCTTTGACCTATAACTTATAGCAGTTCTAATATATGAAGCCGTGCTCTGATGGCCAGTTCTGAAGAAAGATCATAATATTAATAGGAAGTTAAGAGCAGCCTGTGCAGAGGCTACAGGGGACATTAAGCAATGTCCGACAGATGCGCTAAGTGTGTTTCTGTATCAGCTGCCTATGAGCACCTTTGTAGGAGAGGAGAACACCATCACAATTTACTCAATTTCTCCGAAAATTCATAAATCACCCTTTCTTTACATCTAACGAACTCTGCAAGTATCGTCTAAGTAGAAGTACTCCACATAAAGAGGCCTGTAGACATCTAATGAATATCCACGGGAGGAGAAAGAAAGCAATAATTGTATAAGTAGGAAGGCGCTTAACTCGCTGGCAGGACAACTCGACCTCCCTTAACCTAAGCTCCCGGCCATACGAACCTTTTCGATAACGAAAGAGCTGACGAGTTGGCCAAGTCGGTAACATTTCTGAAACAATATGAATCGAAGCGAAGTTATCACCGTGTCCTTTAAGAGCGATCATGAGAGAGCTTCACTGGGAATTTAAGCAAATAGCGCAGATTAGATGGAAATATTTATCTAACTGTTAAATAATGAAGTATATTTGGCCCAAGTAAGGTCCAGAACGCGTTTATTTAGGCTTACAATCCCCTTAACAGGTCACACTCAGATACTTGGCATCAAAAAAGACCACGTTTCGAGTCCTGGTCTGACCAACATCCATATTTATAAAAAAATTAATTGAAATAAAAAAATTAAGTTAATTTTCTAATTGCGGTCGCCCTCGGAGGTGATTTCCAAGCCCTTCGAGTTTATTTCTGACTTCATATAAAGGGCTTCTCGTAAAAATCGACTCAGAATAAACTGTAGCACTCTCTTTTTGTTGGAAAAACATTAAGATGCTCACCAGGAAAATGAGAAAAATCGTTACAGCGGTTACAAAGCGCCAATTATATATGTATATAGTATGTATATAAAATATAGAACATGTTTAAAGTAGTACGATTCTTGACAGGCCACTGTTTGAGGCAGTAAGTTTGGGAGTTTTTTTTAGGAAGCCACTGCAGACGCTATAAAAGCGATAAGGGAAAAAAACATCTCTCATTTTTGGTGCAAGACTAACCAGTCTTGAGCGTAACTAGGTTTCGGGCTAATTTCTTTGAAGATTTATCTAAGTTAGCAGTCGTCATGGAAAATATTCTTTTAAAATTTTTAAGGAAATCAAACTGCTTGGAGATATATTTAAATATAAGATCAGCATATTGGTTTGTGATTGCACTCAGTTTTAATTGCTTGGATACTTATTCATTTCTAGTCACTCCTAACCACCAATACCTTGTATCTCTTATTTCCTTCGAAAAATAAATACATATGTACATAATTTATTTTAAGAAACATTTAGCTTACCACCTTTAGCCTTTCAATTCAATCCAATTTTCAGATATACTGACCCACTGTGCAACCATTGCTAGACATGGTGACAGTTACTACCGTCATCTGAATGTCACTAAGTATTTGTTCATACATAACATATCATTTATGTGTATATATGTATGTGTACGTAGATAGGCATGTATGCAGTTGGATGAATTTTATGCAGGTACGTGGCGACCTAACCTAACAAAGTGTCTGACTTAATAGATATCTACATTTGTACATTCTCATATATACAATATATGGCCATATGTATATATATGTAGTCACATACAAAATCTTATGCCTGCATATACCAATGTTCATATGTACGTAATATGTAATGTAACATACGAGTATATACTCGTATAAGCAGTGAATGTCACGCTAAAAGGTTTTTACTGCCATTTCGCTGTCAGCTGAATGTTGCGTACGATAGCAGTTAACTGCTAAAATGTAAAGAGCCGAAATATGTACATATATATTCATACCATTTACGTATATACGAATGTGTATGGGTGCGTTTGTGCAAGTGTGTACTCTTATTACACTTTCTACTGGCAAATTCCGCTGACATTCGCCTTAGCTCATTGTGTATTTTGTATTTTATTGTGCAAATATGCATTTGTTCATATGTACATACATACATACATGTATACACATATACCCGTTTGTGCTTAAGCGTGCTTCCAGGAATTTTTGCACCTAACCCGCAGAATCCCAAAAAACCGAAAAATGCACCGTTACTTTTATAGTTTTCATGTACACGATGTGGTGCTATAAATTTGGACCGTTTTAAGTGAAAGAGCAGAGATAGGCATAGCAATATGATAAGAGTGACAAGCTGGGTTTATCTGGTCATGTACATAAGTCTGACTGTCTGCCTGTTTAGGCCAGAAATTAAATTCTCGAGTTCAAAAAGAGACTGCAGGAATATAATTTAAAATCCAATCTTTGAGTATATACATACATACATACAAACGTATTAAATACGAGGTATGTTCAAAGGAAAATGTGAAGGCATTGCTCATTGTTTTCTTTGATTACAACGGTGTGGTGCACCATGAGTTCCTGCCAAAAGGTCGTAAAGTTGATAATGAATATTACATGCAAGTTATGCAGCGATTACGTGAAGCAATACGGCTCAAACGATCGGAATTGTGGAAAAACAAAAACGGGATTCTGCATCACTATCATGCGCCAGCTCATAACCAATGCTTATTCGTGATTTTTTTTGGCCACAAACGAAACCGTAATCATGCCTGAACCACCCATCATATTCACCAGATTTGGCTCCCTGCTACTTTTTCCTATACCCAAAACTAAATAAACCAATTAAAGGTTTACGTTTTGCCACAATTGATGAGATCAAGTCAAAATCGAAGAAAGAGCTTATGGCTATACCGAAAAGCGTTTTTCAGAAGTGCTTCGAGTATTGAAAAAAGCGTTGACACAAGTGTATTATAACCGAGGTGGATTACTTTGAAGGGGACAAAATATTATCGATATTGATGAATACATACATACATACCTTTAAAAAAAATTCGAAATTCTCCTTTCCCTTTGAACACACCTCGTACAAAATTTTGAATGAGTTTCATGTATTATCGATAATAGTGTACATACATACATACATATTTTTGTACATACATACATATATATCAGCAAAACGGCTTGGCATGTCAACTGCTTCATTGCGAATGCAATGCTTCAGAAACTCATCAAATTGTCCGAACAAAATGGCAAATTAGCAATTTAACGCATTTGACAAGCATGCGTATGGGGTCACAAAAAATTTAAAACAAAATTCCCAAAAAGTCGTTAAAATCCCAAGATACACACATCATCAATTTTACCATAGTAAAGGGGAATGTTATGGTTTTTTTTAGTTTTATTAATTAACACACGAGCGCACACATACACACACACCCACACACACTCAAACGAAAGTCACCCACACAGATTATCGCTTTTATTGTCTTTTTGGCAAGCAAAAAAAAACGACTACGAAAAAATTAGTTTCGCACAAAACGAAAATCACACCAACAAGACCAAAGCGTTGCGGCGCGTTGACTTGCTAGTGTTGGTGTATTCGCCGCAAATTAGTAACCAAAGTAGTTGGCCATAAATTGGTAACACCGGCGCGTAACACCAGCGGCAGCTATGCAACTCTTCGGTTTTTTCTTCTCTTTTTATCTGAAAACTTTTATTTTTGCAATATTAGCGGTTTTAGTGGTTATGTACGTCTGTTTGTGTGTCGTACATTAACCAACAGCTAACCGTGGCGGCTGAAATTCCATTAACTATTCAAGAGTTCAAATGACATGCGCACATAGCAAATTGACAAAAACGCTGCTGAAATTTTTGATTTCGCCTTTGCTTTATACATACATACATATATATGTATATATATATATATGTTATTAGTATATAAGATTACATTGTTTGTGCCTTGATAATTTCATGAATTGAATTGCTTTTGATTAGTTTGAATCAAGGAAGGCGTTTGACGAGTTCGACATTCGTCACGCTGATGTGTACCAAATGAAAAGCAAAATTTTAAAAATTGGAGCAGCAGGTATTGAATGGCAAAGTGCAGTATGCACTTGAATGACATTTTTGAAAGTCCAAGAAATTTAAAATTTATTCGAATAGTTGTTGGAAGTAAATTTATCGGTTATGAGCAAAAATCTAGCTGTGCATGGGTTGGACGTACACTTAAAATTTTCAAGCGTGAAAAATCAGTTTAATCGTTTTTTTTTAGATTAACTTAACTCTACTAGTTTAACCCCAAATCAACAGAAAAAATGCAAAAAAGTATTTTCGGTTTATACCCTTCAGTAAATAGTAGGAGTATCAACTCGAGTAAAACTTATTCATCCTTGGCACCGCTTACGCGATTACAGCCGAATCAACAATAGCGCGCCGCTCGTTCCTTCTCCTCGCTGCTTGGTGCCAGCTGGCCGTAACCTTCAAACACAACGTCATGACCTAGCTAACGTAGCCGCTGCCTGAAGAAAGCAGAAGTTATGGTGTGGTTCTAAGGATTGATGGTATCATTATCATCGGCAAACTCCAGCAGTTGTACACTCTTGTAAAATATTGTACCTAGTCTATTTAGCTCTCCAGCTCGTATTATTTTCTCCAGCATCAAATTGAAGAAATCACACGATAAAGAGTCACACTGTCTGAAATCTCGTTTGGTATTAAACGACTCGGAGAGATTCTTCCCAATATCGACTGCGCTTCTGATATTATCCACGGTCAGTTTACATAGCCATGTAAGTTTTGTGGAGATATTAAATTCAGACATAGCGGTGTAGAGGCAACCAATGTCAGCGTTAAAATCGATGAAAAGATGGAGTATATTGATTCTTTTCCCTCGGGTCTTCTATAAGATTTTTCGCATAGTCGAAGGTGGACATAACCCTGCTATCACTCGTCTGTGAAAATATGAATTCCTTTGCCCACAAACTTCAGTCTTTCACTCCAACTGTTCGAGTTGGAGATCAGGTGAAGAAGACACCAGGTATAACCAAATATACTTTACGCTGGTGACTTCTCCTCTCACTCCCTTATTTTGAATTTCACAACAATTTCGCAACGATTCCAAGGTACCTTGGTTCTTCGCAGCTTTGGAGTTTGTTCTTCAGTGTTAATCAATGAATTAGCCCAGTCATTTAGCTTTTCAAGTACCAAATTCCACCCACATAAGTGGCAAGGCTGCTCCCCTTTCCTTCTCCATCAGCAAATTATTGACGAGAGTCTAAAGGAGAGGTGATAACACTCTACTTCGTCACTACATCTAATCCTCATCACACTTGGGTTTTTCTGCAGCTTAGCAAGACTTAAGGGCACTCCACAAGGTGATACTCTCTCATCCCTTCTTTGAACGATGGTCGTCAACGACTTGAAGATGAAGCTAAAAAAATGAGGGTGG
The DNA here is from genome assembly GCA_030068015.2 of Neoceratitis asiatica. Classification (NCBI taxonomy): domain Eukaryota; kingdom Metazoa; phylum Arthropoda; class Insecta; order Diptera; family Tephritidae; genus Neoceratitis; species Neoceratitis asiatica. The sequence goes on along the minus strand of CM061524.1, from coordinate 58,207,137 downwards.
CAAGGTGGTCGCCCACCACGTTGTAGAGGTAAACTGTTTGACGTCATAAATTGGTGCGTAAATCGCAGTAAGACAGAACTTCTCTTATTCGCCAGGAAGTTTAGAATCAGAGAAATGGCTCCTCTACCGCTGGGGTGCATTTCAAAGCTCGGCTCTGTGTTGCATTATGAATCACTCCAACTTTAGAGTCTTGTGTAATATGGTGTCTGTGGATAGCAACGGTGGGTCTATCGCTGTAAAAGCCGCGATTAGAATCAGTTAGTCTGGATTTATGGTCAATTAAAACATGAGACAAAAAGCTGTTTTTGAGATGATCGTATTCTTTAAAAGATGCAGAGGCTACTGCAAGTCCGAGTAGCTCCTCCTGCGCGCAAGTTCAGAGAAACTTCTTTCCAATCAAAGATCCTACGTACAGTAGGAGTTTTATTGGGCGCTGTATATGTGCCATTCACGCGGTAAGGCTTAGAAATTTATAGGTTTTCTACTGTAAATGTTGCCTGGAGAAGTAGAAGGGTTGTTACTTTCTTATGCACTTTGGATCGGCCACTCCAATATAACCTAATCTAAGTAGAGTTGGCGGCAGCGATAGCCGAGTGGTTAGCATTGCGTACTGCGATTCGGAAGGCCTGCGTTCGATCACAGGTTCGAGCAACAATCAAAGTTATATATATATATATATATATATATATATATATGTAGAGTTAAGTATCTTTTTTACGGGACATATTTAAGCGGATTGGCACGTAGTGAGTCTGGGCGTACAATCAAATGACTTCTAGAACCTTAAGACATTTTTTTGCGGATGACACTTACTTTGCAGATTAATATCTCTAGGCGTGAAAACCTTAAGAGACGTGACCAAAATAATGGAACTGAGGTTCGTCGCTTAAGTGATCAAGTCCGCTAATTCCACATACTGGTTTGTTTGATTACTCAGGGAAGGGCTCTAGTCATCTCTATAGGTATCACAATGGTCCATTCAGCCACCTAAGCGTGCTGATGCTTCAAGTTGTAGTGAGTTGCTGCACATACCCAAGCACCAAAATCAATGCTATTTAAAGTATCAACTTAACTTATTATATTGTGATTGAGTGAGATTGTCAGTCAAACCGTTTTCTTCAGAACTTAACAAGTGAATCACTTCAACTCTTCAAATGAACTCTAAATAAGAATTTCTTTTAAATTGACCTATGCTTTAAATTTCGATTTTTTCCTTTTGCTAATAAAGTCCAACTGAGCTATTTTTACTTATCGAATCGTATTATTATACGCTTAATATAAAATATCATTCTATTAAATTCCAACTGAGAGAAAAAAAAGAATTATATTTAAGTTTAAGCTGAGCGCTGCTCGCCATTATGGTTTACCTACATTCCACAGTTGTTAGTCTTACGAGTACATACATACAAATACTCGTATACTCGCTTTGGCTACCAAATACAAGTAGTGAGCTTTCTTAAGACTTGACTATTGGTATGCGCAAATACTCGTACATACAACAAAACCAAAAAAAAAAGTGTGTGTACATATTTTTGCGTGCAGAATATTCCCACCGGATTGGGTTGTTTGTTGTTTTTGTAGTTGCTCTGCTAAAAAGCAAATTCTCTATTTTCTTCGGTTTTCACCGCGCCTCACTTCATTGCATGTCTTTGCTTGGTATTTGGAGTTCCATTCCTGTCATGGCACTTTAATGGCTGGCATGCTGCGCTTTACCACTCGATTTAATGCCGTTGGCTTCGAGCCTCTTTGCCACCGTCTTCGTGTCTTCTTGTCTTCGCTTCGTCGCTCCATCACTGCAATGTGCCTTGTTTTAAAGGTCTTCTGGGAGTTTGTGTCCAGGATGATTTTTTTTGGTGCTTTTTGATGTTTTATGTTTTCTCTTGTTTTCTTCCATGATGTTAGTTGGGACTTCTTTAGCATCGTTGTTTTATTGCACTTCATTTGTGCTAAGCATTTTTGTTGTTTTTATTATTGGTCTTATTATAAATGTTTTTGTTGGCATTGTATTGCCTGTTGTAAGCCAATTATCGTTTACGTGCTTATCAGATTTGTTGTACAAGACAGAATTCCTTTCCACCATTACACGATTCCCCCATTCGAACCAGGTAATAGTGCGTGGAGTGCATCACGCTAAATACATACATACATACATACATTTATGCTCACATCGCACTTCAGCACATATTCGTACATACGCATGTATGTACATATGAGAAGGATATATTTATCTACGCTTGCTTTTGACATTGGTGATTGTTTCTTTTTTTGTTGTTGCTGTTAGTGCTCTTCCACGCCCGCTTGGGTAATAACTGTGGAAACACCTGTAATTATATTTTTGCAACATCAGCAGTGAAGAAAAGGAATGACGCAGACGCTCTGCTCAGCTTGATGCGGCAGGCAATAAGCAGCGTTGGCAAATTTTAAAAGGCCCTGACAGTGCACACATGGGATATTAAATCACGTTATTACGCGTTCAATGACTCAGAGATGATGTGTTGTTGTTGTGCATGCGTGAATTGATTTAAAAAGAATGATTTCTTAAGTTTACTAAATTTGCAACGAGCGATGACGTGGGAAGAATAGAAAAAATGAGTTGAGTTAAATTCAAAACTTAATCCAGTGGACGCAATAGCAGTGCGTACTACTATGGAGAAGGTCATGGTCTCAAGTCCTGGCTCAACATCCAAACTGTAGAAAATTAATAGAAACAAGAAAGAAGGACTGTCATATCAAATGCTTTGTAAATTTCAAAATACGATTCCGATCATATACAATGTCAATATTAACTGCTGTTCACGTCTGTAGAACACCAAATTTCCCGATCATAGGTGATTTTCGGATTTATAACCCAAAATGGGTTTCTGATGTCGAATGTAAAGTTCCTCATAAAAAAATCCATCAACTGGAGGATTGGAATAAACAGTAGGTCTCTGCATTTATTGGGTTGTGCAACTCAAAGAAGAGGAGGAGCTTGACCGAAAATTGATTCAGCGATTACAAAACGCTAATTATATATAAAGTCTTAGCGGCCCTACTACTCGAAGGACTACCGACTAAAATCATTTGAGCTCCTCGTAGGCGTTTATGTCGAAAAAACTTTGGGGAGAGTCTGCTTTAGACATAGCACTACGCAATCTATTGTGGAAAATAGAACAGGCTTTTGAATAAAAAAATCTTAAAGGACATCTAGTATGGGCTAGGCTACGGCTACGGCTACAATTTTCTAAACCATAGACAAATCGAATCACAAGGGGTATTAGATGCTGAGGAGAGAGTATTATCAACTCTCCTTTGAAATCTCGAGATCAAAGAATTGCTTATGTAGCTGGAGTTAGGAGCTCGCATGCTTGCAGCCTACGCAGGTGATATTTCGGTCATTGTAAGCAGTAAATATTTGGCAAACATTTGAACTTACCATCAATACCGATAAGGCAATCCTAGTAGTATTCACAGCTGCAATAAAGAATAAAATGAACCATTCAAACCACTGCAATATCATCCAAGCCCATATATTTGTTGGCAGACCTGCTGTAAGGAACTGGGTTACACAAAAGATAGAATTAATATTTTTGTAGATATCCATTAAGACTCGCGGAGAAAAGAAAAGTCCACTTTTATTCAGTGTAAGAGGATAAGGGCATCGAAAGCAATAATATAGCCAATGAATTGGCTAAAGCCGGAGTCCTCTGACTTATCATGCGGAGACCATGTACCAGGTGCTCGATAGGCAGAGGTTAGTAATACTTAGTGGGGATAAGCTGATGGATCCATGTAAGACTCCCCAACATAACCTAACATATTGAAACCTTAAAAAGTTCAGAATATTTTAAAATTTTAGAGTTGTTTTGGCAAAATAAAATAGAATTTCCAAGAAATTAAAATGACAAGTTAATTCCAAAGACTTATCTTGAGTAAGGAACTTCTTCGATAATGTATATTAACCTGATAAATCCACTTTGCTCAAAATTGAAAGTATTAGAAAAAAAAAGAAGAAAAAGAGATGCCGATATGTTGATATAATGAATGTAATGATCGGAGGACTATAATAGATAGATGGTTTCGTAACATATATGAATTTCCAGAATAACTTTATAGGTACTGTGGTGTGTATCAAAATTTCGTGTTTCACTTGAAAAACCCCACTCTTCAGCGATGTTGTCAGGTTGCTCTCATAAAATATTATCTGAAATTCTTAGCTTTGCGATTTTTAATGAGAAAGTTTTTAAATTGGATATCGAATGAATGCAAGAAATGAAACAGAACAATTAATGTTTATACAGCTTACTTAGTATATCTAGCCGGACTGTTTGTTCCTCTCTGTCTGCTTGAATGCAAAATAGTGCCTTTTTCTTGAATATTTAAACTAAATTTGTCTGCTGACTAATTTAACAAACAAATAAAATAATTTCACCCTTAAACGACAATTGCAAGTGTTTGTATGTAGATATGTATGAGCTCAATATAGTTAGTTATTCAGCTCATATGAAATTAGCACCATTTTGTATATGATATATGAAAACAAAAAGAGTGTTTTATCATATTTTTATAATGAATCAGTAATAATGGCAAGTAAACGCGCAAACATATCAATATGCACTACATACCTTTAGCACTCTCAAGCTCAATAATGTTTTTGTACATACACTTATAAAGGGTGTTTTTTTATAGAGGTATAGAACTTTAAGTTGGCATTACTTTTCAAGATGGCGACCGATTTTACAGCTGTCAAGTGATTTATTCTCAGTTTGGTTTGGCAATTCATCATGAATAGACTCACGACCATCAAGTAAGGCGTAGATTCGTCGAATGGGCCCAAAATGAGATTACCGTTGTTCCCGATTTTCATAAGCGAATTTGTTTAGCGATGAAGCGCACTTCTGGCTGAATGGCTACGTCAACAAACAAAACTGCCGCATTTGGAGTGAAGGTAATCCTCAAGTGTATGTTGAAACACCGTTACATCCAGAAAAACTGACTGTTTGGTGCGCTTTATGGGCTGGTGGAATCATTGGTCCGTACTTTTTCAAAAACGATGGTGGCCAGAACGTTACAGTCAATGGTGATCGGTACAGAGCCATGATTACTAACTTTTTCATTCCTGAATTGAATAACCATGATGTCCAGGAGATGTGGTTTCAACAAGACGGCGCAACATGTCACACAGCTCGTGCCACAATACATTTATTGAAAGACACGTTTGGTGACCGCCTAATTTCACGTTTTGGACCTGTGAATTGGCCTCCAAGATCTTGTGATTTAACACCGCTAGACTACTTTCTGTGGTGCTATGTAAAGTCATTGGTCTATGCGGATAAGCCACAAACGCTTGACCATTTGGAAGACAAAATTCGAATACATCCGCGCCAGCCGTGGCGGTCATATGCCAGAAATCATATTTAAAATGTAATGCCACAAGATTATCTTTCGGATAAATAAAATTCATGTCAATCGAATAATCCATCGTTGTTTTATTGCAACTTAAAGTTCTATACCTCTATAAAAAACACCCTTTATGTACATATGTCACTACATTTGCCAAAATGAAAACATGCTTTGGCCTACACTCGCGCCAAGTTATACCCAATGTAAGAGCACATTTTCTTACATAACAATAACTTCAGCGGAGTTAATTATATGTATACATGCATGCATAAACATGTATGTGTGTACATATGACATATGAATATTATTCTAGCAAAAATATTTAAAATATTGTTGGAACTTACTCCAATATTTTCTCTACGAATTATCTCTTCCCGCATTTGTGTTATTTCACCATTGTTAATGCTACTGGGACGGGTTGTTGTAGGAGGTATATATGTATGTATATAGTTCTTGACTATAACCAAGTTATAAACCATGACAACAGACCAAACAAACAAGCGGATATTAAATAATCAAACAGTGAGTGTAGCATGCTTGAATACATTTATAAATGCATTCACTCTTATGTATGTACATATATATCTACATATATACCATCCATAAATGCAAATACAAATTGAGTGTGGATTCTAAGGAAAACATACAAGTGGCGGATTTATTATACTATACAGTAAATATATGTACGTATACTCGTATATGTACATACATATATATTTCAGTGGTGGTCACACACCACGTCCGCCTAACTCAAATTATGACCGAAATGAGTTATTCGCACCAATGCGCTCAGCGTGTCAAAGTATGAATTTCAGAATTTTATCTTTCATACTCCGGAAGCTATTCATCTGCAGAGCGAACTTATGATTCACAACACTGCAGTCAAACATCAAAGAAAACACCATTTTGGTTCAAAACTAAACTAGCTATATTTTTGTGTATTTTGTACTAGTATGAGACTGGTATATTTCTGAAGTGCGAAAACTGACAATTTCCATATCATAGAATATGTCCATGTTAGAAATATGAGTTGCTTGCATGGAAATGAACCTAGTTTCCAAGTAGTTTTCAAATACTTCATTTAGCTGCAGGGTTCATACATGCCTATACACCATAAGTTTGCAATGTATTTGGTGATAAGAATATAATTAGAGGCGATTACAGCGAAGAGCTTAAAAAGGTTAAGACTTTAAGCTCAATTAACACCATTTAAATAGGCACACTTCATACTGAAGTATCAGTCTGTTCTAAGAACACCACAATTCCATCAACGAGGAAATGAATAAATGATGTCCAAATCAATGCGATTGATTCACATTGGAATAAATGATTTTAACCATTTACATTAAACTTTCTCAAAATGAAAGTTGAAGTATCAATTATATCCTTTTAAAAGTCCTGGCTTTCACTTCGGTAGATGGACATCTCGCCAGAATCCGCTTGAAAGCGAAGTTCTTCAATATATCGCTGATTTACGCCCACGCCTCAGCTAGAGAGAAGGACGACATGGCCAAAGATATCATTTAAGAGCTTCTGGAGCGGACTCATGAGAGGTGGCTCGCCGAAATCGAAATCGTGCTTGGCGTCGGGTTATGCAAAGAAGTACGACACAACAGATGTAAGATACAGCTTCCATGACGAAACATTCCGAAAAGGACTTAAGCTGATCGACTTCGCCGGGGCACAAGTATATTCATCCTGCCACTTGACTGTCTCTGGATCAAAAAGCTCGCAAGGTTATGCTGTAATAGACGGAAGGCATAGCATAGCATAGAGGATGGACCTAACATCGATTTGGATCACTATCTTATCGCATAGTAGATACACATTCGTCTCTGTGTAGCAAATAACGCTCGCCTACAAATTCAAGAAAGGTTCGACGTCGAACCATCCAGTCAGTTGCCTACTTGACCTGCACTCCCTTAGAGCACTCATCAGTTACTGGGTATGTTCAGCTGCTATTGAATTTATTGGTTTTCGATAAGAGCATGTATTATGAGGGTGGCCGTACCTCAGTGAAAAGAAGACTGCCTATAAAGCAACGTTGCGAGTTAAGAGCGAAGCGAGAGGCGATTACAGCAGCTTTAAAGACAGGACCATTCTCATGTAGAACCCAAAGAGGTGATCAAGTGACTGATGCCCAGAACATGAACTTATGGAGAGAAAACTTCTCCAGCCTGCTGAAAAACAGTGAAAATGAAACAGCAGGAGATGGCGAACCCGAATCCCTAAGCGAAAACAATGAATCAAAAATTTCATTGTTCGGATGTGATGGAGTCCATATAGCAATTGCCCGCCTGAAGAAAACCAAAGCGACGGGTGCCGATGGATTGCAGACTAAGCTATTCATATATGGCGGCGAGAAACTCACAATTTGTATGCATCAACTTCTTTGAAGGATATGGTAGGTTGAAGGTATGCTCGACGGTTGCGAACTTAAGTGTGTTTAGCCGAAGCCGTAAAAAGGGGGACTCCATTGTCTGCACCAATTACCGTGGAATAAGCCTCCTCCTATTGAGCGTACTGCATGAAAGACAAAACCACCATCAACGAACTGATAAGGCCTTATCAGTGCTGCTTCAGACCTTGAAAATCTACTATTGACCCGATATTTACCATGTACGAAATCTTGGAAAAGACTCGCGAGAAAAGATTCAATACAAACCACCATTTCATCGATTTTAAAGCATCCTTCGACAGCACGAAAAGCAGCTGGTTCGAACGTCGCAATGACTGAATTTGGTATCCTTGTAAAACTTATAGGGCTCTGTAAACTGACACTGAGCATTACCAGAAGCGCAGCCAGAAGTGGGGAGCACACCCCGAGCCGTTCGATATTATTTATTGTGTGATTTCTTCATCTTAATTCTGGGGAAAATAATAAGAGCCGGCGTGCTAAATATACAAAGTAAAATATTATACGTACTGTCATATGCTGATGATATTGATATCATTATCCTCAACAAATGCGCCGTTAGTTCTATTTTCTACAGGCTGGATCAGAGAATGTAGAAAATGGGTCTGATTGTGGACGGGTACAGTGAAATGTGTACTATTGGTAGTCATAGCAGTGAAGTCGTAGACAATTTATTTATCTTGGAACCAATAATAGCACCAAAAACAAAATCAGTATTGAAATCCATCGCAGAATTACTATATCCAGCAGAAACTACTTTCGACTGAGTACGCAAGTGGAAGTAAAGTCCTCTTTCGACAAACAAAACCAAAATTTTGCAAGCCCCTATTATTCCCGTCTTATTGTATAGTGTATAGACATGGACGATGACAGCATCCGATGAGTAAGTGCTGGAAGTTTTCGAGAGAAACGTTTTGCGAATGGTTTATGGGCCTTTGCATATTGGCAAATACAAGACGTTCAGCGAACTAAAAGCCAGCAGAAACGATGGCTAGGCCATGTTTAACCTTGAAATAAACATGTGGACAAGGACTTGGCAGAGAAGAATCGACAGGCGCGCTATTGTTGACTCGGTAATAATCTCGTAAGGGGTGTAACAAACAAGAAGAATAATAAGATAGGAGAAAATGCATGCGAGTTAAAAATAATTGGGTGGGCATGACAACACCTACTTTTTGTTCAAAGAAAGGATAGAATTCCATAAAATTTGCTACTTTAATTTTTCATGGTCTAGTAGGAACATGAATTGAATATAGGCGCAATTGGGAATAACTATCTCTTTATCCCATATTACGGACTTTTTAATTACCACCGCCCCTTGACTCAAGACAGAAATAGTCAAAGCATTAATCAACCGAAGTCAACCGAAATCAAACTTAGTATGTATGCGACTTTTGAAAAGAACTAAAGGTTTACCAATAATTTCGTACAGAGGTACATAAACATGTGAACCTTCCATATAACAGACCTAGTTCTAACCGAACTGTGGACTCAATTCTATTTGACGTTTTAATATAATTTTGTTTCCATAACTGGATAATAAAAAAAAATAATATACTCAGATTAATAAGGTTAAAGACGTCAGTTTACGAAATTTGTTAAACATTTTACAGAAAAGTTTAAATATGAGCTTTTTTGTAAAATGTTTAACAAATTTCGTAAACTGGCGTCTTTAACCTTGTCAAATTTCGTACTTTAAGCTATTAAAATTTCCCATTAAAAATTATTCAAAACTATACTTTCGTCACCACTATTATATACATATATATATATATATATATATATATAGAATTGTTATCGTATTTTCTCAAATACAATTTACTATAAAATTTAATGAGCCATTTATATAAATAAATAGGCGTTAAAGCGAAAACAAACTTAACAAAGCAGGTGCTTTTCCAATTAATATATATTATGTTTGTATGCATTTCCAGCAAAGTACGGCAAATGTGTAGTCACAAGTAAACAATTGTTATATCCAGATATACGATATATATATAAAATAGTTAAATAAAACGTACAAAATGACCAGTTCAGTTGTGGTCCATAAGCCCGTTACGTTAATAAAATTGTTATAGTTTATGAGTATTACATATTTACTTTTAAATAAAATATTTGACATTTTTATTAGGCAAATTTATATATAAGTTAAAATATTCAAAGAATTTCCTTATATATTGTGTGTATTGTTAGAAAATTTTAAATAAAGTAAATACCATTTTTTTTTTTCAAAAATAAATTATACAATATGAAAACCAATAGCAAATTATTTTGACAACAATGCACAAAGTACGAGGTGGGTTCAAAGGAAAAGGGGACCTTTGGATCATTTTTGGAAAATTACTTATTTATTCATCAATATCTATTTTGTCCCCTTCAAAGTAATACCCCTCGAATATAATACACTTGTGCCAACGTTTTTTGTTTCAATCCTCGAAGCACTTCTGAAATGCGCTTTTCGGTATGGCCATCAGCTCTTTCTTTGACGCTGATTTGATCTCATCAATTGTGGCAAAACTCTTTCCTTTCATTGCTTTCTTTAGTTTTGGGAATAGGAAAAGGGCGCAGGGATCCAAATCTGGTGAATATGGAGGTTGAGGCGTGATTACGGTTTTATTTTTGGCCAAAACATCACGAATAGCATAGATGTGTGAGCTGGTGCATTATCGTGATGCAGAATCCACGATTTGTTTTTCTACAAACGTCGCATAACTTTCTTGTAGTATTCCTTATTAACTGTACAAACTTTTGGCAGGAACTCATGGTGCACCACACCATTGTAATCAAAAAAAAAAAAAAAGAACAGTAGGCAAACTCTTCACCTTTTCCTTTGAACATACCTCGTAATCTTTTGGTAATCACTACCAATTCGGTCGTTTTTCGTAGTAGTCCAATTTCACTTAGAATAACTCCAGCGTCAACCTAGATACTTTCTGTGCAGTATTGATATTTCACTGCGGGGGCGAAACCGTAAACCAACAAATAAACATTCCGAATAGAAGAGTTAATTCACTGCTGGACTATAGAAATGCTTACTCTAACCAACATAAACAGGCAGGTGGTCGGTCAACTAGACAGCGTTGGGATAACATTCATGCCTTTTCCATGACAACTTGCTTGCTCTATATACATACAAAAGGACATTTTATGTATGTAAACAGAGTATTTAATTGTAAAAGACGCAGCTGCAATTGCATTAAGTTACACAAATTTATGTAATTATTGCTATTTCAATAGATAATGATTACTTTAACGTTAATTCTGATGATTCATTCAATTTCCACCTACAAGCATGTGTCGATTTCATTAAATTTATTTCCACTCTTATACTGAAATGCATATTTACAACTTTTGAAATATTTGCATTATTATGAGATAAAATTGGTTGAAAGCTTTTTTGGTCTTTAAGAATTCTTACGTTTTTCATCTGAATTTTTTGCTTGAAAAAAATTCTTTCTATTATTTTTGATTAAGTTTTATTTTCCTAACTCTTCTTAAAACGATATTTTTAAATTTTTTTAATATTTTTATTTTCTTATTATCAAATCTCAAATTCCGTTATTTTTTAAATAAAAAAATTGGTAGCATAATAATAGAAGAAGCATCGTTGAAAAGGCTAACAAATAAATTGAGTCATGATTATAATAATTTTATGCCGCATTTGTTACTCCGTTATCTAGTCTCAGTCTACATATTAACGTCAATTTCTTGTCACATTATTATTTCTATTTATCATACACATGTCAACGTGTATAAGTGACATTGATTTCAAAGAAAATAATCACAATAACTCACTTGTATGTCATATAGAGACCGTTAAATACTAGTCAGTTTCAGCTCATGGGGCTTTAGACGACTCAATCATCAATTCAACTTGTCAAAAAAAAAATATATATATATATACATATTGCTACATATTCTTTAGATGGCCGTATGTTTGAATTAGACTGGCTGAATTGAAACAGTTTAGTAAATTTTAAATTCCACCGCTTTTTGGCAGAATTGTGTATGGCGATTTTCTACCTGTAACCGGGACAGAAGAGCAAACGTTCGGAGATGTCGAAATGTTAGACTCAGAGAAATAGCCTCTAGATCGTTAAACGTTGAGATAAAACATTACACAACATGCTGTGATCCAGATAATGCGGCTATGGAACAAGTGCTCAAATATTATATATTCTAGGAGATATAAGGAGACAAGCGACTTAAAACTACTTCTCCAGGGTGCGTGCCATTCACAAAGAAAATGCCTGAAGGTTTCAGGTTCTTCCTTCTCTCTACAACTTCTGCAGAAATCGTTTGAAGGTACTTCCAGTCTCTCTGAGTGTCTACCTAATATCAGATGCCCCATAAGAAGACCCATCTTAGTAGATATTTAATTATTATTTAGCGAAATAAGTTTTATCGGCCTTCTCTTATTTTATGTCACCCACATTATCCTGGTTACTTAGCTACGATTTCAATCGTGAGTTAGTATTTGCGATGAACAACTCTCTTATAGTGAGTTAATTGAGTTAACATGCCGCGCCCACTCAAACTGTTCCATGTTGATGAAAGCTCATCTCTCATCTCATTACCTGTTATGTTACTGTGCCATGGCACCCATACTAGTTTCAGAGTGAGCTGCTGAGCCATTCCGTTCAGTGATAATTCTCCACCGTTTCTGCATTTATTGCGATAAATTTGAGGTCTCTTAGTGCTGCCCTGCTAACCGAGAAGATATAGATATAATTCACCGAATGTAATATACTCATGGCCGCCAGTTCTGCTGGCAAGTACTTGCTGATCTCAAGTTCCTTTGAGTGGATTTCATTATCGCCCCTTTGGTCTAGTTTTAAACCATCTATATAAAATTGGAAGCAGACTGTATATGCTGAAACAACGCTGTCAAATTGGTTCATATCCAGGGTAACCACTTTATAGTCGTTCGTGAAGTCAGTGAAAGTTATGCAATGGACTGTTCTTTCTGTTGGACGGAGCCTTCTTAGTATATTGGTATGACCAATGATTTATCACCTTCCATTCAGACATCTGCTGTAGTCTTAGCTGTTCAAAAGGAAATTCATAGCCTCAGCAAGAACTAATGCGTAATTGATACATATGCGTACTTTCCGCACCAATATATGGAATTTACAGATGGTCGCTTTTCTCTCGAGTGTTGACCACCAGATCACTACTCCTACATACCTAAACACCGAAATTGAAATCCAACGCAATACTTTAGGTGTTTTCAAGTATAGAGAGCAATAGATGCTTTTCGCATACGTTTGGTACCAGGTTTTTTGCAGACTCGGTGATATGCAGCCTTGTTCGTGCGAGTACTGGAGTTAGTAATTCTAGTCTTATATATCTAGTGAAGAGAACGAGCTCCATCTTTTATGGGTTAATGTGAAAATCATAGTCATTTACCCCTTTTTTCTATCACACGAAGTTTGGGTGAATTTGCCGTTAACTATAATCACCTGATCGTCCGCATATGTTATGACTCTGCATTCATCACCCTCCTTCATGTACCTCTGGAATTGGTTTATTGCCAAGACCAATAGAATGGGTGAAAAGACACCACTCCACCTTGTGGGGTTCCTCTACTGGCATGCCTAAGGCGCCCGCGGACTGCCTATAACCACATCTGTGAACTAGAAAACACTAAGGAAATAACGATGAAAGGTGATAACAGATATAGTTCCACGATTAGTGCATCAACTACCGTCTCTACATACTGATTTAGTTGAGAACGACCAATTTAATAATTTACTGAGGATTTATTTTTGTCGCGGTTTTTTCCACTTGACAATTTGGCTCACCCTATTGCACACACATCGAGCGGAAATTGGAATTTGCATTGTTGTTAGAAAGCAAAATATTTGATTCATGTTTTATGTATGTCACATAAATATATGTACATAGGATAATAGTTAAAGGAGGTATGTAAATAGCGGATCTTTTAAGGATTTGAGCAAATGCGAACTTAAAAATTGTTCTAGGATATGAAGGTATCGTAACAACATGTTATCTTAAGAAATCAGAACAGATGATTTAAAGTTTATTTACAATTTTAAAATAATGTAAACTTTTCAGTTGCGAAAAAAGATATATTCAAAATTCAAAAGAATATATAAAAATTAAATAAAATCGATTTTCCTTTAAATAAATGTATAAAAACATAACTTACCAATCAATATTTTCGAAATTCGAATAAATTTTTTAGGTGATAGTAATTTTTCGAAATTTTTACTCAAACAACACCAAATAAAGATTAAAACTAATTTATATAGCGCAGCTGGCTGATTTGCTATTGTTGTCTAGAAATAAAGAAAAGAAATAAGTTTATAGCAACTACATCAGTATGTATATACATATTTTTGTACAAGTATGCTCAACGGAGGCAATCAGCGACAAACATTCCAAATAAGGTAAATAAATGAAAAACTTTTTAACAAATACAATACCACCTGATGCAACAAAACACAATAGAAGAGTGCAACTCGGTAAATAAAGTTTGAGGTTTTTGACAATGCGCTCACAATTTGTAGTCTTAAGAGTATATTTGTTTGACGCTGTCGATATAGCGGAGCTCTGAATAATAGACGGAAGAGGAAACATTAAAACAAAGAACAAGAAAAAGTAATATGAAAAGAAGTGGAAATTTGTATATATATACATATATGAGAAATATCGTATGAAATCATATATCATATGAACAAAAAAGCGGCGAAATTCGATTGCTTACTGGCTGAGCTATTCCAATATACTTGTAGTGGCGAAGAACTGACAAAGTGAATGCATCAACTTCTTTGCAAAAATTGACCGAATGTGAGCATCTCTATCGATTGGAATCTAGGAGTGATTTGCCCAACCCACAAAAAAGAAGACTCCACAATCTGCGTCAATTATCGTGCTCAACATCGCATATAAGGTCGTCGAGCGTACAAACTGAAACATTAAAGCCCACCCTCAATGAACTGATTGAACCATATCGGTGTGGACTTAAATCTTTGTAAACTGACGCAGAGTTAGACCAAAAATTCAGTCAGAATAGGAAAGGACCTCTGAAAGCCTTTAGATAATTAATCAGGATCTAATGTGGTTGTTGTTGTTGTTGTAGCGGCTAGGATCTAATAATAATGCTTTCGTTCGACCATGTTATAAAAAGAACCTGATGCATGCACCATGGTCATCGATTGTGAAATCAAGTTCGCCATCTCCTTGTGTTTCATTTTCGCAATCAGCATGAAATATGCTCTGGGCATTAGCAACTTGATCACATCTTTGAGTCCCATATGAGTATGCTCCGGTCTTGAAATCTTCTGTAAGTTTTTTATTTTTTTCATAGAATTTTCGAGCACTACTTCTGTCGACCAGTTTCACAAGCTTTTCACACCTACTCATTTTGAGCTCTTTTTCTGTCTGCAACTACACCCCGCTTCCCTCTGAAACTGTAGCGGGTGGGCACACTTTGTTTTATGCACTGCGGTGCGGCGATTCTCATCGTACCAGCTCGTTTTTGGACCTTGTCGTAAATCAATAATTTTATTTACCATCACATAATTTCCTTATAGCGAGTTGTTGATGAGTACTCACAGAGAACAGAAGCACAAGAATAATGGAAAACCGTTCGAATGTCTGTTATGATTGCAGCTTTCTGACAGCGGGACTTCTTTGTGTTTGTTGACAGGTGTTCTTTGCTGCACAGAGGTGGATGTGTATCCTTTCTACCTCCTGCAGGGTAGGTACGTTAAAGACGCCAACCATAATTTTGCTATCGTGGCGTGGGCAGCGCTCATAAATACGCTGCAGGTGCTCCTTCGTAAATCAACGAAAAGTTGAAGAATTTCAATATGCTGCGAAATGTAGCGAGACTTTGATCCACCATAGGACGGACTCGGTGACTAATTTTTTCTCCCACAACGAATCCGCCATCAAATATGCGCTTCATATATGCCAGATATGGTAGATCTCACAAGAAGCTTATCTTCTTTTTTTAGCCGTATTCCGTGACTCCGTGATGACCTGTCTGAACAATCAGTTGTATGAAAGATACGAGTATATAAAAAAGTCGTGCGTCTTTTAAACCCCTAGAGACTAGTTTGCGTTCAAGCAGACTGACGGACTTGGCTAGATCACCTCAGGCTAGATAGGCCTAAAATCACTTAAGCGGTTATAAAGCACCAATTGTATTTATATATATGTACATTTTTGCAGCACTGCTACCCACTCAGCACCTGCAGTTGCTATATATTATGCATGTGTATATTTGTTTTTGTATTTTCTTTGCAACACGGTTATTTAATTTGTAGCTACTAATTTTAGTAAGACTTATTTTTAGTTTTCAATTTTAATGTAATTACAAGTCAAGTTGGCAAAACAACAACAATGAACAAGACTAATACAGTAAATGCCGGCCAATTATGAACCGCATTTATAGAAATTATTATTTTAGCACTTTACGTACAATTTTTGAATGATAATGTGATCGTTTGAATGTAAGCCGGCTTTTGGAAATAAGTGTTTTTTTTAAACTATTCTCCCAAAGAGATCTTAATTTTTCTTTACAACAGGCAGTTCACACAGCGCCTTAAATGAGTCAATTAATAAATGTTTTTCTTTTGCAAACGAATTTTGAAAAAATATTGAAAATTGAAGACATATATCGTGTAAAAATTGCAATAATAATAAAATAAGAGACACTTGATATATATCGACAATCGACAATCGTGATTTTCAAGTAGTCTAAATTGGTTGATTCTAGTTCTTAATTCAAAAGGAATAAATGATACTAAAACTAAATTTAATTTTAGCAATTTCTATTATAAAATACAATAACTAAATAATAATTTTTTTTTTTTTCTTTTTTTTTCCCTTATGTAATTAGGTATATACATACATACAAGCATCTTCTCTAATTAATAACAGTTGCATTTAAATCATATCTACTGTATATAATTACTTATAAGCGCATACATGTGCAGTGAGCGTGATTTTACAAAAAAAAATAAAAATAAAAATAAACAGCGAAAGAGGAGGCTCATGTGGCAGCCGATAGCAGCAATTACTGCAGCAGAGATGTGCATGCAATATGTATATATATGTATATGCAGTTTCACTAGTCGGGGCAACGTATTGCGCTGCTTAATTAGATTGAACGCTGGAAAAGTGATTTTTTTAAGATACTTTTCATGGCTAATTTTAACTTTATAGTGTTCAATGTTAAGCAAATAAACTTTTAATAAACTATTGCAATTTTATTAAATGCACCTGAAAGCAAGTAATGAAGGAGATTGAAGTGAGCTCGGTTGGAGTCGTATTTAAGATATTGTTTCTTTTGTTTCAAGGTGATTGAGGATCTGCGTCAAGCAGTTCTGCGGTGTTCTTATCCCATATTAAAATAAATACATTTTTCGGGTTTGAACTTTAAAAAATATAAGAGTGGGAAAGAGTACTGCTTTCATAAAGGAGCTATATTTAGTTAACAAAAAACGCTAGACGTTACAAGTATTAAAGGCCTGTCATAAAGATTCAATTAACACTTCTTTTAGTTTTTTGTGAATGGCATTATTGAAACTCAACTATATGGCTGACGAGGAGCTAGAGTTGACCTGTGGAACCCTGGTAATCCTGGCACAATCAAGGTCTATATTTTGTAGCAGCTTCAATTCCTACCTAAAGTTAGCTGATATGAAGAGCGCTTATTACTGCTTCTTGGAGAACATTGTTAAAAGCGCCCTTAATGTCCATAAAAATGCCGAACCTACATTTCTCGAAGGCAAGCCCTTTTACAATACATCCAACTACGTCATGTAGCAGTGTGTCGACGAATTTTCCGTTAGAGTAAGAATATTGTTTTCCCAATAGGCCATATGGTGATAATTTTTTTCGAATATAGATATCGAGCATTCTATCAAGGATTTGAGTAGAAAGAAGTGAGGATGATCGGCTTGAAGTGGATTCACGTGATCGGACTTTTCTCCTTTTAGAATAAATATTATCTTTGCCTTCCATTGCCTAGGAATATTTCCTTCACGTAGGCAGGCTCTGTAGACTTCACGTAATAGTGGAGGCAAGATGTCTTTCGCCGCCTGTAGTTCAGCAGGAAAAATGCCCTAGTCCTTAAGGTTTGTACGGTTGGAAAAATTTAATTGCCCATTCCCCTCTACCACGGCAGCCGATATTGCTTATATCGTATGAACACTGATTTCTTACACGTTGGGATCACGTACGATTTTCAGAACACCTTGGATAGAGGGTGATTATTAGGATATCCAGTATTTTTGTACAAGATGTCATTCATTCACCGTCTGGCGTCTGGATAGGCTTAGGCCTAACAGGTGTGTTGGGAAGGAACTTTCTTATTTATATTTTCTTCTGAACGTGCATATATGTCAGCGCAGGTTTCCCAAACAGCATTTTGAAAAATTTTTAGGTAATATTTACAGAATTTCCACCAGCCGGTTATTTTGAGTTCATTAATGAGTCTTCCTCTACGCTTCGTGAGTTCATAAATTTCAGTGCTCCACCATTTGGGTATTTTCTTCTCTTTTGACGCATAGAGAGGATGACCTCTCAAAGGAAGCATTACAGGCTAACAAAGTCTATGGCTTCACCAATTTTCGACGATGCTTCAATTCCTTCCTAACTTTTACCCAAAATACCCCTCTTGACATACAACTTTTGTTGTGTTTTTTTGAGGCTTTTATTATTATGAAGATTTTTACAGACTTCTCGATGGTCAGGCTGTAGAAATCAATATCTCAAAATAACATTTTCTCGAATTAGTGAGGTGAAATTTAAAGAAAATTTTTTTTAGGATCCATTAGTTTATTCCGGATGATGAAGTGTGACGCAATTTGCATTATAAAGCTTCATAATGCAATGTTCTCAATGTTGGTGTAGTCAGCTCTTACACACTTATAAGTATAGTTGAATCAACAATAGCACGCCAGTCATTTCTTCTCTTCACAATTCGCCGCCAATTGCAAGCCATAAGATAAATCAGGTCCTTCTCCACTAGATCCTTCCTCTGCTTTCAGCAGCGGGTACTATATCGAATACTTTAAAAGCAGGGGTGTTTTCGTTTTTCTGAGCCACATGGCTTGGACTTTGTAAATATCGTCACAAACATATATCATACATTTGAAATACTCGCCATCACCTATACTTATATACAGAGAACCATGTATCTTCAGCAAAATATTTATCTTGAAGACTCCCAAAGCCGAGTCATTGGATGTTGTCAACGTCCACGCTTCTGCACCATAAAGTATGACAGAAATGATGAGCGGCTTGTTGAATTTGGTATTTGTTCGTGGAGAGAGGACTTTACTTTTCAGTTGCATACTTTGTCCAAAGTAGCACCTGTTGACAAGAGTAATTCTGCGTTGGGTTTCTTGGCTATTAGATAAAATTTAATTTATGTGATGGTTGTTGAAGCCGCTGCTGTCAACATCATCGGCATAAGCCAGTTTTTTTTTTGCGCTCTTATAGAAGATTGCTTCTCCTCCACTTAAATCGGATCTATAACTTTCATTACTTCCGCTCTTCAACATTAGTTTTAAAATATCATACGAAAGAGAGTCGCCATGTCTGAAGTCTCAATTAATACGCAACGGCTGCCAGAGACTTTTCCTAATTGTCACAGAGCATTTGAATTTGCTTATTATGCTCGTTATAATGCACTAAAGTTTTTGCCTGTTAGCCGACGACGTTGATTTGGCACCCTCCTTTGAGAAACCAGCACCAATAAAAAAAATACGCACTCAAAGTTAATTTTTGGGATTCTTTTATATGTAGATTACTTTCTCTGTATCAGATAAGTATTGTGGAAGGTTCTATCAAGATTTCATACAAATTTAAAAGCGCTATGTGAGGAAAGTTACCTACAGCAACGCTTACTTACTTCTAAGGGTCGATTCGAATAAAAAATTTTATGAAAACGATGATGAGAAATGAAAAATACAGAATTACGGAAAATTCATCACCGTGATGACTTAAATTTACTCATATTTGTATGATTTATGACTGTGGAAAGGGAATTTTTTATTTAATTTCATTTAGTCTAGACCATGAATAAGAAACACTTTTTTTACTTAATAGTTTTAGCTCTAATAACGTTAATTAAACGATTACTCTCAAATGAAGGCTTTCCAATGGGTAATGGAGGGCATTTGTAATTTTGGTCACAAAAAAGTATGGACTCCATAAATGTTGACTGAATTACAAGCGTTTTTCAGTATTTTTCTATAAACTACTCTCTTAATTATTAAGCGTCAAGAATCAGATAGAATGAGTCTTTTAAGTATTATCCTATTTCCCTTGAAGTATTAGCACTTAATAATAAATAAATTAAGTTCCAGCAAGTTCGGGGAAAACTTCGAAAATATCAGTCTCAATAAGAATATTGAATTTTTATTTATCGCTTATTAAAATATCTATTATACGATATCTTTCGGAGAAAAAAAACTATTAGAGATTTAGTAAAAATTTATACGAGAAACAAATCATTTACACGAACCTTTAGTAAGTCTCGTACAAATGATTTCATAACTTTAATAAAAGTAAATAATTTTAGTCATATACATACATATGTATGTGAATAACAAATGTAAAAACTAGCAAAAACCACTTGCAAATACAAATCAATACATATATATAAATAAATAAAGAAACCCAAAGCTATGTTATGGCACCCACACCAAATTTGGCAAACAATAAAACCTTATAAGAAGAATGAAAATACATATATTCATAAACCAAACAAAAAATTTCTATGTTGTAGCTAATTGCATTAACGCGAAATATAATTACTTAATAGATATTTCTTATGAAAATCAAAAACCAAAACAAACAAAAAAATAATAAAATATAAAGAACTGAAGCAAAAAAGAATTTGCAAACGATGACAATGACCAACGCGAGGTCCCAATCAGTTGAATCATAGTACTCGTACAGACAGACGCCCAAGCACACCAATGAACCGTCAAGAGAGATGCATAGAGCAAATATTTACAATAACATTTTTACTATCGAACTAAGACCGTAAGGCTAAGCCAATCAAGTTGTTCAAATCGTAAGGTACGGTATGGTGTATGGTGAGTAAAGAAAACCAAAATGTAGTGGTGGAGAGGAGGGTTGACAAACGTGGTGGTTATTAATGGACTGACAATGGAGTGCCAAGTCAAGTGGCATTTAAGAGCTGATGGCTGCTTGTAGCTGCTATTTTGAGTGCTAAATACTATTTTATTAACATACATATGTATATATGTATACATTTTAATTGCATATATAAATATTATTGCTATTAACAGATTTGTTGTTGCAAACATAAGCATGTGCATAACAACAATAATAGTTGTGGTTTTTTGTGTTGCTTACGCTGGCTCGTGCTTGTCATGCTTTTGATGTTGGAATTGTCGATGGTAACTAATCAATTGTAGTTAAGTGCAGTTCCATTCGCAAAGAATAATAAATTAACACGCTTGTTATCACATATTTTTGACGAGCATATTCATTGAATTCAAGCGGCAGTTGGCGTGATCGTTGCAAAGTGGTCAGTGGTCGAAATATGTAAATTGTTAAAAAATAAAATAAACGGTATCCGTAAAATTGCATATTCTTTTAACAAATTTACATATATGTATATATTTTATTAAGCTAAATAAATAGAGCAAAGGAGCACGCAGTTAATGGCTCAAAAAAGAACTCAGACACCCAAGTAACATTAAAACAACAGGTCAATTGAAAAGTCCCCGGCTGGACACATTGATAAAATATTGCTTTTTGAAGAAAAAAAAATACAGTTGAATCAAAACCTTGACTTGACGAGTTTCCGGACAATGTCCAGGAAAATAAAGCGTCAAGGATTGGAATGATAAGTATAGATATGGTGAAATGAGCACCGAAGACGCAACAGTCGGCTGGCAAGGTTATGGCGTCTGTATTTTGGGATGCGTATGGAATAATTTTCATTAACTATGTTAAAGAATGAAAGACCATCAACAGCGACTATTACATAACCTTATTGGACCTGTTCAACCGAGACAATGCACCGTGTCACACGTCAGTGAAATCGATGGCAAACATCCATGAATTATGCTTCGAATTGCATCCGCTTCCATCGCATGGTCCAGATCTGAACCCCAGCGACAGCTTACTGTTCTCAGATCTCAAAAGAATGCTCGCTGGGAAAATTGATCGCCAAAACTGAAGCAAATTTTGTATCAAAGGACAAATCGCACTACAAAAATGGTATCAAAAAGTTCGCTATAATCAGTGGATCGCCCTTGAAGAGAATTAAGTTGAATAAAAAAAAAGAGTTTTGCCAAAAAAATTTGTTTTACTATGGTACGTCGGGGACTTTTCAATTGTCCTGTTATATATATAATAAAATGCAAATCGAGTGCTCTTCTGTTTAACATATATTTTCATTCTTCAAACATATTTTTCAAATCTACAGAAGACAGAAAAATAACTGCAACTCATTCGTATAAATATAAAAGCTCAACAGAATTCATGACAAAAAAGAATTCGCACGAATTTTTAAGTAGAATTGGCAAATATTATTTATGAAGAAAGAAAAATCCTTATTTTTAGTCGGCAAGCTTTCAGTCTTCTTAGCGTAGATTCAACCAGCTTATTGCATGTTAGAGAATTTATCTTCTCTAATTCTACCAAAATAAAATCTTCTAGTTCTTTCTTATTTCTAATAGCATACATTTATGTTACCAAAAGAGCGCACAAATGCTCAGTTGTCGGACGTAAATTTTTTTCAACAACTATTCTTTCGGTTTCGTCCATACATATGATCTTTTTGACCTAAATATGTTAAACTTGCTCTCATCTGCAAGTAAAATGTGTTTCCAGAATTCGAAATCCTTGCCTCCATGATATTTTGCGAATTTTTTTTTTTGTCAGTTAATGTAGTAGAAAAACACATAGTCTCGGTTCTAACACATAGATGGTGCTAGTTTTCGCCCCTCAGTAAGTTAGTACTAACCTTCAAAATTTCAAATATTCTAATCATAAGTTTGTGAGTTGTTATGCTGAGAGAGACACTACTTTTTTATTTTCAAAACACTGGATCAAGACAAAATCCTTTTGAATGAACGAATAGTGAAGTTGCGCTACCTAGTCGACATCGTAATGATATCAAAAGAACGTATTGGCTTGAATTTACAACAACAATAGGCTGGAAAGTTTATAATATTCATCTACTCCAAGATAGGAAGACAGATACCAACTATAGTAAAAATTAGTATTATTAGAACGTTTGAATGCTGAAAGTGCAAACAAAGGACGACCAAGCCAACGCACCGTATTACAAATCAATGAAAACCTTTAGAGGTAAACTTCGAATTGCAACCAAATCTATCGAATTCGTCAGATTGGGCTCCCAGTAACTAAAGGTTTGGAAAATGACGTTATCGCTGAGACTGAGGCCTATGTTTAGGTAAAAGTGGGAATGAAATGATAGAGCGGGATAGTTTTTATTTTTTAATAAATACGAATTGAGAATTTGAGGAATATTTTTGTCGATATCGAGTGTTAACCGGTTCAACAGAATCCTCCGTCTAGTCCAGGAATCGACTTCTTGCTCATCTATTTCAGGTGTTATTTTTTTTACCTAATACTGGCTCTCAAGTCATACTAAATATAACGCCTGTTACCATCGCTCATAAACTCGCCATTTCAAATATGGCTATAAGGCCTAGTTTCAAAGTATTGATAAATTCTGTGGTGACCCTCGATTCTTTGCTAAATGCGCAAGATAAGAACGCTGCTTAATAGGCTCCTAAGAAGTATCCAACCACCAACATTGCCTTTACGAATGATTGGGACAGTTGTGGTGCCTGGAAGCGGGCAGCAGCAACTTCTGAATGATTCGAGACTTAGTGGCAGAGTTTTCTTTAGGAAACTTGCGTTCTACGTACAGAATTTCTGATCAAGGTGGGGTTTTCTAGTGGTAGCAAGGAAGCAAGGAAGTAAGGAAGCGATAGATCCACAGCTGCGCTCAATCTGGTTAAAGAGTTTTGCGATAAGGCAGATGAGCTTCAAATAATAGTTATAAGAATGACCATCTTAGTCATATGAATGAACGGTGGGAAAATACTATGACATGTTCGTTGTATTGGTATGGGGTGGATCGCAGAAGATCGAAAGACCTTATAAGGTTCACTAAGGCACTTTCTTTTCTTGTATGTATTCTAACGAGTCATTGTCGATTGCCAGTAAAAATGCTTGGTTTGGTGTCGGCGGTTGTTGTGGGTCGGAATACCGGGGATATTTTTTACTCGAAATGCTCAACGGAAACGAAAATAAAACGAACAAAGAATAAGTTATAAATATGCCTGCAAGGTAGCCAATACTGGGTGAGCCACCTACAGCCTAACTTAACCTAATCATAGGATAAAAAATGGAAGGATAAAAAAACACTTTCACATAGCGGAGATTTACATATACATATAAACACATTTCCGCCTTTCATTCAACAGAAAAACAATTAATGAAACTAATAATAACTAATAATAAAAACTTTAGCATCAACAGTAACAATAACAGTAACATATAGTTGCTACAAAAATCAGCTAACAAAAAAATGGCAAAACAACATTTGTTTTCTGACCGCAGAAGTACCAAATGGAAAAAATAAGTTTTCCTTCTGACATCGTAATCTATGTACATACATACATACTCATACATATACTTATATTATGTTTACTTCCAGTGCGTTTTTGAGTGACGGATGAAATGTTTAAAAAAAATTGAAAATTTACCGCACTGTAAAAATATTCATTTCATATTTTATTCGCAATTTTTTATTTTATTTTTTGTTGTGGCGTCGCAAAAATGTAGGAGTTTATGAAAATAACATTTGTTTGCCGTTCGCATAAATATTCGCAAAAAAACTTTGCGAAAAAACAACATAAACGTACTTGATTATAAATATACATACATACACACATATGTATGTTTGTGTGAAAATTTATTGTATTATAGTTTTATGAGAGAAAAATTCAAACTTAAAATTAAACACAAACTGAAATTTTTCTTTCCACTCTGTTTTTAGTAGCCATATTTTTATGTTACTGAATTTTGTGTATATACATATTTATTTTCTGTTTGCCTTTTTCATTTTTGCAAGCTATAATTTTTACAAGTTGATTTTTGCAGTTTTTTACATACTTTTGCCTTTTGACCGTGCCAAAAGCAAAAGCAACAAAACACAAACCAAATGTGTACTTCCGTTGTCAAGAGTCATCGGTGTGTTTTATGCCTTTCACGAAAATTAAGTGATTGTTCGAATTCCCCACACACATAATAGGTAAAATAATGGCGCAAAGTAATCGAAATCGGCCTATTTGACTGGGTGAAATGTTGCACGAAGTAACCAGTTGTACAGTAAAATATTCGGGACCCAGAAAACCAACATTTAACCATTGCAACACCAATGCATCCCTAACGAGTGACTCTTTGGTGCGACATGTGGACCTTTTGCATTATTGGTCTGTTCTTACTAGAAAAAAAGAAGGGAGCTGCCGTTACTATCAATGGCGATCGTTACCGCGCCTGGAGCGGAGATTATTTGTTCCCAAATGTTGCAAAGGCGTTACGTGCCTCACAGCAAACATTGCAATCGACCATTTGCGCACTGTGTTCGAAAATCGCATAATAAGCCGAAACGGCGATGTCAACTGGTTGCTTCCAACTGCGATTTCACACCCTTTTTTGTAACTACTAAGCCAACTATTCAGAGTCGATTACGTACTTGAAACACGAAATCTCCGTCGCTTTTGCAGCCATAGAGGGCCATACAATCGAGCATGTGTCGTAAAAATTGTGTCGTAAGAATGGAATACTTCAAGGACAGCAGCAGCAGCCATATGAATAAGGTGGTGTTCCCTCATTAACTGGAATATTGAGGCATTTCAATAATGCAAAATCGGTGAAAGCTTTTTGCCGGATCTCTTCTAAAATCCAATTGATTTAAGTGAATAGTCATTCTTACCCCTAACTATTTAAAGTGGAATCCAGGGGCGAGAGCCCCTACTGTTCGACTTTTACCCTACTACCCTTTGCATAACCAGTGTTGCCAGATGAGATTGACCTTCTTACCCGGCGCAAATAAGATTTTTTCTTTGGCTATAAGTTATTAAAATCAATGTAATACTAACTTCGAATCATACCTCATCCAATAAAAAAAATTTTTTGACTACTCTGTAAAAAGCTATGCGTGGCTAGACATAAAAATATACACTCTTCGAATAGATAACCCTCTGGTTGATGTTGTAGCGATTTGCTCAATCCCACCTTGGTGTAGGCAACTTTAGTCTCTGTCGTCGAAATCATCTGACCAGAAAACGAGCTGTTTCAACAGGTTCAGATCAGAGCACCCAACCTCATTTTACATCGGTTAAAAAATCGTCGGTTGTATTCAAGTGAAATTTTCCAATGAATCGAAATAAAAAACACCAAATTCGTTAATACTCGGCTTCGAACATACTGGTTACCGATAAGTAAAAAGTTATGGGATTAAAAATCACAATCATCTCCGATTGCGATAGAAATCATATTTCAGAGCAAAAGCAGTGAGTATTTTGACAGTTCTGCAGGAAAACGAATCAATAAAGTATTAAAATAAAATTAACCTCCGTCTATGCAAGGTATAAATCCAGTATATTTGCAGATGAAGTTTTTCGTTTGTTTATTTTCCTTGTTGGCAAGTACATATGTAATACGACTTTGTTACTATTACTATTGTTATATTTGTTGCCATAATAATATTGTATGCACTAGGCTAGCAACCATAATATTTTCCGCTCCTCACTGCGCCATTGTCGTTGTTACGAGTTTTATCAACGTTTTTTCTGCTGCTTGTGGTTTGTCTAATTACTTGTAAGTTGGAACTTGATTGAATTGCGAGAAAGAGCTGCATTTAAATAATAAATATTGGAAGAAATTTAGAAATTACAAAACTATATACAATTAATCACGGATATTGTATCCTTTCCATTTTCTCTTGTCTATCACTCGTGAGCTCTCACGAGAGAACGGCAAAATCCCGCTCGATAGCATAATGCCTCACTCATGCAGACTCAGAACACTTAAGACATGAAACTTAGAATGTGTGGTTAACATAGAGCTGATTATACTGAATATAGCGCATAGAAGCCGGCAACTTCACCGGATGTCTTCATATTGTCACTGGATATGAAAAAACTGGAATTATATTAGTTCATCGACTTTAAAATAAAGAGTTTAGTATATCGTACTAAGCATATCCAGAAAGTAATTGTACTGAGTTTTTTTTAGGTTTTAAAAATTCCATTCTTCTATATGTCTGTGGTGAAACGGGGTATACATTCAAAATCTCAACCGATTGGCCGCAAAATTTTACAAAATCTTTTTAGATCTGCATATTCTTCCGGTATTGAATGAAGAATTATGATTTTAGAAATTATTACTGCGTACTTTTTAACAATTCAGAGCCCAAATTTAAGTCGAAAAGGAATTTTTTCCAAATAGACACTATTTTGTCAAAAATTATAATTTTATATTTATCCTTCCTTCATTCATTACCTTCATTAATCTATCATGCAACAAAATACATCACAAATTTTAATTTTTGACAATGCAAATCGGCGAAATGTAGATCACAGCCAAAAGCACCTTTTCGGAGGTCATACGGGGCATCGGCACATTAATGTTTTTACACGATCGACACACTATTCTGCTCTTCAAAGTATATATTTGAATTTTCATCACTTAAAATTGATAAACAAAAGCAGTTTCTTGGAAAAAAAATACAATTACGACTTTTAACTCCGTAAGTCCCGTGTAGGTTTTCTAAGTGCGCATAACGGTCAGTATTTCTAAGTTCCAGCTATTGCGGCGAATTTAAATATAATTTGATGCAATTGGCGATGAAAAAATTGTAATCAAAGAAAAATAATAGGGGTATTCGCCTTGTCTAGGAAATGCATGCTATGCAAATATTTCCTATGGAATTGTGCTAGAGATCGAGAGCACCCCCGTTGCAAAATTTTGACATATTCAAGTGAAACAATAACAACCACACAGGCATAGGGTTACTTTTCCTTCACAGGGTTGCATTTTCCTTCTTGCTAGCTGTAGGAAATAAATATACATAAGATTTGGTATAGGATAATTTTCCTATCGTACCATATGTTTTTGCATGTGTTTTGTTGTTGTGCCGTTGAACGGATAGCAAAAATTTCCTATGCGTGCACCGCAGCATGCATTTCCTAGACAAAGAGAATACCCCTAATATTTCAATGAAACGAATTATATGTATGTATGTACATATGTTTCGTCGAAAAATTCTATCGTAAACAAAGAAGGGCATACATATATGTATGTATATGCTTTAATGAATTTATGTACATTAGAGCGGGCAATTTTGCAGATTTAGGAAAGAACTCACAGTTTAGGCTTGCGACAAAGGTATTTTCACCACCTTCCAGAATCCATATATAAGTCATTGATATTTCCATTAATTAGTCTTGATGTAGATATCAAGTGCTCAAAAAAAAATTAAATTCAGGACACAATTTTAAACGTATATTCCAATACTCAGCGGTAAATTAAAATCTTCCAACGCTATTGGCTAAACTAACTGATCTCCTTAAGTAATAGCTAACCGCATTCTTGCAGTTCTCTTGAAGTATATAATTTGTGATTTTTAATTTCAAATAAATGGCCAAAAGTAGTTAATAATTGTCGACTCCTAAAATAAGAGCTTGTCACAAGAGAAGCTTGGTGCCGCAAAAAAATTCTGGACTACGCTAAAACCCGAGAAAATCTTCTTAAAAATCAATTTTTCATTTGTCGAATATTACAGACTTTTAGAATCATTTTAAAAGGAGTTGAAAATACCTGTGAGTTCTATCTGTATTATGCAATATTTGGTGAGCATTTTATTGTAATCATATTATTGAGATTAAGTTATAACGCTATTTTGAAAAAGTTGGCTCCGCGAAATCCATTTTAGACTCCCACTTTCTTCACTAAAATTGCTTTAAGTCATACGTGTAATACGTTTTTGCTACACGACTTTTTGCGAAATAAAACCACCCGCTCTAATGTGCATGCATATAAAAGTAAATGTAATGTGAACTCTTAAATCAGTTCAAATAAGATTAATTTGCATAATTAAGATATTTGGATAATAAAAAACACGAGAAGCTCGAGAAGCATTTTTTACCTTATTTTGCAATACAGTTATCAGCAATCAATATTTTTTTGTATTATTATTATCTTTTTTTTAACTGCTACAAGCAACGGGAAGAAAATTAAAATTGTTGAACTTTACACGAAATTTGTTTTTAATTATTTATTATTTTATTATTATTATTTTTTTATTATTATTCGTTTTGCAGCACAATAATTTCATAAGTAATACACATATATTTTTTGGTATAACTGTTTTTGCAGGTTTTTGCAATTCGAATTAAAAAATTAGTTAATTAAGCGTAGCCCTTTTCAACTTCCTCTTTAACACGTTACTTATTTTCAAAGGAAACTCTACTTAACTGTTGTTGTGTTAATTGAAAGGTTTTTATTAATGAAAGTTCTAGGTTTTTTTCCTAGTTCAATAATTTTTATTAATAATATTATGAACATGAAAATATATTATTTTTTACAGCCCGGATGATATATACATGAATATATATTTTTTACAAATATATATTTTTTATTATTATTTATATTCTTTATCAATAATAGATATATTTGTAGGCGATTTTTTAAATGTTTTTATTTGAATTATATTTCTGAAAATTATTGGGTTTTAATTTATATTTTAATTTTATTGTAACCCAATATTAATTTCTGTTTAATTAAATATTTTTCTTTTAATTTTTAAATATTAGTATTTATTTCAGTATTTAATAATCGACATTTCTGTTGCCATTTATTCCCACTTTTTAGGCTGTCGTTCTACCTGCATTTTAATACAATATTTATTATAGTTTACACACCGTCGATATTATCTAAGCTGCCTCTTTAAGGCCTG
Organism: Neoceratitis asiatica; assembly: GCA_030068015.2. Lineage (NCBI taxonomy): Eukaryota > Metazoa > Arthropoda > Insecta > Diptera > Tephritidae > Neoceratitis > Neoceratitis asiatica. The sequence continues at coordinate 58,177,315 of CM061524.1, read as the reverse complement.
GCGAACAAAGCCTCTAATTATAGTAAATTTTAATTCTCAATTTTTATGTTTTTTTTTAATTTTTAGTAAATTTTTTGTAGTAGTGCTTTGTGTTTTCATATGTTTTTTGGTATGCAACCTCAAATATTGCTTTGAAAACTGAATTTTTTTCGCTTCTCTTCACTTGCGACCGCACACAAAACGCTTAACTTAAACGCTTGAAATCTTGTAATAAACTAAATTTCAAAGGTATGCGAACGGGTGAGCAAGTTCACCAGAAATTATACTCATTGCGAGTTCACAAACACACTAAGATATTTAATGTATATAGAGAATGAGCGCTAACAAAACGCGCACCTGTGCCGTGGTGACGAGACAACACGCCAGCTCACTAACACACATCTCAGCTTAGTAACAACAGCTCTCAGCGCGCCTCAGCGTCGAGCTCTAGTGAGGGAGCATAAAACGAGGTTGGTTGCAGTCAAAGCCATAAAAACGAGCAACTGTTCTTATACATTTATAAAAAAAAATTCCAATACAACGCATAAAAATGAAAAAATAAAGAGTTTAAATCGCAATTGACTAAACAACAATGAAAAGGGAAGTTAAACCACGCGCGGTTGACAAGTTCAAGTCTCAATGTCTCAGCTCGCGCAAGTCCGTTACGCATTTAACTAAGGTGTAGAGAAAAATAACACGAGTAACTACAATGAAATGCGAACACAAGCTTGAACGGCAACCACAAGAGCTCAAATGAAGCAACTATTTTGAGTAAATAACGTATGAACGAAGCCAAGAGCTATTAAATGCGCTCCGCTCTCTCCGAGCACACAACGTTTTGTTGGTTCTATTTTGGTTTTGCCGGCTTTTAAGCCAAGCTCAATCCAAGTTGTTTTAACTGTTTTTACGTACTAGATGCAACCACAACATCCCACCTTCGAACAGTGTGTGCAACCAAAGTTGGATTTTTTTGTTCGCCACCACTGTCGTGTTGCGCTGCAATTTTTTTTTACTGGTGTTACAGTACCTTGAAATGTTGTTTGTGGGAAATTAATGTACGATTAGGAGAAAGAGACCTGGCAATAGTCTTTAACTGAGGCAATGTGTTAGCTTGGTAACAGAAAGTCAACAATCCGCTGTTGTACTCAGTTTACTTAATTTATAACCATCGTATTGACACAACTCTTTATGATTTTCGAGTTTTTCAAATAAGCGCGTTTTGTTCATAACTTCAGTAGACACCGCATCAGTTCTCATTGTAGACATCAAGTGAATCCATTTTCTCCAACTGATATTTACACTGTAACGGAGGTCTTCCTCTTCCTCTCTCAAAGCGTTTTTGAATAAAATAATTGTTTTCGACAAATAAGCGTTTTATTTCTCAACATAGTCTGCTTTTAGCCCAGCGTTTATCCAATTTTTATATACCTTCCAAATAATAGGGGTTTCAAGGGCCTCAAAAGGCATTTGTTTCAGTGATGACCTCTTAATTCCATCCTAATTTCCATCCGCTCAGCCATTTCTTTAGGTTTGAATTGTCCTGTTGGAACAGCACTTTTTTCCACTAGTGCAGACGCTTCTACTTCAAATCGATATCGAATCTGTCCACAAGCTCTTGCATAATATTCGCCGGTGATCGTTTTACACTTTCCAAGGTAATCGATGTGAATGACACCTCGTGAGCCCCAAAAAACTGTGGACATGACCTTGTTGGGTTGCAATATGCGGATCGGCAAACACTCTTTTGAAGTGGTTACCCGGTTGCGTTTATGATCGTGTGTGAGTAATCGCTGTAACCGTTGCGCGAATAGCTTTTTCATATCAAAATATTCATGTAAAATGTAATGTACCCGCTCAGTTGAGACACCTACAGCCTCAGCCACCTCAAACACTTTTATTCTCGAACCGTCCAATATCATTCCATGGATTTTATTGACGATTTCTGATATTACAACCTCTTTTGGGCGACCTGAACTTTGGGCTTTACTTGTACTGGTACGACCACAACGGAACTAAGTGAACCACTTCTTAATCATTGAAATTGATGATGCAGAGTCCCCATAGTATTTATGAAATATTTCCTTGGTTTCTGTGATGGTTTGTTACGCAAAAAATAATGTTTAATCAGCACAGGAAATTCACTTTTTTCCCCTTTTTGTTAAAATTCACGAGATCGTCAGCTGTTCAACACAAACCTAATGCGCAGCTTGCTCAAAATCTTACAGTGGGATATAAAACGATAACAGTTGACGGGAGCAGCGTTGTATTAACAGTGATTAAGAAAGTCATTGACTTATCAAACAGCCCTCGTATTCAAAAATTATTTAAAAATATCAGTAAAATAGTATATTCTTGAATCACATATGGCATGCTGGCTTCTGAATTTTTAAAACTCGTATTGCAATGTTTTTAAGACATTATTCCGAAAAAAAGTTAGAAAATCACTGTGTTTGTCAATGCTTTAGAGATTTATGCAGTGCTGGTGGCATAGACAAACTTTACTTAGTGAATATATTTATATATATAGAATTTATAAGATCAATAGTTGACGGTAATATAAGAATTAATAAGGATCTACTTCTTTGAATATGTTATTTGCTTTTAGTATGAATTTTCTGTGCCTGAATAGGGTTAATTAAAGGGTTACTAAAAAATTCAAAAGTATTTACCAAACAGTTTCATACAAAATATGTTAAATTTATAAAAATTTGATATTTTCTACAGTCATTTTTATGTAGACATCAAATAATAAATTTTCAAACACTTAGAATTCAGCTGAAGATTGGTCCCATATCCGGTGTGTGATTTTGTCGCGATAAAGCTTTTCTGATAACTTAGTTTATGTGAAATGGAAAATATGAGCAAAAAAAGGTTTAACAGCTACTTTACTTTTCATCGTTCCACTTGTGGTGTTCGGTGTCCTCCATAAGTACGTAAAGCACCATAAATATTCTGCAAAACCTTTTTCTCGAACACTCCCAATACAGATATCATCAAATGGCAGCAAAGTAATGGTGAACAACTTGTAGAGCTTGGCTTGTGCTAGTTCCTAGATTAATTATTGTCAAGAGTGATGTGGGACCCAAGTATATTGACTGTTTGTTTAATAACAGGACGTAAATATTTCGTCTTGTACTCGGTATCTAACAGACCCTTACTTCCTTCTAATGTCTGCAATAAATATAACTAACAAGGCGGTCTTATAGAAGATTGGAGTTTCTTCATTAAGTGTGGTCGATCTACCATATGCAAGCCCACCCTGATAAGGTCAAATCAGTATTTAACCTTTCGAGCAATGCTATATATCTCCCATGCTAAAAGGTGCAGACTTTTGCCCCCTTTCTATGGCTTTTGCAGAGCGAACTCATAATCTAATAGTGTTGTTGTTATTATAGCGGATTACTCAACCCTATCTAGGAACACGCAAAATTAGTTTATGTTGCCGAGACCATCTAACAGCAAGTTCAAGAAACGAGCTGTTTCCATGGAGTCGGACCAAAGGGTGAGCGGTTTTAGCTGCGTAGGTTTTATTGAGCTTGTAAAGGAGTGGTTAATGTCGTGCTTAGATTCAGTGATTGGCTCCCAAGAATGCCATTCAAGGGAAGAGAGTTAATAAGGATGTTGACGGATTTTCTGTAAATGGCATTTATGGCCTGTGGGTAGTTTGTTCTGCCTAGCGATTCAGTTACATCTGTGGTGCAGAATGAAGTCAATTAGGTCACGTACTTCCTGCCTAATGAGCCGGTGTGGTGGTTCTGCGTCCATTAAATAACTGCGAGCATAGAGGTTTCACAATGTAAGTGGTGCATAGAAGGTATTAATAAGTTTCCTGTACAGCCCTCTGCACTGTATTCTGAAAGGTTTTCAATCGTCGGGTATGCTTCCCTCCTACTATATTCCACAAAGAAACTGATGCATTATACTTGTGCGATCTTCATCGTCTTTAAATATTCCAGTTGGTAAGCTGTCGCTACTTTTCACTTTGTTATTTTTTAAGTGAATATTCGTTATTCGAATTTCATCATTGCCATGAGAAAGCTCGAGATATGTTCCTTCTACAAACTGAATACGTCAGTTACAAGGTTTTCATTCCAATAACAAAATAAAATCGATCTCGAAACCATCAATAAGTCGCCCAATTTAGGCACAGGTCTTGGCTCTTAAAATAGTCGATATCAAATTAATAATATTTTAAATATCGAATTTCAATTATTTTAAACCATTCCCAGAAAAACATTTAAAGCAGTAATCCGCAGAAAGGTAAGATTTTATTTGTTGCTTAATCTGCTTATGGAGCTACCAAATATTTTCGAATTGTTTCCGCCCACATACGTATGTATGTGTGTGTATGCGCGAACGATATTTGTGTTTATAATCTTCTTATCTCTTCACATCAGCTAATTATATTATGACTCAGTAGCACAATTATGCCAAGAATGTGTACCCACATACATATATACACATGCATACATTAGCCTTCACAGTCATGTACAGATGAGTATTAAGTTCGTTCACCTACCTGCCGATAGTTGTCCGCAGCAGCATAAATTAGTTTAGAACAAAAACCGAATTCCCAATGAATAACAAATTGAACTGATTCATTTCCTTAGGATAATTTGAACGAAAATGAACTATATTAAATATGATTGCGAGCAATAAGCATTGGCTATGATCGCGTAAGCGGTTAAGTTAATTAAGTAATTAAATTATAGTGGCTGGCCAAACGTTCAAAGATTATTTATTTATTAAGGAGCATGGTTTTTTTTTAAAAGTTCAGACAAGCATTATAGAGTTAGAGTTGGGTACGATCGAAAATTAGATGCCCATTTGTATGGAACTGATAGATTGTTTAGCTTCATATAACTAATTTTTTTCTAGTTTGGGATTCTACTGCTATTTAATCTGCCTCGAAGAGGTAATGGAGCTTTTTTTGTCAGAAATACAATCGCAGGATTTGAAATTCCCTATTAATTTTCCATAAATTTGGATGATGATCGGACATTAATAGGATAGAATTCACATCTATGAGCTTATGTTCTAAAGAGTGATCCAAGTAGAGGTACTTTTTTCAAAGCCTTTTTTTGACAGATCACGCGTGAGTCGAGTCAAGCAGTATATTACTTTTGTTTAGTATTGTTTGGCATTTCATCATAGAAAGACTTAGGCCTGAACAACGTTTACATACCATTCAACTTTATTACGAAAATTCACGTTCTGTAAAGAATGTGTTTCGCGCGCTTCGCTCAACTTATGGTCAACATAATCGGCCTACTGAGCATGCTATTCGCAACACCATTACCCATCTTGAGGTCCAGCATTGATTATTGGATAAATTCGACCGAATAGACCACGTCCAGCACACAGTGAAGAAAATATAGTGGCCGTAGCTGAGAGTGTACACGAAGACCGTGGAGAATCGAATCGGCGCCGTTCGCAGCAACTTGGACTGACGTATTGAACGACATGGCGCACGACCTGACACGTCGAGATCTTAAATTGAAAGCGTACAAAATACAGCTTGTGTAAGAACTGAAGCCGCTCGACCTTCCCAAGCGATATCGCTTCGCTCTATGGGCTCTTGAAAAGTTCCAAGAAGATCCGACGTCTTCGAGCCAAATTATGTTCAGCGATAAGCCCATTTCTGGCTCAATGGGTATGTAAACAAGCAAAATTGCCGCATTTAGGACGAAAAGCAACCTGAAGATATTCAAGAGCTGCTACTTCATCCAGAAAAAACAACGGTTTGGTGTGGTTTGTGGGCCGGTGTAATCATCTGTCCATATTTCCTCGAAAATGATTCCGGTCAATGGCCACTATTATCGCGCCATGATAACCGACTATTTGATGCCTGAAATTGAAGCTCGTGATCTCCAGTTCCAACAAGACGCGCCACTTCCAACACATCGCATCAATCAATGGATTTATTGAGGTAACACTTCGATGAGCAGATAATTTCACGTTTTGGGTCAGTCGATTGGCCACCAAGACTGTGTGATATCATATCGTTAGACTTTTTCCTGTGGAGATGTATAAAGTCTAAAGTCCATGCGGACAATCCCGCTTCGATTCAGGACTTGGAGCAAAATATCAGGCGTGTCATTGGCCAGTTGCCAGTCAAAATGCTCGAACGAGTCATCGAAAATTGGACTCAACGGATGGACCATCTGAGACGTAGCCGCGGCCAACATTTGAAAGAGATAATTTTTAAAGAATAAATGCCAAAGTATGTTCTTTCGAATGATAATTAACTGGGGAATTAAATACAAATTTTGTTTTATATATTCTGATTTTATAGGAGGAATTTTTATTTATTTGCTCTCATCCATAACTTAGTTCTGGAGCCCTATTGGTTCTAAATATATATAATTGGCGATTTGTAATCTCTGAAGCGATTTTCCTCAGTGCTTCTCCTCCAATTTTTGGTGTGTGGCTTGATGTTTTTTCCAACAAATGGACGAACCTAGAGTTTATTGTAAGGGGAGCACGTATTTCATGTCAGAAATACACTCGGAGAGCTTAACATTCCCGGCTGCGAGACGATGGCAATTAGAAATCTTAATTTTCTACAATTTGGAAAGTTGGTGGATTCATGACTCGAACCATGGACTTCCTAAAGGTAGTACGCAATGCTAACCACTTGTCTAATACGTCCGCATATAAATAAATATAATTGGCACCTCTTCTGATGACATATATCTCCCTAACATTTATAAAACTTCAAGACAATCCGTTTTTGTAATTGAATGGAATAAGAGTATGGGATAAGAGAATGGCACGTCATGGCTTATTGCAACTAAAAAGAAAGGAGATATCACTATTATGGATCTTCTGGCAGGCCATCCTCTATTGGGTAGAGAAGGACTACAAGACAAATTACATACATATATACACAAACTACAAACGTTTCTGTAGTACAAAAAACTCTCTATTTAACTCAACTTTTTATGAATCGATCGCCCGTCGCCTATTGTGTCTGCGCTTTTCCGACATATTTGAATCCTTCCATATTAAATTCCTTAATATATACTAAATAGCCGAAGGCCTTAGCTGCCAGTACTATATAAAATTATTTGTTAGCTATAGTTTTTAAAGTTATTTATCAATATTAATAATAAAAAAATATACTAAATAAATATGCTATACGAATACGTGCTATACGAATTTTATATTTCCATATTAACTTTTCATTGATTGTTTTCTCCATATTGTATGCGCGAGATTTATCATTTTGTGGTTTCACAATTCATTTGCCACAACGGATATTGTCAAAAGCATTGTACTTGTAAATCGTATATACATAGTACAATTGTATTGCGTACATGTGTACCGCAAAATATTGTCCAACTAATCTCTGAAAACAATATTCCGAAATTAATCTCAATTGAGCAGGAAAAATTAGAAACAGTAACGGATGGATTGGAATTGGTCTTTATTTGTCCTTTACGAGCCATTAAGTATCAGAAATTGAAAAAAATATCCATTGTAGATTTGCTAAAGAATACAAGATGAAAAGTAAAAGCCTCATATGTTTTACAAATGCGTATAATCCATTTTGTTTTCCAATGATATTTAGTAATATCACATTTAACGCCCTATCGGGTGTATTGTGTGGCTCCAGACCTGTAAAATCCACAATTGACCGCATATCATTAAACGTCAAATGTTGGAAAAGACCCGTGTGAAGAGGATCGACATTTCATACTCGTAGCAGCCTTCAACAGTACGAAAAAGAATTGCCACTATGTCGTTATGTCTCAATTTGGTATCCCCACAAAACTTGTTTGGCTATCTTTGAACACCAAAAGCTCCGTCATGATGGTGAAGAACCTCTCTGAGCCGTTTTATACCAAACGGGGTTTCAGACAAGACTCATGTGACTTCTTTAATCTAGTGCTAGAGAAAATAATACGAGCTGCAGAGCTGAATGGAGAAGGTACAATCAGCTGCTGGCGTACGACGATGATATTTATATTATTGGTCTCAACAACCGCGCAGTGAGTTCTGCGAACAATGCCCAAATTATACAAGTCAATCATCATTCCCGTCCTGCTATATGCTTTGGTGGCATGGAAGATGAAAAGATCTGATGATTCGTCGGGAGTTGTATGATTTATGAGCTGTACGAGATATACGGCGACATTGACGTAGTTCAGCGAATTAAGATTTAGCAGCTACGCTGACTAGCTCACGTGATCAGGATAGATGAGAACTCTAGCTTTGAAAGTTTTCGATGCAGCACCCGCCAGTGAAAGCAGAGGAAGAGGAAATCGTCCACTTTGCTGGAAAGATCAGGTAGAGAAGGGCCTGGCCGCACTTGGTATTTCCAACTGGCGAAAAACAACGAAAATAAGAAAGGAATGAGACGATGTGTTTACTCGGCTACAATCGCGTAAGCGCTGTCCACGCCAGTAAAGAAAAAGAGGAATATTTGTGTAAGGGATACCAAATTTTATGCTCCTAGATTCATTTTTGAAAAACCTCATAACTGAATAAATCCGTTGTCCGAATAGTAAATTAATTTTTTTCCGAAGTATGTAAGTACCAGAAGGAAAAGAGATAAGAGATATGCCAATATGCTCAGAATGATGAGCTGGAATGATTTGACCATGCCCGTCTGTCTGTCCGTCTGAAGAACGCAAACTTGTATCTTAGTTTTTGAGATAATTCAACAAAACTCGCCACAGAGATGTATTTTCATACTGTATTTATTGGAACCGATCAGATCGGTCGACTATATCATATAGTTCTCATACAACCGTTTTCTTCATATATGTGATTTTGAGTCATAAACACTTCAAAAACACACAAATTATGAATTGCGCATGGTTATCTGGATACTATTTAGCCTCATACAGCCAATTCGTTTTAATATGAGGCCACAAAATCGTCTATCGAAATCGGACTACTAAATCATATAGGCCCCATACAACCTATTTGTTCAGATATGAGGTTTTGGGTCGAAATTCCGTCAAAAAACAGCTAAGACCGAGAAATTTGGTATTCTATAGACGTAAATTCAATTTGATATCGACACTGAAAATTATCCAAATCGAATTTTGCAGTTTGCAATAAATTTGATATGTCCATGAAAGGTATAAAGACTTTGGCATGGCCGTAGACAGCCGTTCTTTCTTGTTTTCATTTAAAATGCAGCTTAATTACTGATAAGTGACCATCAGTTCTGTTGAGCTTAGGTCCGCAATTACGTATAATACTATTTTTCAAATTACTGTACAATCAGCACAAATTTTGTTTCCACCCCATGGTTCATTACCCCAGTGTTCCGGTTTCGGGTGATGAACTCTTGTCAATTGTTACTATCACTATAATGTTTGTTGTTGGTTGTTTGTTTTCAAGTTTTCCACTTTTCCAATCTTGGCATATTTTATTCTGCATTTTGGAAATTCTACAATTTATAGTGTTGTTTTTATGCATGTATGAGCGTAAAAAAATGTTAATTGCACAAAGGACAGCAAAATTATTTTTGTCTTCCGCACTGTAGAAAATGATGTCAATCAACTTCATAAATTTCTTTTACGTTTTAGTTGCTTGTCTACTTTGTTTTTATTTTATTTTCATTACTTACAAAATGCTTGCTCGCATAATTTTTGTCGACTATCTTTCTTGGATACGAACTTTTTATGTTCAAGTATTGTACATTTGTTCGCGTGTGCATACGCCATATAATTCATGACTTTCTTTTTTAAAGCACATATATAACGCAGACGGTTATAAAGGGTGTTTTTTTATAGAGGTATAGAACTTTAAGTTGCAATAAAACAACAAATGGTCAAGCGTTTGTGGCTTATCCGCATAGACCAATGACTTTACATAGCCCCACAGAAAGTAGTCTAGCGATGTTAAATGACAAGATCTTGGAGGCCAATTCACAGGTCCAAAACGTGAAATTAGGCGGTCACCAAACGTGTCTTTCAATAAATCTATTGTGGCACGAGCTGTGTGGCATGTTGCGCCGTATTGTTGAAACCACATCTCCTGGACATCATGGTTATTCAATTCAGGAATGAAAAAGTTAGTAATCATGGCTCTATACCGATCGCCATTGACTGTAATGTTCTGGCCACCAAAACGTGAAATTAGGCGGTCACCAAACGTGTCTTTCAATAAATCTATTGTGGCACGAGCTGTGTGGCATGTTGCGCCGTATTGTTGAAACCACATCTCCTGGACATCATGGTTATTCAATTCAGGAATGAAAAAGTTAGTAATCATGGCTCTATACCGATCGCCATTGACTGTAATGTTCTGGCCACCATCGTTTTTGAAAAAGTACGGACCAATGATTCCACCAGCCCATAAAGCGCACCAAACAGTCAGTTTTTCTGGATATAACGGTGTTTCAACATACACTTAAGCATTACCTTCACTCCAAATGCGGCAGTTTTGTTTGTTGACGTAGCCATTCAACCAGAAGTGCGCTTCATCGATAAGACGATAAAATGGACGTAGTGCGCGATACGTTTTCCGCACAGAACCATTATTTTCGAAATAAAATTGCACTATTTGCCAGCGTTGTTCAGACGTGAGTCTAGTCATGATGAATTGCCAAACCAAACTGAGAATAAATCATTTAACAGATATTAAATCGGTCGCCATCTTGAAAAGTAATGCCAACTTAAAGTTCTATACCTCTATAAAAAAACACCCTTTATTAATGTGCATTAATTAGCATTTGTTTCAGTCTTTGCTTATTACTAAAGCGTTTTGGCGCCACGAGACTCTAAAAAACAAATTTCGTTGGCTTGTTAGAGAACGTTTTATTGAGATATTACAGAACAGATATGTATATAGAGTGATCATTTTTATTCTAAGCGAAACTAGTGCATTTAATGCCTCAAAAAACTGATTGGGTGACATACAAAGGGTATAAACTTATTCAATTATTCATATCGAATTTTTCGCGAAAATAGCACGAAGTGTCTAGGAAACACAAAACTTATGACGTTGTAAATTTTTTTAAAATAAATCTATTTTCTTTGTACAAGTTAGTAGTATTTGATGCTTGTTTTAAATAATGTTCAATCGTACTCAATTAGTATTAGCAGATATGAGGAATTGTTTTTGAATAGACTCTATCCTATCAGAGTAGCTTTGATACCTCAGGTTCCAAATTACCGAGCCGTAATAGGTCCAGAATAGGTCTTGCTAATATTGTATACAAAGCTGTCTGTAAGGATCGTTAATCTCTTTTGACCACTTTTTTACATAAGCCAAGATGCCTTTGGCTTTGTTGAGTATAACAAGAATGTTATGTGTGAAGTTCAATTTAGGGTCCACAGTGATCCCCAGGTCAATAAAACTGTGAACCTGTTCCAAATTGTAATTATCTATAGTTTAGGTAGTTATCTGTATGGCTCTTCGGGAGAAACACATAACTTTACATTTCTTAAGATTAGAGGCGTCCGATTTATTTTACACCATTCAACCATTCAAGCTGTTTATGTCTGTTTGTAGTAAGATATCTTCATTTACCGAAGGGTAAGATTTAAAAAGTTTTAAAGAGCTTTCTGCAAAGGATTCGTACCTATTCCTAGAGAATTCTACTTTCTTTACCTAGCAGTATAGAAGGCTGAATTTCTACTTTAGATACTAGATCCAACTGATTTCCGGCAGTAAAAAAATACGCAAATAAATATCGTACTCCGGCCGAAAGTATTGAAATTAAACATAAGGTTCTAAACTTGATGGTAGAGTGCTAGGGAGTGTTTTCTCAAGTAGCCCATACTTGAACTCTCATTCAAGCCAGCAACTCATTGTAGTGTGCTCCAGGCAAAAATCCTTGCTATCATGAAAATTGTTAAAACATATACGAATTATCAGGAACTAACATTTTCATCAACAATAAAAGTTTTGGACTGTCACAGATTACTTCACCGGATGACTGGGTCCCTGATTACAAAGACATTAAAAGAAACTGCAGAGCAACGAACTTGCTAGGCAAGGTACGATCAGGAAAATTCTTCGGGTAAAGAACACATTGGTTTACCTCTAGTCACTGCTACTAACGGCATATTTTCACAAAAAGGCTGCTCTAAAGGTTGGTGACTTGTTTCAAGTTGGCCGAAATGAGAGCGGAGAGGGTTGGATGGCTTATGTACTTGGAAAAAGGAAGGCAGCTCAAAGATAATTTGATTACGGAAATCATAATGACTTCTTGAAGATGCTGCAAGAGTTGCAGGAAGATGCAGGAATGATGAGGAAAATAGGCGAATTTCCACCAGTTATGTCACTTAACGTTCTAAGCAGGCGTAGACTTTGGTATTTTGCAGCCGTTTTTATGGATAACTTTGGACATGTGGAAGAAATTAAAGAAGCAACTTCATAATAGAGCCCAAATGGATGGAAAAGGAGCCAAAGGGTCAAAGCAATTACTTTGTTGTTTGACAACGGGTCTCTTTTGACCTAAGTGCCGATACATATCGGCAGCCAATTCTACCTGCCTGCATAGCCCTGGAGATAATGAGTGGTACCATTGGTTATCCAATTTGAAAATGCATTGGACAATGGGTTCCGTCATACCATCACACGTAGAAAATATGCTAAAATTTTCATTATTTATGAAACAGTTTAATCTTCTCAACAACTTTAAGACAAAGCTATAAACTGTATCGAATTCGTCCACCTAGAAATATGTTTTATTGCCGAAGAAATATTCTGAAAGAAGAATTACTTTGATGCGATACATGCCCAAGAAACTTATTAAATGGGGATTGAAACTATTATGTCATATGAGGTACATATCATTTGAAGATCTATCAAAGAAAACATACAATCTTAATTTACTCAAAGTTGGGGGTTTGCTCTAATATCTTCTTATGGCAGGAATCGAACCAACGGATTCTGACTTCACAGGCGTGTTCTGTACCATTGAGCGAACCTAATCAAATGGAAAACAAATATTTTTCATTAAAAATTCATACAAACAAAGTAAAATACGAAATGGAGCTCAAATAAGCTTATTAAAAATGATTATAGTGTGGCTCGGCCACACTCTTTTTGACAGATCCCGCGTGAGTCATGTCAAGCTGTCATGTTATTTTTATTCAGTATTGTTTGGCATTTTATCATGGAAAGACTTAGGCCTGAACAGTGTTTACAAATCATTCAACTTTATTACGAAAATTCACGTTCTTTGAAGAATGTGTTTCGCGCGCTTTGCTCAACTTACGGTCAACGTAGGCGGCCTACCGAGCGTACTATTCGCAACACCATCACCCATCTTGAGAACCAGTCTCATTATTGGATAATATTTGACCGAGTAGACAACGTCCAGCACGCAGTGAAGAAAATATAGCGGCCGAAGACCATGAAAGCGTACAAAATACTGCTTGTGCAAGAACTGAAGCCGCTCGACCTTTCCAAGCGACATCGCTTCGCTCTATGGGCTCTTTAAAAGTTCCAAGAAGACCCGACGTTTTCAAGACAAATTTTGTTCAGCGATAAGGCCCATTTCTGGCTCAATGGGTAAGTAAACAAGCAAAATTGCCATATTTGGGACAAAGAACAATCTGAAGAGATTGAAGAGCTGCCATTTCATCCAGAAAAAACAACGATTTGGTGTGGTTTGTGGGCCGCAGGAATCATCTGTCCATATTTCTTCAAAAATGATGCCGATGAGAACGTAACCGTCAATGGTGATTTTTATCGCGCCATGATAACCGACTATTTGATGCCTGGAATTGAAACTCGTGATCTCCGCGACATTTAATTTCAACAAGACGGAGCCACTTCCCACACATCGTATCAATCAATTATCAATTATTAAGAGAACACGTCAGTGAGCAGATAATTTCACGTTTTTGGCCGGTCGATTGGCCAACAAGATCGTGTGACTTTTTCCTGTGCAGCAAAACATCACGCCAGTTACCAGTAGAAACGCTCGAACGAGTCATCGAAAATTGGACCCAACGTATTTACCATCTGATTTACGTAGCCGCGGCCAGTATTTGAAAAAGATAATCTTCAAAAAATAAATGTCAAAGAATGTTCTAAACATTCCTCATTAAATTTAAATTTTCTGTGTTTTCTGTGTTTTTTCTTTTAAAAAAAAGTAGGTAACTTAGAAATGGATCACCCTTTACAATGTTAAAATAAATTAAAAGATTTCTCATTTCTCAAAACCCCCTGCACTGTAGGGCAAATTTTCAACCGAAAATTCAATTTTCAACGAAAATTTCGATTTAATTGATTAGTTGCTAAAATTTGAAATTCGATCGTTATTTTTCAATGAATACTGATGATGGAACAAATCGAATGAGATGCATTAATAAATAAATGATATTATTATTGAAATATCTTCAGACTAGGTGCGTTTGTACCTAACTAACAGCAGTATAATATTATAAATATTTCTCAATATCTTGCTACCATCATGTAGTTGTTTTAGTATAAAAATGTATATGTTTAATAGCGTTTTTTTCTGATTTACCCATATATGTGTATAGTACATAGGTATATATAATTTTTTTTTTTAGCTTATTCTTCTTTAAAAATATTTCACCCACAAGTAGTCAGCTGTTGCGCATGTTTATTTAATTTATTTACTGTAAATATAGTTAATGTACGTTTTTGTATATATACACGTACGTTTTTGTATATACCATGTAAATATATGGCTATCATTATTGCTTTATTAGAATCACCTGCGTGTGTTGCGTATCAATTTCCAATTATGTACTAGGAAATCTTTCCGGAAACTCAGGCGCGTCTTCAAGTTCAGAATTTTACATTGGAAACTTTTTTGCTTGCATATTTATATGTAGATTTATTTATTTTACAATAACTGTTTTGCGTAGTACAGCAAACATATGTATAATTTCGTACGAGTATGTTAATGTCTTTTATATGACAGCGAACGCGTCTACGCTGATTTGGACTCGTCAAATAGTATTTTTGACAGTTATTTTGGAGTATCTATTCGATAGGTGACGCTTTGATCGAAATATTTCTAAACATTGAAATAACTTTCCTTTTCTACTCAAGAGTAGAAAATAACTGAGCCATTGAGTAGGCACCCAACTATGCATTTACGAACAGTTCGCTCGATTTTATGAATTCAGGTTTCTTTAGTTTCCTCGAACCATGCATTCCCTCCTTCAAATGCATGGAGCTGCGAGCATCGGGAAATGTATCACGGTCTCAAGCGGCTGAAAGCCAGACACTCGCAAAGATAGCGATCCAACGTTCGTAATTTTCAGTGCATGATCTGCTTTCAGCTACTATACCAGCTTGTCGATATAATATCTCAGGTGTAGATGTCCTATTAATACATCCACAAAATACTAAGTTCTATTTGTATTAATAAAAGTAAAAGTTAGGTCTGCCTCCAATTCACGCTTACGTATAATAATTTTATGGTACGTCCTTCATTGGAGGTGATCCAGGCTCACAGGGATATTCACTGGTAAACACAGTCGATAGTCTCTTAATTGCCTCTGTATATGTTTTCACACATTTGGACTTTGTGACTCAATTTCCACATCGCTATTCACCAGAAACCCAAACATTTTTCCCTACAAGAAAATGCTGCACCTGACAAGTTTCTTTTTTCCGACCGAATTGCTCGTTTAGCCAGTTAATACTTTATTGACAATTAGGGGATTGTACCAAATTTTCAAGGCCATTTATGAGACTGGCAATTAAGCGGCTTCATACATCCCTTGTAGATTGATTGACTTAATTTTGAGGTTAACAAATAGGGCCTATGTTGAGGTAGTTCTCTTAGCTTCTGATATACTTAGTAACTGATACATTATTCACTAGTGATTAGTGTCGCTTAACATACTACTGTTCCATATGTTAACATGAGCCTCACGACCCTCTTGTTATGGCTATACATCATTTGGGATCGTAGAACCGATTTTGGCGCAAAAAAAAATCGTAAGGCGCTTTTCTGGCCCTTCTTTCGATAATCGCAATTTTTTTTTTAAATAATTACTCCGAGATATTTGAGCGAGTTATGATATTTTCTTTAAAGGATGGTGGGTTGAATTGGTGAATTTTTGTCTTTCACGTGAGAGGCAGAAATGAATATGTCTCCCAGCCCAATGCACTAAAATTTCAAACACGCACTCCGCTACCTGCATGTACGATTGAGATGTTTGCCCGCATATATGATGGCGAGACCGTCCGCATAGCAAACTATCTTTAAATTATCTGCTGAAAGCATCTGGGTAAGTTATTTTATCAAGGTCACCTACAGCAACTGGATGACTGGATGTCACTCTCTAGAGTGCCGCAAGTGGTTACACGTTTTTTTATATTCTCTGATGTATTTCCGTGTTCAAAATTCTTCTTTAAACTTTATCCGTAGTACTGTTATTGGAGAGATGTGATAGCGATTAATTAACGTGAAGTGCATTGGTTATAATATTTTTTCAGAATCTCGATGCGTAAGGAATACTCTTCATCTTTAACAAAAAAGTATTTATATTGGATATGGTTTTAGGTTAGCTACACTTTTATCAGAGGAGAGCGTGGACTCATTCAAAGTTTGCATGAATAGGGAAAGAAAATTGCCAAGATTACTTTCAGAGTGAATCATCATATATACTACTTACAATTTTTTTAAAAATCCCGAAATAAACGCAGTAGATGACCGACTAAAATCGATGACAGATGAAAGAGGGAAATTCGACAGCTAGAAATACAGAAAAGTATGTCTTGCTTGGAAATGAAGGCACATTTAAATATAGGTGTATCAAGAAAAAGAGTCCGCCAAATATTGACGCAAAATAAATTCGTTAGATATGAGTCTCGAGAGCCTATACCCACGCTGCAAGGTCAACATATACGGGCACGTCTGGCCTTTGCTGAAAACATAAAATTTTGGACAGATGAGTTCACAATGGTTATTTTTCCTGACGAAAAAAAATTACTTTAGACGGTCCTGATGACTGTCATAAGTACTGGCGTGATATATAGTAGTCTCCGCTGTGTTTCATACCCGTCAGGACGAATGTAGAAATATATATTAAGCTATTAAATGAAGTACTGATCGAGTTTGCTAGTAATATTTATGGTGATTGTTGGACTTTCCAGAAAGACAATACACTAATCCATACTGCGCGTGCGACTTAAGACTTCCTTTCATGAAAAAACATATCTCTTTTATAATGGCCAGCAATAAGCGTAGATCTTCACCCTATTGAGGATTTTTGTTATGAGTTATGCTTCAAAAAGCGTTAATTGTGAACGTATTCGAGTTCAATTGTTTTACGAATTACTGAAATTTTCCTAAACTTAACCTTAAATTTATCATTTGATTTGCAACTCAAATTTGAAAAAAAGAAACTCAAAATAATTATTGAATATTAAGCATTTAATTTATATACAAATCATTGAAAAATATAATAATTGAATGAAATTTTATAAAAGTAATGTGGCGTTTTGTTATAAAAGTTTTACATCCTAATGATAATATTTAGAACAATTTGAGGATTTTATTTAATGCACAAGTTTTTTTTATACCTATATACATAACATATAAATTGTAAATATGTGGATTTTAATATAAGTATTATTAAATAGAATTTTTATGAAATATGTAAAATATAGTTTTAAATATATAAAGTGACCAGCACTACCAGCTTTTTTTCTTTTAGTAGCTATACAGTCCCTTAAAAATTTGTAGGTCATGTCGAACTGCAGCTTACAAAGCATTCAGCGTACGTGAACCGCGTCGTAGTGTAGATTTATTACGCGCCTCACCAGCATGTGAGGTGATACCGAAAATGTCTTCGTGGTAGCGGTTTTCATGCTAGAAAGAAAAAAATATTATTAGAATTTTGTATTACGCAAAAGTGAAGGAAATAAATACTGAATGAGTACAGTAAATTAAAAAATTATTATATAAACTAAATTTACATTTGAATTAAATGTGGAGCGAATAATATTTTTTTTACTTTCAAAACAAAAAGATTAAAATGAAAAAATTAAAAAATATATATAAGAAAAAATTTAAATTAAAATAAAAATTATTGTAAAAAATATGGGCAATTTA
Organism: Neoceratitis asiatica; assembly: GCA_030068015.2. Classification (NCBI taxonomy): domain Eukaryota; kingdom Metazoa; phylum Arthropoda; class Insecta; order Diptera; family Tephritidae; genus Neoceratitis; species Neoceratitis asiatica. The sequence goes on along the minus strand of CM061524.1, from coordinate 58,159,314 downwards.
AATAAAGGTGAATTTTACATTTTAACTCAGAATTTAGTAGTCTTACAATGTTAAATATAATTTAATTTTCGAATAAATATTTTCAATATGTTGTATGTATGTATGTATATTTTGTATTTTACAATTCATAATTGTTTGTTAAGGTTTAGTATAAGAAGGCTGAGCTAGTCTTTACAGTCGCCAGTTGGTGCTTCCGTTAAGCGGATGATACTTGTGTTATATATTTTTATATATTGCAGCGCTGATGTTACATAATTACTTAAAATATAAAAATAAAAATAAAATGAGAAGAAAACTTTTACAGTTAAACAAAAGATTTAGTTAAGAAATTAGATGTAATTTTTATGAAAGTTTGAATAGTTGCAGCAAACTAGTAATTCAGAGCAACTTTTAACTTGAACTTGACTTATATATTAATTATCTATGTATATTAATACTATAAACAATGTTCCTACAAATTTACATAACACTAGCTAGCTACCAAACTCACGACAGATAAAAAATTGAGATAAAAGTAATATTTTGTTAAAAGTTTTAATCATGGAGAAGTTAGCAACCAGCTGGCAAAAAGCAGATAACAAGCAGCTACATACAATTAACCAAATGAATGAAAACTCAGATGCTATGTCTATGTCTATCAAATATTAACTAAGTTGCAATATTATTAAAAAAAAATTTTTAAGAATTGTTTTATAAAAAGAATGGTAATAATAATTGCATTAATTTTTTTTCTTAGCTAGAAACTCAAATCCATATCAAGTATTTTCCTCATTTCTAATTGGTTCAACGGCCACTGTGTAGCTTAGTAGTACACTTATTTAAAAATAATTATAGTCTACTTGTAGGCGCATTCATAATAGCACAGTCCCTGCCAACAAAACTTAAATTGTTTTATGTTGATTTTGTTGCTCCAAAGCAATCTACATACTGGTTGACAAAATAAATCGGCTTAAGTATAAGAAATACCCAAATGACAGTAGTATAAATTTATGAAGTGGATATAGAGAGCAATATTAACTTAATCAACAGCAGCTACATTAACATCGCAATCCACAGAGTTTCCAAAATACAAGATGAACCATCAGCTGCCAAATTGTAGTCGAAAAACGTCTACTGCGATCCCGTTGATTTATATACTACGAGGGAGTGTTTTTATGTTGGTGGCATGAGAGGGTTGTAGGGGGTGTTTAGTATCATTAGGATCGTAACTTGTTCTGTGATTCATATTTAATATAAATACGAGGTTCCATCGTTATTTGACAATTAGTCTTTGAGCTATCGCCTACCAAGTAAAATAATCGGTAAGGAAAAGTGAAATTTACAATAAAACAACAGCGCTTAGAATGTTCCCGTGAATTTTTGGAACTCTGTAATGAGGAACGATGGTGTATTGATTTGAATTTTTACTGAAGACAAAACTTGTTTTAATCTCCCTGAACTTGAGTCGAAACAAGACTCCATACAGTGGCATAAAAATGTCACAGTACCTCCTAATAAGTTTAAGGTGTCGCAGTCAACTGGAAAACTCTTGGTTTCTTGGGACTCGAAAGCAATATAATATGACGATTATAAAGATAATGGTGTTATTTACTACGCTTCAATATAAGAGCGAGTAAAAGAAGCCGTTAAAGAGAAAAACTGGCGAAAATTGAAGAAGAGTGTGCGGCTTTTGCACGACAACGTGCTCGTTCACAAGAGCGATTGAACGATCTGATAAATATATTCGTCTTGCAGGTGAATACATTGAAAAGGAAAATTAATTTGGTTTTTTTATTTCCACCCCTCATCCCCCAATCCGCGAACATGAAAATGCTCCCTCGTATATAAAAGACTTTTTCCTAATGAATGATGGATCAACGCACAGCCTAAGCCGCTATCGAAGGGACAATATATTTGGAGGGTGTATTCTGTGTAAGGCGTAAGCATTCGATGAAAAAGGAGTTTTCGACATTCCACTCCTAACTATTAAACCAATTTTTATAAAATTTCCTATTCGCCAGTAACTTTGGCCAACTTTCGTAAATCAGCTTCAGAGCAAAAAACTGAGAATAACTGATCTAGAGAGAAATCGCACTTAAATTGATTTATTGCGAAAATACTGTAATCCAAGAATAGAAATGAAGAGATCCCTCGACCAGCTATTCTGAGGCGGCTTAGAATAAACAGTAGGTTCCTCCATTTAAAGGAAAAACCACCAAACACAAACAGCACGAATTCGATTAGAGTTCAGCTAAAAATCGTTTCAGCGCCAATTATATACGAAGCTATACTAAATCTTAATTCTGTTTTTTGCTAAAACATGGTACTATAGAACAAGTCCATCGCATAACCAGTGAAATTAGAAAGGTATTTACTATCGATAAGGTATGATGGACTCATACACAAGATTAAAATGATTTTGTTGACAAATATTCATCAGGTCTTCATTTCATACCTTACTAACAGGCGGTTTACAGAGAAGTATCAAATTATGGCCGGTGTTCCTCAAGGTTTCGTTTTGAGAATAAAATTGTATGTATAAAGTACTACCCTAAACAATCGTCGACGATATCCAATCGAAGACTGAGCAAGTGCACAAAGAACTTCAAATACACCAGAAAACCACTTAAAACATAAACACTGAAACTAAACAACGTAATAAACTCAGAAAAAAATTAAGCTAAATAATTTAGCAAGCATTTATTGTCACATCAAAGATGGTGAAAGAGTGACTTAATCTGTTTGCAGGGTTAGCATCGTACTACACGGTAAATTTGCAATAGGGTCCAATTGTGAGTTAGATGAAATAGCTAGATTACGCACCACATTATATACATTTTCCTGGAAGAGATATATTTTTGCTAAAATGCATTATCCCAAATAAAGCCGCCAGCCTAAGTTGGTTATTTGGTAATTGTTCATAAAATAATTGTATTATAAACAACTCAGTGCGAAAGCCAAATGGATGCATGAAATACAATTACCGGGATCTGTTTGCGCAACTATATATATACATATATTTGGCGCTTTGTAACTGATGAAGCGTTTTGGGACAAGCTCCTCCACCAAATTGTGGTTTTGCGTCTTGATGTTTTTACCAACAAACCGAACGGTCGATAGATTTTTATTTCTGCCAAGGGGGCGACCGCAGGTGGAAAAATTAATTTTCTATTATTTTTGATGCTGTTCGAACCTGGACTCGAACCCAGGACTCCGAATTGTCGTACGCAATGCTAACCACTCGGCTATTGAGGCCGCTTGCGCAACTAGTATCCTAAAAATCCAGCCAAATCTCACGATTATACGCGCAACGAAAACCAATATAAAGACCTTATAATTATATTCGTAGCGAATAGTTAGCAATAAATTGCCCGAGGAAGCTTCCCAACGAGATCCGTTGAGAGATTGACGACTTCAGTTTAGTACTCTACTAGAGCCCTCGAACGTAGCTTGATTAAAAAAGGAGACTTGACGGAATAGACTACATTCTTCCGGATTTTATTTGGTAAAAAAAGTTTCAGGCTACACAAAAAAAAGTTAATTGCCCAGAACCGTGCAATCTGCCGACAAATTTACGATATCTATACGGACGGATCAAAAATGGCCAAGGGTGTTGGCTTCGCAATCTATTATTGAACATCAAGTAATCTTTCAGGCTGCCGGAATATTTTAATATTTTCCAAGCTGAAGTTTTCGGGAGAAGGAGAGCCGCTAAGCTTACCAACATCGCTTGAAACACTATTAATATTTTCAACTTATACACATGAGTGCGGTTACACTTATACACATAAGGCGGTTATTAAAGTCTGACACCGCAACATATTTCGTCAGAAAAGCAATGAATGAGCATAGAATAAAACCTCTACCATTAAAATATATTATAGGCCGCAGGGGCATTTTGGGGAAAGAAAAAATTAATGAATTAAATTTAAAATAATATACTTACTCTTAAGGTCAGTAAAAATGCCTCCACTTCCGTTTCAGTTTTCCGTTCCTTTACGGCGATACAGTTCCTGGAATGAAAATGATAGTAAAATAGTTAGAAATGAAATATAAAAATTAATACACATTTTGAAAATATTTATTGTTGTATCTTTAGTGCTGAAAACTAACTAACTATTTTTTGTTATACTATATTTCGGAACAAAAATTCTAGCAAAGTGTGTTCACATATTCATAGGCCTCAAAGGTGGTTATCTTTCTTTCAGAAGGATACATTACAACTTTTCACACAAAAGCTTCTTGATGGATTACTTTAAATATAAAGAAAGAATTTTTTTGGGGAGCGTTTGCAGTGCTGAAAGTCATTATTATTTCAGTATGTAAGTTAACTCATACATTCTACATTCCACTTATATTTTGAAAAAAACTATTCGTTTGCTTTTTTTCCTCCCAGAAACTAAGTATAGATAGTAAATTGCCCTCTTCATGTATGTAATTTCAACCTTGAGTCAAAATCACCATTAATCACAGTCATCACAGTTGACACCCACAATGGCAATGCTACTCGTAATGAATGTCAAATTTTCCATGTTCATTGCAACAATTTGCGTCATTTACTCACCTAATTGTTTGATAGACATCCTCAGCCATTGTAACGTCACCGCAAACGTAAATGTGTCCTTTCTCCTCGACAATCAGTTGGTAGAGTGAGTCGAATTCCTTTTCAATCTGATGCTGAACATAGGTCTGCGAAAGAAAAACAAAAAGAAAAACGTGAAAAATTGTTTCTCAGCTCAGAAATATGTACGTGGGCTCCATACATGATGCACAAAGAATTTTTGCTCACCTTTGGCGTATCTGGTTCACGTGACAATGCGAGGAAAACGCGATCCAAAATCTTCTCGCGCTCCAGCAGCGCCTTTTCCTCTGCATACAAATTCATATCCAACGTTCGGCAACCAAAGAAGAGCCAAACCTTCGAACGTTGCATCTTTAACTCACGCCATACCTCCAACTCTTGCCAGAATGAGCGGAACGGTGCAATACCAGTACCAGGACCAATCAACACCATTGGCTCTGAGGAATCCTTAGGCAAATGGAAGCCGGGTGCACTACGCACGAGGAAATACAATGGCTCTTGCGCTCCCATGTTGGCCAAATAATTCGAACAGACGCCATAACGTTCATTACCACGTTGGTTTTTATACTTAACGACAGCCACCGTCAAATGGATCTCGTTAATGACCTTACGTGGCGACGAAGAAATAGAGTAAAAACGAGATTGTAATGGCATGAGATTGCTGAAGAGCAAACCCGCTGGTGGTCTGCATGAACGGAATTGTTCCAGCACGGTTAGCAGTGTTGGCAAATGCAATTGACGCCACTCTTCATAGGCAGCAGGATCCGCGCTCAGTTTTTGCAAACGCTCAGTATCGTAATTGTCATCACAGAAATCAGCTAACAAATTCAACAAAACTTGCTGTGGCGGTGTTGTTATATCAAAGAAATGTGTTAGCAGTATGCGTGGTGTCTCAGCGGGTATCTTATCATGCGGTTCCCAGCAATTGAATGTACCATTTGGAGTCTTCTTCTTTCGCATCACTTGCACTTGCAATATCTCATCCGGATCCTCAAAACCGGTTAAACGTTTCAACACACCATTTACAAGGTCAGTGCGATTGGCTGGGAAGATACCAACATGATCACCCGGTTCATAATCTAAACCTGGTGCATAAATCTCAACCAAAATGGTAGGATTTTCATCGTCGGCAAGTTTCGTTAGATTGCGTGGCGCCGATTTCATTTTGTAACGTTGTACTTTCTTATTGTGATATTTCGATAGTGACTGATCAACTGTACCTTCACGATGTGAGGGTATCATGCGTACTGTACTGGCGGTTAGGGTGTCATCATGGAATGCATCAGACAAGCCATCAGCATAATCTAAATCGAATGTTTGACAAGCAGATTTGAAAACTTCTGGAGCCCATTTGCGGAAAGTTTGCTCTTGACCACACATTTCGTCACCACAAGTGACCTCAATTAGTCGTTCACCACCAAGTTCACCGAGTATCCGATCGAGGTAAATACCAAAAGCGCAGAAATTCGGATAAGTTGTGGAACCAAGCGCGAAGACGGCGAAGCTATAAAAGAATGAAATATTTGATATATTTACATGTGTGTTTGTAAAAAAAATATAAAATATATAAAAAATATTAAACTATTCTTAGATCTCGAACCTTTAGAAGTTGTGTAAGGTATGTTCTACCTTTCACCTGACATTTGGAGCTATCATTCAAAAGGTTTGACTAATGCTGGCTTTATACCTACTGAAAATAAGTATGTTTCAGATTTATAGAGGGTAGATAGTTGTATTCATACCGAATGTGGGCAAGGGAAGTCCTCTGTTAACCTCATTTCCACTGAATATGTTTAAGAAAGTTCTAGACGCAGACATTAGAGATAATCTTACGTCAGTTAGCATATCAAAAGCGGGTAGATCAACTGAGACTACACTTCACTTGCTCAACTCAACTCAGTATAAAGAAAGAGTTCTGGAGCTCAGATTTTGTTTTTTTCTGGAAATAAGTGGAACATTCAACAATGTCTTTAACAGATCAACGTTAAATAGTCTGAAATCAGTCGATGTAGAATCTATAGTTTTTCCGGAGATAAAAGACATACTGAGTTGCAGAAGCGTAAGGGCGCAGACTGGAAACAAAGCTTAACACTTCAAGTATTTCGGGATAATTTTGAACAAACCAATTTCTTGGAAGCTACTCGAAAAAGACAGTGTAAAGTAGTGGTAGATTGTTAATCCAATGTTAATCTGTGGTGACTTGATGCATTGGATTTCAAAAACTATTGTTAAGGTTACAGCAGATCGTTTCACTTTGCCCAGTGGGAACACCGGTCAGACTACTATACTTATCGTCAAATGGCTATGAGGAAAATAATTTGTCAGAGCTTTCGGATAGAGTTCATTTAGCGAGACAAAATAGACTACATGGCTCGTATTTTTATGAGGGAAGGAAGATGTCAGGCTACGGAAATAGATGGGTGGGTGTCATATCGAAGTCTGCCAACGGATCATACGGTATATATACGAATGAATAAAAAATGGCTAACTGTTGGACGCCACAATTTAATGCACTGAGTTGGACCTCAGGGAACACCACAAGAGCAAAATAAAATATGAAAGACGCTAAAGACTCTGCTTATTGAATTTGACGAAGAACAGAAAATAAAGACGAATCCGAGTGAGGTGGAACTGTATAACTGAAAACTGAAATAATAGCCTGCAACGTTGCCAAGATTACTTGTGGTTCGCTCTTTTTCGAACGGTGGGGGTATGTTTAAGGACATGCCTCAACCTTCTGACGTCAAGGATTTCATTTGCCATGATTAAACAATTTAAAAGAAGTTAATCCTCATAGGAAACCATGGGCGGATGATACAGGAACATATGGTCCGCCAGCGGCACTTACAACATCTACGAGTACACGCTAAACAAATATTGCTAATGGAGTTCGCACCGTAATCCCTTGCGTTGATTTAGATCTCAGACAATCCTTCAAGCTTTCAAAATACTGCAGTTTCTTCCAGGCTGAAGTCTTAACAGAAGGAAAAGCTGCTGAGCTGGCTAATAACGTAAGAAATTACATGAAAAACATCAATAAATACGTTGACAGTTATCAAAACCACAATTAAAGCAATAACCTTACATCGTATTAGAAAGAGCGAAATATTCTGTTCAATGCCAAAAATACATTGCAATAGCAAAGGAAAGCATATCAATTTTTTATTTACATGTTCTCAGAAGGACCGCATGACGGTTAATGGCCAAACAACTCTACCAGAATAAACATTAGTAGCGTTTGCATATGTAAGAGGTGCATGGAAAACATGAGAGTGACGTTAGAACACCTTCTTCTGCTGCTATCCTGCCTTATCTATAACTCGCTTAGACATCTAGGAGCTTCGAATTTCAAAGGACTAGGAGAAATGTTTAAATTGGATGTTAATACTCTCTTAAACTTCGCAAAAGTCGTTGACTAACGTCCTGCTTTAGCTCTGATTAAATTAGACTTCCATCTGGCACTACAAAGGACCAGCAGGTCTATATATTTAAGGCGCAACATTTATAATTTTCATATGAATAAATTTATCTTAATGAATTGCTTAAACAAATGATTCTAATATGAGTAAAAAAAATTTTTTAACTTATTCAAACTCACAACTTGTAAATTTCACTTACCTTAATTTCCTTAAAGGCTCTGACTTTTTTAAATCGTCAATATTTAATCGCTGATATTTAGGTGAAGTAGTGTCAACGCTGGGCCGAGAAATAGATGATAGAAAAAATATTATAAATTATAATTTGTAAGTAAGCAATATATGGACGATAAAACAAATGTCTGGCGTGTTGTAAAAAAGTTATAAATTAAAATTATATATCTGTAAGTATACATACAAACAAAATAAAAATAAATTATTTTGAAGATTAAAAGAAATTTGTTTAAATTAAATTCCAAGGAAAGTATGACATAAAAATATAAAAGAGCAACAATGATACAAGAACAGAATGGTCTTTAACATAATATCAATCTGACACCAAATGATTTTTTGAGAATAAATCTTAGAAATAAGAAAAAGAACGTACTTTTGATACAGAATGGAATATATACGCTATCTTATGTCTGGCACCCCTGCTTACTCGCTATAACCGCCCTTCGTATAAGTGAATTAAACCAATGGAGTATACATATATAAATATGGCGCTTTGCAACCGCTATAGCGATTTTAGGCCGAGCTCCTCTTCCAATTTGTGGTTTTGTATCTTGATGTTTTTACCAACAAATGGGTATACTAAGCCGCTTCCGAAAGGCTGATCTATTCTTATAAGTTTTTTTTCTTGTCGAGAGGCGAGAGCAATTAGAAAAAATTTTTTTCTATAGTTTTGGATGTTGGTCGAACCTGGGCTCGAACCTTGGCTTTCCGAATGGCAGTATGCACTGCTAACTACTCGGCTATCGCGGCCGCTAGTGGAGTAATAAAATATTTTAACTCTCGAAAATACTTCGAAGATTCACTTTCATAATAAATGGATCCGAACTCGAGGGAAAAGTCCGTCGTAGTTTGTTCTCACGAAACCCTTAGGAGGAACTGCTATTCAGGTAATTGCGCTGGACTGTTACCAATTTTAGCATCTGATGGTCAACCATAACAGGCACAGGTCCCAGGTCATACGGATATCGAGAGAAAATTTAAGGAGAACGAATTTGCTCTGCAAGGTAAGCAAACTCTTCTCGAAAAAAGGAGGCATTGATATGATTTTTTTCACTCGAAAGCTACCCCTCAAGAAGTTTATCCATTAACAGGCCAGAGTGTACATCCACATGGTAAATGGAGTACTAAAGGACCACTTGCTGTAGGAACTATAAAAAAAAAATATGATGATAAGGAGGAAATTATCACTCATTTTTCATGTTAATGTTGTGCTGTGGGGAATGTTGTATTTCGTGACTATCCATCTAGTCTAACCTATCGCGTGGTTTTCTCGCATGAGGAATTCTTTCGGGGCTGCTTGAGTGCTCCCTTAGGTCGCTAAGATCACACCTTTCGTTTTATATGCTTTTTATATCCTTGATAGTAGCAAGCTGTGGACGTATAAGAAATTTTAAAACATTCCAAAATGTGATTCAATTCTCCCAGCACGATTTGAGAAAATTGCGAAAGTTGAAAAAAAATATTTCCTGGGTTGGCTGAGATTACAGGGAGATTACAAACAGGCCTGCCCATATGTATACCAACGAATATGTGTATATGTATGTATATTTTAAATCAAATACAGTCCTTTTAGGCATTTACGGTGTATACATACAAACATACATACATTAATATGTATTGTTTGACAAGCATGCGGTATGTCCGAGTTCGCCCACACGGCCATGATACGCTTTTAGCAGTTACTGACAGCGATAATCAGTGGCATTATAATTGTATGTGTGGGCGCCTCAGTAAAATTTATTGTTTTTCTAGGTGATGCTGGTAAGTAGCTGTACATATGTATACATGTGGATATATAGTGGTCAAAGTGGCATTCAAAAAATGCAAAAAAAAGAATTCGCACAGCCGCCAAACAAGTAATTTCCAGTAGAACAATGAAAGTTCAAGTACTAAAAAATTACAAGCGAAAAAGTGAAAAATAACGAAAGGATGAATCATAGGAATGAAAATAAACAGGTAGGGAAGGTTCAATTAGAGTAGAACTGAATATTAGATAAAAAACTCTGGTAAAAGAAATGTTTTTATATGACAAAATTCGATATTATTTCAAAAGTACGGAACAACTGATGAATCAGAAATGAACAAAAATTCGGTTTAATGAAGTGTAGGATTAGTTACAACTTAATGGAACGTATTATTTAAGGAAGTCATTTATGTTAAGTTATAAGAATGTCAGAGATGTCGGCATTGAAAACTGTGTCGTGCTAAAGCCCTCTCATCTCGATGAACACGCGAACTGCTTACTGAATTCTATCGTGTCCAGTTTCGTCTATTTAAAATACAAAACTGCCTCAGCTTAAAATTTCGAAAGTACCAAATTCAAAAAATTCTGAATTCCCTTTCATAAGGCACAGATTTACCATTGTTTCTCGTCATTATATTTCTATAAATAACTCAGTTTATACTTATTACTGAGGAGTATTTAGATGAAGGCAATTTATATACCCTTCATAGCGAGTATAGTCATGAAAAACATATTTACTCTTTTATAGTGAAATATCCTGCCTTTACAAGCGGCCTTGAGGATATTTCGTGGCCGACATTTGAGCATACTTGTTAGTGTGTGTGTGCGTGTGCAAGAAATGCGTTGTTTTCTTTGTGTTTCGGGGTGAAATCGGGCAAAGCGAGTGCGAGTGCGTTGTACAATAAGTGTAGTGACAAAAAAAAAAGGCGAAACTGTGAGTACTGAATAAAATAAGATGGAAAAACTTTGGCGTTAAGGAAATGTGCACGGATCGTACTGAAAGTAATGAAGTGGCAGTTAAAGGTAAACGAAATGGTGCCACTTGAGTGCTGTGGTTTATTCATATCTCTTAATGAAGAGATTATTGGCTTTACATTGTAGGTGGAAAAGGTATTCAACCCACAAACGGCTTAAGAAGGTTCATTTATTTTTCTTTTTATTTAAAATTTATTATTTTAAATGGGATGTATCCTTTCTTCTGGATATACAGGTACACTGTCAGAGTTTTACTTAATTCTTACTCTTGCATCCACGTCGCTCAACCTGGAAACGTGAGCAATCATTGCGCAGGATGCGGTAAAAAATCCGCGCTCGTTGGGTCTTAGTACACGAGATCGCTTAAGTCTAGTTGTCTTGCCCCAATCTGCACTCAAGTGAGATTCTTCAACCTATCTCTGATTTGCGCTCAAGCCCTGAAGGAGGAGAAGAACGATAAAACCAAAGGCACTTCCTTTCAGCTCCTAGAATATACCTATTAGCGCTATGCCACGAGACATCGCTTAATGCACTGAGGCTGATCTACTTCGCCGAGGCTGAAGATATGGTGATCTGTAATACCAGATTCCGACACAAACTACTTGTCGAAAAACTCGAAAACGTCGTGATAGACGTAAATGTGCGTACTATACGAGACACTAATTTTGGCTCGAGTCACTATCTTGTTGTAACCAATTCGTCTCTGTGCAGCAAAGAACGCGTTTTAACAAACGTTGAAAGAGCTAAAATCACAACACACAGACGGATTGTTTTCTTTTCTTTTCGACTTGCGCTCCTGCTGTCTGATATCATTATCAGCACCTTGGTATAAGGGAGAGGTGGGACGGCACTTCAAGCTCCTTATCAAGAGCTTGATAATATGGCCGACAAGTATACTGCTCACAAACTCTATGAGGAGAAATGCGAGGAAGGTATTTCAAGAGCGGAGAAAACGAGGAAGTTATCTACTGAACGATGTCTACTAATATACTACTATATACTTTCCAACATATCCACCTAGAGCTGCATTTATGCCGCTATGTCTAAATTTTGTATCTCCCCAAAACTTACGACACCTGTTAAAACTGGCGTTAGACAATACAATAAGTGCAGTCAGAATTGGTAAGGACATCTCCGAGTCGTTCAGTACCAAGCGATGTTTCAGATGGGTTGACTCTCTATCCTGTGGTTTCTTTAATTTAATGTTGGGGAATATAATAAGAGCTAATGTGCTAAGGAGATGTGGTTCAATGTTTTATAAAAGGCTACACTCTTGTCAACAGGTTATACTTAAGTAGGCAATTGAAAAGTTAAGTCCTCTCTCGATGAACAAAGACCAAATTATACAAGTCCTCATTATTCCTTTCCAGCCATGCGGTACAGAAGTGTGGACGACGACGGCATCTGATTAGTCGTCACTTAGGGTTTTCAAGAGAAAGATTTTGTAGCAGATTTGTGGTCGTTCGCATATTGGCAACAGCTATATGACAATAGCTTAATTCTGCGAATGGAGAGACTGCGGCTTCGCTGGCTAGGTCTTGTCTTCCGAATGAGTGACAGCTTTGAAAGTTTTCGACGCAGTAATCACTGAGGGAGCAAGGGAAGAGAAAAACTTCCACTCCTATAGTAGAATCAGATGGAGAAAAAACTGGTTTTACTTGATATTTCCTATTGGTGCCAAATACTGAAAAGAAGAAACGACTCACACGCTGTTGATGACTCGACATTTAAATTTATATACTTTAATAAGCAAAATCACACTCGTACTTTACCGCAAAGCCCATTAAGTCCTAACAAATTTTTTCATCCAAATCTCTTACTTACCTTTTATCTTTAACTGTTTCCACATTCTCACGAAAATCATACAAATCTTGAGAGAAGAGCTACATGTTATCATAGCACGAACGCACGCACGCATACATATGTAAATAAACACCAATGTTGAGGCCATTAAATCCAAGTAGTTCACAACCCCAGCAGTTCGCAGGCCAAAGGCAAACGGCAACGTTTGATGACGAATCAACAGTTTGTATAACATAAAACATGAAATGAGAAGAAAATAAAGCAAAAATTTGTCATTAGACGCATGTAATGAGGCAGACATTAGGAGCTCATTAGTGCAGAAGCTTAAATGCAATCCGTTACGTATACGCCACGTAGCACACTGTTGACGTGCACGGCAACATCTCATTTACAATTTGCATAAAAACAGCAGTTTACAGTAGACCATAAGTGAACTTTATCATATTTGCTTAAAGCTCCAGGCTTTAATTATTTAAGTTAATTTTTAGTTTCACTTACCTCACCATTCTCAGGTGGATCACCATTACCAAATGTAGAGGCAACCACTAACAAAAGAGACTCATGCTCTATTTTCGATATATCATAGTCGGCCATGCAGTAAGTCTGTGGAAAAAGAAATTAGAAGTTTAGTAAATAAGTGAATTTCGTAAATGCGTTTTAAGTTTTATATACAAAGGCACGCAAGAATGTTTCTGTAGCACAGATGTAAATTGGTTAATAAGTAATAAAAAATATTTTTAAATATTGAACGACCTGTGTGAGCTAAATTAACACACCTAAATATGTTGTTGGAAGCTTTAGTAGGAGATTAGTTAGCGCATACTACCATTAGGTCCATCTAATTTTCAAAATTTTCGAAAATTAATTACTATAAAAGAAAAAAATTATGCTGATTTCTCTATTTACGGTCGCCCCTCTGCAGGGAATATCATGCCCTCCGAGTGTATTTCTGACATGAAATAAAAGCTCCTCGTGAAAACCCTTCGGTCTTTCAGAGATAGCTTAGAATAAACTGTAGTTCGCTCCATTTGTTGTAAAAAATATGAAGATGCAAAGCGCCAATTCAACATTTTCTTGATTTTGGTTTCATATATCATTTCGAGGATTATCACTTTTGTTCATGTAGTGTGAAAGATATAATTCAAAACGGAAGCGGTAAATCTCGTACCCAATTTTATAAGCTTCTATTCCTCTTGGCACCGAATTACCAGTACACAAGGGCTCTAAAATGTTGGAAGAGATTCCAAGTTCTGACCAATATTGTGCTGTACCTGAACCCAATAACTAGTCAAGTTTTTGAATTTTAAAGTAAATGACAGCGATCCGAAATTGTTATTCCAGAACGAGATCAATGGAACTTACTTTTGCCGGGAATGTCTTCCACCTGATTTAAATATCATGACAAGCAATTCACTTGCTACCTTGGCTAAAAGAACGGGTTGGCTTATTGCGGCAATTTTTAAACCTTAATGGATACATATAAGATCTTGTACGAACACAAAGAGTAGTCTGAAAAAGCAGTTCTGCTTCACATTGGCTGTTTACGTACATGTTTCCATTCCTATGGGTCATTCCTTAAACTTCAAGGAAATCCGCAGGAGCTCAGACTTGGTTCTTTGCAAATTTGAATAACATATAGAGGCACTGGTTGAGAAGTGTGCGGAGATTAAAATATCGTATAATACAAACTTATGGACAAAAAAAATTTTTGGAATCCTAGGAAGCTTATCCTTGTCGAAAAGAACGTCCTGCTATGGTGCATTCTTTGGTTCTTTCTCTCTTCGCCTAAAGCTGGGATTGAGTAATATCAAAGCTTTCAGGCTGCTCAAGGGTAGAGTTAAAGGAAGGTTCTCATTGAACCAGATATAATACGGCTTATAGTTGACCCACAATTCATCATAACTGCGACGAATTCTCAAAAAAAAGGTGTATTGCCTAATGAGATGCAAACAACATAATCCTCAGTTCTTTTTCGACTACTTAACAGCGTATTTAGGAGATGTGAGCGAAAAGGTAGATGAACGATTTATCCAAGATATTAAGCAGATCAAAAGAAAGATATTAGTTTAGATAGGGCATCTGCATGATGACAGATTACTTTTATACCCTGCAGAGAGGCCTTCCAGATAGTTCCCACATGTAAAAGTGTAGGAAAAAGAGTTTCACAGCTATATTTTATTTTAAGATGATAATTTGTTTAAAATATATTCAGGAACGTTCTTTAACAATTTGAAAGTTATTTTCAGGTTCAGAATACCAAAGATTAAAATTAAAAATATTTCAGCTAAAATTTTACTTCATGCGAATTTATATTTAAATCTAAAAATATACAAGAATTTATTTGCATTATTCGAGTCAATAATCCATCAGGAAGATGAACTACAATCAAAATCGCCTCAAACCTATGTTATATATGTATGTATGTTTATGTAAGTAATATATATATATATATATATATATTTTAAATATATATATATATATATATATATATATATATATATATGAATATGCGCAGTAAACTATACATATGTATGAAAGTACAATTCCTTCGTGATCACACTCATCGATTATATTAAAAACGAAAGTCGCCTCAATATTATCTTAAGGACAATGACGACGTCTTCTCACATATTTTATCAGAACAACAAGTGATGCAAGACAAAGAGAAGAGGCGTAAGTCATTTGTTTAATATTTGGAGATATTTTATGATTCGTATTCGATGATAACTTACAAATTTTCTTGGGCTAATATTTTTTGTTGAAGAATTCTGCTTTCTCTACTCATATTTATTAAATGATTTACTAGATCTGTATTAAAAAAAATTTTTTTTGGAAATAACGTTTGAACAGACGCAAATAATTTAAATAATAAAAAAAATTTAAAAATTAAATTAAACCATTTTTCTGTAACAGCAATTATATTATATTATATATATACATATATATATATATATATATATATATATATATATATATATATATGTGTGTGTGTGTGTGTGTGTGTGTGTGTGTGTGTGTGTGTGCTTGCATAGGTTACTTATAGTATATAAGTGTATTTAAAGATACTTTGCTGATGCCTTACTGATGTGTATTAAATTGGGTTTTCTCTCATTTAAGTCAACTATTTACCAGTTAAAATAAATACATATAAATAGCCATTTAACGGTGATCTTTTATACATATGTATCTGCAAACCAAAAAATTAAAGAGAGAGGTTTTTGTTGATGAATCTCGTTTAATCTTATTGAAACCGAAGGCATTTATTGCTATAGAAGATGGGGGTGACAGGCGGCGCACGGGCCCGAGGCGACGGACATGAAAATACCATTTAAATTTCGAATGATTCCATTGATAATGAATCGTTTCGTAATATTGGTATATTTCGTGTAGTGTCATTGCCTAGCTCACACTGGAAATCAGCAACATTGGTTAAAAATTTAATTGAAAATATACAACCAAAGATTTCCAAGAGGACAAAATTGTGGGCCAAGATTGGAGGAAGATATAGGAAGCTTATAATACAGAACCTCAGTGTCTGCATTGGTTTGCACGTTTTTGTTCTAGAAATTGTAAGATAAGAGATGATTGTTCACTTTCAAATTAATATATTAACAAAAGAGATCTTGGATTTTGCAAATATTCGCCATGACAGATTATGATTGTTGTGCAGCGGCATTATAAGTTTAAAGTCTGATTTGAGCTACTACCTTCGAATATTTACTATCGTCAACTATTGAAACTGAATGAATAAATCAAGAAAATAAGATCTATATTAGCTAATCGCAAAGGCATGAAATTCCGATAACGTCAGACGCTATAACTCTTTGATGATCCGTTTAAAATTCATGTGGAACTGATGCACCTATAACTGTCACTTAATGCTCGTATCATTAGAGTATTATATACCTTTCACACATTTTTTTTTATTTTTGGACACGGCAATGTCAAATTTCCAATTATGCATCAATTTTTACTAGTTAAATACTAGTTCATTTATGTATGGCGAATACGAATTTTACAAAAATTCTGATTCTGATTCTCAAGCCTGTTAATGACAATCTCTAGTCCATCGATTATCGTCACTAGAAGAAAGTAACGTTAAGATGCTTTCTTTAGCAGAGAAAACAACACGCATATGATGTTCTAAAAATTAGAACAACATATCGGACGCATATGATGTTCTAAAAATTAGAACAACATATCGGTGGAGTGTGAGTGATTTTTGTCTGATATTTTTTTTATTTCTTTAATGTACAAAAAAAAAGAATTTTGACAATCAATTCAAGTTGGCTTTTTAAATAATCAATATCAGATACTTTTTTCTAACAGGATTTACTTACTTTTGTATTGAATGCGTGTCCCATCAGCTCTGTCAATTGTTTAGCATAAATTTCAGATTTACCCGTCTCAGTGGCATACAAAATAGTAGCTTTAATACGTTTCGACAAGGCACGTGTATATAAGATCGATGTAAAGATAACGGCTCTGGAAGGAAGAAGAAAAAAATAATTAAATAATACGCAAATTTTATTTGCATAAAAAAATCACTAAAAAAGTTAATAAAAAAACTAATAGAAAGTTATAGGTTCATTTGCTATTATTTTTATTTCCGCAATGCTGTGAATTAAATCACAATCGCTCAATTCTTGTATTCAAACCCATACTAATGTAAATAAATTCAAATCAAACTCTCTTCATACTCATACCCGACAACATGTATGAACTTCTATACGGTGTGTTAAGCCGACTAAAAATTGTATGCTTGAATGCCAGCATTTGAAAATGGCACATGATTGTTCATTACACCGTATATCATACATCTAACGTTAGGGACGTTCGACTGACTAGGATGTATTCATATTCAAAATTTTATGGAGCATAAAAGTGACTTAATTTATATTTTAAGTGTAAAAAAATATTTTGGTGTTTAACGGTAGTTTTCTATCATGAAAAATTTAATGAGAGGCAATATTGAGAATTTGAAAATCAATTTTAAATAAAGCCAGCGTTTTTTTTAAATTATATTATCCTTTACTGTTAATTATATTATGTTACTGTACAATATTTGATCCTTTTTAAAGGATTACTGTCACACATTTGTATACATTGAGCCAATAACTGCTGAAATTTCAACATTCCGAAGGCTGCCAAAACTGAATTACAATTTACAATTAATATAGGCATTTAAGTCTAGAATACTTTGCATGTACATATGAATGAAAATAAACAGGCTCATGTGTAAGTGAAAAAGTGCTGTCCTGACTTCATGCAGCCAGTTAAATAATCTACTTAAGGGATAATCTGCTTGTAAATGTTGCAGGCAACCAGAAAAGCATATTTCTCGTTTTGCATATCGCACACCTGTTAACGTGATAATGTAGAGATTGGTCAGCCCACATTATCCAATAACTTACTCATACCATACAAATGTATGTTAAGTTTAAATAATATGTATCATTCAATATTGGTCCGTTCGAATTTGCATATTCTCCCGGTAGCATACTAGGTTTGTTTAAAAATATCAATAAATATTGACCGAATGGAATGAGTTGAATCATATATTTAATGAATATGAGTCAACTTATTCTTTTGTATTCAAATCCACCCGTATTTATTGCAACACAGTCAAACTACAGATTCAGCTCTTCATACTCATACGCCAAAACATGTATGAAGTTTGACCAGTCTGGCGATTTTCTATCCTTACAGCCGACGAAAATTGGTATGATTTGAATTAATACTAATACATCGTGCGTATGTTTAGGGTGCTCTGTTAACATATGACGGCTGATGATCGATGCATCCATAGCAATGCCAGATACTTTTGAATTTGACTCTGCTGTCACGTTGAAAGCGGACGCAACTTATATTTACAAATAAGGCCAAGAGAATTGTGCGTAGGAGTGGATCAGAGCATTGGCGTTCGGCTGACCACTATGTATTCATATTCCAAATTATATGAGTGACTGTAAATAGCGCAAAAGTGACTCATTTGCTTATCTCTTGTGCCGGCCGGTGAATTTTGGGTTCAATCGTATATATTACATACCATTCATCAATTAAGTTTATAAATTTTTGATTTATACTTGTATAATCCTATTCATTTAAATAACTTTACCTTGCAATCTGTTTAAAGTTGAACTTGCGTCTGGGCTTAATTTCACCGCGTTCTTTCTCCCAAACATGTATTTTCCAGGCCGGGTGCTGGTAATCGAATGATGGTCTCAAATAGTATAGGGAAAATTCTTGATGAAAGACGGGCGTTACAGAACCAGATAGTGGAGGAACTATCCAAATCCAGTCAGCCGGACAACCGTTTCTGAAAGATAGGAGATATTTCAAATAATCATTATTTAAATCTTAATTTATTTTAAATTGTAAGACTCCACAGCGTGTTATATTCTATTGTTTTAAATGAAGGTGGAAAGGTGGCTATAGTTTAATTTGATGCTACGAGGTTTATCAAAGATTCTTTTGTTTTCAAATATTGTTAACTCTTAAATTTTAACTCACCGTGTTTTAGATTCATTTTCAAAATGTTTCATAAAGTTCTCACTGGCGGTGTGGTGATCCAGAATAGTGATATTACGACTTTGGAAAGAATACAAGACAGCCAAATTGACCTCAACTAAAGCTTTATCCTTCCACAAAGAGGAAGTGGTACGAGTGTCAAGTTCCATTTTATTAGCGACGGTCTTGAGAAAAAGAAATAATAAATTAATTAAAAAATAAGTAGATGTTCATAAGAATAATAGCTAAAAAATTAAATCATAATCGTACAGTGTCCAAATTTAATGGGATCATCATATTTTCTACAAAGACAGATGTGATGATCCCATTAAATTTGGATACTAAACACTCAATTAATTACAATATATCGCGTAAGCTCGCTGTTATTTGAATTTTTGATGTTGATAATAATATTATTTTAAATTATATTTTTAATTTACGCGTTTACATATTTTAAATATTGCTATAACCCTTTAAGAAAAAACGAAATTTGGAATTCTCGAAAAAATCGGATTATTTACACCTCTGGAGTCTACTTTTAATAGTGTCAACGTTGCAATAGGGTCTCGTTATTGCATATTTGATAAATTTAGTATTTGGTATTATACGCATTTTGTTTTTGTAAATTAATAAATACATCAACTCATGATTGGTACTAATACCTTCTCACACATTTCTCCTTCAACAAGCTGTAGAATCAGTTAACTATTCTTACAAACGCAAAATAACTTATTCACTCACCTCCAATACATTTCGGCGGTTTGTATCGCACAAGTTGCGGCAACCAATTTCGGTAGACATATACCAACCACTAAATGCTGTTGCAGGGAATTGAATACCACCAACATCGAACATCATTGAAGAGACAGCGGGTAGAGCGTACCACCGCAAATTAAGATCAGCGAACCATTCATATCTAAAGAGGAAATGCAAATATAGCTTAAGTAATTGTCAAAAAAAGAATGAGCTTATTATAAGAACAAAATATATCTGTACACTCTTGTCAAATGCACTGCACATAGGCCAAAACGTATTCCAAAGAAAAATGCACTTTAGAATGTATTTTTGACGGAGTAAGGATCAATTTCATATTTATTTCATATTTTATCAGTTAGATGTTAAGTATGTATGTATGTATGTATTATGTGGTATTGAAAAAATTTTGACGAAAATTGATAGATATGGATCATATCGACAAAAATTTTAATATCCGTATCCAACTATACTTTTTTGAATGTAGTCAAACCACGATTTTGTTTAAGTTTCAGACAATCTTCATACTCATACGAAGCAATATGTATGACGTTTGACTGATCTGAAGTGTTTCTATGCTGCGCTGTGATACTACTTATATACACAGCGCTGCAGATGATGGGTGATACAAATTCTGATACTACTACTCTACATATCTACTTTATAAATAAAACTTAATATTGGGCTGAAAATAAATCATTACGGTTATTTAGTGTTTAACGCTCCTGCAGCGGACTTATAACTCTGCTTCTGTCCAATACTCAGCGGTTGCAACCTCACGCTAAAATTATTGTGGATGCGTGTAGATCAGAATAATATCGTTCGACTGACTAAGATACATTCATATTCAACATTTTATGGAGGACTTTGAGCAGCGAAAGGAGTTTTATATTTGTTCGTATATTTTTTTTCGCCAAAAACAACACTTTTGCCATGCCTTAGCCACCCTATTTAGCAGATTTGGCCTCCTGAGCCCTTATCTTCTACCTATGATTGAAGAGGTCCTTGATAGGACTGCATTTGCTCCATTTATTGTGATAAAAACAGAATCAATCACTGAAAACCCGCAAGGATATACCTGAGAGTTTATCGGAACTGCTTCAAAATTTAAAAATAAAAATGGTAAAAAAATACCTACTTCGAAGGCACAAAAAAGAAATCGGTGACTATATAAATTTCCTCATTTTTTGAACACCCCTCGTTTAAGTATTTAAATAAAGATAAATTCAAAAATATGCAAATTATGCTCATACAATTCCAACAATGGCTGTATGCATGTAATGCATGTTGCAAAAACGTGGCAAAGTACGCAAAAATTTGGTTGTAAACTAAATTTCATGGTGATTTATCATATTATATTTTATCAAATAGCGGTTATAACTTTATAGTGTACTTTAACAATTTTTTTTCGCAAAAGGAACTCTACTCTTTGTTGAGGTTTTGATGGATTCAATGTTCGATGTTTGCTATTTTGAGCGTATACTTCTACATATATGTATAAAATTTTTCAAATTTTCAATAAAATGTTGAGAAAGCTATTTTATCTGGAATTATAAGGACTTTTCTACTATTGGCTTCTACAACCGGCGTATATTTATATTCGTGCAGTAACACATAACTCAAAAACTTAATATTTTCAAATATACATCCAATAATTTTACTCACTTCGGATGAGAAAAAGGCACTTCTAATATCAAATCTGGTGGATATTCGAATAGCTCTGGATCTTGACCATTAGCAGATACTATCAATGGCAAAATATCCCATTCTGTGCCTTTACTTTTCCAGCCCATCTTCAAGCAAACCTGTTGAGTGAGAAAGGAAAATTAAATTGAAATCAAAAGACAATGAGTATTATATAAGTATAATAGCATGCCAGAATTAATAATAAAAAACGCATCTTAGAATTTATTTGTCAGTTGGACTCAATCTTTAATGTAAGAAGATTTCAAAGATGTAAGTAACTCAGTAATATGAGCAACAGCACGAATTTGAAAAGAATTTAATTGTAATAATAAAAATTAATATAAAGGTCCAGATTATTTATCTTTGACTCGCTTTCAAATACATATTTGCCATTTAAATATTGTGTACATATACATAACATACTTACATCCGTAAACTCAGCATTTATAGGATCACCAATAATAGTGCCGTCGCTCTGTCTATACCCAGCATAGGAAATCAGCTGACTGTTCCAAATGCGATAGTCGTGAAGGCCATCGGTACGCTGAGGGAATATGGTGATAGCAGAACTAAAGAAAATTTAAATAAATAAAATGACATAAAACAAAATTAAAATCTAATTCAGTAACAACATTAAAAAATATCAGTGAATATAAAACAAAATGTCATAAAAAATAATACATATTTAAATAAAGAATAATGAAAAATAACATGAAATAAAATAAGATAAATTACAATAAATTAAAAAAAATTTAATGAAATTAAAGAAAAGAGAATAAAATAAAATAAAATAGATAGCGTAAGGTAATAAACAATAACATAAAATATAATAAAGAAAACAAAACCTAAAAAAATTTAATTTAAATTAAATTAATTATATAAAATAATAATCTAAAGTTAAATGAAAACAAATAAATATAAAGAAGTTACAATAACATAAAATATAATGAAACAAAAAAATAATATAAAATAATATGAACTAAAATAAACTATAAAAAAAAGAAAAGCTAAAAATTTAATTTTACAAAGTGAAATCAAATAAAATTAAATATAAATAAAATGAAACCAAATGAAAAATAATATAAAATAAAACAAAACAAAATATAACAAAATAAATTAAATTGAACTAATGGCTAAATAAATTGAGAAACTAAATCAATTTTATTTATATTAAAAAAGTTCAATGAAATGCAAAAACATAAAAAAAAATAAAGTCAGGCAAAAAAATAAAATCAAAAAATATAAAATAAAATAAAATTGAATTAAGTGGAACAAGGCGAAAAACATCTATATAAAGTAAAATCACTTATAATAAAAGGAAAAAGTATATAATAAAATAAATCAAAGTCGAGTCAAATCAAATGGAATAAAATTACTTAATTCAAACAAAATAAAATTAAAATAATTTAAAAAAGATTATATAGAATAAAAAAACTAAAAGTTTAATATGAGAAAAAAAAACAATTATATTAATTTTATTTATATTAAATAAGTTAAATAAAATAAAATAAAATAAAATAACATAAAATAAATAAAAAGTATAAAAGAAAATTAAATAATATATAAAATAAATGTAATTAAGCAGAACAAGATGAAAAAGTATGTAAAAAAAAATAAATAATAATAATATGAAAAGATATAAAATAAAAGATATATAAATATGAAAAGATATGAATAAAGTACAATCAAATAAATATTGGAAAAATAAAAAAAAAAGAATAAAAAATAAAAATAAAAATAAAATAAAATAAAAAATATAAAATTAAATAAACAAAATAAAAATAAAAATAAAAATAAAAATAAAAATAAAAATAAAAATAAAAATAATAAAAATAAAAATAAAAATAGAAATAGAAATAAAAATTAAAGTAAAAATAAAATTAAAATTAAAAAAATTAAAAAATTAAAAAAATTAAAAAAAATTAAAGTTTTTAAAACAAAAAAAAAATTATAAATCATTTAAGCTAAAATCCAATTAATCTTGGAAAAGTAAAATAAAAAGAATAAAATAAAATAAAACAAAATAAATTGAAAATAAATGATATAAAGTAAATAAACTAAAATAAAGTGAAATAAAATAAAATAAAATAAAACAAAATATAATAAATAATAATAAATTTAAAACAAAAATTAAAATAGAAAATAAAATTAAAATTGAAATAAAAATAAAAATATAAACAAAAATAAAAATTAAATTAAAATTAAAATTAAATTAAAATTAAAATTAAAATAAAAGTAAAAATAAAAACAAAACAAAAAAATAAAAATAAAATAAACATAAAATAAAATTATCTTAACGTAAATAAATTAAATAATTAACTTAAGAAGCAATAAGACGTCCAAACTTTGTATATTTGTCAACATTTGGAGATTAATTAATCCAGCTAAGTCGGATTTATTTTTAAAATAGTGTGTAAAAATTTAATTTTACTCTTACATAAGCAAAATGATAAGCATTATTATTTTGTTACATTTTTTTAGTAGTGATTTATTTTATTAGAGTATTGGCGATATGGAGAATTTTGTGAAGAAGATTGTTCTTAAAGCAACAAAATTTGTTTTTCTTTGTTGTATAACAAAATATTCATTTCAAAAAAAAAAAAAAACAGCGCACTTAATAGTTGTTGGTTAGTAACAAATTTAATGATGCAACAACAGATTACATGGCAGACGTTGGCTCAGTTGTTAGAGCACTCGCCTGTGATGCCAGAATCCGTCGGTTCGATTCCTGGCAAAAGAAGTCTGATGAGGAGATGTGGTGATCTCCGAAACAACTATTACTTCTAACAATTTTTCTTTGTTTTATAAAAAAATATTCAATTCAAAAAATTCTAACCAAATATGCCTTTGAATGAAGCTCATTTACTTATAACCACAAACAATTGCAGGCCGTATTAAACAAAATTGTTTTTTTTTATTCAATATAGTGAAAGCAAGACTTATTTCAATTTCGAATTAATAACAATATTCGATTTGGTTAGTAAGTTAGCCAAAATTATAAATCATATTTTGAAATTGATGAATTTCATTTAATATAAATTTATTTAACACTCTTCATAATAAGGGCATGTCAATCTTACAATAATAATAACAACAACTGAAAAAAAGCTTAGAAAATGCTTATCTGCACGTAATAAATATATAATAATTTAGTTCATACCATCTAATTCATATATGTTTATTTATAAATTTTCTAATGAATTTAAGATTAACTTTATTAATTGCGTTTGTCTTGTGACTAGTGGGGCATTTGTAATTTATTGCCGCACGTGACGTTTGTCTTATCGCCAGCGACTACCATAACAATACATATACATATAAACGATGCATATACATATACTAAATTATTTAAAAAAACAGACTGACAACATAAATACTAAAATTTAACATAACGACTAATATGTTAACACTTCAAGATTCTCAAAAAAAAAATTCCTTTATGTGAACCACTTTCCAATCATAATAAACATATTTACTTTGTTTTATAATTTAAAACAGATTAATATTTTTCAGCTTTAAATTTATCAGTACGTTAATAAGCTGTCGTAATTCGTTTTTATGTATATATGTAAGTATACATATATTAATATGCTTATAATAAGCATATGAATATTTTGATTTGTTTCGCATTAAATTGACTTACCGAATATTACCCTTGTTTGTGCCGTATTTGATGTGATTACACAAGACCTCAAACATGCCCCTGGTGGTGGTCACATGACGACAATCGAAAACCTAAATATATAAGAAGAATATTGAAAACAATTTAATTTGTGTAAAAATAATTAACATGTATATGCATGTGTGTATGTGTATTTTTTCATTCTGATAGCGAATTTTTGAAACGATTTTAATGAGTTTATTTGTAAGAAGAGTGCATTTCTTCATATGAATTCGGACAAAACATCCTTAATTCAGATCCGGTAAAGAAACAATTACAATTTTAATTGCTGGCATATATAAAATAAATGTTCATTTATTTCAATTTTTATTATATTTTTCTTCTACAATATTCTATTTTAAATTTTCGAAATTTTGTATTATTTGTTTTTCATTAAAAAGGTCAAGTGTGAAACTGATACTTTTTAATATAAAAAAAAATATGAAATCATACTACAAATGTAAATATTATAAAAATAATTTTTTTATTTAACTTGTTTATTTATGTAATTACAAAATCTTGCACAAATAACCACAAACCCACTAGATAACTGAAACAGAAATTAAACTGTCACTCCCACAAAACTCCTCAAAAACTACCTTAGAGCATATTTTTGCAGTTACTATAACAACATCCCATCTAGTTGTTACGTATTTTCTCATCTTTCGTAGCATAATTTTTTTCTTACCTTCAATTTGGACCACTGAATCCGACCAATACAACGTGAAGCATTACGCCAAGCTGCCTTAGCGCCAAAAATCAATTCAGCTTCGGTCAATTGATATTCACCAGTTGCTTCAATACTCCTCTGCACTTCATTCCATCTCGCTTCGTGAAGTGGAGTAGAGGCTCTGTAAAAGATGAAAAATTTAATACATTGTTTAAGCTAACACTAAGAATTTGTGTAAGTTTAAAACTAATTAAATGTAATTAAACTTACTTTTTCATTGAAGCAAAATATTGTTCTAGAAAGTCCTTCGCTTGATCGAGTACTTCTTGTTGTGGACGAGCCTCCAAAGAAGCAGTATAGAAACCCATAACACTACTCATACATGTCGAGTTGGTGCAGGATAGGTTCTGATATGACAAAGGAAAGGAAAATTTGTAAAAATTAATTTTTTTTTTTAAATAAAATAAAAAGGCGTCTTTAGGGTAAGTTGGCACAGTGAGTTGAAAAAGGAAGCGAGACGCATTTGCAAAGAAAAAAGAAAGTGGCCGAAATGCGTGGCTGCGAAGAGCTTGGAAAGATATCTGAAGCGGAAATTATCGAAAACTTTTTTAAATGCGGTGGCTTACAGAAGGCTTCACAACCGAAGCAAATTATGTAGGAACAAGAAAGGCGATCTGTTGGCCACTGTTCAGTTCATACTGAGATCATGCATTGAGAACTTCTTCTTGCTTAATTTCAGTGAGGAAGAAAATACAGTAGTTGGTGGAAGCAAACAACCCTTAAGCAACTAAGAAGTTATCGAATGATCAAACGAAAGCAATCATTTGCCGGCCGTGATATTCAAATACGGCGCCGAAAATCTGGAAAGACGCAAGCCGTAGCTTCTTTACGAAGTATCGTCACACAAGTGCATGCCTGACGTTCTGGTATGTATAAAAGTCGCAGTGTGAGTATATTTGACTGCTCATAAGTAATTTCTTAGAGCAAAAGGTATACCAATATGTTTTTATTGGGAAGAATCCAGATGGTCATTCCTCGCCTGGATAGTTCGTCTGCCTTACAGTTCCACTCAATATATTTTCTTGTGGCGAAGGATCCAGGCGAAGGATAATCTATTATTTTTGGCAAACTCTAATAGAGATTGCAGAGAATCCAGAAAAGAGAAGTTTTTAATTTTTTGGCAGCGGCCTCACTGTCACGGAAAGTAAAGATCAGCCTTCACAATAGTCGCAATTTCTGCACGAAAAGTGATCGAACAACTTCAAAAGCGCTTGAAGGGTTGAATTTTTTTAGATCGTAATTGAGTTTCGATTCATCGGTAGAGACAAATACCGTATATAAATAATAATATAAAAATGCATATATAGTCAAAGCTATCGTCCCACTCTTCCTTATGGCGATTAGTGTCATACACTCGTACATAGCTCTTACCAGTAACCAGAGTTAATCAGTAGCGTTACATCTTGCTTGGTACAATAATCGAATTTCCTTGGAAGATTATCAAGTGACAGAAAGTACTGACACAAAAATTTTGTTTGGGAAAAAATTGGCCGATTCCTTTCTAAACTACACCATTTTTTTCGTTAAAAAAATCAGAAAAGAAATTCTTCTTTACTCAAATTTTTCTGTTATTCGGATACTCACCCCTGGTGCTTTCAGATGCAATTTGTCATATACTTCCGGTTTTCCTTCGATATTCTTCAAACGAATGGGACGTTGCATGTGCATTATTGGACAACCTTTCGATGTGGATGGGCCGGCTTCATTTTTCTTGTGTTCATTTAATTCCTCGGTTAATTGCATATATTTATTGAGTTCATTTATTTGCTTTAAATGTTCGCTAATATCCTCCAAGCGATTTACGAGTACATCCTCACCCTTTTCTGCTTGAATTTCGGTCAATTGCAGCGCAACTTCTTCATCGATGACCAAACCGAGGTCGTTGCTTTCGCCTAAAGTGGTTGAAGGCATTTTTGTGTTTTACGAAAATATTTAAATTTCGAAATAATTTTTTTTAAGAAATGCGTTTATAATTTTATTATTTTATTATTGTAATTTAATTGAAATTTTGCGTAATTCAAATGCAAAAAAAAATTCTTCACAACACTATCACAGAATTGGTTAAGTATCCTTTTTTATTATTGTTTTTCATATACACGAAACAGTTGTTTTCGATGTTTGTTTTCAAAAATTTTAGGATACACTAAAACAATGAATTGAAAATTAACTGAGCAGGACTGCGTACTCAATCCGATTGTTGTGCATTTATTTATTTTATGACAATATTGATTGTATGTATATTCCGAATTTGGCGATTGTTGCCTTATTTGGCGACCAGCACCGACTGTACTCAATTCGCGCGTGCCCGGGGTTTATGTAAAATCACAAGTCTTTGCGAATCGCTTGCTATATCTCTCCTATTGCATACAGAATAATGTATGTAGCTATGGCAGCATCATGGTACCTAAGCTTAGCAAAACACAAAATAATAGAAAAATACGATCATAATAAAAACATTGATAAGGCCGTACGTATTTCGGCCGAACTCACTTTCTCTTCATTTTGTAGTTTCAAAACAAAAACAAAAAAAATTCCATCCTCGTCAGCAAAATCACTTGGTTGCCAGTCAACGCACGTGATTGTATTTATTCACATTTATTGCCTATGTATTTGTTTCTTCGAAGATAAGTCAGTCGAAAGCGAACATATGTAAATACGAAGCTGCCAAAGTCGCTTAGTGGCTTTTCGTGACCACGAATGGTCAATCAGATTGCAAGTTCAAAAGTCACAGCTTTTGTTGATTACAAGGCTAAAAATGTAGTGCTAGAACAATAAACCCAGCGAATACCACCTTGTCCAGTCCAACAGCCAAGAAAGGCATAATCTGCCAATTTTCTTAATAGAAAATATGACTGATAAATTACATAAAAGTAGTTTTTAAACTGCCTTGATAAACGAGTTGAAACTCAAAGTTTTTCCCCAGCCATAGTGTACTTGATGAGTAAGCTTCCATTTCACTTAACCATATTTTCGTTTTAGGGTAGGTTACTATGGGGTGTCTACTTGATTTGACTTAGGCCAGAATGAGATCTTTTGCGATATGACAATTTCGTAACCACTCCACTTCGCTATACAACCACTTCCTTGATGAACCTCATTAGATCACTTAGTGCTACAGCAGCTATCTTGGATCAAATTTGAAACCTAACATTGTCCAGTGCAGATACATAGGAAATGAGTAATAGCTTCCTTCTCAGTTTTTTGTAGGTATGTATACTGTCTTTTTCACAACTTTTTAAGATATTTTACGTGATCTCTGCATATCACACATTTCGTTCAGTTTACTTAGATTTCCGGCAAGTCGTTGTCTGATTTCTCCTTAATGCGGGCTGTTCATGAGTAAACTTGAGGAGTAATAGGCATATCAACAACGCGTTTTTATCGAATAAAATATTGTGAGTCACAGCAACAAGTGTTGCTGTCTCTTGATTCGCTTAACTATGCCAATGTTGTCGTACAGCTCATACAGCTCGTTCGATCGGCTGCGGTATTCGCCATTGCCAACGCGTAATGGGCTATAGATCTTCCGCAAAACTTTTCCCACGAAAACTCCTACATTTGACTCATCCGATGTCGACATCGTCCAAGCTTCTGCACTATATGTCAGGACAGGAATAATGAGAGACTCGTAGAGTTTGGGTTTGATTCGTCGAAAGAGGGCATTACTTTTCAATTTCGTGATTCTGCGCCGGATTTCGAAACTGACAAAACAGCTGGTGCTGTTAATACTGCTTCCAAAATATACGAAATTATCTACCACTTCATAGTTATGACTATCAACAGTGACGTGGGAGACGAGGGTATACTTAGCTCTGCAGAGCGTATTATTTTCTCCACCACCGAATTGAAGAAATCACACGATAAAGTCACTCTGTCTGAAACCTCATTTGGTCCTTCCCAATTTTGACTGCGCTTCTGGTATTATCCAGCCAGGGATATCAAATTCACACATAGCGGCGTAGAGATAGCCCCTTATCGTCTGTCGAAGGCAGTTTTAAAATCGATAAAAAGGTGGTGTGTATCGATTCTCTTCCTTTGGACCTTCTCCAAGACTTGTCGCATGGTGAATATCTAGTCAATGTTTGGATTTTCCAGATATGAAGCCACACTGATAAAGTCCAATCAATTGTTGACGATGGGCTTTAATATCCCACATAATATACTAGAAAGGCCTTATATGCGATTTTGAGAATGCTTATCATACGATAATTGGCACAGCCCAAATATGTATGTGTCATATACAAAACCCTCACCTTTCTGCCCACAAATACGATAAATGAAAAGAGAAACAGTGCGTCATTCATCCCTAATCTATAGAATTTTTAGAGAGCTATTTCAACCAAAGAATCCTCGCCAACATAGAGGTCGCCATTTTACATGATCTGATTTTATAGTTGCATCTAAGGTTCTTACCTTAGTTAAAACCACCTTAATGTCGGTAAAACATTAAGCTTTATGTAAAAGCACTATACATTTAACCAGATGTGTGCATCAATTTGTGCTTTCGAAACTTGATTAAATACTCAGAGAACTTGGTAAACGTTGGGCATTTTTTGGACAAATAATGTTTAAAAAATTCGAAATTTGATTTTACAAGGTCAAAACGTGATTTGAGCCTTAATTTCCAACTCAGCTTTTAGTCACTCAACTACGATAGAATCACAGACCTTTTCTAAAGTAGGTCAATTCGACTAAAGAAAATCGATTATCAATAGAAATTTATGATGTAATTTAGTGGTAATTTGAAGTATATACGTACATATGTGTGAAATATTTCTGGAGAAATCCTCATTGGCTTACCTATTCTGTTCATTTCATTAATTCGGCATGTTTTGCTTACATCCTCGCATTTATTTTCTTATTTTACATTAGGTCACTGCGTTTAATTGTAAATAGAAGCTATTTCAAAGACAAAAACTTAGGAAACAGAAAAAAATGTAATCGATAGCTTGCTGTTGTGCACTGGGATGGAAAATTATGTTTATATGTTGTATTTTAAGTAAGGACAATGTAGAAAGGTTAGCGTACTTGACTACTTAGAACAACTAGGAACAGTTGAAAGGCAATCCATTCCTTGGAAAACAGTACGCGGATTACTCAGTCAAAGGCTTTATCACACAAAAATTTTACAGTGGAGAGCAGCTAAAAGGATTCAGGAATTGTGTTTTCATACGATAGTACGAGTAGTAAATACTGGTCGCGATAATCTATTGCTCTAGAACAATTAATAGCGAAAAGTATTCTTCAACAAATTTGGAATGCCGTCACAATATTTTGGGAAAAATTTCTCAAACGAGTTTTTAATTACAAAATGAGTACAGCAATTGCACCTCAACCAGATATTTTTCGAAAATTTCAGAATGCGTAGTCTAAGCTAGACAAAAAGGAAAACGAGGTGTGTTCAAAGGAAAAAGTGAATTTTGAATTTCTTTGTAAAATACATATTTATTCATCAATCACTATTTTGTCCCCTTCAAAGTAATCCCCCTCGGATATAACACATCTGAGCCAATTTTTTTTTTTTTCAATCCTCGAAGCACTTCTGAAATGCGCTTTTCGGCATGGCCATCAGCTCTTTCTTGGATCCTGACTTGATCTCAATTGGTAAAACTCCAAACGCTTTCCTTTCATTGGTTTGTTTAGTTTTGGGAATAGGAAAAAGTCCCAGGCAGCAAAATTTGGTGAATATAGTGGTTGAGGCTTGATTACGGTGCTGTTTTTAAACAAAAAATCACGAATAAGCATTGATATGTGAGCTGGTGCATAATCCGCGATTTGTTTTTCCACAATTCCGATCGTTTGAGCCGTATTGCTTCACGCAAACGCTGCACAACTTCCTTGTAGTATTCCTTATTAACTGCACGACCTTTTGGCAGGAACTCATACCACGCCAATTAGTTGGCGAAAGCTATTTATTGCCTCAAAATTTATATTTTTAGAAATTTTTTTATTACTTACAGATTAAGATGGAAATATTATTAAAGATATATGTCTATTTATAATCAAACGGACGCTTAAAATCCGGGAAATTTAAAAAGTCCGGTAATTTTCTGAACACACCTCGTATAACTTAACAATTCACTTTTGCATGAAATTTCAAAATTAATTATTGTAATTTTTATTGCTATTATTATATATCTGATGAGCATATCTGATAAACGATAGATACATCATCTTGGAGCAAGTGATTTCGATCTTAAGGACGAAACATAAGCTGTATTTCCAAACTTTGACCTCAATGAGGCACGTGTTAACATAATTGGATTGGCCTGAAACTATGCAAATGTCAATTTCTATCGACACATAGGCTTCCGTGGGAATTTCAAAATTGATTGCTTTTCAAAAAACCTAATGGATTTATACAAACATCTGTATCAAAGCAGGTTCTTATATCTTTCATGGACATGAGATATATATAAACTTTGGTCTGAAGTTGTGAGTACCAGAAAGAGAAGAGATAGATACTTGTATATTAAAATTTATATCGATCAGATCAGAAGGACGAGCTTAGTTTATTTAGTCATGTCCGTCTGCCCGCACATCTGTCTGTAAGTCTGTCTGAACGAAAACTCAGTTTTTGAGATATTTCAACCAAACTTGGTACGCTGGTGTATTTTTATATTCAACCGATCGTTACCGGAACACATACAACCGATTCGTTCAGGTATGAGGGCTTTTGTCAAATATTCGTCATGAGAGCATCGTAGAGCGTGAAATTTGGTATTCTAAATATATATATTCAAATAAATATTGGTACTGAAAATCATCGATATCGAAGACTTTATCATGTAGCACCCATACAATCGATTTTTTCAGGTATAAAGTTTTAGATAAAAATAAAACTTCAGAAATGCATCTAAGAACTTGAAATTTTGTATTCCACACAAACAAACATTGGTACTGAAAATCATCGAAATCAGAATATTATATCATAGAGTTCCTCTAGAACTGATTTTCTTATATCATAAAGTACAGTACAATAAATTTGATGCATTCATGAAAGGTATAAATATTTGACATGACCGATGTCAGCATTTCTTTCTTGTTTTATCAGAAAAAAAATATCTATCGGGAATTCCCATCAAAGACTGTGAAGCACATTACCCACTCATTTCATGTCTCTCTGGGTGAATAACACAATGATGTAAAATATTAGAACAATTAAAATAATTTTAAGATATGCATATTACATATACATATATATACATGTGTTTATTTTAAAGTACCGTCATTTAATCAGTGACGCTTGTGCCTTTTCGTTAATTCGCTTCCAATAAATTCCCTTTGTAAATAAATACATCATCTCCTACATGCATGCATATGTTCAATGCTGTATCACTGAATCACGGTATCGTAGGTCAGTTTATTTTTATCGTACGTTTATTTTTTAAAGCTATGATAATTTTATGTGTGTTTCTTGAAATATACCATTGCAAATTAATAACTTTGGGGATTTATTATTAGTATTTCTTCATGTTCGTTTAGAAGAAAATGGAACCAATATTCAACTGGTTGCTGCTTGATATAAGTCATTGGCCGGTATTGTATGAAAAAAAATTTCGCTAGTTATTAGAAACTATGAATTTGGTATCGAAAGGGGGTTGGCTTTAGAATTGTATCTCACTTTCACTACTTATTGTGTCTAAACGCGTAGACCGAATTAATTAATTTATAAAGGCATTTATAGGCATTGAATTAGACTTTTGTTCACTTTTTGTTTTATTTGTTTATGTGTTGTAGTTTTCCTACAATGGTTTAACAAAATTTGCATATTTTCCTACTTTTGCTATTTACGTTGCACTTCTCTCACAAATTTTATCATATTAAACACATTTAATTTAAAAAATTTATGTTGAATATTAAGCTAAATAAAACAAACTATCATTAAATAATTAAATTTTTATTTGTTGATCATTTATAAAGTAGGGATAAATGTTTAAAAGTTGCACATTTTTCGACTTTCGATACATTTGCGCGATTCTATTTGGGTCTTTTTGATGCGTGAGAAACAGCATCTGACGATATTTTTGTACTCATATGCACTTTATTTAATAAATTTTATATATAAATTAAAAGTATGTGATTTATTGGATTATTTTCTTAAAATCTTATACTTTAAAGCGATACTTAATATTAAAATTTGTGCATTCATTGAATATTAACTGTCAAATTACGAAGAAAAGGAGACCAAAAGGAAAGCAACATAACCCATTAAACCAAAATGAATGGTGATATGTTCATTATTTCAATGCTCCCTGTGGATATAGTATATAGTCGGTTTTTGTCCCTTAAGGATTTTTTATTAAAACGAGGCCACAGGCCGCCAATTCGCAAAAAGGTTTCACTTACAAATATTGTGCAAGGCGAAACCGGTGTTGGTCCGGTTCAGGGTTACTTTTTTAAAGCGCGGCGCTTTAAACCGGACCAAAAAAAAGAACACAGGCTCTAAAATAAAGTTCATCAGCAACTTCAAACAAGGCAATCCAAAAAATTTGTTAATCTAAATGTAAATGACCGCTGGGTTATATGTATACTTTCAAAAAAGTGAAGTTTCTCGATTTTCAAGACCTTCCCTAGAGCTTTTTAGAAACCCCAGTGGGGGTAGATTTGCATTAATCAAAACTTTTATTCATTAGCTTTCGAATGAGACTAATTAGAGGTGCCCCGCCCCCTCCGTTTGCGCCCCACACTCCTTCAAAGTGGGATACAATTCTAAAGATTTCCCTCGAAAGGTTCACTGCGGCAAGAGCGTTGTAGTTGCGGAAAGTAAACATTCCATATGCGCGTTTGGGAAGCCATCATGTATAACTACATAACCTGTAACACCAAATACTTATTCAATAGGTACCTATTGAATCACTGCTGAAGCGATTTTGAGCCCGAAGTATTTTTTTCTAAACCGCCTCCCAACTGCTGATGGGTTTTTGTACGGAGCTTTTTATTTCGCATCAAAAATACACTTGGAGGGCCCTCTTTTATCTGTTAATGTTGTTGTTGTTGTTGTAGCGGCAAGCCTAGTCCCGTTTAGGGTCAGGCAAGTTCAGCTTTAGTCATCGAGGTCATCTAACGGGAGGCCCAGGAAACATGCTGTTTCGACGGGGTCGGACCAAAGGGAGAGGGGTGTTAGATGAGTCGGGTTAAGTGGGCATGCAAAGAGGTGGTTAGTGTCGTGCGGGGATTCTTTGCATGCGGGACATGTGTTAGGTATGTCAGGGTCGAGTCTGGATAGGTAGGAGTTTAGCCTACTGCAGTATCCAGATCTTAATTGTGCCAAGGTTACGCGGGTCTCACGAGGCAACTCGAGCTAACCCCGTTTAGGTCATCAGGTAATTTTTTATCTGTTAATAATATGTGATGCATAAATGGAAAAATTTACTATTTCCGTCACTTTTGACAAATCGTCGTAATTGGGACAGCGACGTCCAATTGTATTAACATTATTTATTTTTTAACATTATATATATATTTTAACATTTATTGTTCGATATTTAATTAAGTAAATTATAAATGAAAAAAGCGACACTTGTACTTCCTTGCGAACAGTAACACAATATAAGCGGTATAAGGCGAGAGCGGTAAAACAAAAACAATTATAAGGAGATTTATCTATGTAAATCTAATTCTAATGCAGAGACGCAAAGAGGAATAACAAAAGATAATATTTAGCGTTAACCCTTGTGTGGGTTTTCCGATAAACAATATTTTTAGCCAGTAAACAATTTTAGTTCAAGGTACAAATTGCGTACGTACATAACTTATAAAAAGGCATATCTAAACTCAACATTTATATTTGAATTTAACAGTTGATGCGACAGAATGAGAGCACTTTACGCAGTTTTATTACAGACACAAGGCGGTTCACCTACGAAACCTATTAGATATACTTACTAAAGGGTGATCCAAGTAGAGGTACCTTT
Organism: Neoceratitis asiatica; assembly: GCA_030068015.2. NCBI lineage: Eukaryota > Metazoa > Arthropoda > Insecta > Diptera > Tephritidae > Neoceratitis > Neoceratitis asiatica. The sequence goes on along the minus strand of CM061524.1, from coordinate 58,123,324 downwards.
TTCAATAGCCTTTCTTTGACAGATCACGCGTGAGTCGTGTGAAGCTGTCATGTTATTTTCGTTCAGTATTGTTTGGAATTTTATCATGGAAAGACTTACGCCTGAACAATTTTACAAATCATTGAACTTTATTACGAAAATTCACGTTCTGTAAAGAGTGTGTTTCGCGCGCTTCGCTCAACTTATGGTCAACATAATCGGCCTACTGAGCGTACTAATCGCAACACCATCACCCATCTTGAGACCCAGCATTCACAGCAACTCGGACTGACATATGGAACGACTTGGCGCATTTTACGTCGAGATCTTAAATTGAAACCGTACAAAATACAGCTTGCGCAAGATTAAGCCGCTCGACCTTCCCAAGTGACATTGCTTCCCTCTATGGGCTCTTGAAAAGTTCCAAGAAGATCCGATGTTTTCGAGCCAAATTTTGTTCAGCGATAAGCCCATTTCTGGCTCAATGAGTATGTAAAATAAGTCAAATTGCCACATTTGGGACGAAGAGCAACCTGAAAAGATTCAAGGGCTGTCATTTTAACCAGAAAAAACAACGGTTTGGTGTGGTTTGCGGGCTGGTGGAATCATCGGTCCATATTTCTTCAAAAGTGATGCCGGTGAGAACGTAACCGATTCAGGCCTAGAAGCAAAACATCACGCGTGTCATTCGCCAGATACCAGTCGAAATGCTCGAACGAGTCATTGAAAATTGGACTCAACGGATGCACCAACTGAGACCGCGGCCAGCATTTGAAAGAGATAATCTTCAAAAAATAAATGCCAAAGAAAGTTCTTTCGAATGATAATAAACTTCCCCATTAAATTTGAATTTTCTTTTTTTCTTTCTTTCAAAAAGTTGGGAAAAAGGATCACCCGTTAGATATACTTTATGAAAAATCGCTGAAGCGAATTTCAATTCTTGAGGTATACATCTTGATATTTTTCCAAGGAATGGATCTACAGTTTTTTCTAATCCGTTTCCAATCGGTCAATGGAGGGTCGGTCAGTGGTCGTAGGGACTAACTTTTTCTGCCGTGGACCGTACATATTGAAAAAATTCCATAACCAACACCTGAATCAGAGAACTTATAATAAATAATATTATGTTATAAGTTCTCTGCGATGGCACGCTGAAAAATCTAAAAATTATGTTCAGCGAAAACATCTAGTGAAAGAAGCAAAACAAAACTTCTCGTTTGCTGAGATTTGAACCCGAGACAACAAAATTAAATTCAAAGCAGCATAGCCGTTACGCCACAGACCACTTCAAAAATATGCGATCTAAATAGCTAATTGATGATGGCTTGACGGTAAAAACGGACAAATCTTCAATTTACAAAAAACTTATATACATGTGTACGTACGTACAGAATTTATAAAATACGCAATAATATCCAAATCAAATATATGACCCTCATTTGATTTATTTTTAATATTATGTTATATATAAATTATATTATATTTGAAATTTTTTTTCTGTTTTTTTTTCTAATAATTTAAGTAAAATTTCAAAATAAAAATTCGAAATTTTTTTTATTTAAATTACTTTTCCGGGTATCCGTATTCCTTTGGTTAAAATGCCAAATCCCAGAAAAATATTAACATAAGGAAGATAATTGCATACGATTTCTTTGCTTTTAGCAGAAAATCACTTGACCATAGCTGCTAATAACATTTACTTTTTCCGACGGCTGTTAAATTTGGGTGTGGTGAATCCCTTTCCCGATCAGGACATGTATGAAGTGGATCGAGGTTGCAATGAATTTGCACCTTCTTGTTGTTATAAGTTCTCTGCGTGAAGAAGTTACAAGTTATAATTTTCTATTAAACGCCTAAAACCAGGCAATGAGAAGCAGTATTCTCTAACAAAAATTAATCATAAAAGTATCCAATGATTGATAGCTGTTTACGTAAAGGGTGTTTTTACAGAGGTATAGAACTTTAAGTTGGCATTACTTTTCAAGATGGCGAACGATTTTACAGCTGTCAAGTGATTTATTCTCAGTTTGGTTTGGCAATTCATCATGAATAGACTCAAGTAAGGCGTAGATTCGTCGAATGGGCCCAAAACGAGATTACCGTTGTTCCCGATTTTCATAAGCGAATTTTGTTTAGCAATGAAGCGCACTTCTGGTTGAATGGCTTCGTCAACAAACAAAACTGCCGCATTTGGAGTGAAGGTAATCCTCAAGTGTATGTTGAAACACCATTACATCCAGAAAAACTGACTGTTTGGTGCGCTTTATGGGCTGGTGGAATCATTGGTCCTTACTTTTTCAAAAAACGATGGTGGCCAGAACGTTACAGTCAATGGTGATCGGTATAGAGCCATGATTACTAACTTTTTCATTCCTGAATTGAATAACCATGATGTCCAGGAGATGTGGTTTCAACAAGACGGCGCAACATGTCACACAGCTCGTGCCACAATAGATTTATTGAAAGACACGTTTGGTAACCGCCTAATTTCACGTTTTGGACCTGTGAATTGACCTCCAAGATCTTGTGATTTAACACCGCTAGACTACTTTCTGTGGGGCTATGTAAAGTCATTGTTCTATGCGGATAAGCCACAAACGCTTGACCATTTGGAAGACAACATTCGCCGTGTTATTGCCGATATACGGCCACAAATGTTGGAAAGTCATCGAAAATTGGACGTCCAGATTGGACTACATCCGCGCCAGCCATGGCGGTCATATGCCAGAAATCATAGTTAAAATGTAATGCCACAAGATTATCTTTCGGATAAATAAAATTCATGTCAATCGAATAATCCATCATTGTTTTATTGCAACTTAAAGTTCTATACCTCTATAAAAAACACCCTTTACAAAGAATTTTCAACTTTCGTCTGCATTATGATCGCCTGGTAGGATATGAGAAATGTACAAATTTGGTGGGTGGTGGAGAGGAGATAAGAAAAAAACACTTGAAAGGAATTTCTGCCGAAAAATATTGCCCGTGTCGTGTTTGCTACCAAACTCCTCCGAAACGGCTGGACCGACATCAGATCAACATCTATTAATCATACCGGGATTGGACCAGAGACTGACTTATTCGCAAAAATCACATTTATTTATGGCTCGATTTACTTGAAATTGTGTATACAGCTAGCTTTTTGCTTAAATTAGTAGGAAGACTAACTATTACTTTTCTCGCATGAAGGTGGACCATAAACCAACCGATCTACTTTAAAGAGTCATTTTTATAGTTGTTTTTATATGGAAATCTTTTTTTCCATTTCGATCTATTTGAAAAGTACCTTAATTTGATATGGTTGAATTTTTTAATGATGTGCTTAAAGTGGAATACTTTTATTTCCCGGAAAGGGCCCAGGGAAGGGTTCACCGATACATTGACTAAAGCTAATATGATTTCGATATAAGCATACGTTGCGCTGCGACTGAGGGTTCAAAGAGTTTTATTATATGTTAAACTTTATTGCGAATAAGCATAGATCCAAATGATGCATTTGGCTTATTTCGCGGCATTCTTATTGAAATTTTCGCCAAAGATTTTGAGCAGTTAATACGTACTAGAACAATAATATAATACAAAATTTAATATTTTGTGTTAGATGATGCTTAAAAAACGCCTTTTTATCATTATTTGTGTGTGACCCGCTCTGCTAGTTATATATATAATTATTGACCTAAATGGTTGATTCATTAATGGATCCAAAGCTTAAACCACTGATCTTAGGACCTTTAACTTGGAGGTCATGTTTTGTGTGTAATGTATTCCGAAAGTACTAAACTTTTTTATTTTATATTTCTTAATTTAATTTATTTTATTTTATGTCATTTTATTTTATTAATTTTTATTTTTATTTTTTATTTTTATTTTATTGTTTTTTTATATAGTTTAACATTTTTTTATTTTTTTTTATTTTTTCTTTTTTTTTTTTTTTTTTTTGCTTTATTTTATTTTATTTTTTTTATTTTTTTTTTATTTTACTTTATTTTATTTTATTTTATTTTTTTTTTTTTTTTTAATTTATTTTTTTTTATTTTTTTTTTTCTAAATTTTTTTGTTTATTTTTTTTTAACTTTAATTTTTTTATTTTTTATTTAATTTTTTTTTATATTTTTATTTTGTTTCTTTATTTTTTAATTTTTAATATATTTTTCGTATTTTCTTTTTTGATTTTTTTTTTTTAATATATTTTATTTTTATTTTTTTATATTTTTTTTTCGAATAACTGTTTTCACCAAAACTGTTTTACGGTTATCTAATGCTTACTTACCTGACGGACTTAAACCTAATCAAACGGAATTTGTTGGAATAATTCAAAGACATTTCCCTTATTACTAAGATATTGTGAAAATAACTAACAAATACAAGGACAATAGATTATTGATTGCAATTGGAAATATTTATTTAAGTATGCATTAATTAGTTGTAAATGTAATTGTGTGATAATTACACTTAAAGCTTCAACAAAGGTAATATACACACATATATGTAAATGTATTTGTTTGGTAGGTATGTTGTATTTATGCAAAGGTACATAGCAGGTTAACATTAATGAATAAAATATAAATTTTCTTCTAACAATATACATACATACATACATTAGTTTTAGAAATTTAACTATTTTCGGGAATTACAATAGGTATTTATTCGCCACAAGTACTCTTTAATTAGGAATTGATAATTTGCAACAAAGTAACATAAATTAGCTCAACGATATTAACACTTTTATAAATAAAACAATTATAATTTAATATTATTTGTATGTTTCAGATGATTGCCTATATAATATAATTAGATTTTATGCAATAATAGCTTTTGAGTTTTATATAACGAATCTGGAACATTGATTAGTTTTTGATCATTAACAATTTGTAATTTGTAATTTAAATATGATTTTGAAGTTTCACTGCTGCGCATATTTAACATATGTATGTATGCCTCGCTTATGGTTGTGATGCCATGCGTATTCGTGCTGTTGCCCTGGATTTGGTATGAATTTCGGCCGTGCGAAGTGTGATTCCGAATATATCCTCGTGATAACGGTTAGCGTCCTTTATGAAAACGATTAAGTATATAAAAAAAAATTCAATAGTGAAAGAGATAAGTATAGTAGGACATATTGATATATATATATATACATATATATATATATGTGTATTCAAGAAGTTTAGGTTAAAAATATTTTAATTAATACTAAAGATTTAAATATAAAAAATTAAAGTAAATCAAAGAAAAATATATAACATTTATTAAAACAAAATAGATTAAATTATAATAAAGTAAAATGATATAATGTCGAACACACAGGAAATGCGAGCAACACTTGTGTGAGATGCGGTAACCAAGCCCTGTGGTGCCTTGGTACACATTTATAATAAAAGCACTATGATTTAAGACCATGCACCTGAACCTTGATTAGGAAGGTGCCGCTGTCAAACACAAGACAGTCTCCTCGTAAGAATAAAGGCAGCCGTCCCAAAATACACGGGACAGAGACGGAGACGAGTAGGTCCTGGTGACATATACTGCAGCGCAATATGAAGATGGTGTTGGATTCAGGGTGGCAGAGAGACTCAGGCTTCGATTACTATCTTGCACCCCGGTAGATCAACATCTCACAACAATATTCATCAAATCAAAGCTTTTAAACTCATACTTTATTTGCGCCCACGCAAAAAAGCTGATGTGTTCAAAGATGCCTTTAATGCGCGCCAGTTGTGCAGGTATATTCTTCACAACCTTAGGTAAATTCAAAATCCATGATGGCTAATCGTCTTCACCGGGGCTTGAAATATGGTAGTCTGTAGTACTAGTTTCCAGCACAAGAAAATTCATCACGCTACTTGGGTATCTCCGGATCAAAAAACTCGAAATCAATTTGGTCATGTTGTAATAAACGGATAACATGTCTCCATTGATCTTGACATGAGTCCGTTCCAAATATCTAAAATCAAAGAGCTGAAATCATAGCAGACTGCCGAATGGGTTTCTACTCGAATACCACTCCGTCACTATTGGTTTTTGACAAGGCCGGGAGATGAAGAGGGAAGCGAGGCACAGACAGAAAAAGCAAGAGGACGACATTCGTGAATATGAAGAGCTTAAGAAGCTGAAAACAGGAGTAATGCACGAAAATTCGATGCGTAAATGCGATAATTTAAGAGACCAAAGAGATGATTTCGCAACTGATGACCAAAATGTACTGAATTTATAAAGGGAATGCTGAATAGCAGTAAAAATGGTAGACCATGAGATGGCGAAACTGATTCCCCAATCGACGACGATGGAACAGATATACCAGTGCCCTATGAAGAAGTACGAATATCAATTACCCGTCTGAAGAATAACAAAACTGACAGCAGCCGATGATTCACCAGCAGATCAATTGAAATATGGCGACGATGAGCTTACAAGGTGCATGTAACAACTTCTTTGCAGAATATGGTCGGAAACATAAATGTAATAATAAACCAAAAGGCAGTTGCTACCCGAGAAGTGTCATGTCGCACGCATAGATGAGAGCACTCCAACTTTGAAAGTATTCGATGCAGCACCCGCCGGTGGAATCAGAGGAAGAGGAATACCTCCAATTCGAAAGAGCAGGTGGAGAGCAACCTGGTTTCACTCCGTTAGTGAAATTAATTGCATTCATTACAATAGATGTAAGAAGTTTGAAATAAAAATAAATCATAATAGTAGGATTATTTCAAAGAATAAAAATATTTTTCATTTTCGTTTTCCATCAAATTAAAACATAAAAGCCCATAAGGCAGTAGATGTGTTAAGACGACCGCAGAAAATTTCTGGGAATGAAAGTACTAAATTATAATTATCAATCTTTTTTTCAGATAAAAAAAATTTTCATCAAGAAACATGGTTTTTCTCAGAATCTTAAGAAAGCGGTTGAGCTGAGAACCGTAATGTTTTAAGGAACAGTAACAGCTTCGAAGAAAAAATTAGAGTTATTAGTCCGCAAGAGCTGTAGCCTAGCCCTCAATAAGTGATGATCGCATACTAGTAATTCTAGGCAAGTAAAAGTACGAGTATCGAGTAAAGCTCTGGAAAAACAGGAGTCGATAAAGGTCGCTACTCGTGCATTGTTCAACTGCTAAAATAATTTTTTTAAATTGTTAATTATACAAATATTATGAACACAGAGTGAATTTCAATTCCAATTAAAAGTTAAATTATGAAAATACAAAAAAACTTAATATAAGACGCCCATAAAAATGTGTTCTTAATGGGCACCAAAAACACATTATTTATAATTGACAAAAATTCAATTAAGAGAAAGTTTTTTTATTGCCAAGCTATCTCAGTAAAGCTTAATAATGGGTAAACAGGTCAATTGTGAAGTCTTCGTCCTGACACATAGATGGCGCTACTAGAACTAATTAATTAATGATTTCTGGTTAGCTCCAACCTTCTAATACGCGTGTATAAATTTGACAGCTGCCGTATAATTAGTTTGTGAATTACAACATTTTGAGTGAAGCACCTTTTGTTATTGTAAAAAATTGATAAAAGAAAATTTTGCGTGCTGATAAAATATTGATTTTTGAAAGACTTGATGACAAATATCCGGACACTGACCCAGGAAAATCAACCATCACGGATTGGTATGCTAAGTTTAAGTCAAAAGAAGTTGTTACCGACGAAACCATCAAAAAAAAACCCACAAAGGTATTTTTGAATGACCGTAAATTGAAATTTAATGAAATAGCAGACGCTTTAAAGATATCAACTGAACGTGTAAAACATATCATTTACGAATATTTGGCTATGGAGAAAGCTCTGTGCAAAGTGGGTGCCGCGCGAGCTCACTTTAGACCAGTTGATGATTCGTAACAGTGCTTGCAGATGTTCAAACGTAATAAGCCCGAGTTTTTGCATCGATATGTGAGAATGGATAAAACATACCTCCATAATTTCACTCTGCAGTCCAATCCGCAGTAATCCGAGTGGACTACACAAGATGAACCCGCTCCAAAGCGTGGAAAAAAGGAACAATCGGCTAGCAAGTTTATGGCGTAAGTATTTTAGGATGCGCATAGAATAATTTCCATCGATAATCTTGAAAAAGGAAGAATCATCAATAGCAACTATGACGTAGCGTTATCGGACCGCTTGCAGGACGAAATCGCCGAAAACTGCCGCATTTAAAGAAAAAGAAAGTTATGTTTCACCAAGTCAAAGCACCGTGTCACAAGTCATTGAAATTGATGGCGAAAATTCATGAATTGGGCTTCGAACTGCTTCCGCATCCACCGTATTCTCCAGAGCTGGCTCCGAGCGACTATTTCCTGTTCTCAGAAATTTTCGTCGAATGAAGAGGTGATCGCCGAGACTGAGGCCACTATTTTTAAACAAAAGGCAAATCGTACTGCAAAAAATGGTATCGAAAAGTTGGAGGGTCGCTATAATGTGTGCACACATAAAGTGATTTATGTTGAATAAAAAATTATTTTTGCCAAAAAAAAATGTGTTTTACTATGGTAGGCCGAGGGCTTTTCAATTGGCTTGTTACATACATTACTTGAAACTCATAACTGACAATGTCACTTTTTCAGGAGCTCGTATTTATGCATTTCTAGTTAAAAATATGCGAACTCTACGCAAGCAGATTATTTTAATAAAAAATTTCATATGTCTTAAATATTTTTTGTAATACCAAATTTATGATAAGATAAAAACGTACTTAAATCTTTTATTAAAAAAGGAAATTAAATATAATTAAACGATTATAAAAATACTGTTGTAGTCAGAGATACAACTCTGTAATGAATGTTAGCTTTTCCGGCAGATGTAATATAAAAGATGTTGTTCACTTAAAATCAACTTTTAATTATATATGTATATAAATGAGTACAAAGTCATGTATAAATGTGAAACAAAAGTGCATAATAATTTTACGTCTGTAATTTCGAATTAAATTTTAAATAAAATGACTTAGAGCGTATATATAATGCATATGTATAAACTACTGCACTTGCACAACCATGTAAAACTAACACTTATATAAATACATATGTTACATATAAAGACACATTTATGTTACATTCACGTCCTGCATTCTTAAAAGCATTTCACATTTACGAGCTTGCCTTCGACGACTTACCCGCAATGTTAGCATAAATGTTTCAACTTCCGTTTCGGTTTTTTGCTCTTCCCTAGCAATGCACTTTCTGAAAAGAAAAATAGTGTTGTGTAGTAGGAATATGTGAAAGCTGCTTCTACTGCGAAGGTAAAATAAATAATAAAAATAAGAGAAAGGTGTGAAAGTTGTCACAACATTTTCGTAAACGAAATGTTTAAATACTTTTCTGTAAGCATGTACTTATGATGCCTGTAGGAAATTTAGCTGGAAGTGATTGACTAATTTGAAAAAAAAGGAAATTGTTGATTCAAAATAAGTGCACATTAAGAAAGTTTCATTAGGATCCTAATGAAATCCCGTACGCTGAATGGAGTTGAAATAGCGTTTGAGGAGCACTAGGCCCTTTCTCGGTAGATGAAGAGTTGCAGTCTCCTCATCAACTATTCACATGCTTCTGAGAGCGGGAATCTATTGCAATTAGACCTCGACAACCTTTTATGATGAGACATTTGCGATGAGAAAAACCCAACCAACACTAGGAAACATCAACGCCATATTACGACCGAAAACGCTCTCAGGAGCAGGTAAACCAATGTATATCTACCAGTCGCTAAAGGCTCTGCGATGAGTGGCTTAACCGAATTCAAGATCGCCCGGATAGTGCAAACACCATCGAGGAAGTATGTAATAAATTTTTACTCACCCTATCTCACAATAGACTGCAGGACACGTGGTACGCCGAACAATATGTCTCAAACTCTCGGCGTCACATGCGTGCAAAATGGACATTACTAACAATGATGCTTGAAGAAAATAAAAGGAGGTAGACATAAATGAGAGTCTAGCGGGACCTTATGAGGAACACATCTCAGGTATCCTGGAATTTCGTTAAAGCTGGAATAAGTATCAAGGCTAGTTGCTAAGGCAATCCATCTGCATAGAGCCAAAACGTCTCTGAATGGCAAAGCAGACGAAAAGCATAACCCAAACTATTAATGTTGTGTAAAACAGACTAAGTATGTAGACCTTGAGAGTTGAGTTTATTTAATGCGGCTGTTAATCAGAGTTCAACACACTTAAGACTCTAAGCCCTTTCTGATACCGCTCTCGTGTTCCTACAATTTTCTCAAATGTGCGACGTACAAAAAATGGGCCTCATAAAGGCATCTCGTTTGAGATTGTTAATATTAGCTCAGCAGGAAAGTCGATAAAGTATTTTCTAAAGTTTTCCCCGTTTCGGGAAATTACTAAGACTGTAGAGTGCCAGAGGTAGTGCTCAACAGACTCTTCCCCTTCTTCATGGGCTGAGCGATTCTTGGTCGAGCTTTTTCTCCAATTTGTAGAGGCGTCTTAATTTATTTCCAACAAATATATAATATATATTATATATATTATATTTTATATATATATATTTTATATATTTTATATATTATATATATATATATATATATATATATATATATATATATTTTTAATTTCCATATATATATATATATATTACTCTGAGCCGTCCCCGAACCGCAGGTGGATTTTTATGAGGAGTTTTTACTTTGTGTCGGAAGTCCACTCGGAGGGTTCGGTATTCCCTGCCGAGATGTGACTTCAATAAGAAGAGTGAACTTAAAGTTTATCTTACGTGGTGTGAGGTTAAAAAGATTCTGATCACTAGTTCGTCCGCCGTGCAGTTGCTCGAAAAGTGCATTTGCCCAAGTACTCAGACCGTAGATTTGAGAAGCCTTTTGGATGTTTCTATGATTGCTTGGAAGACGTTGCAATAGTCTGATGGTATTATGCTTATAATAGCTTAAATGAATTCCACAGCCTATCCTGTCACCGAGTTTTGAGCAGTTTGTGAAAATGGCTATGACTGCCAGGACATTTGTATTTGCTCATTCGCTCCTGACTGCTATTTTTGTAGAAGGCTATTTTTTGTAGAAGAGATTGTCAAGAGGAAGTTGGTGGTGGTGCGGTCCAACTTTTCCATGGAATGTGTGATAGATAATAGTTTTTGCTTGTCATATAATGCGGTTTCTCTTTCGTTGCAACTCGTTTGAAAATTACCATATAGTTCTAGAAGGAGAAAATTTTGGATAATTTTCAGGGTTTTTGAGTATTAAAGCTCTTGTTATCAGGATAGCTGCAGATCTCTGATCCTCCTCTAGTTTGCAGTAATTTTACCGAGTGCCAACTCTCTTACGGTATTGCCGTAGATAGGTTTAACCACTGCTGTACAAGTATAATTCTAATGAAGAATATTCGGTTTTGGATTCCTCTCTTGCCAATGTTTGTTTTGCAGGTTTCAAGTGGACTTTAAGCCTTTCTCGACCTTTCTGTCGTGTTTCATTTCTAGCTGAGTGATATAAAGGGCAGAAAGTGATATAAAGTCCCATTTCGGCTATTCAAGTGGTCCCAAGAAAGTGCAAATTATTTTAGCCATCAACTTTTAAGATTCCTGCCGGGGTTGATGTATGTAGCATACACAAGTATATAAGTATTTCAACAGCGGAAAAGTTGCATGCTTGAAAAAATCAAGTATGTTTTTTTTTACTGAAATTAAACGAAGCATCCAACAGAGATGGCAACGATTTATCCAACAATACTGTTAGTCAGTGGCAAAGTCAAGTTGATTCGTTATAGGTGTTGCGCTCTGCCGGAAGCACTATTTGTTCTATGTTTTTCTCAGTAAATATGTTTATTGCAGTCAAATTTATATACATTCATTGTAAACAAACGCATTATTGTTTTTTTTTTTAGATGTTCGTATGTACATAAGTAATTGGAGGACAAATCTCTGTCGGACTAAGTGACTTTTTTATTTTATTCAGGTCTTCATCGAATAGAAGCTTAAAAAATTTAAAAAAATATTCAATTTAAGCATAGTAAATGGCAATTGCACAAAATTAATATTTTTTACGCCAATTTTTATACCTGAAATCTATCTTTTGTGAACCACTTTATTTTCCAATTAATTTTAATTTTTCTTATTTTTTCAGTTGTCCTCTTGTATAAAGAATTCATGCATGAAGAATTTCGTTTCGCTAAATATTTTAGCTTCATCATTGGGTACGGTAAGTGGATTAAGTTAGTTAAGATCAATTTTAATTTTACTAAAAAAATATTTGTATATGCATCAATTTGAAGAAGGCAACAAAGCAAGAGCGTTTTTAATTTCCAAAGCTGCTGTTTTCTTTTTGGTACCTCTATAATCTCCTTGAGAGGTTCTATACTATGTACAAGCATTGTAAGGGAACATTTTTTTCGACTCAAGTAGATCTACTGTAGTCATTAGAAAAGTTTCAAGTGCTTTTGAATACTGAACGAATGTAGCGCGAGAGAAACTAAATTACACTTAATTAACGCACCTCACATAATCCTTTTCAATAAATTTAGAATCTTATTACCTTATCGTTTGGTAAACATGTTCTGCCATTGTGACATCTCCACAAACGTAAATGTGACCTTGTTCCTCCACAATCAGCTTATAAAGTAAACCAAATTCTTTTTCAATCAAATCCTGTACGTAAGTCTGAAAGAAAAATAAATAAAGAATGGTTAAACTCGGTTGGAATCGAACATTAAGAAGAAAGGTAAACAGTATGGCTGGTTACACATAAAAAATTAAATAAAATTAAATTTATCCTTCGAACTTTGCCTCCATATGAAGCTAACGGTAAGTATTTGGTGGTAGACTGAATTAAAAAAAAAAACTAACTTTTTCCTAGTTGATGTGAAATATCTGGAAAATATTCTTTTAAAATTTAATATGATGCGACAAATAATTTTCGAGCGCCTCGAAAAATAACAAAAGGTGCTCGGAGCTCCAGAACCCTAACGTAAAACTTTAAATACATTTTTCTTAAAACTCAAATATCCTTTAGTGAAATTCAATGAAATTATACAGCTTTTGGAAACCATAAAGATGATTTTTTCTACAAAATTAAATTTGGTTCGAAGAAAAATTTCTTGAGGCTGTTAAAAAAAACCTAATTTCTTCGGAGAAGAGAACGTAGAACTGACCTTTTAAAAAATCGTATTATATTTTGTTTGATTTTCTTAAAAGTTTGTACCTAGGAAGCTTTACGCTCGGTTTAAAACGAATACTACAGGCCGCGAAGGAGACGACCGAACGGTCTATTCCATTAAATCTTATTTATGCTTCGATTTACTTGATATTTGGTATGTACAATAATGAACAAGCTACTTTCTGCCTAAACTAAATTAAGGACTACTCTTTCTTCCGGGAGGTGAACCTGGAAATGATCTTTTTCAAAAAAGTCCAGCGTTTGTTTCGATTTACTTGAAATTCATTTCTTTCCAGAAACAGTACAGGTATATTTTAGTCTAGACAAACCGATGCCGGGAATGGATTAGGGAACAAATTTCATTTACTTGATGGTATAATTTTGTCTAGACAATCAATGCCGGAAATTTTTATTAGGGAACAAGCTCCATTTGCTTGAAATTATAATTTTATTGAGGCAAACAAATTGAACCATAACCTCGATTATTTTGAATAGATCAATCCCAGGCTCACTTCCCGCAAGAAAGAATGGTTCTCAACATAACTTTGGCAAAAAACTGTATCAAGTTTCAAGTAAATCGAACAATAAATAAGATTTTATGGTACATTTCTTGGAATAAAAAGTGGTTCTTGTCCTTATTGAGGCAAAAAGCTACATATATACCAAAGTTCAAGTTTATCGAACAACAAATAAGATTTTATCGGAAAAAAATTAATTTTTTCATAAGAAACTTATCCCGATATTTCTTTAGAATCCTTCTTGCTTACCCGAAGACCTATCCGAATTTGTGCGAATCATAGAAATCGGATCAGGCGTGCTTGAGTTATAATCGTAGTCTTACACCACTCTCTTTTATATTCATATATAGATATAATTATGTGCGTCTTAATATTTGTCCAACAAACGTAGAGACCTACAGTTTATTCTAAGCCGCCTCCGAACAGCTGATGAATTTTAATGAGGAGCTTTGAATTTCATGTCAGAAATACATTCCCTGCCTGAGGGGCAACCGCAATTAAAAAATTAAGGTGAACAATATGCTTTAGTACCAGAGATAACTCGAAGGCAATGGTGTGTGATAATTACGGACTTACTTTCGGTATGTTAGGCTCCCGTGAAAGTGCCAAGAAAACGTTATCCAATATTTTGTCATTCAGCATTTGTGTCTTCTCGTCAGCATACAAATCTACATCACGATTTCGGCAACCGAAAAAGAGCCAAACTTTAGGTAACGGTACATCTGCATTCAATTCACGTAACATCTCAAATTCCTGCCAGAAAGATCGGAATGGCGCAATACCTGTACCAGGCCCGATTAAAACAATAGGACGAGCATATTCGGAGGGTAAATGGAAGCTGGGCGCACTACGCACAAACATATGCAATTCATCGGCCTCCTGAAGGCCAGCCAAATAATTTGAGCACACGCCATAACGCTCATCGCCATTACCATCCTCTGATCGATAACGGACAATGGCAACCGTCAAATGAATCTCGTTGTTGACTTTTCGTGGTGACGATGAGATCGAGTAAAACCTTGCTTGTAACGGCATTAAGTTAACCAATACAAGCGTTGCGGGTGGCTTGCATGAGGGAAATTCTGCAAGTACTTCTAGTAAATGCGGCAAACGCCAGTGACGCCAATCCTCATAGGCTGATGAATCGGTGGCCAGCAATTGAAGACGCTCCTTATCCTGGTTGTCACTACAAAAACCAGAGAGTAGAGTGAGCATTTGACGTGTTGGTGGCGTAGTCACATCAAAGAAACGCAATAGCAGATTTCGCAAGGTATCCGGTGGCACTTTATCGTGAGATTCCCACAATTTGAATATACCGTTCGATGTGTGCTTCTCTTTGAGCAACTGCAGTTGTAATACTTCATCTACGTTCTCTACACCAGTCAATCTTTTCAATATGCCATCAACGATTTCTGCACGGTTAGCAGGAAATATGCCAACATGATCACCCGGTTCATACTCTAAGCCAGGTGCATTGATTTTCAAGAGTATTGTAGTCTTCTCGCCGTTGCCAGTATTAGTAAGATTGAGTGGTGGCTCTTTGATTTGACAACAATATACTTTCTTATTGTGGAATTTGGAGAGTAACTCTTCCAGAGAGCCACGCGTTTTTGATGGCACCAAGCGTACGGTATTCACTGTGAGTGACTCATTTTGCAAAGCCAACGAGGCATCCGATAAACTTTCTTCTGGATCTAAACAAAAAGTTTCACAGGCAAGCTGTAAATAAACGGATATTTTGGAGATTTTGTAAAATTATTGAGCCTCAATGACTTCCGCCAAATCCGTATATTTATATGTACACATATTGGTAGGGAATGAATTGCGACTCACCTTAAATACCTCAGGCGCCCATCTACGGAAAGATTGTTCTTGACCACACATTTCATCTCCATATGCGATCTTTAATAGGCGTTCACCGCCTAACTCACCAAGTACATTGTCCACATATTGACCAAAAGCGCAAAAGTTAGGGTAAGCGGAAGAACCCAAAGCAAATACGGCAAATCTGAAAACGAAATGTATGAGAAATTGCAATTATATTGAAAATCCAGTGTATAAGAGGAATTTATTCATGAGATTCACGGTATGAGTTTTGAACTAAGGGCTTGAAGTTAAGAGCCATCGTAATTTACGATCTAAAAAAGGCTATATTTCCGTTTATCAGCCTCTTCGAACTGCTGCTAAAATGATATTCCCTTTCGAGAATTCAACACGTTAAGAAAAAACTTTGACTTTGCCTGGTCAAGGCTTGAATCCACTGTTGTTGTTGTTTTAACAAATTGGTAACTTCACTTAAAAGTAATCAAAGTAGTTCGATGTCGTTGACATCATCAAACAGATGGGCTAAGAAACATACTGTTCCGACGGGCTCGGACCAAAGTGAGAGAGATGAGACTTTTTGACCTTTTGAGACCCTCTCTAGGGAAGTAATAATTCTAAAGATAATTTATTTATTTTTCGTTGAGTATGGTTTGGGAATATGTAATGGTCTTTCAAAAGAAATATTTTTATTTGCATAGTCTTTTCGATGAAATCATTCTTTTCTAAATCAGTTGACTATTATCTAAATTATGGGTTTTTATAGCACCAGATTTAGCATGAAAATAAACCATTTCAGTCACATCGAAGGTCATCGCACAGACACCTGTTACGTTTAATATGGAATGACTGTATATAGATTGACGCCAAATGAAAAAAAATTCATATAATCATAATACATACTTGAGAATGAAGTACTGTAATTTAAAATTATCATCCATTAACAGGTCTAATAAATTTTTTGATAAGAGGTTCGTATTTGTCTCTGTTGAGTCATAAATTAGCGCTTACAAGTACTTTGATTTTTTCAATAAATTTTTATTACTTTTCCATACTACAAGATAATGTCAGCAAATTTAGTAAACTGTCCTCATCGTCATACAGAATGCATACTGTGCGTGGCCGACGTCTCCCCTATAAACAAAAAATTTTGGCAACTAAAGTTGCCTTGTATAAAATCAGTGTAAAGACATTTGATTCAAACTGATTACGATAATGTAGAGAAAAGTAAAGGGGTTTCAAATAGGTTTGATATGATTTCTAAGTGTCGTTCTGGCCATTTTTAATATGCCATGATCTGTTTTTTTTTTCATTTCATCATGGCAATATAAACGCAAGCACAACTTTGCTGATTTTGCTTTGGAACAACTTGAAAACGATACCGATTTTTTTAAGAAAATCATCTTCTCCGATGAGGTTCACTTTCATCTGAGTGGTGCGGTAAATAAATAAAACTGTCGATTCTGGTGCGAAGAAAATCCAAAAATTATTCATTAATACCCATTACATTCACCTAAATTGACAGTTTAGTGTGGTTTTTGGTCTGGTGGAATCATCGGTCCGTACTTCTTTCGAAATGAAGCTGGTAGCACCGTTACTGTCAATGGAGAGCGGTATAGATCGATGATAACCAACTTTTTATGGCCACAATTGGAAGAAGTTGATCATAACCACATCTGGTTCCAACAAGACGTGGCTACGTGTCACACAGCACGTGCAATAACCGAATTATTGCGAGAAAAGCTTGGAGATTATATCAAGAAATTGTGACATTGAATGGCCCCCAAAAAATTGTGAATTAACACCATTAGACTACTTCTTGTGGGGTAATTTGAAGTCATTGGCCTTTAGCAATAAATCAGACTCTCTTTAAGCTTTAAAATTCAGTATTGAACGTGCTATTCACGACTTGACTTAGTGGAAAAATAGCTCAAAAATTGGGTTCATCGAATTCGTTTCTGCAAAAGAAGTCGTGAAGGCCATTTGAATAATATTATAATCAGAACTTAACATTTGGATTTCCTTAACAAATTTGGGTTTTTTTTTTTAAAGAAATCATATCACTCTTATTGGAAAACCAGATATTAGTTTATACCAGAAAGCTGCTATATGATGAGGGTTGGTGCCGCTTCCTCGCACGAAAAGCTGATATCACCACTGTGCAAGAGGCATTTGTAACATATACTACAACACAAATTCGGTGTTGGATTTATGAAAGGATAGAGACTCCGTATGTAGTTCCAGAGTTCGGCAGAAGAAATTTAATCAAACAACATGGCAGTCACGGGCTAGAAATTCAACATCCAATTGATCATATTGTGGTAAACGGCGCATTTACAGATGAGACGACAACAGGAGTAATCAGTCATCACACAGTCCTGTGACACAATTTGAAATTAAAATCGTGTATGTTAAGGACGATCGCTTGACCTGTTGGGCTATCTAAGGTATTAAGGGGTTAGGCCACTCTAGAGGGCCACAAAATGGGCCTTTTTTGAGATATTTTTTTGGGA
Source organism: Neoceratitis asiatica (assembly GCA_030068015.2). NCBI lineage: Eukaryota > Metazoa > Arthropoda > Insecta > Diptera > Tephritidae > Neoceratitis > Neoceratitis asiatica. Next base: position 58,105,374 of record CM061524.1, on the reverse strand, counting down.
AAGATTAAATAAATCTGATTTTTGACAAAAGGCATTTATTATACATATAATTAACTGCTTATAACTATTTTTTAAGAAAAATAATGAAAAATGGCGGCTGTGCAGCGTTCTCCCTAGGGTGTCTCCATTTTTTCGGGAACTACGCCGGACACACAAATCCTGTAATTTTTTTACTATAATAAGTTGTTGAACGGTCACCGCTTGTAAAAAGCAATAGCTACAAAAGTACGTAAGATTTTTTCAATATATGCATTTTTGACAAAATGGCGGGTCTCTAAAAGAAAAATTAACAATTTGCCCTAAAAAAATGGTCGAAATTTGGTGATAAAAAAAAACAATGCAAGATAAAAAAATCTTTGGGATAAACACGTTCAAAATTTTGAGTATGCCTTACTGACTGAAACAGACGCTTCAACTAGAGAACGAAAATGGGGCATTTAGAAATTTTGATCTGTCATAATCTTTCGGGATAACATTTTTGAGACCATAATGTATCATTTGAAAGAAAGAAAATCCATTTTCCGAAAATTTTAGAGTGGCCTAACCCCTTAATCAATAGAACTCAACCAAACTTAGTATGTACGCTACTGTTAATGGAGACTGAAGCTCTGTAAATCTCAACTGGCAAACCAAACATATTTTGTTTTAGTTAAAAGTCAGGCATTTATGAAAACAACCGCACAACGCGCCCAAATTTTTGAAACCTATTACAAAAATGGTGACTCAAACGTGGCCCTGTTTCGTGCTTTTAGAGGAGATTATGGTGCATATAATCGTAAAACTACTCAAGCAAGAGACTGAATCGGTTACAGATACTGTAAGGCCGGTGCATCATCATTTTGCTCGATCCACCTCAAGTATCGCTGCTGTAAGTGAAGGCCCGAATGTGTATATTTATCGCCGTTCTCAAGAGCTATGACTTTCTTACGGCATATTATGGCGGATTTTGCACTTGGATTTACACCTACATCCACATTAAGTCCAACTCACAAAACAGATGTTGGTCAGAAAGGAATATGTGGGTGTCACAAAAAAACTGGATGTGATTGAAACAAAATAATAATACATTTTTAATGAAGGTACACTAACGAAAACAAAAATCATCAAAAAGTTCGGTTGGCTAAAACAGTGCTTACAAGTGTTATTTTTCAGTACCGTATTTGCCGTCTATATAAATTTTTGAAAAAAAGTTTATATCAGTTTACTCCACTGCTAATTTTTAAACTGACATAAAGCACAAAACCCTGTATAATCGTAAGTATTTTCAAAAATATGCAAACATGTATAAATAATTGTGCATTAACTGTTAAGTGGTTTATTATCAAGCTAGCACAAATCTATTAAAACGTGTAAAAAAAGAAGAAAAAAAATACTTCAGATTTCTCAGTGGAGTAGAAATCAATTAAAATTATATAGAAATTATGCATGAAAATATCGTTTAGTACCCTGTTGGCGAACCACAACAATATTAAAATATTATACCTAAATTCATTTACAAATGACTCGTAAATAAGTGAAAGTGATTTCATTAATTTTTAACTCAAATATGTTTAAAAATGTATACAACTTTTACTATTACTAAATTTCTTGCCATTTAATTACAATTTATCACCAAGTGTTGTTATGCAAACAGTTTAACCCCTCCATAAAAATTTTACTCGCTATCGCTGCTTTAACTATGTTTATAATCATATATATATAAAGTTTCCTAATGAGGCAGAAATCAAATCGATGTTTAGTTCTTTTGCAAAATTCAACATGCAAGAACCGATTTTGCATTTTATTATCTTCGTGCTTTTTGTACTCATACAATTTTCACACCAGCAAGCACCGATTGTAGAAACTGCACTAGGTAAAATACGTGGAAATGTGCTGACAACGCGGAAAGGACGTAATATCTACGCATATCGTGGTATTTACTATGGAAAACCGCCGACCGGATTGCGACGTTTCGCAGAGCCTGAACCAGTCGAACCATGGAACAACACTTTAGACGCTTTGGCCGATGGTCCAATATGTGCGCAAGGTGGCCCACCTGATACTGTGATCCAAGATGAGGATTGCCTCTCGCTAAATGTTTATACCACCAATGTAAGTGCAAAAAATCCTGTCATAGTTTATATACATGGTGGTGCAAATGTATATGGTAGCGCTCATAGTGAATATGGTGCCAGTCCGAAGTACTTATTGGATGAGAATGTAGTGTTGGTCGGTATATTCTTTCGTTTAGCTGCCTTTGGCTTTTTGAGTACGAACACATATGAGGCAAGTGGAAATTATGGTTATTTAGATCAAGTGTTGGCACTGAAATGGGTGCAAGCGCATATTCGTAGCTTCGGTGGTGATCCCAAGCGGGTCACAATACTCGGTTTAAGCGCGGGCAGCATGGCAGTCACATTGCATTTGGCATCACCAATGTCGCATGGACTTTTTAGTGGCGCCGTTGCAATTAGTGGTAGTGCAACACATCATTATCACATCGATAATCCACATTGGAGTCGAAAACTAGCCCATGAACTCGGTTGTCCAAGGTTTAATACAACATATTTACTAAACTGTCTGAGACAAGTGAGTTGGCAGCGAATAGTTAATGTAACGGAGAGCTGGGCAACGTATCATATTCCGAATATAAAGTGGAATTATGAAATTGATGGCAAATTTCTTTTGGAACATCCTAGTGAAGCGATTCGCAGCAACAGATTTAATCGTGTACCAATAATTGCTGGTATAACTTACAATGAATTTGATTTTTCAATAAAAGGTGTGCAGCCCTTACATACATATACGTACATATAACATACACGTACTTAAATAATTTTAAGTTTAACTAAAAGTTTAAAAAAAATTTCATTAGAATTGGAAAATAATACCGATCTTCTTGATGATGTCAACGAAAATTTTGTTCTTTACGTACCGGAGTTTTTGGAACTAAACAATACAGATGAAAGTATTGAAAGCAAAGGAAAGAGTATACGCAACTTCTATTACAACACAACTGATATTCAAAAATATAATCTTCTTGGTTTTGAACAAATGACATCTGATGCTCTTATAGGACACGGTGTGCACAGATTAGTGGAGCTGGCAAGAAATTTCACAGATGTATATTATTATCGCTTTGATTATGCTGGAGAAAAATCAAATTTTTATGATAATTTAGGAAATCCTCAAGGTATGTATATCTGTACTTATGTCATTTCATATTAAATGTGATAGGCTTTCTGTATGTTGGTCTTCAAGTTGGCTGCGAAATATTTTATTATTTAAATTTTTGTGAAATTTAAAAAAAATCTTAAAACTTCATAGAGTTGAACAAATTTTATATTTCGTAATTTAAACAACCTCAGCCGCAATAGCCGAGTGGTAAGCATTGCGTACTACGATTTGGAAGGCAAGGGTTCGAGTCCAGCTTCGAGCAAAATCCAAAACCATAGAAAATTAATTTTTCTAATTGCGATCGCCCCTCGGCAGGGAATGTCAAGCCCTCCGAATGTATTTCTGACATGAAATAAAAGCTCCTCATAAAAATCCATCGGTCGTTTGGGGGCGGCTTAGAAAAAACTGTAGGTCCCTCCAGCTTCAGCGGTTACAAAGCGCGATATATATATATATATATATATATATATATATATATATATATATATGTATATGTGTATATATATATACATATATATTATATATATATTATATATATATGTATACATATATATTTATATATATATATATATATATATATATTTAAATATATATATATATATATATATATATATATATATATATATATAACACAATCAACCAAAAATAAAGAGAGAAAATAGTACAAAATCACGAACGTGGGCCATTGAGAAATATTTGGTATCATTAGCAAGCAAGCGCATTGGATTAACCATATCAGTCTGTGCATCCGTCCATCCATGTACACGATAACTCAAGTAAAGATAGAATTATTTTGATGAAACTTGGTTCACACATTCCTTGGGTCATACGTATGAAAATTTTAAAATAGGTGAAATCGGACGCAGCTAAAGCTCACATCGCATATAATGATATTTTTGAATAGTTCGAAAATGGCGATAGTTCAATAACTAAATCTGCAATTAAATACATTCTATTTAATTAGATTATCGACAAAAAAAGGTATTTTTAAACATGTCATGACATTTTTGATAACTTCAATTAATATTCAAAGCTGTTTACGACTACATACCTGCCAGTGTCTGCTGTTAATCTTATCTTTAAATACAATATACCCATACTTCTCGAATAAATAAACAATATATATACTATACGTATATATATAATATTCATATATTCTAAACTATATCTCATAAAAGATTCATCATTTTTACACTTTAATTTAGGAGTTTATCATGGGGATGATCTAATTTATATTTTGCCAACAAAACCCTTCAGTGTGGAGAATAATTCGACTGATATGTTTATGGTGGACCGTATGATCAAACTTATTGCAACATTTGCTGCAACCGGGTAAGCAATAGTTTTAAAAGTTTACATAAACGGTCAATTGAAAAGTCCCCGGCCTACCATAGTGAAACACATTTTTTTTTGACGAAATTCATTTTTTTTATTCAACACAGTCCCCTTCTAGGGTGATACACTAATTATAGTGATCTTCCAACTTTTCGATACGATTTTCGTAGTACGATTTGTCACTTGCTTCAAAATAGTCCTCAGTTTCGGCGATCATCCTTTATTCGACGAAATTTTCTTTCCAACGAGCATTCTTTTGAGATATGCGAACAGGAAATAGTCGCTAGTTGCCAGATCTATAGAATATGGTGGATGCGGAAACAATTCGAAGCACAATTTTTGCCATAGATTTCACTGACTTGTGGCCTTGCTGAAACAGCACAATCTTTTTCTTCAAATGCGGTCGTCGGCGATTTTGTAATTCAAACGGTCCAATAACACTAGTCAATGAAAATTATTCCATGGACATCCCAAAATAAAGATACCATAATCTTGCTAGCCGAGTGATAAGTTTTTCCTCGTTTTGGAGCGGGTTCATCGGATGACTATGATTGGATTTCGGAGTGAAATAATGGAGCCATATTTCATCCATTGTAAAATATCGATGCAAAAACTCGGGTTTATTATGTTGGAACGTCTCCAAACACTGTTCCGAATCATCAACTCGTTGTCGTTTTAGATCAAAAGTGAGCTCGCGTGTCACCCACTTCGCACAGAGTTTTTAAAAACCCAAATATTCGTGAATGAACGTACACGTTCAGCTGATATCTTTAGAGTGGCTGCTATTTCTATCAATTTAAATTTTTGGTCAATCAAAATCATTTTGGGGATTTTTTTATGTTTTGGTCGATAACATCCTCTTTTGGGCGTCCAAAGTGTCCACCGTCTTCGGTGCTCATTTCACCACGGCTAAACATAGCATACCAGTCCTAGATGGTTGACTCGTTATCAAGCCAAGTTTTTGCTTCAACTGTCATTAACACGCAAAATTCCTCAAAGTGCTATAATTCACAAACTAAGGATCTAACAGCTGTCAAATTTATTCACGCGTCTTTTGAAGGTTAGGGCTAACTAAAAATCTATATGGATTTAATTCTATCTATATCTATGTCAGGTCGGGGACTTTCCAATTGACCTGTTATGTCTGCTAACAATTTTACTTATTTATTTATTTTCTTTAGCAAACCGCCAGTAATTGAAAACATTACATGGACACCTTCTACTGCCAGCGATCCAGTGGTTTTTTACAATAACAAATATCCGTTTATAAGCAACCCCTTTTTTGTGGAACGTTATGCATTTTGGGATGAATTGTACCCTCTAAAGAAAAGTGGCGCAAAAGCACTGTTACCTACCGCAGTATTACTTATCTTATCAGCTATTAAGTATCGATTACTTTAAACAGATAAGTACGAGTATAAAAAATATCTTGAAGGAGAGTGTTCAATATCTTAAACTTAAAATATAAAAAGAAATATATGAAAGTATTTTCAACATGAATCTTATCGGAAGATCTAACATCTTTATATAAATGATTAATTTATTTCTCTTCGGTTTATGGTATGCAAATGAGCGTCTAAAACGCTTTTAAAATTTTAAAATTCCAGATTATATTATGTAGCGTTTTGAATTGTTCGATAACACAAGGGAATATGATTTTTATTGTATTATATAGAATTACCAATGCTATACTTTGTCTAGAGATTTGACAAATTGTTTCGTTAGACCTAGTTGAATATGTAAAGATGGAAGTATAATGTGGTCCATGGGTACATGGTGTTCATTTATCACATTTAGTTTTCCCAGAACCACAGATTGCCTGGAAAGCCCAGTGCTCAGGCTTAGCTATGCTGTCCCACAGCAGGGACAGAAGAAAATTCACCAGTTTTAAGTGGACTCATATGAGCAACTTGCGTTCATTGTACTTAATCCTATACATAACAGCAAGTACGGTAGCCGATTCTGTAGTCGAATGTGCAATCGGTATTGGACCAGAAACATCAGAACGAAAAATAAAATCGTCATATTCAGAAAAGAATTGAAGCAATTTTGTCTTTCGGTACGATAGCATGAAAATCTTGTTTCTGATGTTAAAAGATTTCTTTGCTTTAATCGAGAAGCTAGAATCCTTGATGCTGATTAATGCATGAAGGTCTTCCTGATTAAAGGGGAATCAGAAAAAATATCAGCTGACCAACTTTCATCACTTAAAGAAGAGCTTTCATTTTGTGTAGATGAAGTATCTGACGCATTACTGGAGTACATGACTGCTCGAGTAATAGATGACAAGTTATGGTAAAACCATTTCGACCGGTATCTTTTATTAATCCCGTTTATATCAATAGCACAAAAATAATGATCGTCTTAATAATTTAATTAAGACGGACCAAATACTTGTTACGGGTGTTCAAAGGGATTCTAAAGTAATCAAACTACACCTATTTTAAGAACTCCGAAACACTTAGTCTACAATTTCAGGATGTATATTCAACACAGATATCACAAAAATACTTGGGATCGATTTTACAGATATTTCTCGAGTTCAGGTTCGAGCAACATCTAAAATTATAGAAAATTAATTTTTATAGTTGCGGTCGCCCCTCAGCAGAGAATATCAAGCCCTCCGAGTGTATTTTTGGCATGAAATATAAGCGTTCGGAGGTAGCTTAGAATAAACTGTAAGTCCCTCCATTTGTTGGTAAAAACATCATGACGCGTAATCACAAATTGGAGGAGCAGCACGGTCGAAAATCGCTTGAGTGGTTACAAAGCGTCAAATACTACATGCCTACATAAAAATTATATGTTCACCTTACATACCTCACATTTGACAATGGTCCGAAATTCTCCTCCGTAAAAGTGTCAGACGTCGAACCGCGTAAAGAATCCCAACGATCTATTTTCTTCACTTGTTGTAAGGGTAACTTAATTAAATCTTGTCTAGAGCTGGCTTTCATAAAAGATTTTGAGGAGCTCACACCAATGCTGAAAAGAGAAGAAATAATGGAAAATAAAACAAGGTTTACGTAAATAAATCGGTTTTTGCTTTTAGCGATAGGTAAGAAACTACATGATTCCGTTTTACATAGTAAATGTACTATGAACTGCTGTATTCGGCCATGCCGAAGTCTTTATACTTTTCATGAACTTATCAAATTTATTCAAAAATGCTAAATTCGATTTCGATGATTTTCAGTGTCAATATATATTTGAAATTACGTGTGTCTGTCTACCAAATTTCACTATCTTAGATGTTTTTTCACGAATTTTTGGCAAAATACTTAATCATATTGGATAATTTGGGGGCTATGTGAATTTTCCAAATTGGAAGATTTTCAGTAACGATTGTTTAGGAGCTATATGAATACCAAATTTCGTTCAAATATCTCAAAAACTGAGATACTAGTTTACCTTCAAACAGAGGGGTGAACAACAGACAGACAGACGGGCACGGCTAAATAAGATCAGCTCGTCGTTCTGATCCGATCGGTATTGATTTTGGTGAACCAAATATTCATTCAATTACGACTATTATCACATGGTTCTCATATATATATAGGTCTGAGAATTATTAAACTACTTAAAAGTACCAAAGCAAGTTCTGAATATGCAATATGCCCTTTCTGAGTGAACCTACATACCGTATTTAATGTATCTAGTTAGACTAGTAATTGGGTTAGAACGGCTCCGGTATTTTCCATACATTTTCTAATGTTGGCATTGGTATTCTTCTACGTATCAGAAATCAGCTGATCACGGTATTAATACAACCAGAAAGAAAATGTAAGGCTTTTGGAGCACACCTGTGATGACAATGTTCATTCCTGTTAATTAATATGGCGATGTCATAGCTATTGTAAGAATCATAAACTTTCATCCAAACTATTTTTATATCATAATTGGCGCTTTATAACCGCTGAAGAAATTTTTGGGCGAGCTTCTTATCTAATTGTGAAGAGATTGAATTTGCCATTTATATCAATAATACATTGGTGAAGCGCGGCATACAATAATTTATATTAAATTTTAATTAAGTATATACTCGTATTTTTCGGTTAGCTTCATAATTCCAACAGTGTTGAGCTTCAGTGGTTCATCGGATTAGAACTTGGTCAGCGACTCTTCCGTCGGGCAATTTTTTATTTCAAGATATTTTTGCAGAGACCGAAACAAATGGATCATAATTAAAAAAAATACATTTTTAGTTTTAAAAACATTTCCAGTGCTTGATGTATTAATTAGTAGAGCCGTGAGCTATTTACATGACTGAAATTAATGCCAAGTTTTTTTTGCTGAACGCGAGTGGAATACAAAAATAACGCTTTACAACGCGAAATACACGAATAGTTTTTTTATTGCCGTGATTATTATTATTTGTTTATTTATTTATTAATTTTTTATTTTTGTTTTTGTTTCTTATAACTTTTTATAATCGATCTACACTATCGCTTTTTTTTTAAATCTAATGCCTATAAAAGTTTAACAGGTGAAGTTGAATCGTACCTGGCCTTGTCGGTATCTTAGACCGCAGGAAACTGGCTAGAAGTTGTCTTAATTGTGTCACATTCGCTAATAAAGGGTTTCCAATAGAGTTATAAAATAAAAAACCTTTGAATTTCCTTAACAATTAGTATATTTTTTTTAAGATATCAATCAGATAGCAACTTTTCGCTTGCATTCGCTCAGACCAGGTCGTGAGACCTAGCCGCCGTTGGATGGACCCGTCCTTTACCAATGAGGTTTTATCTCCAGTCGTACTCCTACAATAGTGGTAAGAGTCAAGCAGTAAGAGGTCAGTTCACCTTGCTTATTATTTTGCACACTCAGTCAAGAAAAAACAGAGAATTCATAGTGAGAGGTGGAAGAGCATCATATCCGTAGATAAGCCGTCATGTGAAGCCAATCTCGTAATCTTCTATTTTTAAACCTCAAGTAGAGGAAATGAGTTGAAATTTTTTTTTTTTGATAATTAGATTATTTGTCGGCATAAAATTATTTTTTCGAAAGGGACCTATTCAAATGATTCTCGCTTTCATGCCTATAACTGGCATGTCTAGAGCGGTAATCGAGAATGTTCGTTATCGAGAACATCTCAACTACTTTAGGCGTTAATTACGAGCAAATCGATTACTATAAAAGGCGAAGCACAACTGGCTGAGTCAATCACTCGTAAAATGAACTCGCTAGTGATAAAAGTTGTAATGTAAGTGATTGTAAACAGTGAAGTGAATTGTTATTAATTAGTTATTGTGTAATAAATTAACATAATACGGTTGGCGATTTTTATTTAACAATCCAGTGATCGGACTCGAAGGAGTTGGGAAATCATCGATGTAATTTAGCAAAACCTTAGCAATATAAAAGATAATGCAAGTATGTATGAGTGTATGCATATGTAAGTATGTGGTTTTATATGGAAGTGGATGATAGAACGATATTTCCGAAGAAGTTTATTTATGATTCGATTTATTTAAAATTTGGTACACAGCTAGATTTTTTCTAAATTAAAAGAGGCCGCAATAGCCGAGGGGTTAGAATTGGGTATTGCCATTCGGGTTAAAAATTATAGAAAATTAATTTTTATATTTGCGGTAGCCGCTCGGCAAGGAATGTCAAGCCCTCCGAGAGTATTTATGATATGAAATAAAAAGCTTTTCATAAAAATCCATATATATATATATATATATATATATATATAATGAACAGTTTATCATCCATGAGGTGAAGCAGTAACCGACCTATCCCGAGAAATCATTAAGGTTTGATTTCTAATATTTTACAATAACTGTAACCTTATTCTTCTACCCTCTCCACCTTTGCAATAACATTTATAATACCTTAATTCAACAAAATAGGAAGAAACCCCAACAACGTTTCGCATGGGCTGCTAATAATAAATATTTTGTGCTTTATTGACCAATTCTAGGTATTTTGTAAGCAAAAATACATAAATATGTATGTCCTTAATAAACTTTAACCTTAATTTTTTCGCATCTGAACTACCACTTCATCACCTCTCTAAATGACACTTAAGTGTTGTTTTAGGAAAATGTTTTTTGATTCCAAATTTGTATGTATGTATGTATGTACATAAATATGGGTAAGGGGCAACTCAATGGCGATTTTTTCTTTTGTATCAGTAATCGATTGCAGTTAAGTTTGATGTGTTTTAAAAGGATACCTGTGTACGCTGTTGAACTTTCTGACATCTCTCATTTGTATAAGAGTAAATAAAGATCGCAATTTATGAGGGTAAAAACCCAAGACTACAAAAGATAAACAACGCCGTTCAACCAGTAGTTCAGTCAGTTAGACAGCCAGTTTGTAAGCAGCAAATTAGTGGAATCTACACATTTACCTTCAAACATACATACATATGTACATATATTTACATGGAGCCTTCCACTTTAGTTAGACAGCAGAAGTCTGGAAAAATAGAAAATGTGGCATGTGGGCGAAAGCATAAATAAGCTGAGTGCATTTATTTAGAACAATAGCAGAACAACGCACAAAAGATAAACTGAAAAATAGCAATTCAGTCAACAACATCTGAAGTAGATTCCAAGAGCTTTTCACAAACCTTTGCCAAGCGCTGGCATGCGGACATTTTTGACGTGTAATTAGAGGAAAATCTTCATCGCAGGATAAATTACATGGTGAATGAGTGAGTAGAAAGACGGACGCAGCGAATTCCAGCGGTGAATGGCCAACTATGTTATAATTTTTTTACAACAATTTATGGTATACAATTTGAAAAATATCACAGTTAAGCTTAAATAAAATTTTGGAATTTTTATAAATTTTTTAATAATACAGGAAATTAAAATTTGAAATAGAAATCCTAAACGTCTTAGATGGGCTTTTATTTTCAAATAATTTTTTTCTTCTTAATTTCTCGACTGTGTTTATTAGTTCAGTAAATATTTTTTGTCTGAAATATTTTCGAGTACAGTGTATTGCTTTTAATATTTTTTTTTTTTTTTGCATACACCCTATTTAGCTGACTAGCTGTCGGCTATGTGATGCGAAAAAATTCCGCCAACAGATAAATTTTCGCTGGAAAGCATAGAATAATAAGCAATGAAAAAAGCCATAGACACCAAGAGTAATTGTGTTCAACCCCAAGTAACAGGTCACTTGCAATCACGAGCTAAATTGTAGTTGTAATTATTACTTTTTTCCCAGCTGTTGAGGGAATAAATAAAACAAAACGCACTTGGCTTGGATTACTTTGGCATTCGCTTAAACGCAGCGCATTTCGCCGCTTTCATTTATTCTGTCCTCTTGAGTACATTTAAAAGTCCACTTTGGAGTGAATTGAGTTATCTACTTGTGAATAAGCTTGTAAACTGGAAAGTGAGGTTCAAGTAGTCAGGATTAATTATTATGAAGCGGAAAAACGCTTTATTGTTGGCTCTATAGCTGTTAGTCGCTTTCAAGTGCAACGCAGTTAAATGGCTTTTAAAGCGTGTTGAGGGAAATATATATATAAATATATATGTATTTACCTAATTAAATACCCGACATCGATTGAATAACTTCGAAATCTTCAATTGAAAATTGAATACGTAAATTTTAATTGTTTTTATATTATTTTATATAAATAAACAAAGAACCAACTGAACTGAACGGTTGATAACCTTTTATGAGTAGCTTTTAATTCATCTTTAATAAAAATTGACACTCCCCGCCGAGATACTATTATCTATATATACTCGTATAAAAGAGGATGCATATACTCGAATTTACGTATGTAAGTGGCTTTTAGACTCCTAAACCACTCAAACAATTATGTTTAAATTTCCAAGTGAATCAAGAATTGGATCTGGGGCCGATCTATCACAACAAATCTTATTTATTGTTCGATATAACACAGGAACCACTTTTTCTTCCGGGAAGTAGACCTGAGATCGATCTATCCCAAAAAATCTTTCGTATTTTTTATTTACTTCAAATTTGTTATACATTTTTTTTAACCTAAATTAAGATAAGGACCAGTTTTTCTTTGAGGGAGGGGCCATAGGACCGATCTATTTCAAAAATCTTATTTATGATTTAAATTACTCGAAATTCGATAAACAGGTAGCTTATGGTTTTTTTTTTCAGGAAATTCATCAGACCAGATAATATTGAGACAAATGCTTGTATGGTTCGCTTTTGTTAATTATTTGTAGACAGAAAGATACTCAAACAAATTCACTGGAAACCAGTTCGATCTGCTGGAAAATTAGTACGCTTGTAAGTGCGTATATTTTTGTCTAGATTAACATACATGTACAATACGTTTTTCGGAAAAGGGATCAAAATTCTACAGATAGACGAAAATAGACAGGATTAGGCTAAAAATATAGATCGCTGCGTCACGATAGCATACAGTCTCTTTTGAGTTTTACGATTCGGATATCTCTATATGGTTGCGAACTATTTTTAGTTGTCCAACCTTATTGTATTCAAGCGAAGACCAGAGTACTGCCGTTGGGTTTACTTCGGGGAATTCATATTTATATTTCGAGGAAGATTTTTAGTGGCGACTATCCTCTGACTATCCCTGGCCAATAATATAATAACAAGTTTAATATTTTAGATTATTTGCACCTTTTTTTAAAATACCAATTTTAGAATCTCACGTCAACAAAATAGGAAAAGCCACAGCAACCTGTGGCCAGACATTGCTAGTTTTTCGATAATTTAGTATGTTGGTCTGACCACTATTCGGACACAGGACTCTTTGCATGGTAGCACACACAGCTGACCACATAGCTACTGTGGCGTCGAAAGACTTGGGATCAACTTTAGTTCGTTGCACACCATAGAAACGTGATCAGCATAAACTAACCGACCATTACGGAGCCTTATCTGATGGCTAATTCATTTTAAGGATTAAATACGCTCTTTGATCGCTATATAAATGTGTTTCAAATTACACACCCTGTCACAGCGATGATGTACGTTGAACTTGGGACCGTCTCATAAAAATCAGGGGTTAATATAGACTTGAATGAGAGCTTAAATTTTTAAAACTAATAATTGAGGGAAAGCGCTTAGCCCATTAATTAGAAGGTGCCCTTGCCCAGTTAGTTAATGGTTTCGTTTAAATTAAGGCTGCTATCATCGCCATCCTAGACATAGGGAAAGAAGATACGTTCTACGATGTAACAACCATAAAGTAGTTTGAATTTGGTGTAGAATTATAGTAGTTCGAGCACCTTGCCCCAATCCGCATCAAAACAATATTTTTAATATATCATCAATGATAAGAAGGACGATGTGTTCAAACATACCCACAAGCTGCCCTCACCACGACGTTAAAACTGTACAAGACGATTTTAACGGGCAAAGGAGGTATGTTTTGCACAGCAGTCGGAAAATACAGAATCCATGACGACTCTGATCGTTTTCAGCTGCCTCGCAGCAGTCGTAGTTGTTTGTAGTACCAGATTCCAGCTTAAGAAAATGCATTAACTTGCCTGCGAATGAAAAACTTTGTAAAAAAAAATAGACCATGTTGGATGGAAGTCATGCCTCCAGTATTTTAGATCCGAACTCCTAACCCTAGCCAAGAGACACATTAGTCGCTGTCAGAATATGGACATTCGTCAACAAAGACGTGGGAATAATGTAAACATTTAATTTCTTGAAACATATGTATTGAAAAATGGTAAACATAATGTTTATCACCTTATATGAAATTTTCCAACAGTATAACGCTTAGCGAGAATTTCCACTTTACTTTGCAGCACTATTAGTGAGGACGTGTATTGTTTAAGTGATTTCAAATCAAACCGGTTAAATTAATTCAAATTAATAATTTTAATTGTTGTTTTCCAAGTTATTCGGTAACCTACCTGACGTACTTTTTCAGGTCAGGTGCAAAAGAAAACGCATATAGAATGTGCATATATAAAAAAAATAGATATATTCACGAAAATAATACGAAACAAACCACTTTCTGAAACGTATTTCACACAAACAGTTTTAATACAAACACCATATGGAAATGATTAACATTTCTTACAAAACTAAGTCCTTTGGTGGATGTATAACATATATGTGGTTTTATCAACTATTCATTTAATCCTTTTTATTGAACAGTTTAAGCATATTATGTAATTCTAAGCCAAAAACTTTTATATATAAAAATATAATTAAAATAATTAATTAACTTTCATTAGCGGAAACAGAAGCATGTCACAGACATACTTGCAAATCTGAAATAAAAAACTAAGCAGAAAAATAAAAATTCCATTAACATTAAATGTATAACTAAAAGTCATTGACCAAAAGTTACAGTGAGAAAAGAAGGCAAAAGTTTTGAGAAAAAGGAAAATCATTCAATAATAAGATAGTAAGTAGGGAAGAGCTGCACACACAAGTTCCTTTAGTTATACTGAAAATGTGATTAATTATGGCCAAATAATTCCAAAGTGAATGCTTTCATGTACTGACACTGTTTGACCAATATCTAAAATTATGAAAAATTAATTTAAACAAGAAAGAATGGTTGTCTTAGTCATGACGAATTCTTTATTTATTTATTTATTACAAATTGCAAAATTCAATTTTGATAATTTTCAGTGTCAATATCAACTTGAATTTACGTCTGTAGAATACCAAATTTCACTCTCTTGGATGCTTTTTTGGCGGATTTTTACGCAAATCAATATGCAATTCATATGTGTGCATAGCACAGGCTATACTTGTATATAAGATATACCAGTCCGAATTCGATTATTTTCTGAATTTATGTCCTTAAGTACTTTTTTGACGGTTTTATGGACCAAAATTTTAAATCCTATAAAGCCAGTTTCGACAAATGACCGTTTAAACGTATAGGTGCTTCTTCCTACCAAGTTTGGTTCAAATATCTCAAAAATTGAGGGAATAGACAGACGGGCATGGCTAAGTCAATTCAGCTCGTGATCGTATAAAAATTAACTTAAAAAATTAAGCTGTCCGGAGGAGGCTTAGCATCAACTGTAGGCCGCTCCATTTGTGGGAAAATATCAAGGCACACAGCATAAATTGGAGGGAAGCATGGGCGAAATATGTATGTTGACTTATACTTCTAAGTCTTTATCGAATATATTATGGATTTAACTCACCCCTTGTACACAGTAGAATCGGGTCAGAATTATTGCTAAAATAACAAAATTACAATTTCAAAGTTTAAATATTAATGAAAATCGGATTCTCTGAAGGGTAGCTAATAATAGATAAAATGCCAATGAAAAAAAATATTTTTTTCTATTTTTTTAACTTTCCAGCAAAGTCGTCATATTGCAAGTGAAAGTCGATCAATAATATCTTAAAAGTCCTTTTGCGAAGATTGAGGAGATAAAAAATCGCATAAAGAGTTTAAGAACATACAAATAAATGCATATCAGAACTACGAGGATTGCAGAAAAATTACTGACGCATATCTGATGAGTACTACCTTGGAAGGCACTAAATCGAAAAGGATAAGTAAATAAATATTTTGTGAAACAAAGGAAAACTAACCTTATTTATCGAACACACCTCTTATAAAGATCATTTTTTCTAATTATAATTTTTTTCTGATTACTATTATTTTTTTTCTTCCCTTAAATATTCGTCCAAAATTAAAATATTATTTTAGTATTTACTACATATTCTGTTGTGATGCACAGCGTACAATACATATGTATTTGTACGTATATATGCATGTACATACATTTTTTCTTCATGCGTTTGCGATACACATAAAGCAAAAGCCCGAAAATGTAATCACACGCGCAACCAATTGAAAAGTTTAACAATTGCGTAGAATGAGATTTTCTGTTTTTCTTTATCAACTCATAAAAAGGTGCAACTTAATGTGGCAGTGTAAATAGAAATGTGTCGCTTTAACTCACGCAAATCAATGCACATTCACCTAACATAATTTCACCAACTTTTCTCAACTTTACCAAATCATTGCTTACAACTTTACCGCTTAAATGGTTTTGCTTTGAGGTAAATATACAATAAAGTGGAATGGGTTAATACTTGGAGTAACGAGCTCACATTTACAAGCTAGATGAGGAAGCGAAAAATGCTCATAAAAAAGAGAAACAGAGTAATGTACTGTTAGTTAAGCAACTTTATTAATACAATCGAACCCCGCCCATAGAGAAATTTATGTTTGCAGTTTGAAGCAGTGATATGTATGTATAAGTATATATTTATGTATTGAACTGTTGCATGTTGTAAAAATTCACAAATTTCGTCAGCGTCGTTAAACCAAATCAAAGTTCCAATAAATGTTTGTGATTTCAAAGTACACTAAGTTTTTACCAAATTTTGTTTGTTTGTCAAAATTATGATTCCTATTATTATTGTGAAATGTTCCTAGAATTTATAGAGTTATACTTATATAATTGATGAATTGTCGACCCTTTTCTGGATGTAGAATATGATCTGAAATAATTTTAAATCAGTTTAGCAGGTATTTGATTGAAGTTTCGTATGAGCGTTCAAATTGGTTAGATCGAGCGATTATAATATATAATCTTTTAAAAATTCTAATTTGAATTAGAAATCCTTCAATTAAGCAGATTTTAACATACATTTTATACTCTGCCCTCCATCATAAGTAGTGTCGCTAAATGAGAAACTACAAGATTTCTTCAGAAGGTACTGGCCTTCACAAAGTATAGAATAGCCAGAAGTACAAATCCA
Organism: Neoceratitis asiatica; assembly: GCA_030068015.2. Classification (NCBI taxonomy): domain Eukaryota; kingdom Metazoa; phylum Arthropoda; class Insecta; order Diptera; family Tephritidae; genus Neoceratitis; species Neoceratitis asiatica. The sequence continues at coordinate 58,088,205 of CM061524.1, read as the reverse complement.
TAACTATTTAACTTGAGTTAGGGATTTTTCCCGAAATCTACTAAAGCGATGGTACTAATTTCTATATCTTTCTCTGAAATTTTTCAAATTTCAGTATTTTTCTCCCAAAAAATTGTTTGTAACTAAATACTTTCAACGAAAATTTGAAAGTACTTGACTAAGAGTCATAAATGTTTACGTACACGTACATAGAAATGCCAGGAAGCTTGTGCGAATATATTTGTAGGTAAGTAAACATGAAAATAATAAATAAATGTTTGCGTTAACTCAGGTAGCAATACCTTTATTATACGTATGACCATGTGTATTAATTAAAATTAAAAATTAATATTTTGAAAAAGGGCAAAAAATATGAAATGAAATATAATTGGTTAGCAGGTACCTGTAACATTCATTACAATATTTTATATTTAATTGCTATTTCAATATAATTTTAATTTACTCTGATAATAATAATTAAATCAATGAAATTTATTTTATTTTATCTTATTTAATTTAAATTATTTAAATTTATTTTTTCTATTTTATTTCTTAACTTTTTATTTAATTTTCTTTTTTTCTTTCTTTTTTTATTTATTAATTTTTTTTTCATTTATTTGTGTCATTTCACCTTTTTAATTCAAATTTAAATTATTATTTTTTATAACATTTTATTTTATGTTTTTTATTATATTTTACCTTATTATTTTATGTTTTTTTTTACAAATTTATTATTTGCAAGTTAACATATTCTATTTTATTTTATTTATTTGTTATTTAATTTTTTATTTTACTTTATTTTATTTTATTTTAATTATTTTATTTTATTTTATTTTAAAATATTTTATTCTATTTTTTTTTCTTTTTTCTTTTTTCCTTTTTTTTTTGCTTGATTTTATTTCACTTTATTTTATTTTTTTTTTCATTTTATATTACTATATTTTTTTATTGTATTGTATTGTATTTAATTTTATTTTGATTTCTTTTATTTTATTTTTTTTATCTTATTTATTTTACTATTTTTTTATTTTTTTATGTAATCTTATTTATTTTATTAATTTAATTTTCATTTTATCTTATTTAATTTTATTTATTTAATTTTATTTTAATCTATTTTTTATCTTATATTTTATTTTATTTTCTTATAATTTTTTTTTTATTTTTTTTATTTTTTTTAAGTTTTTTTTTATCTTTTTTAAATTTATTTATTTATTTTATTATATTTTATTTTCTTTTATTTTATTTTATTTGATTTTATTTTATTTCATCTTATTTTATTTTTTTTACATTTTTTTTTTAATTTTATTTTATTTTACTTTATTTGACTTATTTTCTTTATTTTACTTATTTCATTTTATTTGATTTGATTTTTCCTTTTATTTCTATATCTGTTTACAATTTGTTGTATTGTTTTAATTTGCCTTTTTTATTCCCTATTGCATTCTAAAGTATCGCTTATAAATTTTTAATTACTCTTCAGCATAACGAATTCAAAAACTTCTTACATTTATTATGATTGATTATTATATACTTAGATTTTTTATTATTATTGCAAAATTTGTGGTAAACTTTGTGCTTTTCCATTCAGTATTCAGAAATTCGAATTTGAATGTTAAATTTGTTGTGGCTTCTATTATTTAGCAGGTACACCTGCATGCGTAAAATTAAACTTTTAACTTGTAGCTTTGTTCATATGTACATATTTAGCTTTCAATATTTAATATTTAAGCCAGTTATCAAATGGTAGGGAAAAACAAATAAAGGGAAAAAGTTTTAAGGGAAATGTTTCTAGTTTTGGAATAAAAAATCTTTTAATAAACGCCATAGTAACAATATGCTTAATGAAAATGAAAAACTTAGAAGGAAAAGCAAAGTGCCAAATTGTTTTTTATATACAAAAATTTTGGTTTGTGTAAATATAAATAAAAATCAGTTGGTCTTATACTATTTTGGCGTACAATGAAATTACTAAAACAAAGTTTTGTTTAAGTTTCTGTCATTTTACGGCTCGATAGTATATTCTAAGGCTCAGCTGCTCCTCAAAGCAATACGTATGATTTAAAAAATTTAAAATCTTTATTTTGTGTTCATAATACTTGAATCATACATTCATGCAAAAGGTAGCCAAAAAACTATATTATTAAGGTATGTAAATTCAAAGAACGGATTTAAAAAAATTGTGTCTAAAACCCTCATTTATTTAATAAACTAAACATAATTTCCAATACGAAAAACTAAAGGGCTTAATAAAGATTTTGAAAGTACACTAACGTTAACTCTCCTTCTCTATTACGATCAATGTAAAAACGCAGTGAAGTGCGAGCTAAACGATTTCAATCCTATTTGATATACATATGAACCTTCATTAATTTGTGTATGTGTAGATACTAGTTTCAAATTTTATTGAATAATACTGGTTCCAAAAGCAAAACGACTCAATCAAGCTTAAAATATATGGCTTTGGTTTACTTGAATAACTCACTTTGATATCAAAAGGACATAACATATACATATGCACATATGACATATATATGTTATATATCTTATATATAACTACACAACCCAAAGCCATATATTAACGTCATAAACAAATTTAGTATTCAAGGACCAGAAAAAAGGAAGATGTAAAAAAAAAGTTATAGGAAATAAGTAATAAAATTCTAAAATAAATAAATATATGCTTATCCGTGTTAATGTATAGTTCATATAAATTTTATTTTCCTATGAAAATATTAAAGGTTTTATCTCAAAAAAAATTTCTTCATGGAACTCACGTGGAATCTTGCCCATCACCACTGCTTTCTTGCACACGCATTGCATATAATTCCTGGGAGAAAAGCTGTAAATTAAAGAAAATTAAAAAGAAGGTTAAAAGAATTAGGAATTACATCGTCCATTATATTAGAAATAGAAGAGTCCTATCTCATATTAAAAAGCTTTATCTTTTCGGTATTATTTGATTAAAACAAAAAGATACATGTGTACATGATGTTTCGTATATTATGTAAAAATGTGTAAAAATATGATACTGAATCGGTAGGAAATTTAGACTTAAATTTCCTTTTAAATAATTTTTTTTCAATAAATGTTGCGTATACGCCCAGGCATTACAGGTATAGAAAAGTACTGCACATGCCATAAATTGAATATTATAAGTGTGTAAGTAACCCAATAACAATAACAACACTAATAACAATACCAAATATCAAATGACAAATGCAAAATACAGAATTTCAATCTGCAATACCAAAAAAAAAAAAATTACAGGAAAGAAATGCTCTTTATATCTTTCTGTACATATCAAATTTATTGCAAACTGCAAAATTCGATTTCGATGATTTTCAGTGTCAATATTAACTTCATTATATGTGTGTGACTGTTTTCATATTCCTAGATGTTTCATTGCAGTATTTATGACGCAATATCGCATATCTGCACAAATCGTTTGTACGGCAGCTTTATGATTTAGACGACCGCTCCGGCCGGTTCTGACAAATGCCCAGTACAATACAAAAATGCACACGCATACTGAGTTTCGTTGAAGTATCTCAAAAACTGAGAGACTAGTTTACGTTCAAAAAGACAGACGGACATTGCTAAATTAACTCAGCTCGCTATTCTTCATTTTCTACTTCATCGCGGGGAGTGTACTCATCCCGCTATTGGTTAATTTTTATATTTAGAAGCTCCGTTTACCACCAGAGAGCTTATCCCTGCTTGGATATGCCGATGTCTGCTTGATATTGGAGTCTGACCAGAATATTAGTTGGGCGTAAGAGTACCGACTCGAAAGGAATGTGAATGTCAGCGTCATCAAAATTCCGTCAATAAATAATCTCAAATTACTGTCAATCATATTCAACAATCTGCCCTGCTTCTCTCCGCCGAATGCCAAAAAGTACAGACCCATTTTGTTGCGGCACAAATTGTTGGCCGACAGCACCTGGAGGGAAAATAAAGAAATATTCTTATTTTCTTAAGAGGCAATTTTCCGGCCGGTCTTTAATTATGCAGCACCGAGGTCTGAAACTGTAGTAGATTCAACTCCTACCTATCCAATCTTGATCCCAACATACTTAACGTGATTCGCCGTTCGATAGTAACCATCTCTTTGCATGATCACTAAAACCTACTTATCTATCATCCCTCCCGCTCTGATCTAAACTCATCGAAGCAGCTCATTTCCTTTACCTCCTGTTAGATGACCTCGAGGATATAAGTTAACTTTGTCTGCTCTTACGCGAGGTTGAGCAAGCTAACTCAGCAACCAATACGACCTTTTTTTTTTGTTGATAATTCAGTAGATAATTATACTCACCTCTCCATTCTCTGGTGGATCGCCATTACCAAAGGTTGATGCTACAACAATAAGCAAGGCCTCATGCTCAATGGATGATATGTCATAGTCTGACATGCAGTAGATCTGAAATGAATTGAAATGAAGTTGAGAAGATAAAATTATGAGGTATATTAAAACCGAAGAGATAAGTAAAACACTCGAAGATACAGATTTTCAATTCAAAAAATAAGAATTTAAAGTAGAAATAGATAGAAGGCTTATTTCTTTTATGCTGGTTTGTTATAAAATAGATTGGATGTAATAACAGTTTTTGAACAATCCATAATAATAAGACAGTCACCTTAACTGCTCAAAGACTTTTAAAGGCCATAGGATGTAGTGAGTCCGCTCCAGAAAGGTAGCAGACTTCTCATTTCAGAACATTTTTGTTCAAATAAGGACTTCGATATTGCAAGCTTAAAATCTCTATTTGGGATATGTTATAGATAATAATAGGTGCTTTTGTGGTAATATCGGTGCCAAAGATTCTTCAAAAAAAAACAAGGTTATGTTAAAATTTTTTGTTGTTTGATTTTGTAAGCATGTTTGCAACAGTTTTTTAAAACCTTCATTCAGTTTTCTATATATATTTGTGCGTACGTTAATTATAAAAAACGGCAAGCCATGTCAAAAGGAGTTAAAAACCTATTTTTTAAAATAATTTGTTTTAAATGTTTTCTATAGAAAATTTATAGAGGAATTTGAAAAAAAAAGTAGTGAAAAATTGTGCAGAATGGCACCTGAACTTCAAATTACGCAAATTCGCTTTTTTTAAGAATATTTTGCATCGGCCTATAACATATTCAGAATTTTAATTAATTGCTCCACAAGATCCTGAGGAAAAAATTGTTTCTTGATGTTGAAAAATGTTGATTTTTTTCAAAACGGCAATACATAGAGATCTTAAACTTGCAATATCGAGATATTTTATTTGTACAAACATTTTCTAAAATATTGAGCTTGATACTTTCCTCGCGGGGCCGATTCCCTATAGTTATCGTCCTATGGCCTTTAACGATAAAACGTGAGTGTGGATTTCCCAATCTCTGTATTATGTACACAAGCATTTTCTCTTATCAAAATCCCTCACCTGTGCATTGAATGCATGTCCTAATAACTCACAGAGTTGTTTTGCATATTGCTCGGATTTTCCCGTCTCAGTTGCATATAAAACAGTGGCCTTAATACGTTTTGACAATGCACGGCCAAATAATTTCGATGTGAATTTCACAGCTCTGTAAATAGAAAAAGTAAAAAGTATGTGGATTAAAAATTCAAAATAATTTTTTTTGTTGAAATTTTTTACAACATTTTGATTGAAATTTAAAAACTGTATACTTGTTTTTACTGATGTCGCCGCTAAGCAGCAGACTATCAATATCAATACGTACAATTTAGTGTATAGTATTGTATTTCTGAAATTGAAATAATCGCTCAGAGGTGACTTTTTTTAGGAATTAATAAAACCTTAGTTCAAGAATTTTCCGTAAATTGAAAAAAAAAATTTCAGAATGATATCATTGCAAAAATATTATTTTTAACAAATGAAACGTTCAATTACATAAGCAAATTAATGCGAACAAGCAAACCTAGTTTGTGGAAATTTGGCAAACTAACGAAGCGAATGGTCAGTAATAAAAAAAATCTTTCGCACAAATTTACGCCAAAGGCAAAATTTTAGCTGGTGAAGTTGTCTAATCAATCTTATTTGTCTTTCGTCAAATTACACAAACAAAATACAATAGCAATGTTGTTACAATAAAATCAAATTCAGCCATTTTCCTCGCAAGATTACACAGGGAAAAAACAACCACCTTTTTTTGTAATCTTATTTAACGACCTTTCAATTATTTGCCTTGTTAGCGCTGTTATGAAATACTTTAATAAATTTGATAGAACTTTAGTTTCGCCGTAAAACTTTTTGATGCCGCGTAATTAAGCAATAACATGCTGCAGCAGCAGGAACTTAAGTGAATTTAATACCTCGTGGCAAATAAATTAGTATTACAATTAAGAAAACATGTTCATCATATCAATATGTTCTTGTAACGCTTATAGAAATGACAATAAATAATTTGCATTTATATGTTTTATCTACATCAAAGTAAATAACTTGATATTAAGTGCTTGAGTCAGACATAGCCGGTCTAAAGCCCATGTTTGGAAAAGAGGAGAATTGGATAGATCGACCCGATTGGCTTCAAGTAAGAATCCCAGGAATTAAGATGATGATGAGAACATTTTCCTTTGAAAAGCCTCAGTAGCAGCCACAAAATGGAAAATCCAATCTCAACTGCGGTTGGGGCACGGAAAATCAAAACATCACCTTTACTCCACCATTTTAAGGGATAATATCATAGCGCCCTCCAATTCGGACTGGTGCCTCAAAGTAGTTCTTAAAAATAAGCCTAACTGGAGGGAACATATTGACAGCAGGACAAAGATAATGTTCCGAATTAGAAATTCCTGCAGAAGGGCTATTGCATCTGCGACCATAAAAACAATAACACATGGGACGAGACTAAAGATGAAATACCGTTTAAAATATGTGGAATGGGTGCAACGTATCTGTTTACTGGGTATAGCAAGCAAACTCAATGACAACAACTCTGTCTTCTAAATAGAGATTGTGGACATTGCCAAAGGTTCCAAAAAAATAACCGCATTAATAGAAGAATCTATTACATTAGATGGACTGCCAAGTGGTAATGTAATGTACCTAAAAATGTCTATTTGTATGAGACCATGTTTGCCTCTTTGACAATCACGAGAAAATCAATGGAACCCAGAGGAATACTTAAGGTCCTGGAGCAATTCCATCGTGGGACGTAACAATAAACTACTGCGGGGCAATTTGGAATGCAAACAAAGCAAAATTGTCACCACTGAACAAAAAAGAGCTAAGTATTCTGCCGATTATACTGACGGGGCATCAACCCCGTCAATATCTCAGTCTATGCAAGGTGGGTAGGGTGGAAGATTGCCTTGGAGTAGTGAGTTTTAAGTGCCCGACATTCAGCCAATTGAGACGTCAAATGAAATGAAGGGTGGAAGAAACTAAAGCAATTAATTAAATCGAGCAAGCCTTTTGCGATAACGTAATTGGCATAAGCATGGGAGCACGATAACCCTATTCAATGGCTTAGGTGCAGCCGCCTGGGATCCGGTCCTCAGCCTTCCATTTAAACTAAGCAGCCCACCAAGGAAGTATATATGATTATTGGAAAACTAGTAATCTAGAGAGTAATGTCTAGATCAGCTTAGCAAGTTATTCTGATCTAATACTAATGCCGGAAAATAAATAAATTATTTTAATGTGATAAGCCCCTGTTATTGGAAAAAATTATAATTCCAAATATCTTCTATATTTTTGGTCAGTATACGACTAGCACCAAAAGTAAAGACCTGCTCTAGTACACAAAAAAAGGAGGTCGCCATAGCATAACTAGTAGTTCTTGAAATAAAAAATTCAAGTTGTTAATCTTGCCCTGAATTTATAGAAAAAACTCATTTTCCTTCAGAATAACGATGCTATCTCTAAAACCCAAAAAAAAAATACATAAAAATCATACGAAGCCTCAGGATTCGAAAGCAGTCATTTCTAAGAAGCCTAGCATCCTAACATTAAATGAAGAATCAGATAAGTGGCTTTATAAAAATTGTAAGCCTTGAAAGAGGGGTATAAAGCCACGGGTGCGCCAGTTAACGCTTGAATAAAATTTTAAGTTACACGAAATTCTTTCAATTATTTAATAATAAGATCATTTTTTGGTATATGAAACTTGTTGCCAGTACTTTTTCGTAAATATTGGCTCCAAAACCAGTGGACGCATATGAGCGGGCATTACAGGTTGCAGAGTTAAGCTCTTTATAACAATCGGCATTTTTCAAGCAGATATATAAGCAATAAGCATATGTGCAGGGACTAACAGAAAAACAGAATTTCTAAAACTATCACATAGTTATGTATGTATATGTAGTTTCAGCCAAGATGATATTAAAGTAAAAATAATATGCGAAATTAAATCAGTCATGGTATGGGAACATATTCAACACCTTAATCAACTGCACAAACCGGGAATAACATGTTAATTGGAAAGTCCCCGACCTGACACATAGAATTAATTAATTAATTAATTTTAGTTAGCCATAATCATTAGTTTGTGAATTATATGAGCCGCTCACTGCACACATCGATTAACTCCACTTTTTGAAAAATCTTAAATTTAAGTGTCAAAGCCCTTGGTATAGTCATAACTTTTTATATTTATAATAACTTTCTTGAATAATAAAGATTAGCACCGATAAATGGCAAATTTTTTTGCCCATTGAATAATTAATAATTTATTTCAGAAGCCATTCCGATTAACTCCATACTCTAATGTAAATCATTTCAGTAACGCTGTATCTGTTCTGGCCGTCCATCGTCGCTTATTTGTTTTTAAACAGCCGAAGATGCTCTCTCCCTCTCAATAATATTCGTAACAAAATCGTATCGGTAAACAGATAAAAAGAAGCGCAATGCGAACGGTAGTTAATATAGCAGTGATCTCGCACGCTGAATGTTACTTTATACTTCTTAGTCTTTTCAACATTACTCCCAGATTATTTTTAAAGAAATAAATATTATACCGTTATAATCAAGATGAGTGAGACTAATAATATGAGTGAGGAAAGCAGTGATGATTCTTCAATACGATTTATCAACAGAAAGTCTGGTCCAAGAAGACGTTTATCGTTTTCCTCGGATTCATCGGATTGCAACAGTACAAACCCAACAAACACATTGATTGGAAGGAAAAGAAGTCGTAATCCTGTTAAGTGGATACGAAATTTACAAAAGCATAACAGGATAAAAGGGCATACAGGAATAGGGGAGGAAAATTAATACCCGCAAAAACATTTGTCGATATACAATGCAGATGCCGTCAAAATTGCAATCAAAAAATTATTTCGGATGAGAAAGAGGCTGCCATGAAAGCATTTTATAGTTTAAATAGTCAACTTGACCAAAACATTTTCTTAAGATAAAGTTAGAAAGGTCCAAACCCTATCTCATACAATTCAAATGTGACTATAATGAAGATACAGAATTTCAAGCCATTAATATAAGAAAATCTTTAGTGGGTAGACCGCAAAATTTGGAAAATATAGATCAGTCTTTATTATATCCTAAAGGTAGAACTGTGACAAGGGAAAAATGGAGAAACATGATGGACCTGCTAAAATTCATTCCTCCTGTTAAACACGATTACTATAAGAACTTGTCAACAAATCGAAATGACAAATCCTCGCATACAGCTGATGAAGGAGACATTATTTATAATATTGCTGAATCATCCCAAAGAATAATGCCGCTAATATAAAGCTGCTATGAATTAATTACAAAAATTATATTATATCAGAACTGCCAACATTCATTTTTATGGAAAAGCTGTGATAAAAATGTATAATAACTAACTTTTTCTGTAATAAAAAACTTAAAAGTGTAAAGACTAAATTTAACTTTATTACTTTTTTCAGTTGCCAAATGGATTAACTCCACCAGTCACATAAAAACTGTAACATTACTGACGATTGTTTGTTGGCTATTCTTTCTTATTAATTTTATATACCGTTAGATGAAAGCTATATCTGCAATTATGCATCCTACATTATATATTTGAATTCATATTATCAGAGGGATTTTAAAAAACAATATACATTACATCATCGCGCTTCTCAACTTTTCGAGAGAGTGGTAAAACCACCTTGCACAGATACAGCCTGAATTGGGTCATATAGTATTTCTCGATCCACTTTATTTTATAGATTTCCTAAAGACACTGGGGATATAGAAGAATTGTAATGTGTCCAGAGGGTTGCAGTGCAGATCCTCTATTCATATATCTTATCATTTCGAGTTAAGTCATTCTATAATTTTCAATGGTTTCTTCAATCACACTTACTCTATCAGATTTTATTGCAGGTTTTATCGAATTCTTTTAGAAATATTAAGAGAATTTAAATTCAAGACGACCGTTTATGTAGATATATATAATTACATAGTTTTGTTTTCCATAGTTGATATTTTTTAAGCTAGAAAACTTTTAATTCATAATTGTACATATTGTATATAACTAGCAATTTCCATATACTTTCTCTCACATATCGCTTGTAAGCGATATCAGCACCAATAACAAAAAAAGGAACTACTACTAAGCCAACACAACAAATAGCAAACACAGCCAATCAATTAAGCTCCGAATGCTTAGGCTATGGCACAAACGAACTACAACAGTACGACGGCTTTTTATTGCAAAATATCGTCTTAAGGAAAGACATAAATATTTCCAAAGCGCTCTCAATGCAAACAATCTATTTTGAAAACACAAATGATTTATTCTAAAATATTTTCGAAATAAATATTTTTCAGTGCAAATGAAAATTTTTATTTAAATTAATAATTTTTTTACAAAATCATAGCTCAATCCTTATACTATTTAGTAATTATAATTAACGGTAACGTAATTACATTCATTATTAAAACAGTATCCAAACATGAAAATTTCACATTTTAGTGGCATATGTCGCTTGTCGTACTGTCGTACTTAGTAAGTGCGTAAGGCTTTAGGCAATGACGGCAACAACATCAAATTCAAATCAAGCGAATTATTTCTGTAGGTTTGACTTTCAAAAGTTACAAACTTTCATTTCCAAATGAACAACGTTAATATGTGTGGGTATATGTATTGTGCACATACATATACATATGTACTTTACATATGTAATGGAATTTTCAGCAGCAAAATTTCTCGTGAATTGTTGTTGTAAATTTCACTATGAAGTGTTGATGTCAAGAAGTTTTTTGGAAATTTTGAAATAAACTTAGATTTTCTTGCAATACTTGCTCTGTTAAGCATTAATTTTGACTTAATTAATTTTACTTACACCAATTTTATTAGATAAAAAATTATCATTGTTGCAGTTTTTAAAATCAAATACATAATTACTCGGAACACTTTGCTGGATAAAAAATAAACGATATTCTCATATTTTAGCAAATTTTTATAATATTTGCAGAAAATTCTGAGGAATGGCGGCTATTTACGGGGAAGCTTTGTAGTAATACTCTTAAATGACGTGAAAGTGAAAGAAGAAATTTTTGCAAGAAGCGAATTCAAGAACTTTTAATCTACCGAAACTTATTCGAAATCTCCCGCTTTTGCTTTATGATGCATGTCACTCAAAATTAATTCTTTGGACTCATACATACTACTTTTTCATTCAAATCACTGTGATTTTTCAAAAGAACATGGAGAAAATTGTTTGGAGTTATGTAAATTGAAAGACGCTAAACCGCAAAAATGATTAGCAGCAAAATTTTGGTAGAAGAAAAGAAAAAAAAGTAGATAATAAGTGGAATTCGAATGAACTTGCGTAACAAATGGTCTGAAAAGTCCCAGGCCTAACACATAGATTGCGCCAGATTTAATGCATTCACCGCTTTTCAGTTAGCTATAACCTTGAAGAGAAAGGTGTTAAAATTACATGATATTCTACTTATAAGATTGTGAGTATTGTCCTAAAATAAGAATAATACTTTTTTATTTTCTTCTTGATGGGAAAAAAGTACCGTTGAAGTTAAAAGGACTCCACTCCACCAGGAACAGCAATAAAACGTTGGCTTACTAAATTTTAAAGTTATAGTAGAAAGAGATATTATGCAAAGCGCAATGGACGTCCAAATAAAGCAATAACACCAAAAAAACATCAAAAAAATTTGGATGGTCGAAAGGCGAAGTTGGATTTTTCCTATGCTTAAGCGTAATAAACCAGAATTTTCACATCGACATGTGAAAACAGAATCGAAATGATCGTCATATGAGTAACTGAGCAACTGGTAAACATCGTCCAAAGCAGCCGAAAGCACAAAAATCGACTGGACATGTTTCCCCTCTATAGGATATGCATGGAGTAATATTAATCGACTATTTTTAAAAAAGAAATACCATCAACAGTACGTTATTGGAGTGTTTGGAGGTCGAAATTATTGGAGTGTTTGGAGGTCGAAATTGTAAAACAACGTCCGAATTTATCAAAGAAAAAATTATGTTTAATCAAAACAACACAACGTGTAGCATGTCAATGAATATGAAAAAAATGGGAAAACTATAGACGTTTTTTCTGTATCTAGGAAATGCATGCTACGGTGCACGGATTGTAAAGTTTTCCTATCCTTACAATGGCACAATAACAAAACACACAAAAAAAAAAGAAAATGCTACGATACGAAAAATATCCTATACTCAAGCGTATGTATATTTATTTCCCACAGATTGCGAGAACAAAAAACAACCCTGTACCGGTTTGTTGTTATTTTTTTTACCTAAATTTGTCACAATTCTGTAACGGGGTTGCAGAATATATGAATTAAACTTAGAATGCCTCCACATCCACCCAGATTAGCCAAATCTAGCTTCCTGCTAGATACGGGCAGTTCACAGGCTTCAATAAAATGAAATTTATAAGAAATTTCATTCAAATGAAGAGGCTATCGTTGAAACTGATCCCGATTTTGAGCCAAATGCTGAAAGGTTCTGCAAAAGTGGTATTGAAATGTTAGAGCGCCGTTGGACTGATTGTGTGGCTCTTGGTAGATATTACGTTGATGAATAGCCAATTTTTAACAATAAAATTTATTTCATTTCACTTTTCAGTCCTTGTCTAACATATTGGGTTATATTTATAAGAAAAATCTCAGCGGTTTTTGTCACTAGATGGTGTTGATACTCTTATTTTGGGCGACACTAAATTGTGTCAACCTAAGACGAGTTTTAAAACGAAGTTTTGTGAAGACAGTACTGTAAATTGTCATTTGTGTGAAAAGTTATTTCGATTTGAAAATGAGTAAAATTTTCGAAAAAAATACGTTATGTGATGAATTAATACTATAAAACAGGTGAAAGCGCTGAAAAAACGTATTGAAAATTGTGAGTTGTTTGAGGTGAAAATGCTTCGTGTGAACGCCGGACCTAAAAGTGGCTAGCTCGATTCTTCTCCGGAAACACTCAAAAAGCCAAATTGGATGCCACATGAATTAATGCAAAAAAAAATTATAAACCGAATTACCATCAGTGCAACGCTTTTGAAGCACTACAAAATCAAAATATTTCTGAAGCGACTCGGTAGTCTGGGTCTTGCACCATCTGACTACCATTTTTCGGCCTCGGTAAAACTCCCTTGATGTTAAAAGATGGTATATAATATGCTACAGAAGCTTTACATTAATGGAATAACTACCCGAAAAAAGGCAAAAGATCCTAGATAAAAATGTGCAAAATGTGCTTGACTAAAATTAATTTTTAAGTAAGAAAAAAATGTTGTTAAAAGAGAGAGATATTGTAATTGATTTTTAGAAATAATATACAACTCTGGAGTAACATTAAACACAGTTATTTTCACACCAGAGGGCGTCTCTTGATCTCATACGCCGATGACTGCGCGAATTTGGCCTCTAGCCTTTTTTCGAAAGTAAACTGCTATCTCGCCGCCCTCTCCAACTTCTTCACTGCACGACACCTTCACCTTCAACCAGTTAAATCCTCTGCCACCCTTTTCACCAGCTGGACGAAACAGTACCGGCTAGAACTCAATGTGAAGGTCGATGACGTTAAAATTCCGACTACGAATAACCCAAAGTTACTGGGAGCCACATTCGACAGCCTGCACTCCTTCACTCCGCATACGACGGCAATTGGCACCACAGTACAGAGCCGCAACAAAATTATCAAATCGTTAACCGGTAACACCTGAGGAAAGGTCAAAAATACGTATAACGCCCGCCGGTTGCAAACTATGCTGCATGGATTTGGACGCCAGGGACTAACGAGACGCAGTTGAAGAAGCTCCAGACATGTCAGAACACCGCCCTTCGGACCGTGATGGTAAGCATACTGAAGGCGCCGGAGCACCACTTACACAGTGAAACAGCTGTGGTCCCAGTTAAGGAGCATAATGTTATGCTGTGTAAGCAATATCTGCTGGGATGCTATTGGAAGCTGAACCACCACCTAAGAACATCAGGAAGGGAGTACTTGCCTATCCGACTCCGTAGAGCAATACAAACAATGCCCGCTTGACAGGACGGCGTATAGACAGGCCATAAACACGATTCACAGAGAGTCCGTTAACACCTTTGTGAACTCTCTTCCCGTGAATGGTGTTCTCGGAGTCCAATCACCAACCATAACAGAACAGGAGCTCGAGCTGAATCGAGAGACCCTCGTAACCCTGGCACAATTAAAGTCTGGATATTGTAGCACGTTTCCTGGGCCTCCTGTTAGATGACCTCGATAACTAAGACTAGACCTACTTGCCCTAGACGGGGTTGCAAAGCCGCTACAACAAAAACAACAGTTATACGGAAAGTATAGATCTTTTTTAGCTGCAATATTTCTTCTTTGTCTTTGAAATATACAAATAAATATATAAATATACATATATATATATAAGTATATATAAGTATATATATATATCTATATATATATATATATATATATCTATATATATATATATATATATATATATATATATATATATATATATATATATATATATATAAATTTCGCCCCTTTCGGAATTTCTCTCTATTTAATTGGATATAAAAAACTTAATTTTGTTTGTGAAGTGTTTTCTAAAAATACATTGCTTATTGTCATGAAATAAAGTTGTATTAACACTCTAACAATGTGCACAAGCGAAAATCAAAGTTTTGTGTTTTTATTATTAGAAAAGAGAGAGGTTTTTAAATAAATTCATTATAATAATTTGCCCTTCATAAATGCTTAGCCATTTTTGGTCAAGCGTATGCTCTAATTTTCTGTTATGCGTCTTGAAAGTCCCAAAGAATTTTTAGGACTTTTTTATTTTTATGCCAAAAGTAAGCAAATAATAAATATATAAAAAATATAAAAAAAATCCTTACCAAAGGACGACTACATTTGAAAAACACTTTTTCCATAATTTTTTTATGCTCTGACCAATATTCGAACCCAAAGTTCTCAGTGCAGAGCTACATACGAGTATATACTTCTCCACCCTCTCTTCACAACGGCAGCCGAAGGATCTACACACATTCAGTTGAATTCGACTACAATGTCAGTTTACTGCTGATTCCTATGCATAATGTTGCCCTCATTTCCGCTGCTGCTTAAAGCATTGACTTTTTATTGTTCTCATAGCAGCTGCTACTTTTTGCAGTACTTATATATTTTTGTATTTTATATTGTTTATTTCGCTTTTCAACGGCCCATATGAATTATGATGCATTTGCGTACATACCTATAAAGCTACCTATGTACATACATATATGATAAATAATTATGTATGAATGTTGATGGGTACAAGTGAATTTCACTTTTGCTATCTGCTGCTGTCAGTAATGCTGATGAATTTAATTTTTCACATTTTCACTGTGATTTCATTATGAAAATGTTGAGCAAGCTTGCGTTTGCACTCAAAGTGTTCACGCCCAACAATTACACTTAATTGCTTTTAATGAATATGGATGCTCATTTATGTTTGTGTGTGTATGTGTGGGTGATGCTGAATCGTATCCCGGTTGCGCTGCTACACATTAGCCAGTAAATACCGAACCGGCATAATTTCATCTTTAAAATACTAGTTGTGAAGTAGAACTGTTTCACAGTAGTTTGACCTTACACTGCAGAGTGCTGTTTTAACCATGAAATACTGTCGGTTTACTTAGAAGTAGTTTCGAAAATAATTTTTTTTTTATAGTGCTCTGAGAGTAGAGGTTTGATATTGAGAGAGTGGTTTGATATTATATAGAGTTGTATTACATAGTACGTCCTAGGACATCGGGAATGTTAATTGGACAATATGAATATTTCTAGGGATTTGGTAATTTTCAGACTACGTGGATTACATGTCTGAAGATGAAGATCATATATATTTTCAGTGTAAAATGCTGTAAAAAATAGCAAAACGACGATATTAGTTATATTAAGTAATAGCAAAAAACTACTTTAAAAAGTAGTATGCAAAGCAATCCCAGCAAAGCAATTCATGCAAAGCATGAGAAAGACAATTGATTGATTAGTTATCAATTGTCTTTCTCATGCAAACAATTGGTTTTTTAAATGTGTTAAGAGTGGTCAGAATTAAAAAAAAAAAGGTACATTTTTTTTAACTATATATATATATTTGGCGCTTTGTAACCGCTGAAGCGATTTTCGGCCGAGCTCCTCCTCCAATTTGTGGTTTTGCGTCTTGATGTTTTTACCAACAAATGGAGGGACCTACAGTTTATTCTAAGCCGCCTCCGAACGGCTGATGGATTTTTATGAGGAGCTTTATATCATGCCAGAAATACACTCGGAGGGCTTGACGTTCCCTGCCGAGGGGCGACCGCAATTAGAAAAATTTATTTTCTATAATTTTGGTTGTTGCTCGAACGTGGGCTCGAACCCAGGCCTTCCGAATGTGAGTACGCAATGCTAACCACTCGGCTATCGCGGCCGCCAGCATCTTAGAAATAGTCTCTGGAAAAATTTAAGTGAATCCGACAAAAACATTTCCATTTATTCTATAAATAAAAAAGGGACCCTCTGGCGATCCGAAATCTCAAGCTTTAAACATATTTTTTTTTTACAACTACTTTTAGACTACAAAATCGCTCAGTAAACTGTTCACTTCATCATACCTCTAACTACAGTTTTCGGTCACTACATTGGCGTAGGGACTGCTTACGCGATTATAGCCGAATCAACAGTATTCGTTTCTTTCTCCAACGGAGTGCAGGTCTTCCTCTTTTCCATTGTCAATGTACAAAGGACCAACAATTTTTCACAAAACCTTCTTCTCGAAAGTTTTTAGTGTCATCTCATCGGATGACAACATAATTCAGGCTTCTGCACCATTCTATGTTGAATTTTCAGAGCGATATTGTTGCTTGTTTGTTTGACGACAGGAGATATTTCGTCTTGTCGTCGTTCGCCACCAGCAGAACTAACCGCGCGGTTATTGTGGACAATGATATTAATATCATCTGCATACGCCAGCTCAAACTTGAACGCAATGGACAATAAAGATGATAGTTTAGACACAGTCCAAAATTTGTTTTCTTTGATTAAAAAATGATTAAAGTAAATATGTTGCTCATAAATATTAAAAATACATTTTGCCAAGAAGTACTATCAGAAGGCTTCATATTCCCTGCAGAGGGGCGGCAGCTATTAGAAAAATATAATTTCTATAATTTTCGGTGTTGGACGGACCAGAACTCGATTGAAAGTATGCACTGCTAAGTAGGCAGCTATTGCGGCCTCCTCAAAAAATGCACCGGCCGTCCGCCGGCTTAGAAAAAACTGTTGATACCTCCATTTATTGGTAAAAACATCAAGCGGCACATTACAAATTTAAAGAGGAGTTCACAAAGTGCAAATTATATATTATATTTTAAGGCTTTTTACTTTTCGTCATACCGCCATCATATATGTATATATATATAAAATTTAAAAATTCAATTACAATGGTCTTCCTATATTTAAAACGTATTAAAAACTTAAAAGAAATCGATGAAATTATTTAAATTAAAGCATTGCTTAGTAAATTTGTAATTTGTAAGATTCTTACATTATTCAAGTTGAACTACGTAAGTTCAAGAAAAGTTCTTTTCATTTCAAAATCAAAACTGTCACACTCCCCGGAAGGTCTGATCTGACATTACCAAGCAAACTGGTTTGTTATTTTTCCGGATCCCGGTTTGCTGAATTAAGACTGGTCTATCATTTAGGAAAGTGTTTTTACGTTGTCACATCACAACCGGACTTCTTTCGATCTTACACAAAAAGTGTTGATTGCAGTTACGAAATTTCATGCAATCGCTCAATTTCTTAATCCACCAATTTCTCGTAATTTATGATTTGGAAATGGCAATGTTTATAAATGGCAATGTTTATTAATAATTAACAAACAGTTAGCAAAGACGAAATTTCTATTTCACAACTTTGAAATATTTAACAACTTATATTCCTGTCCCACTGTGAGTCATTTTCATTTACGAGTAATTGGTCGAGCGTGCTATTTAAATGCTTGTTGTGTGTTATGTTTTCACATTTGCTTTCAACATGCTGATCTTTTGTATTGTTTTTGCTTTTCTGATAGCTGAAATTATGATTTAATTACGCATCACGTTATACATATTGGTGTAAATTTTCTATAAAAAAAAAATTGTTATTTAACATAATGAAATTGATTTTCCCGATTTTTGTGAAATAATGAATTTCAATTCAATTAAAAAGTTTACACCTTCGAAAATTAAGTGACACATACATAAATGAATATTAAGCGGCTGCATTCCACAATTAACGAATTGCAACAGTATAAAGGTTCCCTTAGACGTAGCAATTAATTAATTTAAAATGTTTAAGAGAAATATTTCGAAATTTCAATTTCTGGATATTGGTCTGCATGGCTATTATGCGAAACTTAAGGGTGATCTAAGTAGAGGTACTTTTTTGAATAGTCTTTTTTTGACAGATCATGCGTGAGTCGTGTCAAGCTACAATATGTTCGCAACACCATCACCCATCTTGAGACCCAGCATTCATTACTAGATAATTTTCGACCGAATAGGCCACGTCCAGCTCGTAGTGAAGAAAATATAGCGGTCGTAGCTGAGAAAATATACGAAGACCGTGGAGAGTCGGCGCTGTTCGCAGCAACTCGGACTGACGAATGGAACGACATGGCGCATTTTACTTAAAGATCTTAAATTGAAAGCGTACAAAATACAGCTTGTGCAAGAATTGAATCCGCTCGACCTTCCCAAGCGACATCACTACGCTCTACGGGGTCCTGAAAAACTTTGTTCAGCGATGAGGCCCATTTCTGGCTCAATGGGTATGTATACGAGCAAAATTGCCGCATTTGGGACGAAGAGCAAGCTGAAGGGATTCAAGAGCTGCCATTTTATCCAGATAAAACAACAGTTGGTGTGGTTTGTGGGCCGGTGAAATCATCGAGTCATCGAAAATTGGACTCAATGGATGGGCCATCTGAAACGCAGCTGTGGCCTCGAAATGGATCACCCTTTATTTTTTCTGGCTATCAAACTGTTTGATAACACTTTCTTGAAAAATAAAAATTGCTAGTGCAGAACGAACAATTGGAAATTGAATTTCTAAAATCAAATTGCAAATTATCGAGTGGAGTCACCTACTGCACCTTTTATTTTTGCAATTATGTGAAACTAAAATACGGAAATTAGTTTCACGGCAAAATTGAATTTTTCTGGCAGCAAAATGTGTGAATAAAGTAAAAGAAAATTGCTACGTCTGACGGTACCTTAAGGGAGCTCGACTACAGTCGACACTTCTATTCGATGACACAATAGACAAATTAACGCGAACCCTTTGATGTTCAGAAAAAGGCAGTGTTGAACAATCGCCGCATCTTTTACGACCATACAGCTTTGACAACTGTTAGACCCCTACTTTCTTTCTGATTTAAAAAAAACCGTCTTTGCTAACTTTGTTGAACCCAGCGTAGATTTAATCTTGTAAAGTCATCGAGAACGGCGCGGAAACAAATGTTGTCATCAGGTAGGGATCAAGTGGAGATGTTGCTTTTAAAGACCGTTTCAAAAGATGGTAAAAATTCAAAGATGGCATGGATTTTTATTACTGTATTCTACACACATTATTTGTCCTGATGTTACTTTTGACTCATGAAATAGTTCGAGCCTTTCATCTGTATAGGATGAAACTTGGACTAAGTTTCAGAGTTGCCACTCATTTTTTAAATTATTTTGCAATATTCTTCAAAACAGTAATTAAAAATAAAAAATAAAGGTAACCAAGTACACTGTCATCAAAAACTTCACTTGTCTTATATGTAAGACTTTAAGCAAATTAGGTTTGGTAAAACGAAAATACAAGATATATCAAAAAAAGAAGTACATCAAATTAAATTAAATTTTTAGCAGACCATACGTGGTTAGATTCTTTTCTATGATTTTTAACATATAGTTTAAAATCAATTTTCTTTTTTTTTTTTTTTTTTTTAATTAAAACTAATTCTGAAAACTTTCTCTTACTTGAACTTTACGCTAATGATAATAAATTCATTACAACTTTCGATACGTTCAAAAAACAATTTTTGCCAAATTATTATTTTTACTTGAAACTTTCTAAAAGAAAGCTCTGTGGCATGAATGTTAGTGCTAAGTTGTAGATTTGTAAATCCAAGGAATTTCATCACATTTGTTCAAAAGAGCAAGATTCAACAAATGCGAAATACATTTAATCCAAGTTTCCCAAAATATATAACCGAAAAGTGACTTCCGTTTTAAAGTTAATAGTTACTTTAGGTCGATTTCACCCTTACTTAGCCCATACTCAATAACTTATAACAAGAATAATCTGATTATGTGTCAACCACAAAAAGACCAATACAAAGAATTTAAGATCAATTGGCAGAAAAATATCGTTCATGATGTGCAATGGGTACCACTCAGTGAAAAGGTAGACTAGTATGCAAAAATCCTAGTTAAATACTAGTATGAAATAGGATGAAATCATACCAGGGTTTATGATTTACATTCACATACACGTGCATGTGTTAATATAAAGAAAAAGCATTGATTCGGCTTTAAATGGCAACTGATGACAAAAAGTCTGGACTGGAGTAAAGAAACACACGATAATGTATGTAAGAAGTATTACGTGATATTTTAGATTTAGGAAAATCAAACGACGCGATTTATAGAAAAGTAGCTTGGAGAGAAACTTTCTCGGCACTGTTAATATTAAGTTTAGACGATCAAAAATTTTTATTAGATATATAATACAGATATTAGAGTGATATTAATATAAAGAGCATAAATTGACGAATACTACAAATGTATTAGGCTACGACTATTGATATTCTAATTTTAAACGGTGATGTCATGTAAAGAGAAACGAACATTGTGGCAATATATGCCTAAAAACGATGAAATTCAGCTGGAAAATATTTTGTTTCTTGCCGGGTTTTAGGACCTGGTCTACCCACATCCAAAATTAGACATAAATAATTTAAATAAAGCACCAATTATTTATATAAAAGTGTATAGCTGAGGCATGTCATACAATTCGAATATATATCAGGGCAAAAATTTTCTGCTTCTTCATCCAAAAGATGGATTTTGAAATTTTAAATTAATAATTATAATAAATTCTTCGTTCGAAATCCCATAACAAATCCTTCGATAGCTCTTCAAAAATTAGCTCGAGTTGTTTATGACTTATTAAAGCTTCCAGATCCAAGTGTATGTTGTTTCCAAAAATGTGAAAAAAATTTAAAATTCGAGAGAGCGTTTTTATGTTTGCGGAATGGATGAAACCTATATTCCATTTCAATAAATGCACTTGCAAGACCGATACATTTTACAAATCTTTCAGTTAATGTATTTTCACCCTCGAAAAAATATATTTTCTCTTTATCTTCAAAATGCGCCGGAACTGCCCCCTTGACTTGATCATCAGTGATAAAAAAAATTACCACTCAGCTTTTCTTCATTTTTGAAAACAGATAATCACCCACGACCCGTTTACCCCGTAGGGTTGGTGGCTCAAAATATCGAATGGCAGCAAAAGCAGCACGCCTTAGTCAATTTTCCTCGTCTTTCTCTTCCATGGCTTCTTTTAGTCGTTGTCATTTTGAAGGGTAGTTTTCTCTAGTTATAAAAACACCTTTACAATTATAATCGATTATTAATAAACTTTCCGAGTTCCAAAAGATCGTTGCCGTGAGATTCCCAGTCGATGTGACACCTTAAAGGAGGTGCACTGAACAATTTGATCCTTATGAGGCTAATCAACCCCCTACAAAATATTAAGATCTTAATAATAAAATTTCACGACAGAGACTGCCGTAGAAAATTTCAACCCGTTAAATCCCACCGAAGACTATCATTTGACACTTATTTCAAGAATTCCGTTTATTAAACAATTTCGCAAAGTCATTAGATGTTTATAATATTCTAAGAAAATATTCTTTGAAAATTTTACTTAACTTTGACATCCCTAGGTAAAAGAAATAAAATCTGCCCCCAGAAGTGTGTAATATTTTTATTTTCATTTAATATATGTATGTTTTTTACTTTTTATATTTCTTATTCGCCTATGTTTCTACATCATATTTTTCTGCGTTTTATATTTTTATTGAGCTCGAAACGCTTTCAAAGTTATCTGGTGAATTTTTATATGATATGAATATATACATTTGTAATTATGCAGCGCTAATAATCGTAATGTACAGAAATACAAGCATATGAATGGGTATAGCATGCATGTAAATTAACAACACATTTAAGAATCACGTATTTCCACACATATATACTCGTATGTATGTATGTACATTCACATACTTTTGGTACAGTGAAATCTTCTTAAGAATGGCTTGAAAATTTTCAACCAATTGAGGTTGCCAAGCGAAATGAAGCAAAGTCCCTCTCACCTAGATTTTTTCAACGGACGGCAAGGACACTTTCTCATTTACATTCACGGGACGGCAGCACAAGGGAGGAAGGAAAATATTTTTTTGCCGGAGTAAACAGAAATTAATCCTGAAAACTTCCGTACTGAAGCCAAACGTCCGATGGATTTTTATGAGGAGCTTTTATTTCATGTCAGAAATATACTCGGCGGGCTTGACATTCCCTGCCGAAGGGCGATCGCAATTAGAAAAATTAATTTTCTACAATATTGGCTGCTGCTCGAACCTGAACTCGAATCCAGGCCTTCTGAATTGTAGTACTCACCACTCAGCTATTGCGATCGCCGCATTAGATAAAACAAGTTGTACTATAAAGAGCATCACCTTGCCTGAATTTTATTTGGTATGCAGAGCTAAGAGCAAATCTACCAATTTCGACCAAATGCTCAATTCTAAACTACCAGGTCTAAAGGTACTTTTAAAAGGTCCATTCGGTTAGTAGACTCGGCGTTTTAAACTTCAACCCTCACAAGATTCTAGATAAATCCCTAAAGGAGTAAATTTTCAAAACAATGATTGGCACTGAAGGCCACATTCAGTTACTTACCGACAGATTTGAATACCACATTTGTTATTCAGCATTAATCAGATTTGGAATTGACACTCTCATACTATTTATTTTCGCTGGAGCTAAGTAGACTGAAGAAATGTTCGATCCATATACTCTTTATGTTCTGAACTTCAATAAACACAATTCTCCTCAGATTGGAATAAAAAATTCACCACGTTCGAAACCCAACTCTTAACTTAAACGGAAAAGCAACATGAAAGGGTTTCACTGTAAATATGCACCATAATAAAATGAAAGGATAATCCAGTTTGTGTCTATGTGTCATTCAAATGGATATGTTGGCATAATACAAAGTAAGACAAAGAGTATTATTTGTAAACAAGCAAACAAACAGCCAACCAATTGCCAATGCCAACAGACAGCAAGCAAGTGGGTGGATTTTATTTCTGCTTTCTATAAAAATCCCATACACTCACACACGCAATCACACACACGCTCTTTCCCATAAGTGCGTATAAACTTTGGCAAATGAACGCACTTTTGTCGCAATCGCTATCGCCAATCTCACTTTCATTGCTGCTGGCATATACAGCTGGCATTTATTGAATGCCTTGAGGACTCGAACTTCTCTTTTATCTAGTACATACCCTGCAGTGAAAAGGTACGCTAGTATGCGAAAATTCTAATTAAATACTAGTATGAAATAGGGTTAAATCATACTAGTTCGTTATTTGTATAGTAGTACGTTGTTGTTGTTATTTCTAGTATCAGCTGTGGCATATTTACATTTTATAATAAGTCCAGTTCAAGTGAAAAGTATATCGTTGATCTTTATACCATAATTATGGAGGAATGATTGGAGGTTATCACTGCAGCGCGGGAGCTTGATAGTCCGAATATTGCTGCAGGCAAATTCTTTCTATTTTAATTTTTTTCTGACATAGAGATTCGGCACAAAAATGACAGTTCTTGGGACATAAGGGTTGCTTACATAAACGAACGATGACCAGTTAGTGCAAAAATGCTAACTAGTTGGATTCTAGTCAACAGCTAGTATTTTTCCCTGCAGGACTTGTATAATAGATTAATGGACATATTGACTTATTTAATACATATATGTAAGGGAAAGTATTAATTAAAATATGCCCTGACAGAAACTAGTAATTAACTAGTATAAACTTGATACATAATCGGAAAATTAGTATTTCATAAGATATCGGCTTATTGGCAATTGCTGTTATGAAAAACTCTTGATGAGTCACCCTGCTTCCATTTTCGTTAATATTATATGTACATATTCTAACCATATGTGTGTATAATAGTCAATCTACATACATACATCTACTTAAGCGAAAGCCTTTTGCTCTTTAACCGTATTTAGTTGATAGCAACGAGGCGTATTTAAAAACTAGGCAACTGTTATACACAGATAATACATAATTAACCTGGTTTTTTACTTTGCATAAAGACGATGTTACTTACCTTGCAATTTGTTTGAAATTAAATTTACGTCTCGGTTTTTTACTTTTGCCCTCACCACGTCCCTTTTTCCATATATGCGTACGCCAAGCTGGATCTTGATATTCAAATGATGGTTTTAAGTAATACAAAGCCATTTCCTGATGGAA
Organism: Neoceratitis asiatica; assembly: GCA_030068015.2. Taxonomy (NCBI): domain Eukaryota; kingdom Metazoa; phylum Arthropoda; class Insecta; order Diptera; family Tephritidae; genus Neoceratitis; species Neoceratitis asiatica. The sequence continues at coordinate 58,063,205 of CM061524.1, read as the reverse complement.
GACAGGCGTAATTGAACCAGACATAGGCGGCACAATCCATATCCAATCAGCTGGACAGCCATTGCTGCAAAGGAATGGAAAAACACATGTGTTTATTTGTATTATACGATACCAAAGCGTAATGAAGTGAAGAAAAATAAATGAAAGCAAAGAACGTTTTTAATACATAGTTTTATGAACTGCTTTCTGGTATTTAACTTTGAGTTCTCTCCTTTGTGTTACGAATTTAAAATAGTTTTCTTATTGAATAAATTTTAATTATTGATTTTAGTGAATAAAAAAACGAAGAGCTGATTAAAAATTTATTAATGTAATTTTAAATACTGCATACAGACTGTATGTTAAAGAGGGAGTGCCGTATCAAACCTCTGGAACAAGGGCGACGTACCTGTCTGCTAGGTGTCGCTATAAGGGCCACATGAGCGAAGGTACTGGAAATCATCGTTGACATTAGGCAAATAAACATACAAGTGAGAACTCGGGCTAAACGTAAAATGTGATAGAAAGAAGGATACCTTGTGCTGGGTAGTTTAGGCGGAAGTCAAGTTCATCGGTAGCTGGAAGTGTGTTAACAAAAAGTCCAAACATACAAAAGTCCAAACATACAGCTCAATTTTTCTTTAATGCACCAATGCTAGTTTTAGCCAAAATAATGCACCAAACTTTATGAAATTTACACGAGTTGTTGTTGTAATTGTTATTTACGTTTATTTGGAACAATTTACTTATCAATATTGTTAAATTATTAATAATTTGCTGTTAAACTATTCACACATATATCATTAAATTTTCGCATGACACGCGTAAAAATGTTTCATATATGTTGTAATAAAGATACTTTTATATGTTCACATGCGATTACAAGTGTTATTTATATTCTTTTTTTAATTTGTTGAGTAGAAAAATTAAATTTTATATTTGTATATTTTTATCGACACGAATTGCAATAGAAATGCCCGACAATAACAATAAATGGGCGTTGCCATACAGCATAAAAATAAAAATACTTCACCATACAGGGTTGTATGTGCAAACTCACAATTATATTAAAGCATATTTTATTCATGAGTAAGGGAATTATGCAGAATTCTGTGCAGGGCGTAGCCGACGTTGGTCCGTCGCAGGGTTATTTTTTTAAAGCGCTACGCTGATCTTTAAGTTTGTTTTAGATATTTTTCCTTTATATGTTGCAACACCCAAATTCAAAGTAGTTGCTTTACGTACGAATTAGTGGAGTAAAATTCGACATTTTTTGCAACTTTAACATTAAATATCTCGAAAACTAGAAATCTTCGGTGAGTTTAGTTTACAGTTTCTGAAAGCGGGTGCAGCCCCAATCACCCCCCATCATTTCTTTTATTCAAAATGTGGTGCATTTTTGGAAAAGATTACCTAACATACTATCGCGGGGAAACAGAGTGAATATCACTTGAGTCCCAGGTCACACGGATGTAGAAGGCAATGAAAAAGCGGATGAGCTGGCTCGAGTTGGCGCCGCCGGTGCGGTTGTCATCATTGACAGCCTTAGACTTTTCACCGCTTTCAAATGTTATACAAAGCACTGTGCCATGCAGGAGCACTTAAGGTCCTGGAATACTTCCGCCACAAAATTATTGTGGCAAAGCGTGCTCCATTACAGCCGTTAGTGCAGATAAATGATTTTATGTCATAATTCTCACACTTAAGCATATCTAAACATGAAATATGGTATTTTGAAAAATAACCCAAACGGTCGCTAATTGACTGTTCTTGGGGGATAAAAACCTGTATCGTGGAAATTATTGCATTTGAGGAATGCCTTACTAGGGGAATATTTTTGCCCCTCCTACGAATTTCCTGCGAAAAAATTATGAAATTTACAGAATTGATCGCGCCGTCTATAAACTCGTAATGCCATTAATCATTCCTTCCACTGATCTTTAGAATTCAAATCCATGTCGTAAGTAGTATTATTTACTTGATTACCTACTATATACCTGCTCTCTGATGTATGAGTATATACAGAATAAATTTCCTTATACAAATCAATAAGATTAATGATTAACCAAATCCATTGTGCTAAGAGAATTGATTCTAACAAGTATTTTCCGGAACATCATGTACAAACCTCTTACTTTCCCACCCTACTCATCTAGAACGTGTGATCTAATAAATATATATAATTCACAAGTTTTACCAGAAGATGTATTGACATAAATTATGATGATAAGATTTTGATTAGAATTTCTTAATTAGTGATTAAGAGAATTTCAATGATCTCTATGTTACTTAATTACTATTCACATTTTTAAAACCGATTTATGTCCTGATAGTATTTGGTTTTGATTTGAGAAATTTCAGTTGAAGTTTTAAATAGAAATTTTCTCTTTACGAACGGTCGAAACTTATTAACCCCCTACGTCTTACGAATATTAATTAAAGCTTGGTTAATGAGTTGCCTTCAATTTTTATAGCCACTTCTGTATAGGCAGCGCATTTAAGTTGCTGATAAGGCTTATCTATAATTTTATTGAATTGAAAACAATAACACAAATGTTATCACCAAATATGGAAAGTGACTGACAGGATGTTTTTGTTTGTTGAAGCTACGGTTGGCTGTATGTAAGAAATATAAACAATTAAATAATTTAACTTGTCTACAAACTTTTTATTCCAAATACTTTTATACTTTAAAAATATGTGCATATGTGTTATAAAAAATACTTTCATATTTATTAATAATATAATAAAAAATTCATATACATGTCTTCGAAGAAATAAACAAAGAAGATAGAGAAAGAAGAAGAAGAAATTTAACAACAAATACACTTAAGGTGTCGTCAGATGTAGTAATTGTCAAGCAGTTAATTATATTTTACAAAAAATCTCGTGATTACTGCAAAATCTTAACCTTTTAAATGGCCTTTACTTGTCGTAGTTAGATAACTAGTAAATAGCTAAAATTAATTCAAACTATGTTCCGTTGCCAACAGAGAGATGAAAAAACTGTTAGTATTGAACTAAAGAACATATAAGGTGATCCATTTCGAGATTTCCTACTATTTTAAAGAAAAAACACAGAAAATTCAAATTTAATGTTTATTGTCATTCGAAAAAACATTCTTTGGCATTTATTTTTTAAGATTATCTCTTTCAAATGCTGGCCGCGGCTATGTCTCAGATGGTTCATCCGTTGAGTTGAATTTTCGATGTCTATTTCGTGCATTTCGAATGGTAACTGGCGATTGACATGCGAGCTGTTTCGCTCCAAGGCCTGAATTGAAGCGGGTTTGTACGCATAGGCTTAAGACTTTACATATCCCCACAGTAAAAAGTCTAACGGTGTGATATCACACGATCTTACTGGCCAATCGAAAGTCCCAAAACGTGAAATTATCTACTCACCGAAGTGTTCTCTCAATAAATCCATTGATTGATGCGATGACAAAATTTGTTTTGAAATCGTCGGATCTTCTTGGAACTCTTCAAGAGCCCATAGAGCGAAGCGATGTCACTTGGGAAGGTCGAGCAGCTTCAGTTTTTGCACAAGCTGTATATTGTACGCTTTCAATTTATGATCTCGACGTAAAATGCGTCAAGTCGTTCCATACCTCAGTCCGAGTTGCCGCGAACGGCGCCGAATCGACTCTCCTCTTTCTACGTGTACACTCTCAGCTACGGCTGCTATATTTACTTCATTGCATGCTGAACGTAGTCTATTCGGTCGAATATTATTCAATAATGGATGCCGGGTTTCAAAATGGGTGATGGTGTTGCGAATAGTACGCTTAGTAGAACGATTATGTTGACCATAAATTGAGCGAAGCGCGCGAAACATATTCTTTACAGAACGTAAATTTTCGTAATAAAGTTGACTGATTTGTAAACCTTGTTCAGACGTTAGCCTTTCCATGATGAAATACTATACTATACAATACTAAACAAAAATAACATGACAGCTTGACACGATCTGTCAAAAAAAAAAGGCTATAGAAAAAAGTACCCCTACTTGGATGACACTTTACTTAAACTTACACTGAGAAAAAAACACCAAAACAAATAAGAAATATTTAAACTAATAAGAGGTCGAGTTGCTTGAGGCCGAATTGTGCGTTGCTCAAATGCTTGGAAATTTTTCGGATCATGCCTATCTCTCTATTCTATAAAAAAAAAGAGTTACTTACTAACTTACTTAGGACAAAACTAATCCAATTGTATCAAATTAAACTTTCAAGTAATATTTTTAAAAGATTCGTGTGAAAATGTTATTTTGATTTGAAAATTTGTAAAAGGTACGAATAAATACTTTATATCCTATTTTTTCTATAAAAAAGGTTAATTGACAGAACTGTTTTGGAAAGTTTTGATGCACTCACCATATAGTCCGAACTTTCCACTATATGGCTACCATTTGTTTCGGTCTCTAAAAAACTCTCTTGTTTGTAAAAACTTTGCCCACCAAAGAGTAGCCGAAAATTATTTGGCCAAGTTGAACGATGATTAACCACAGAAGTTCTTTCTACACTGATGAGATTATGAAGTTAATCGAAAAATGACAAGAGGTCATAGACAATAATGGCCAACATGAGCTTAATTAAAATTAACTTTCAATTAAGAAAAAAAAATTTTTAAATATGCAAAAAAAAACTTTATAAAAAATTTTAGTTGACAAATAATGGGTATGAAATTTCTGACGTTTCAAATCGAAATAATAGTATATAAAAATCAGGTCTAGATGGAGAGAAAAGAGTTCTTATAGTTAGACGATTAATAATATTTCGTAGTTTTAACGGTTAAATTATCTTTCTATTCGATTATGCGTTGTAATAAGTCTCAATTTGATTAGCAAATAACAAATCATAAAAAATAATAATAAAATAAATATTTACATCTAAAAAAACTGTTATTTTTACATAGCGCTTGATAACGCCTGATTTTTTATATGAAATTACGTATTGCGAGTATATTAAATCAAAAAGAACAAAAGAGCAATTAGTGAGCTTTGAAGTATGTATAAATACATAAACAAATATTTTATTATGAATAGAAATCTTATGCTTATGATTAAATAAGGCAAGCCTCTAGTTAGGATCAAAACTAAGACCCACAGCTGAACTCACTCACGAGGCGATTTTTATTGGCAACAAGGAAGTCAACGCTTCATAAATTCAAAAAGGCTGGATAAATTTTAGAAAAAGATATGAAAGTTCAAGAATTGCTGCAATCGCTTATTCATACTCATTTGTCGACGATGTGGAAGGAAAATATATAGAAACAACCAATAAATCATGAATCTTTGAAGAATATATCGGATTCGGGTTAGAATACAAGCATATACTTATTACAATAAATGGAAACAATCGTCACCAGCACAATGAGCAAGATCTCAATCATAAACTACACCTGGGTCTTCACTTGGAACTCAGCCTTTTTTGTCGTGCATCAACAGATCAAATAAAGTTTTCCAGTCATTTTTTTAGGCGGTCCACATAATTGCATGCAACGCTTCTTTGCAGTATACCCGACGCTTTGAACTTAGGCGTGTTCTGCCCAATTCATAAAAAGAGAAAATGCGCAGTCTGCGCCAGTTATCGTGAGAAAAGCCTCTATAATATTCCACATGTCGTATAGAGCGTTAAGCTCCAACATAATGGTAGAGAAAATAATAAGACTGAGAGCTAAAAGGAAAAGATACGATCTTGTTGTTGGAATATGCCGATGATATCGAAACATGGCCTTAACACCGGGTCCGTTAGTTTTTTTTTTTTTCAAATTAGATACAGAGGCAAGGCGAATGGGTCTGATAGTGAATACTCAATGCACTCTTGTCTTCCATGTCACTGTTGACAGTCATAACTTAGAAGTCCCCAATCTGGTACTAGGATCAACAACAAAAACAATGGAATGGAACGGATATTCACTCTTACCTACTCACTGAGAAAGTAAAGTAAAGTCCTTCCGCACTGGCAATAATGAACTACATCCGATGCAATGATGAGGTGTACAAGATATACAGCGATATTGCCATAGTTCAGGGAATTGAAAGACAGTGGATTCGCAGGCTAGGTCATGTAGTTCGAATGGATGCGAACAATTGGCTCCGAACGGCGAAGGGAAGCTATAATCATGTAAGAAACGGGTTCCCAACACTGCGAACCTGTTATTAACCAAATATCGTAAAAAAAGGATGCAGTTCGAATTTATTTTCTTAAATAATAATATAAATTTTTGTACTAAAGAAATCTCATAGGTGGCACAACATTTTCAAGGCAAGATAAAACAAAAAATAAAGGTTTTTAAATTAATTGTGTATGTACATATATTTAAAAATATTTTGGCAATTTGTTGTCACTCAAGGTTATCATCTAAAAGTCAACGACTAGCATTATACGATGATAAGAGAATTTTAAAGATGTCATGATCATTTAATTGAGATGAACTGCTAAAAATTCCGAAATTTATGATGGTGGTGTCGTAAACTTAATAGAAAAACATAAAACACAAGAAAGAAGCTGACGTAAGAAAGCTATTCTATTGAATTAGTCAAAACTTTAATCTTGAACACAAATTTCACATATTTGCTATATATCATTTCAGCTTATCATTTAATGACAAATTTTCTACACACACAAATTTAATAGACACTACAGATTTTACAAAAAATAAGCAAATATTCGTAGATGTGTTGATGATCTAAATAGTCAATCAAGGGAACCCCGGCGTGAAGAATATTTATGGGGGGTAGTTTTGAGATATTTGAACGAAATTTGACGTGCGGGTGTATTTTTAAAGCCCAGCTAGGTCGTTGAGTGAATTTAAATAACTAATTTGACATAAATATTTAATTTTAAAAAATAAAAAATCCAAAACCATGCGTGACGAAGACATATATTTTTTTTTTGCCCTTATCAAACATAACATATTATGCCTGGAAATTTTTAGAATTAAATTCTATAATGTTGAATGTAGTAAACATAAATATTTTTCACATATTCATACAAACATAAAAATGTTGTATATATACTTACATATACTATATACGAATAAATAAATAAGGACATAATAATTTATTATATTTTTAATATGGATAATATAGAAAGTCTCCGCGGTTTTTATACCTTTCATGTACATGAAATGGTATATTAAGTATATATATATATACGACCGATTTTTCAGACTTGCAATTTTGTGTCATAAATCCGTCAAAAAAGTACGGTTTTTATACCTTTCATGTACATGAAATGGTATATTAAGTCCGAAGTATGTAAGTATCAGAAGGAGAATGGGTAGACCCCCCGGAATTTCTACCGATCATATCAGAATCAAGAGCTGAATTGATATAGCCATGTTCGTCTGTCCGTCTGTCTTTTCGTCTTTCCGTCTGTCTGTTTGAAAGCAAACTATTCCCTCAATTTTTAAGATATTTCAACCAAACTTGGTAGAAAGATGCACCTATACGTTTAAATGGTCGGAACCGGCCAGATCGAACCGATATAGCATATATACGACCGATTTTTCAGACTTGCAATTTTGTGTCATAAATCCGTCAAAAAAGTACCTAAGAAATGTAAATTTGATTTACTACACATACGAGGTATATTCAAAGGAAAATGTGAATTTTGATTTTTGGCGGGCTGTGTACATTCGATTATCGATATTTTTATCATGTGCTTGCGCTAGGAGCCAATTTCGATGAGTAGTTTGTTTTTGACACACGTTTTTGTGTGCTCTTCGATTTTTGACTTGAAAGAAATGGATCAAATGGATCAAAGAATATGTATTAAATTTTGCGTTGAAAATTGAATAAAGTGCTCCAAGGCACTTGAAATGTTGACTGTGGCATTCGGTGAGTCTACTTTGTCTCAAAAAAGTATTTATAAGTGGTACAAGCGCTTTACAGAAGGCCGAGAAGATGTTGATGACGATGAGCGTACTGTAAGTGTAAGAGCACGTCAGCAAACAAACAGTCAAAAAAAGTGTTCCTAAAAGTCATCGAATCACTATTAGGACAGTTGGCATGTCAATCGGTTCATGCCATTCAATTTCCTGAAATGTTTTGGGAATGAAACGTATGGAAACGAAGTTTGTACCGAAATTGCTAAATTTTGAGCAAAAACAATGACGTCAACAACGATCCGGGTTTGCGCAAACGGGACAGAACTGTTGATGAAGCATGGGTATATGGTTATGACGTCGAAACCAAGGCCCAATCGTCCCAATAGAAGCTGCCAGATGAGCCAAAACCGAAAAAGGCCCGCCAAGTTCGATCAAATGTGAAGGTTTTGCTCACTGTTTTCTTTGATTACAATAGTGTGGTGCATCATGAGTTCCTGCCAAAAGGTCGTACAGTTGATAAGGAATTCTACAAGGAAGTCATGCAACGTTTGCGGATTCCCCATCACAATAATGCACCAACTCACGCATCAATACTTATTCGTGTTTTTTTGGCCATAAACAAAACCGTAATCATGCTTCAACCACCGTATTCACCAGATTTTTCTCCCTGCGACTTTTTCCTATTCTCAAAACTAAAGAAACCAATGAAAGCAAAGCGTTTTGCTGAGATCAAGTCAGAATCGAAGAAAAAGCTTATGGCCATACCGAAAACCGCATTTCATAAGTGCTTCGAGGATTGCAAAAAGCGTTGGCACAAGTGTATTATATCCGAGGGGGATTACTTTATGTGAGGTTTTGGTCAAAACTCTTTCAAAAAAGCATTTAAGAGCATGAAATTTGGTATTATCCACAAATATTATGAACTGCATATTGGTACTGAAAATAATCGATATCGGACTACTATATCGTATAGCCCCCATACAACTGATTTGTTCAGATATGAGGTTTTGGGTCAAAAATTCGTAACAAAAAGCATCTAAGAGCGTGGAATTTGGTATTCTACAGACGTTAATTTAAGTTGATATTGACACTGAAAATGATCAAAATCGAATTTTACAATTTGCAATAAATTTGATATATTCATGAAAGGTATACAAACTTCGGCATGGCCTGAGACAGCCGTTTTTTCTTGTTTAGTATATTTTTGAACAGCATTGCTCTTCACTCAACATATTTCAGTCAAATGCTTATTGACCATTTTTAGCTATGAACTTTTGCAATTGGCGAAAGGACTCAGCGAAATGATTTTCAGCTACTCTTCGGTCAGCTATTTTTTTACTATCAAGAGAATTTGCAGAGATGGTGGGTGAATCAAAACTTCCAATTCAAGCTTCGCCGATTTTGATCTTCTCATTAAAGATATTTATGTTCACCTCTACTATTGATCAATTTTGTACGCTTTTTGAAAATTTTTGTTATAAGCTGGTTTATTGTTGATAATAGTACTCAAAATTTACCGTTTCGCCAGGACGATTCCCTTCCAATTGCAACATTTACTCAACATAGCCTGGTTTTCAATCAATTCGGTGGAGTGCCCATTATTTTTTTCGTTTTTTATTCTCGCTTGTAACCCATGCTTCAATGCCTGTGTTAGTCGCCTCAGAAATGGTTCGATTTTTTCACGTTTCAGAAGCGTTTCACTGGTAGTAATTCGGTTAGTAAAATTTGTTTGCTTTAATTCATGGGCCAAACATCGAACCTTTTTCATAAGATTCCAATCTGTCACATGAGTAATGTCTAAAGCCTTCGCTATCTACTGACAGCTTACATGTCGATCTTGAGCCACCAGTTTCCAAACTTTATTTCCCTTTTTACTGACTTGCGTCCAGAACGAGGTGCATCTTTGGCATAAAACCACTCCTGGGTGCGGCATTCACTTACAGCATTATCAACGTAAATCACACAAATTTTTCGGCACGTTTTTGCATGAAATAACGTATTTCTTTAAAATTTCTTCTCATTTTATAATCAAAATCACTTCTCACATGAATAGCGTTTTACGATTTTCACGAAAAGTATTGCTTTATATGTCACTATTCAAATAAGTTTTACTTTAATGCAATCGAGTTAGTGTTGCCCGAAATAAGAGTATCAACGCCGTCTAGTGACATCTCGGAGACTTTATGAATATACCCAATATATTGTACAACATGCAGATAATAAAATCACAAATGTGGGGAATGAAAAAAATATTGTAAAAGAAACAGTTGTAAATGAATAACGTGAATGCATCCCAGCACACGCAACAGATAAAACTAACAACATGAAATCTTCAAAAATTTAAGAAAAATCAATATTAAATTAATTCATCACAAAGCTTACCGCAATTTTGATTCGTTCTCAAAGTGTTTCATAAAACTCTCACTAGCCGTATGATGATCCACAATTGTAATATTGTGACTTTGATAAGAGTGCAGCACGGCAATATTAGCCTCAACAAGAGCCTTATCCTTCCACAATGAGGTGGGTGTACGTGTATCCAAATTCATTTTCAACGCAATAGTCTGTAAGGCAAAATGAAGAAATTCCTTAACAAAAGCGAGACAGTAATAATGATTATTATGATAAATTGCGGTAAATTGGATATCTGTTTTAAATTAATGTGATGAGAACGATTTATTTTGCAATCGAGTTAAAATTTGTATGATGAATAAATAATAAAGTACATGAGAGTAGACACTCAAAACAGATATACCCTTGTATGTATGAATATATGCACATATAATCTAGATATGCATGTACGAGTATGTGGCTTATTGGCTCCAAAACCGCTTAGCCATTTTTTTTTTCAAATTTTCAGAAATGCTTCTATGTAGCCCCGAGAGAAATATCTTATTTATTGAAATTTAATACGTTGGTATATTTTTGTCTAGATTAACATATACAATATCTTTTTCGAGAAGGGGATCACAAACCAATCTGCAATCTGCTCCATTTAGTTAGTATTTGGCAACCAATGAAAGCAGAAGAGATCGTGAATTTCTACGAAAATGGAAAGGGAAAGTCTCGATAAATATTATGGTGCAGAGTTCCCACCATCAATCTCAATGGTTAAGAAGTGGTTTAATGAGTTCCGTTGCGGTCATACCAGTACAACTGACGCAGAACATTCAGGTCCCACAAAAGAGGTCAGCACGCGAGAAATCATCAATAAAATCCATGATATCATTATATGGTTGAAGAATAAAAATGCGTGAGGTGACTGAGGCTCTGGGTTGCACCATATTTTACGAATGTGTTTCAAGAGCTTTTGGACTGATTCGATATTGATTTGAAAGAGAAACAACCGCATTCGGCGAAAAAAGTGCTGTTCTATCAAGAAAATGCCCAGGTGCACACGTGTGTGCTACGAACTGCTAACCCATCCAGCATATTTTTATCTATATTTAGCTCCCCGCGACCATTTATTGTTTTCAAACTAGAAGAAATATCTAGCCGGTAAAAGATTCGGGTAAAATGAAGAGGTTATCACAGAAACAAACACCTATTTTGAGGACCTTGAAAAAAACCTATTATTTGGAAGTAATAAAAAAATTGGAGAACCGCTAAACTAAATATACAAAGCTACACGTAAAGGATACTATGTTGAGCATTAAACGCTTGTTTGTCGAAAATAATATATTTTATTCAAAAATCACTGCTTATCCAACTTCCCTCGTATTATGTCCTTAATCCCTACTCTGAAAATCCAGGAAGTACACAATCTAGAAACATTTTAAAAATCACTAAAAAGTCACGACATAAAACAGACATAAAAACATCCTGACCACACAAAATACTGATAACTCAATATCCACACAAGACTTTAAGAAAAGCTACTATTCGCTTTAGTCAAATTTTTCCTTCAACTGCTAATAAAATGACACCATTCAAATATAAAACTAGAAAATTTATTGCAAAAAGTTTAATTCTTGGCACTAAAAAAATATTTCATATAACATTCCATTCTTAGATCGACTACATCTCTAGATAAATTTTATGTATAACTTTTGAGTTGAATACAATCAAGTTATGTACTTATAATATCGACAAAATAGAAATATAATTCAAAAAGCGAGCAATTTTTGCGCATTTCGGGATTATAATTTGTCGGAATTTCGTCGTGTCTGGAATATGATTGATCTAGATTTGGTCGTGCCTGTGTTATGGCTTTGGAATTTTGAATTTTGATACTTTGTATGTCACTACTTCGTTAAAAGAGTTATACACTAAAACTGTTCTCCAAAAAGATTGATTGCTTTGTAAAACTTATACTGAAACATGGGACTTGAGGAAAAAATACGTATATGGTGATAAATATTTATGCTAGAAATAATTTCTTTACTTTATAGCATTTTTTTAAGTCAAGTATTTTTTATATTTGAAAATCATACAAACAATTTTCTTCCTCACTCACCTCCAACATATTGCGGCGATTTGTGTCACACAAATTCCGGCAACCAATCTCCGTTGACATATACCAACCGCTGAATGTGGTCGCTGTGAACTGAAGGCCACCGACATCAAAGAGCATCGACGAGACTGCGGGTACAGCATACCAACGCAGGCTCAATTCTGCGAACCACTCAAACCTGTAAGTGGATGATTTTATTGACATAGATTATACGTAGGTAATTAAGTTCAAATCATTTAGAAAGCTAAGAACTGCAAATTTCTTTAAAAATTAGGCAGATTTTACTACTGCTTGCAACCGTACATATATTATAATTATTTTTTTTATAATTAAATATAAAAACAAAATTAAAATATAAATATAAATTTAAAATTTATTATTTGAAATTAATTCAATTAAATTTTCATAATAAAAACTTACTTAGGATGACTTAATGGTACTTCCAATATTAATTCCGGTGGATAATCGAAATAGTCTGGATCATGACCATTCGCCGAAACAACCAACGGTAAAATATCCCATTCTTTACCTTTACCCTTCCAACCTAATTTGAGACAAACCTAAAAAAATATTTCAAGGTAAAATTTATTTCCATTGCAGAATGAAAAATTATGAAGAGAAAATTATGTAGCCATGTCAGCCAACCATTAGCTTAAATAAAATTATAGAAATCAGACTACGACAGTCCGTAATCCTTATTAACTTCTAATTGTTATTACAACTCACAAACTCACCTCAGTGAACTCTGCATTCATAGGATCACCAATAATTTTCCCATCTGGTTGTTTATATCCAGCATAGGAAATGAGCTGACTATTCCAAATACGATAATCGTGTCGACCATCTGTTCGCTGTGGGAATATGGTGATTGCCGATCTATAATTAAAACAAAAATGAGTGAACGTAAAAGAGTTAGTAAATCAAAAGTTAGGGAATCTGTGTACAAATACGTATTAAGCGTTTCTTCTTGAATTTTTGTGTTTCAAAATCTAATTCAGAGACGCGATAATCTCTCCCATAAATGGATAATTATTTTCACGAAAAACTAACTGTAATGGACTCTCCGATAACTAAACGTCAGTCGTTTCTTCTTTTAGGTGTTTGACGCTCTTATAAAGGATTATTTTTTCTCTATTCAATTCTCCAACTGGTTGAAGAAGTCACAATAATTTGGTACCGTTTGGTCGTTTGAAAATCTATGAAGAGGTAGTGCATGTAGATTCCGTTCTCACGGGTCTTCTATAGTATTTACCGTCTCATTAATATCTGCTTTACTGTGGATTGATCAGGTCTAAAGCCATCTTGACATGATCCGATAAGTTCATTGTCGGTAGGCTTCATTCTAAGAATATTTATTCCACGATAATTGCCGCAGACCATTGGGTATCCATTCATCTATATTGAGTAAAGCCCAGCCAGGTTCCAATCGTCAGGCATGATTTGGTACTATCATATTTCACAATGAATCTGACGCAAGCACCTTGTCAGTTTGAACTTGAATAGCTCAGCTAGCAATCCATCGACACCCGCGCCTTTGTTATTCTTCGGGCGATCGCTATTCAAATTTTGCCATAGTCGGGTGATGGAACTTTTATACCATCGGCATCCTTTGGTGCCTGCGATTTCTTTCTCATTGTATTTAAGCAGGGTGGAGAAACAAATGCTAGCTAGTATTTAGTAGGCCCTTCTAAGCTGTCATTAAGCCTGTTGAATGCAAAAACGGCGCGAGACTATCCCAGCCACAGTGACGACGCGGGAATAATTTCTTCATTCTAAGCCATTACTCTATTTGCATAGCAGCAGGAATAAGAACACCATAAGTTGACGACTCAAGGCTAGAGAATGACCACTTCTGCCACTACATAGTCCTCTCGACATCATTTCTGCGGAAGTTTTTACATCGAATATAGATATATATATATATTCAAATATACCCAGCCTATACGACCTACAGTTTATTCTGAGCCGCCTCCGAACGGCCGATGGATTTTTATGAGGAGCTTTTATTTCATGTCAGAAATATACTAGGAGACCTTGACATTCCCTAGCGAGGGCGACCGAAATTAGAAAAATTAACTTTCTAAAATTTTGAATGTTAGTCGAAACAGGACTCGAAACCTGGTCTTCTGAATTGCGATACGCACTGCTAACCAGCCGGCTGCTGCAGCCGTCTCGCCTACCTCGCCTAATAAACTAATAGCTTTAGCAACTAGTAAGAAGTAGTAAGATCTGGATATTATAATAGACTTAACTCCTACATATCCAGACTCGATGCTCTGATACCCAATTGCATGCTCTTTGTTTGGCCCCTAAAATCGACTCATCTAGCACCTCTCTCTCTCTCTCTCTCTCTCTCTCTCTCTCTCTGTCTCTCTCTCTTTCTCTGGTCCGAACCCGTCCAAAGGGAGCGTTTCCCGAACTTCACATTATATGAATATCGAGCTGGACTACTTTTGTCTGCTTCTAGGCGGGGTTCAGTAAGCCTTTATATCAACAACAACAACAACAACAACAACAAGAAAGCTGAGATCAACTTTTTCTACAAACGCAATGTGTCAGCACAACGGGCCAACAAGTCCAATTACAATTAATCACAGAGCTGTAACCTGTTAACCGTAACAACATCATTGCCATTTTTCACTTCTCAGATTCATATCATGGAGCGATTGCACTCATACATTCTTCGAGTTCATTGCTTGAAATGGAGGAAATGTTAAATGTTACTTTTTTGCTTTGCGCTGTTACCAAGGAAATCTTCTCAATTTTTTTACAAACACTCTTCGAGACTTCGTTAGCAATTCTTTTTCTCCTTTTTCAAGCATTTTTCAAAGTAGCTCGTTCAAAAGGATGTTTTAATAGGAAGTTTTTCAAGTTAGAGTTACACTTGAGGAATTTGAATTATTTTTTTTAATAAGTATCCGATTACTATTACGAACCCTTTAGAATAGAATTTATATATTCAAAAAAATTCAGTCTTAATTTACTAAGAAACCCTTTGCTTTCTTACTTTCCAATTTTCAAAGTAAATCATTTAGAGCACATAACACATTACTTAAGCTCTCACACAAATTTTTTTCATCTATAAAGTTTCGTATTAAAGCCATAAAATGCAAAAGTCATAATCGAAGCAGCAAATGTCATAACCAAAGCCATAACGAAATTCCGTTGAAGCCGCAGAAAACTAGAAGTACTGACTAGTCAGATAAGCTTTAAATTCCGTAATATTTTATGTACGAATATGTATGTATATAGATAGATTTTTGGGTATAATACGAACAAATATAATAATATAATAGTAATATTTATTTATTTGTTAAGCCAGCTCACCTGAGATTGCCTTTGTTAGTCGCATATTTAATGTGATTGCATATGGCTTCAAACATACCACTCGTTGTGGTGACATAACGGCAATCGAAAACCTGCAATATATAAAAAAAAGGAAAATATTTTAAAGAGGAAAGGAATAAGCAAACAACACGAAATGAAGAAATAAAAATTATTAGTCAAATCCCAGAAGAATGATGGCTCTGATTTTTGTTAGCATTTGTTGTACTGTAATCAGGAATATTAGCAATTCTTATTAAATAAGAGGATAATAAAATGTAATATGCTTTGCTACTTATTATATTATTATATTTATGCTATCTGAAACAATAATTCTTATGGCACGTAAATTGTAACGTAGTCAAATATATGTACATAAAAATATTGTATATTGTTGCAGTCAACAATAGGGTGTCAATAACTTCTTCTCAGTCACATTAAGTGAAGTCAGGCCCAATAAGATACAGTACAGTAAGATACAGTAGAAAACTGGAGTGTAGTCTCCTATTCAAACGACATGACTTAGCCAAGGTAGGTGCTATATCTTAATTCGCTATACTATATATATCAATATCGCCGTTTACCTCATGAAGTTCATCGTTCCATCGGTTGCGATATTCGTCGCTGGCAATGCGAAAAAGTTCAAAAGACATTCACAACACCTATCTTCAAAAACTACCAACGACAACTTACACGAGATGTTGTCATCGTCCATGCGTTCGTTTATTCATTTTCCATATATCTTCCGAAAGCTTTTCTCTCGAAAACTTCTGAAGCCGACTCAATGGATGTCGATATCTTGAAAGTTTTTCACCATATATCAGGAAATGAGCGACTTGTTGAGTTTGGTTTTTGCTCGTCGAGAGAGGACTTTAATTTTCAATTACCTACTCAGTCCAAAGTAGCAAATGTTGGCAAGAGTGACACTACATCACACGTTTGAAACAGTCAAGATGGGAATGCTCTGACTGTTTGTTTGATGACAAAATATATTTCGCCTTGTGCTCGTTAACTACCAGATTCATATGCTTCCATTCTTCAGCCAAACTGGAGAAAGCAGAACTCACGGTGCGGTTGTTGTCTAAAGCCACACTGATTGGCGCAGATCGTGGGGTTCCCTTTTTTTGTGAAATCAAATTTTCAAATATACTGAAGCATGCGCTTTGCAGATCTTCGCGATCGACACGGTAGAGCTATATTAAAATAGCTCTACCGTATCGGCTCCCGCTGCTTTGTTCTTCTTCAGATGGGAAATTGCTATTCATAATTCATCATACTCGGGCAATAGACGGTCTGTTCCATCGTCGTCCATTGTAGATTCGGGCTCCTCATATCCCGATGTTTCACTTTCACTACCGTTCAGCTGACTGGTGAATTGTTGCCTCCATAAACTCAGTATACTGTGAACAACAGTCGCTATACGTGCTCAGTTTTTGGAGGGCCAACTGCAGAACTTCACGCAAATATGGAGAGTTTTTGACTATCCATAGGGTTTAGGACCCACAATATAAAAACCTATCCTATGAAAACAACAACCTATCCTATGAAATCAACAACAAAAGCGTCAAATCCTTTTGTTGAGGATCACGACACACGTTCTAGGGTTCAGGATTTGAGGACATATGCCTGGAAAAAATATCGCCTTATAACAACAGCCAAGCTAGTTGATGTCGTTAAGAAAATTAATGCTAGGCCGTCAGTGATGCCTTACAGATTAATGGGTGTCGTTGATTTGCACCCTCGCCCCGAAAGAAAAGAAAAACGATGTGACAGGTACCTTCTATGAACGCTTGGAACGCATCTAAGACCGCTGACAGGATAGGCAAAGTAGGTGTTTTGGAACAGCAGCCGGAGAATTCAGCCCACCAAGAAAATTCCTCTAATGGGTTAATTATCAACTTCGAAGTGGACAAAAATAAGATTAACTGTAGCCGCAGATACCATCGTAAAATAATTCATCAAGCTGCCTTCGGAACGAAATTTTTGCAACCAAATTTACGGCTTTTTTAGGCAATTAGGTTATAGTTAGAAAATCCTGGGTTACTAAGTAGGGAATCACAGAACGGTATATACATATCGGCTTCACCGAACCAGAAAGAAAAACTTTAACATCGATGAGTTAATAAATTCTTTGAACCAAAAATTCATTCTATAGAAGCACTTAAATCACAGCAAGTAGTTTAGTTTTTTATTTTAATTTAAAACGTCCTGATCTAATGTTCATATGAAACCAGTGTGTGCGTGTGTTTGTGCAAATTTGTATTAAAAATTGAAATTCCAATTTCACGCTATGATTTTCTAGTGACCTCTCTCAAGAGGCTCAGCATGATTCTAAACATAATACTATTCAATAATCATAGAAATGGAAGAAGAGCGAATACCAACACACTTTCAACAAGCACACACTTTAAAAACTTAATTAAGGAAATTACTTCAACTAAGAGTAGCCATGTTCAAAATACTGAGAATTTAATCAAAAACTCAGAGGTGTGAAAATTGTTTACTAAATAACAGACCAGTATGCGTATGTAAGTACGCATATACCCATATAGAAGAACGTCAAAAGTAACAACATTTTTGGTCTATCTTTCTATTTCACCAAATTTCTTTCGTTTGCACTTTTAAGTTCTATTAAAGGAGTATTTTCACTTAAGTAATTTGAGAATCTTAGTTGGCGGTAGCATTTCTCATGCGAATATTACAGTGTTAGTATTAGCATTCAATTGATTTCTTCATTTCACAATTTGGCACCATTTTATTCTCTGCAGTTCGCATTTTCTCCAGCATTAAGTTGAAATAGTCGCACGAACTATTGTAGTCTCGTCTAAAGCTTTGTTTTGCATAGAACTGTTTAGGAAGTATGTTCTCGTGATCAATAATCACAATTTTAAATGTTAGTCAGCTTGCCGCTATCACATTAACTATTTTCTGTACGTCTTTTACATATTAGTAGAGTTTTCTTAGATATTGAGGGTGCCTTCAATAACATAACTCCGACTGGAATAAATTTCGCGCAGGTTTTGAGCACGCAGTATTATCGGCACTCAGCCATGTAAGGAGAAGAGCTCCAGAAGGTGGAGTCATTTCGCCTCTTCTACGGATATTGGCAGTAAGCCAATTGCTGAGGAGGTAGGAGGATATAGGAGGTTATAGTGAATGGCGATTTCCCACATACTTTATGGTATATTAAGGCGGACAGAAAGACGAACAGAAAAGCGGACTAATAATGCTGGCTTTGGCAGGTTAAGCCGGGTAAAAAAACGGAGCGTGTTCTCTTCACTGAAAAATTTAAAATTGTAAAGTTTTCAACAACAGTGCTCTTAAGAACGCAACTGCACATTAATGAGTAGGTAAATGGATGCGCAAAGCTCCTATCACTATCTATGTATACTTCCAAACAGGCGATTGGCCGGAAAAGGAGCAAGCCACCTAAAATAGCAAGTTGGTTTTATACTGCAGTTGTTAGTTAGCCGCCTCTAAATTTCATAGAATTTAAAGGACAGTCCCTTATATATTAAAGGAGATGTCTGAATGGAAACTAATACTAATATCTTGAAAAGGTTCTCTAGTTATCGCGAATATGTACCAATAGCGTAGGATAATACCAGCAAATAAAAGCTCGATTCATTTTTAAACGGCTGTGTCAAATCTGGTATTAGCAAATCTTTACGCTTACCGTATCATTGTAGTATTTTAAAGCGGAATTATCGGCTATACATGAGGCTGTCAATTATCTAAACTCAATGGTACTCTCAGGGAATCGGATCCATATCTTTTCGGATAGCCAGGCCGCTTTAAGGGATCTGAAATCTGTAACAATATAAGCAGAAACAGAGACGAATTGCCGCAGATCACTTAACGTGATGGCTTAGCAGTTTTCACTCAGCCTAGTATGGGCGCCTGGATACAGTAACGTACCGAGTAATAAGATGGCGGATAAGGTTACAAAGAAGGATATTTTCCTTACACTATTCATCATCAGGAGAAGAGTTTGGGAATGCCATTCTACACTTGTAAGCTCGCTATAAAAGAGTTATTCATCAAAGATACTAACTTAAGTTAAAAAAATTTCACTGATTGCAATTAGGCCAGGATAATGGTCACGATAGCTTATCGCACTAGAAAGAAAAGAAATATCTGCATTTAAAAATTTTCTTGTAGGGCATGTTATATTGGGAAGACACCCAGAGTTTTTGGGTGTACCATCAAATGACTTCTGCAGAAGTCGTTGAGGGTGGAATAACCTAAAGCAGTAAGCCGTTTTATTGCGAACACCCCGCCTTTTAGTGAAAAAGGTTGCAGTTTTTAAGGGCGGCAACCTTTAGAGACTTTAACGAAATAGTGATTGCTCAGTTCTTCAAGCTCCACAAATGTTTGGTTCTCTGGTATGACTGGCGGCTGTGGGTCATTAGGATTCTCATCGGTATCCAAATGCGCCCATTTGCTGCCCTAAATGACCTGATCTAATCTTCAATCAGATCAAAACTTACATATTTACATGTTGGATTAACAAATAGAAGCAAAAAATCTTACATTGGAGGAATTATGCTTGCAGAAATTATTATATGACTTTTTTCATTTTATATAAAAAACAGCTGTTTGGTTATTTTTCAAGTGTCAATTTTAACCAATTTTGCCGTCGAAAATGCATTTTTTTTTTTGAGAGAGTTTTGTTTGGTATTAAAAACAAAGCTATAAAGCTGTGGTAACTTTTGAACTAATCGGGGTTCAATTACGGTTGCAAAACGAGGACAACTTTCTAATGTTCCAGATTTAAAATTTCTCCACTTTTTTGTTGCACCAATTGATTCGAAAAATAACCGTAAGAGGTTATAATAGGACTTTCAAAAATGATTAATTTTTATAAAACATTAAATCTTAACTACACCTACAACGAGACAGAAAGCGGAATACAATAACACAATGAAGATAAATATTATACATACATACATACATATATATTTCAAATTTATGTATGTACATACATGATTGTGCAAAAATATCCCTGTCACATAAAAATCCGAGACTAACAGTGGAACGCTTTTGCAAATTAAGTCAATGTAAACTTTCGTATTTGATTTTGTGTTAGATTTTCTTTTACTTGTGCAGTATTAGACTTTTTATTATTATTCAATATTTGTACATTCTATTTTATGTATTTTTCATTTCTTTTTGAAACGAAAGGAATTTTTCGACTATCAAATAACAACTGAATTCTCAAATTGTAAATACTGATTTGGAATTAATGTTTACAAATGTACTTATCCTATCACATACAGATGCATACAAGCATGAAAAGACATACAAAATTATGTATGTATATATGAATAAACATGTATAGTACAGAAACAAATAAAATATACGTGATAGGGAAGTTGAACATTTGAATGTGCCAAAAATTTAAGCAAGCAGAGTTGCAAACATAGTTGTATGTATGTATAGGCAGTTGCAAAACATAAACGTAAAAATATTTGAAACATATCTACATATGTTACTGTATATTTAATATTTATTCCAAATACTGTATATTTAGTTAAACGTGCAGAGCTACGTATTCGTACGCACAGAAAAGTTTTTAATGAAATTCTTCACCATCAATGGCCAAAAAGCGAGTTTTGTTTGTACTTTCTGCTTTAAATACAATGTGACTCGGTGTTTAAACATTTTATAAAAGTTATATGTATGTATTAGTATATCAAAAATTATACGCACTTAAGTGCATACATACGTACAATATCAAAACATATATAAAAACCCCATATATATATTACATACCCATGTACAGTTACATATGTTCTTTGACAATTTTACCAGCTTTTGCGTGTTGGAATGACAACAACTTTTCCCACAAACCACTCCACATCACTTGTCGCTATCATCATCAGATAATTCAATCATGAATTCGTTTAATGTCACCGACACTCAAATGCACTCAAAACGAATTTTCCACTCTTTGACACATGTGTACAATAAAGTTTTAAATATTTTATTGTCATTCCAATGTTGTGAATAAAATTTTAAATTTTATGTTTTAACACATTTTTTTAACTCACCTGCAATTTAGACCATTGTATGCGCCCAATGCAACGAGATGAATTGCGCCAAGCCAATTTCGCACCATAAATCAATTCGGTTTCTGTAAGTTGATAAGAGCCACTAGATTCGATATTTTGACGCACCTGTTTCCAACGGGCATCATGAGCGGCGCTGGAAGCTCTGAAATGAATAGATAAAAGAAAATATTGTGAAAAAACGAATAATTTTTTTTCGTTTTTTTTCGTTTTCTTTTTCATTAAAAAACTATTATGTACTTTAAAGAGAATTCAGCAACAAAAGATTTTGTTATATTTTTATATTAAGTTTTGATTATTTTTGTGTTTTTTAAATAGCTTTAATGTGTTAATAGCACACCGGAGATTTTACGCCAATTGGGCATGTCTAGCAAGGCCGTGTCGGTTTCAACTTGATTTCCGCAACCGAGTGTAGGTCTGCTTCTTCCTGTGCGCTTATTTTTTTTTTTTTACTACAGCAGATATTTCGAATTGTTCTTGTTCACCACCAGGACCCATTTGTCTTTTTTATTTTTTCTCGTGACTATATAGGGTTCAATTTTTTATGGTTAAAACCTGATTTATATTAAAATTAGCTGCGATAGCCGATGGTTAGCACTGCGTAGGAGTTCGGATGGTCATGGATCGAGTCCTGCTTCGATCAACATCCAAAATTATAGAAAGTTCATTTCTCCAATTACGCTCGGCCTTGACATAGAATGCAAGCCCTCCAAGTGTATTTCTCAGAGGAAATAAAACCTCTTTAAAAAATCAATTTGCCGTTCGGAAGCGGCTTAGTATAAATTGGAAAAAAATTTAAAACGCATGCCACAAATTGGAAAAGGAACTCGACTGAAAAATCGCTTCTGCTGTTACAAAGCGCCAGTTACATATTATATAAATTTAAAGTCGATCAGTTTTTGCGCCCCAATCCTTCACAAATTGCAATACGTATGTACTATTAGTGGTAACTTTTCTTATTAAATTAACGGAGCAGACTTAGCTCTTCATCGGAAATCTGCCGCATTCAACTCTTTAATCCTTACTTGAGGCTGTAAGAAACGTTTGGAAGTAGGAATTTTTGAAGACGATAGATTCAGTGACTAAGTAAATAAATTATACTTTTTCAAATGCCTGCACAAGCTACAAGCAAGTGTTGTATATGTTGTTATTATATAAATATATAATATTATTTATATTTTTTTTTTGGTGAAACTAACAATAAAGTCTTACTGGCTATGACTTAATGCTAATTAAAGATAGTACGAACTGCTCCACAGGATAGAGACAAATCAAGATTCAAAATGCCATTTAATTCCGTAAGGGTTCTTCTCAATGGGACGTACCTGGAATAGTTAGATTTTACAAGCCCGATATAAAAAGGAGTTACATGCCTAAGATTTCGAATAGGGACATTGAAGTGTAATCTTTCAAAGAGGTTAGGGCAGCCGACTGATCCTTTTACAATATAGGACACAAAAGAGACTGCTAGGAAAGAGTGTCTGCTACTCAGAGATTTAATACCCAAAAGCAGACAACAGACTCATGAAGAAAACATGTAATGAGCGTAAGGCAAATTTTATAAAAAATTTCTGTACTCGCTCTAAGCAACTCAGGCTTCTAATTACTGAGCAATTCTTGAGATCATCATCTTTAAGAAGAAATTTAAATGTAAGAAAACAGGAACTGCCTTGAGGTACGCCCGATGTCGCTATAAAAGGTCGGAATGAGACATTATAAAAACCAACTGCGCAGAGTCTATTAGATACGTAAGATGTTATCCTCTGAAGAAAAATAGAGTGAAAAACCAAACTAGATAATTTGGAAACTAGGACCCTGTGAGACACTCTATCACAAAAACTTTTGAAAAGTCAGTATAAATTGTATCGACTTGATACCCTTCTTTGAAAGCAGTAAGACAGTCTTCTGTAAAAAAAACGGCGAGATTTGATACTGTGTACCTACCTTTGACAAGGCCATGTTGATTGGTACAAATCAGACTACTCTCCGAAGAAAAAATATATTTTCCAATTATCTCAAATTATTTAGAAACAGTTTGAGATTGGCCTGCAATCTGTATCTGGAATGCCATCTATATCCATAAGTTTAGATGATTTTAAACCTTCGATTTCTCTTAAAATACCAACTTCAGTTAAAACGAGCGACTCAAAAAGTTTGAAGTTTGAAGAAAAAACTCAACAAAGAAATTAGCAGCTTCTACAGGAGTATTATTAGCATACTTGTCGATGTGGAATACGGGTGAAGGAATATCACAGAAAATTCAAATTTAATGGGATATGTTTATTATCATTCGAAAGAACATTCTTTGGCATATATTTTTTGAAGATTATCTCTTTCAAATGTTGGCCGCGGCTACGTCTCAGATGGTCCATCCGTTGAGCCCAATTTTCGATGACTCGTTCGAGCTTTTCGACTGGTAACTGGCGAATGACACGCGTGATGTTTTGCTTCAAGGTCTGAAGTGAAGCGGAACTTTAGACTTTACATATCCCCACAGGAAAAAGTCTAACAGTCTAACGGTGTAATATCACACGATCTTGATGGCCAATCGACCGGCCCAAAATGAAATTATCTGCTCACCGAAGTGTTCTCTCAATAAATCCATTGATTGATGCGATTTGTGGGTAGTGGCGCTGTCTTGTTGAAACGAAATGTCGCGGAAATGACGAGCTTCAATTTCGGGCATCAAATAGTCGGTTATCATTGCGCGATAACGGTCGCAATTGACGGTCTCGCCGACGTCATTTTTGAAGAAATATGGACCGATGATTCCACCGGCCCACAAATCACACAAACCCGTTTTTTTCTGCATGAAATAGCAGCTCTTGGATCTATTCAGGTTGCTCTTCTTCCAAATGCGGCAATTTTGCTTACGTACATAACTATTAAGCCAGATATGGACCGCGTCGCTGAATAAAATTTGGCTTGAAAACGTCGGATCCTGGAACTTTTCACGAGCCTATAGAGCAAAGCGATGTCGCTTGGGAAGGCCGAGAGGCTTCAGTTCTTTCACAAGATGTATTTTGTGCGCTTTCAATTTAAGATCTTTAAGTAAAATGCGCCAAGCCGTTCCATGTGTCAGTCCGAGTTGCTGCGAACGGCGCCGCATCGACTCTACACCGTCTTCGTGTACACTCTCAGCTACGGCCGCTATATTTTCTTCACTGCGTGCTGCATGTGATCGATTCGGTCGAATATTATCCAATAATGAATGCTAGGCCTCAAGATGGGTGATGGTGTTGCGAATAGTACGCTCCTTTGCTAAGTAAGTCAATTACGTTGACCATAAGTTGAGCGAAATGCGCGAAACACATTCTTTACAGAACGAGAATTTTCGTAATAAAGTTGAATGATTTGTAAACGTTCCTCAAGCGTAAGTCTTTCCATGATGAAATGCCAAACAATACTGGACAAAAATAACATGACAGCTTGACACGGCTCAAGCGTTATCTGTCAAAAAAAGGCTATTGGAAAAAGGACGTCTACGTGGATAACCCTTTAGATTTCCTAGATTTGGTATAACTCCAGAACGCCTTTGGGTTACTTTAGATATTGATATTGATATAAGAAATACTCTTGACAAGACAGACCTTCACCATCGATGACGCCCGAATTTAATTGGCCTCTACACGAGCATATGTCTCAATATTATAGATCTGGCTTTATTTAAAACTAAATATTCTCCAAACGCTTTTACTCTGGAACATCTGGCCAAATTTAAGAGAACATCGTCAGAAGTTTTGATAATCTGTTCATATATTTGCATATTTACAACTCGATAATCGTAGATATTTTCAAATTCTTATTGTACTTTGTTTTAATACGGAACTGTTGGTAAATGGCCTCTCAGCCTAACAACAAGGGTTTTAGAAATCAAGAGTTGGTGCGGCTGTATCGCTTTGAGTGTTTCAGCACCAATTCATGATATATATGACTTGGAGTGTTCTGTTTAGTATATAATTATTCTAACTGCCTTTGGTATGGAAAAAATAAGTTGCCTTTAGGGCATAGTTGATTCTATAATTATCGCACCAAGAGACATTAATGTTTTTAAATACACTAGCAGACACTCCATCTAAGCAAAAGTTTATTAACATACGAGTATATCAATTAATTTTTCAGTATATATTGTTTTAGAAATTTTTAGCGGTTAAAGCAGCGAGGGCCGATGGCCTGCCGGCCAAATTATTGAAATATGGCAACGAAGAACTGAACAGATGCATGCATCAGTTTCTTTGCAGAGTATGGTCGGACGTAGGCATGCCTGACTATTGAAACCCAATCCATAAAAGGGAGTACCCCACAGTCTGCGCCAATTATGGCGCGTACTGTGTAAATGTCTAAAGACCGCAGTCAACGAACTGATACGTCAAATCTCAGGCTAGATATAGAAACATATGTGTCTGGTAGTGAAACCAGACAGTCATAGCATTCGCGGTGGAAATAGAGAGAGAAAAACTCCGTTTTAAAGATAAAGTGGAGAAAGACCTCGACTTGGTATTTCAAATTGGTGCAAAATGACGAAAGAAAGGCAGAAACGGAGCGCTGTTGTTAACTCAGCAATAATCGTGTAGGCGGTGCCTATGCCACTAAAAAGAAGAATGCGTATGATAATAAGTTATTTTCGTTCACGCGTTTTTGGCAGTCGTTTCATCATGGTATATTAACTTCGGTCTAATGCAAATAGGTATCAGAAGAAGACGAGAGAGACCCACCCAACCAAAATTTCTAACGATCGTAGCAGAATCAAGAGCTGAGTTGATTTAGCCATGTGCGTCTGTTCGTCTATCCGTCTTCCGTATGTTTGAACACAAGCTAGTGCTTCAATGTTCGAGACATTTCAACCAAACTTGATAACAGATGTATTTTGTACTGTGTTCATCGTTTGTGGAAACCGTATCGGACCACTATAACATATAAACGACCGATTTGCAAACGCAAACGCAACATCTACTCTATGACAATATGTCTATTAGAATTCTAAATTAGCTTATAAAATTAGCAATAGAGCTTGTTGATATGTATATTTACCTCTTAATTGATGTAAAATACTGATCCAAAAAATCTTTAGCGTGGTCTAACACCACATCAGGTTTACGCGCTTCGACTGGGGCCGTACCAAGAGCCATAACACTGCTCATGCATGTTGCCTTCGAACAAGATAGAGCCTAAAAAAATACAAAAATATACATGAGTTGGCTTTCGAGTAAGATCACTCCTTTGCTAAAATTGTATTATAATTAAAAAAAATTGCTAAAAAAATCTCTGAAAATTATGTAACGGTATATTTTGATACATTCATATACTTCGTGTAAGAAGAACTTCTCCCTCCTAAATCAAGTGCTTGCGTCCTAAATTGGTATCATTTACGCTATATAACACACTCTAAATTATTTATGAATTATTTTTTTAACTTTTCTGATAAAAATGTAATATATATATATATACGTATTTAATTTTTTTAAGCGAGCATTTAGCAATTATAAATATGCTTTGTAAGATAAATTGTTTTCTTCCTACACTTCCTTAACTTAGCTATGACGAAGTATAAAGGCAAATACGAGATATGTTCACTAAGTATGGAAAGCCCAACCATTTTAGTTAACGGTTTTACCTGGAGTATAATTATGAGATTAGCGTTGTACATCGAACCCAAAGCACGATCCCCTGCAAGTTAGGGATTCCAGAATTTACCCGCGGTAAGTCATGTCTCTCATAAGAGGCGACTAAAATCTAATAGTTACCGCGACAGTCGGGTCTTTATATCGAAACGACCTTGATTTTTATCCGACCAAGGACTGTCACTCCCGCAATATTGACCGAAACCCAATTTGGGGAATACTCTTTGTGGTTGCAACAACAACATAAACGCTTCCAGTTTTCTCTGACTAGAGAAAGGTAGTGATCCTGAGTTCTTATAACAGAGTATAACTGTTAATAAGATAAATAACGGAACCCAGGAAAGGATAAGGCTGGGCAAAGATAAAGACAACATATAAGAAAACATACAACTAGATTTTTAGAAATTCTTTAAAGACCTTTATCAAAGTTTATAATTACTTTAAATGTCACAAAATTGATATTATTATGGAACAACACAAAATTCCTGATGATTTTCAAACAGACCTCGTAGTAAACTCTTCTCTCATCGTATAATGAAATAACAGCTTTTATGAAATATTTTTCGCTCAAAAAAATGCCAATTAAATCCTATTGTATATTAATGTTGCTACAACGTATTGATGCTAAGTAACAAAGCAGAAAGCCACAATCAAAAACCCTGAAATGTAGGCTACAAAAAAAAAACTCACACTTAAATCCAATGAAATCATCAACACCAGGGCTGCAAACAACAAGTGAAAGATAAGAAACAAAAGAATTCGACGAACAAAATAACATAAGAAGAAAAGACGAAATCGCGCAAGCAAAATAAAATTAACACATACATTTATACATATGTACATGCGTACATACCCAAAATATAAGTAAGTACAAAATAATAATAAGAGGAATACCATATGACTAAGCAACTATGAAAACATTTTGTCAATTTCAGATTTAATTTTTGGATACCACCTACACAAAGGGTATACAGATATGTGGTCAATAGAAGACTTAGGTTTTCCTTAGAAGATTTTATTCTCATTTTATCGCTGTATTGCAGAATAATGTGCAATCTAGTAAAGGGTATTTCTTTAGACGTGTGGTTTTCAATAAAGTAATTGTAAATTTACTATCAAAATAATGATTGAGCATTACATCTTCGATTGATATAATCGCCCAGCAAATATGTCATACATTGCCCACCGAAGACACTATTGCTGCTGGCTGTGAAGGAAAGTCTCAAAGAAGACCCGAATGAATTCATCCGCAATCGCGCGCAACAATTGGAGCTAGGCCCATCCAGATTTTGCGGAAGGATCATAGTTGACAGGCTTACAAGATCTAACTCAAGCGCGTCGTACGTTTGGTGAATGGTCCCAAAACGAGATAGCCACCGATTAGGATTTTTACAAGAAACTTTTTTTCAGCGAGGAAGCTTACTTTTGGTAGAATGGGTACGGTATTAAACAAAATTGTGTCATTTTTGTGTGATGGTATCCTACAAGCAGTTTTTGAGATGCCGTAATATCTTCAAAAAGCCACAGTTTGGTGCTCCTTACGGACAGAAGGAATCAATGGGGAACGCTATAGAGCCATATTTAATGACTCTTTCATGCCTGAATTGGAGGCTGTTGATGTGAACGACTTTTGGTTCCAACAAGATGGTGCTACGTGCCATATAGCCAACGAAGGAATCAATATATTGAAGGAAACTTTTGGGGAGCACATTATCTCACGTCGTGGGAATGTGGTGTGGCCTCCAAGAATGTGCAATATAACACCGCTTATGTGAAGTTGCTTGCCTACGCAGATAGGAGACAATTGACGCGTTGGAAGAGAGTATTCCGTACGTTGTTGTTGACATACGACCTCAATTGCTGCAGAAATCGGAAATTGAACCTTCGGCTGGAATTTATTCGAGCCAGCCGCAGCGGTCCCTTTCCTGACATTTTTATGACATAACGGCAGCTAAAGATAAATTCTTGACCATAACATTAAATATATGCGTTAATATGCGTTTTATTTCTTCTTGAGAAACACAGAAACACATGTCTTAAAAAACACCCTTTATTTCGGCGTTAGGTATTAAATCAAGTACTTACACACATTGTAAGTTAATTAAGACATTTTCCATTCCATTCATTGTACGTTGTTTAAGACATTTTCTTTTGAGGGTATTTGTGGTTAGGTTTATGTGTTTTATTAAAAATAATTATATACATTTAATAATTATGAGAGTCTTCGCGCTTTTTGTCACTTAATACTGTTGATACTTTCATTTCGAGCAATAATCCGATTAAAGCTGACATTTCAAGCAATAGTTTTCATGAAGACAGTCGCGTGAAAGATTTTCTGATCAAAAGGGTGAAACTTCCGAAGAAATGTGTTATGTGACGCTTTTTTACTATAGAACAGTTAAAAACCCTACTAAAACGTATGCGGTTTAGGGTGAGAAAGCTGTAAGTGAACAGAGTAGAGTGACTGGCTCGATTTCATTCCTAATATTTTTATGTTCAAAATGCGCCTCTTTCTAGTCGGTCAGCCACTAAAAAACAGACGAAATTCTACGACTGGTAGAGCAAGCTGTCAGGAGAGAACGGTGGTATTACGCTTCACTTACCCATCGTCAATGAAACTCGACAAAATTTTTTCTGAAGGGAACCATGACGAGCGAATGTCTTGAACACGAGAATATATAATTGGCGCTTTGTAATTATAGAAGCGATTTCGACCGAGCTCCTCCTCCAATTGTGGTGTGCGTCTGGATATTTTACCAACAAAGAAAGCGCTTTTAGTTTATACTAAACCGCCACCGAACGGCGGATGGATTTTTATGAGGAACTTATATTACATGTCAGAAATACACTTGAAGATTGACATTCATTGCCGAGGACGAAAAATTAACTTAATTTTTTATTTAAATTAAATTTTTATAATATATTGATATTGATTGGATTAGATCTCCGACCTTCCAAATGTTAATACACAATGCTAACGACTGGGCTATTGCCTCATGGTATATATAATAAAACAAAAAATCATGGTCAACGACAGGTGGTCCTCCCTACGATTTCAAAGCCTGAATTGACGGCAAACAGGAAGGAGGTGGGTAACGCTGGTTTTATCATCGAAAAAAGTGTATTTGGTTGAGTGTAGTCGATAAAAGGGTTTTATTTTTAACTAATTTGATGAGCTTCTCCTTATCTGTATATCTTATCAATATACATATATAGTTTATAATAGCAGATGAGCAAATCTATGTCTGCCTATTGTATGCGGCAAGTTTACAAGTGATCTTCTGCTATCGGTCTTAAATTTAGGGCAGTTAGGACAATCAATTGCTTGCAGTCACCAGTCTGTCAGCCCCTAGAAAATTTGGGCGACTCTGCGCTTGTCGTCAAAAGTTATCCTCATTTATTGAAGGGTATAAAACCTTCGGCATAGCCATAGACCATATTTTTTCTTAAAAAAAATACTGAAAGTTGAGTACCTCGGAAACCGTTAGACATTGATCTAATCATTTCCATTTTCTTAAAATTCGATTTCATCAGGATTATTTGATGCCCGAACAACCAAATTATACAAATATTCAACAATACTTTTAGAAAAATTCTAGAGTAACATAGAATATATCTAGAGCCGGTTATTAAAAAATGTACTACGAGAGAAGTTAAAAGTAATTAAATCACATTTGGGGATGCATAATTTATGCTTTCACAATTATAATCATTTTCCATTTCGTCAATTAAGCGAGTCCAAAGCGACGGCGGAAAAGTAAATATGTTGATTTATAAACTAATTGTACAAGAATAAAATAATATTATTTTCTTTTTAAAATGTTGCATATGAAATTAAGAAAATTTCCTCCAAATTAATCGCTGCAAGTATTTGTGTTACTCAGTCCTCAGTTTCCAGGTGTAACGCTACTCAACGCGAACTTCAAAGCTATGCATTTCGCATACTTCATTTTTTAACTTAATTTGCATGCGAAATAAATACAAATTGATGTGTAGCTGTGATGTGTAGCTGTGTTACAAACACGGTGGAAACTTTTTTTCCCCTCTCACTTTTATGCATAAATTTCGCGAATAAAATTCGTGAGCTGCAATTCAATAGTAATGGAAGCTCCAGCGGAGCAAAAGAAAGAAGAAAGGTGAGAAGAAAACTTGCAATTATTACGAAAAGGAAATATGCTATAGACTTGAAAAAAAAATTAAAAAAAATACTGCTAACCTTCTTTCTTCGTTTATATAATTTTCAAAGGCGCTGACGAAGATTTCCGTTGAACTGCCTACTTTTCTCTTTGCCTTCAAGCTACAACAGGATGCTTCACGTGTCACAATTGTTGCAACAAATTCCTCTTCCTGTTGCTCTGTTTACTTCTATTTCAATATAGTTATTCGTATTCTGCCAGTAAACAACCACAAACAGCATTCTGTGTCAAGTAATGGTTCTTAGACTTTCCAAAGCGGCAAGTAGAAAACGTTTATTTACATAAAACAATTCGCAAAAGTTTCAGCTGGAAACGAACATTACCGCCACCACAGCCACTTTAATAAGACAGTGCTGAATATTTGCATTCATATATACATGGCACAACTGCAAGTAGCATATGAGTTGTTGCTCTGCGGAAATCTTGAGTACTCCGTGAATGCTTGATGAATTTATTAAGCATGGATCAAAGAGTAGTCCTAAATTAACTGCAGTTTTATAAAATATGAGATACAATTAATATTGTGATCGGTTTGCACCTCTCATTATGGCGACGATGGTGTCATTTTCCAATTAAGTTGATATCACTTCGCAGGAAACCTGCAGGTTTTTCCTTCATTTAGTATCCTGTATATCATTCAATGGTTGTTAGACCTATCCCTTACTACGGTACTACTATTTGGGCACACAAAAAATACCTTTCAGAATTAACCACAAAACAAGAGATCCACCATGGATATCCTGATTTTCTTTTCTAAGACCTATGCAACGGAATTAGGCTGAACTAGAGGAATCGAAGTATCGAAGTTCAAAGATTATCTATCATACAAATCATCCTCTTATTTGTGGTGGTGTTGAGTGTTGTTGTTGCTGTAGCCGTAAAAATATTCTCTAAATTGATTTTTGGGAATCGTTGCGGCAGTGAGAGTATTGTGTATATATACATATATATATTTGGCGCTTTGTAACCGCTGAAGCCATTTTCGGCCGAGCCCCTCCTCCAATTTGTGGTTTTTCCGTGTTAATGTTTTTTACCAACAAATGGAGGGTTTTACAGTTTATTCTAAGCCACCTCCGAACGGCTGGATTTTTATGAGGAGCTTTATTACATGCCAGAAATACACTCGGAGGGTTTGACATTCCCTGCAGAGGGGCGACCGCAATTAGAAAAAAAAATTTCTATCATTTTGGATGTTGCTCGAACCTGTGCTCGAACCCACCCCTTCCGAATGTCAGTACGCAATGCTAACCACTCGGCTATCGCGGCCAAGTGGTAGCACGCGCACGTAGCACTACTCACTCCTCTAAATGCTCTAGATCACATATGCTTCCAAACAAAAATACAGAGTTGGATTTGGGATCCACACACCACAGCTCTTGATTGATTTGTTCATGAGACTAGCAGATTAGTATCTACCAATCAGAACCTACTGTAATAATGAAAACCACCGAATCCCTGCTTATATCTACGGTAACAAAGCTATCCACTACTACGACGTTGAAAAAACTCTCCTGCTAATGCCCAGCGACCATGATTTGCGTGCCAGGAAATTGGGATATCCCAGGCAATTGCATGTCTCTGACCAGAGTAAGGCGTATTCTTGAACACACTTTCATTAAAATCACGAATCGCCATTAGCAGATGGCTCAAGAAAACCACTAGCCAGATCTTGCCAGTGTTGGACCCCAAAATATCCTTCTATAGCTTCTATACCAGTATAACACCTAGAATAATAAGAGAGCAATATTTAAAGGTGATTCATGGTAAAGTAATGGAATCTTGGAGAAGATTTAGAAAAATGTTTTTAGTGTTAACTGTGTGGCTTTTAGAATGAAATATATATACATCGGCAAATAAGCGTTTTATTCTTCAACACAATCTCCTTTTACCTCTATATATTTAGTCCAGCGTTTTTCCAATTTTTGTGCTCCGTAGGACATAATAGTTTCTTAAGGCCCTAAAAATAGACGCTTATTTCTGTGATGTGATTGTTTCAGACAAATGCGATTATTTCTGCTTCTAATCGATGTCGAATCTGCTCTAAAGCTTTGAATAATATTCGCCGGCGATCGTTTTATCTCTCTCAAGGTAATCGATATGAATGACACCTTATGCATCCCAAAAAACTGTGGTCATGACTCTGTTGGCCGACAGACCCACCTTGGTGCTCTTTGATGCACGTTCAGCCGGGGAAACCCACTGATTGTTCTTTGGTCTTTGGTGTGATGTGGTGGGTCCATGTTTTGCCTACTGTTAGATAACGGCGCAAAAATTCGCTTGGATTGTGGTTGAACATCGCCAAACACCCCTTGGAAGTGTTACACGGTTGCGTTTACGCTAGTGTATGGGCAAACGCGGCACCCATCTCGCGGATAACTTTTTCATGTCCACATATTCGTGTAAAATGTGATATGCCCGCTCGATTGAGATGCCTATATCATTCCCTCAATTTTATCGACGATTTCTGGCTTGACGACCTCTTTTGGGCGACCTGAACGTGCGGCGTCACTTGTACTGGTACGACCATAACAGAGCTCAGTAAACTACTTCTTGTTATTGAAATTGATAATGCAGTGTCCCCATAGTATTTATCAAGTCTTTCCTTGGTTTCGATGATAGTTTTTTGCGCAAAAAATAATGCTTAATAAGCATACGATATTCACTTTTTTTATTTTCGCTAAAATTCAGGAGGTTTCAATTGCTGCCAAACACAAAGTAAATGGCGCAGCTTGCTCAAAATTTATATATTAATCGATAACAGTTAACGAAAGCAGTGTTGTATTCAAAGAGTCACTGACTTAGCAAACAGACCTCGTATATGTATAAGAAATATTTCTATGTAATAAAGTTGAACCATATTAAAATTATGTTAAAAAGTTAGAATATAACTAATAACGCAAAAATGAAAAATAGTAAAGACAAAGAGTTTTTCATATTACTTTATTTTTGGCATAGCTACTGACTTTTTGCCAGTAAAACAGTTCTTACAGGCAAAATATAACGGTTAAGTTTTCTACTTAACCATAGAAGAGAGAGTAACAAAATAAACAAAAAATATGTTATGTATGTATTGCAATTGAGTTTAGACATCATACCAAGTTTATACATACATACATATATTTACATACTTTTATTAAAAAAAGCGCAACAAGTTCTGCTAAAAATTTAGAAGAAATCAATTACCCACTTTTGATATTATCATATTTTGGTTAAACCAATTTGCTTTAGCGTTTTTGTAAAAATAAAAATAAAATACTAAGGAAATAAAATTAAAACTTTATGGCACTTTGGGCCTCCGCATTTACATAGATAATAGAAGGCTTGAGGTCACAGCAAGCGTAAGTAAATGCAATGAAAAGGTAAATATAAACAAGTGAAAGATATACAAGGGAGAGTTTTTTACCTTTGATAGACAACTATTTTGTGAACTTGAGTAATATTTTTTTTTTATATTATTGTGCAAACTTACTTATAAATATACTGTTTGGAATATGTTTGTGTGATGGGCAATTAATGCATAATTGCATATAAATGCAAAGGTAAACTTTGACTTGTTGGATGCTATACAGGAAGCCTGCACCTCATAAATTGTATTTTTTGTCTTCTCTTGTTTTTCCTAAAAATATATGTAGTCTTCGCAGTCACGAGGACTTTTCATTTGACGTTTTGCACTTATTTTTCTTTACCTTTTTCTCTCACTACTATAGTTGAAAGGACAGCCAGTGGTCACGCAAAAATTTTTCTTTTCACCATTAGTTATATAAGTAAATTCATCCCATTCATTATACCTTTTTCAAGTCATAGCGTAATGGGAAAATTTATTGTGCAACCGCAGGCTGTAACAAACCCGCCACTTTTGACTAGTCTGAGATCGAAAGGTGACACGCTCTCTGTATCGAATTTCATCGCGACTGTATGCAATCGATGAATTTCTAGGCTCCGCTCCGAATCGT
Organism: Neoceratitis asiatica; assembly: GCA_030068015.2. Classification (NCBI taxonomy): domain Eukaryota; kingdom Metazoa; phylum Arthropoda; class Insecta; order Diptera; family Tephritidae; genus Neoceratitis; species Neoceratitis asiatica. Next base: position 58,027,772 of record CM061524.1, on the reverse strand, counting down.
AGAATACCCCAACGGGATGAGCTATACGGAATGTCTCTAACTTTATCTTCAGATGACGAAGGTACGAGGGAAATTGATCTGTGATATATATACCGAATCAGCATTAAATGCAACAGTTTGCACCTTTGAGCGTTTTTCTTGCCATCCCCGAGATCGCCCTGACTGAACTCAAAGTAATCTGACTTTATGCACTTAAGAAGACTAGTAAAACAGAAACATATTTTTCGCTGAAATGTGAGGCGTATACGAAACCAGGTATTAAGAGATGATTTTCTGTGAGAAAATTGCGTCGAAAACTGGGTAGCACTAGCTTTGATTTAGTGGCATACGCTGACGATATCGCTCTTACAGCAACCAGAAAACTCGCCCAAGCCTTTAGTGGTCTACTCTAAAATACCCGAAACATATTAAGTAAATGATGCAAAGGCAATGCTTTTCATGTAAGTTCTAAAAATACTCAAAATTATATTCTTCACCAGAAGGTACATGCTTACACCGGCTAGCGTTTCTTAAAAGCTGTGAGATGACATTATTTGCGATTCAAAAGAAGCTTAGACGGCAAGCTGACCTCGAACCAAAATATGATAGAAAAAACCATGAAAGCTTTCATTGCACTCTACTCCTGCAAAACGACTATTGGTAAAAAAACAAGGGTTACGGAGCCGGAGGAGAATCAGAATAACTTCCGCGTAGGATGGAAGTGGATCTGCATTACAGGAGTGCTGTTTTCAACTTCTACGAAAGCGGTTCAAATTTAGTAGGAAAGTATGCAAGGGCAGTGGACTAGATGTCAACCCAGCAAAAACCGAAATGGTCCTTTTGCGAGCAGGTACAAACCACCCCAACCAAAACGCTTACAGATCACCGAGGTCAAATATTTCGGAATAATCTTAGAAAGAATCTTAGTTGAAGTCGTAGTACGGCAAAGGGATCGAAGAAAGCAGAACTGCATTCTGTGTTTGGACAGCGGTCGTTGGCAATAGATAGGGTCTAAAATCGAATATTGTCTACTGGATTCAAAAAGCGAGAGTTAGACCTTAGTTACACCTATTCTAAGGCATCACCATCTTGTTTCCGGCTCTTGAAAGAGCAATTTTATGGAAAAAACTACAGAAAGTTCAACGGTCTGCAACTATGCTTATGACGGGAGCTCTGCCATCGACTCCCTCAAAAGCACTGAAAATTCCCCTCAACACAATAGTGGATAATTCGAAGATTTGCCGCACTACAACTATCTCAAGTATTTGCTTCGGCAATTTCTTTTCCACGATAATCCCAAACAGGAACGATTGGGAAAACATAAATGTCCTGGATCAGAAAACCATAGTTATCTTTACAGATGGCTTAAAACTCGTTAACAAAGGGGGCTGTAGAAATCACTCTTCGATGCTCACAATTAATATGACCAGACCAACATTTTCCAAGTAAACCACATTGGAATCATGGAAGACGTCAAATGGCTGTTCAAGTCTAGGGTAGCAAAAAATTAAAAATATAATGTAATAAATAGCAACAACGCAGGGACATCTCAGTCTAGCATAGTAGCTCGCAAGAGGAGGAACGCTTCTAACTACAATTACAACTATGAAGAGGAAGTTGAACACTACCTCCGCTACTGTCCAGCCTTAGCAGCCGTTCACAAGTTCATCGAGTAGCACTTTTTTCACTGTCTCGGTGATCTAGCTTCAGCTAAAATTATTTTCTATAAGGCACCTGGTTCACACATTTGAGAATGTGATAGGAATCTCACAGCGGTATCATGTCAACTCAACTATCTTTTTCACAGTCGCAGTAGTAGTATCACAATCTGCCAGCGTATCTTATTGTGCTTGATTACTGTGCTGTGAGCTGGCAAACACTAAAAGCCTTACATAAATCCTATTTTCTCTAAATTCTTAAAAGTATACGTAAGATTGGCAAACTGTAAGATACAGAAAATTTTATGTAAATTTCACCATTTTAGCAGCATAAACAGAATTGATTAAACCACGCACTTCTTATTACCCACGGTAATTCCGTTGCAGCGTTAATTAAGCGCCACAAGAACTGCAGCAACGGAAGTTAACTTTAAAAGCGATTCGTTGATATTGCCAGTAATTGCTTAATTGAGTAAGCGAATCATGACGAACGTTCATCCAGGTTTATTAACAATTACTTCTTGTTTGCTACCTCCGACTACCGGCACCACATCACACACCGCGTACGCATTGCGGCAGTTGCACATTTTAATGTCTTTCATTGCTAATTAAGTTGCACACAGATTGCATTGTAAGCCTCCACCTGCTCGGTGTGTCGACTTCGCACAAAGAAATAAACAGCTGAGTCTCGGTATACGCTTCTTAGTGGATAAAAATAGTCAAAATAAACCTGAAGGTTGCGGAATAAACGCCTACTGTTGCAGCTGCGATTTCCCCATAAGTTGGAAAAATAAATATTGTACAAGTACGCGTCGAGCTACTTAAATATCAAATAGTTAAAGACGGTAAAAAGTTTTATTGTTCCTCATTAAGATATATTCATTTTTAAATGCATATGAGACAATTCTCGAAGTACTTTCTCCACTCTCAGTGAGTAGACCTACGGAATTTTTTAATTCACTTGATAAAGTTTATCTGATTCGATTATTGGAGACACCAAGTGAAGCCTGATCTTTCCGAGGGAGTGTAAGTTTTCATCATTCTCTGCTTCTAAAGGCGGGCACAGCGTCGAAAACTTTCAAAGCTGGAGCCTTGTCGCCCATACGGACAACGTATGCCCAACGTTGCCGCGGTGCCTAAATTCGCCGAACTAAGTCAATGCCGTCGTATATCTCGTACAGATCATCACTCTATCGTGTGTGGTATTTGCGCGGACTACCGCAAAACCTTTCTCTCTCCAAAACTATTATCGCCAACTCATCAGATAATGTCATCGTCCAGGCCTCCTCGCTATATAACAGGACAAAATTTTCGAGCTCTATCGCTGTCGGTCTGGTTCTCCTTCCCCTTTCTCTCAATCCTTCTAGTGATGTCTAGTAGCAAATCTTATCTGTGTGGAGGTATAACGTCCTCAGCGCTTGTATGCGCTCGTTGGCAAATCCTATGGTGTCTTCGTACTGATGTATTTTTAATAGCGATTTTGCGTTTCAGCAGAGATCTTAAGCCTTCGAAGCCGGTAATGGATCCGTGGAAAATCATTTTACTGTCACGTCGAAGCAGACTAGATCCACTTCTTGTTCTCGTTCCCTGTATTTTTTTCGTTACGTACCGTTCTTCTCTGTGCGCTTTTCATCCCTCTAACGAGAAAATTTTGGGCATGAGTGGTTACATCTGTCATGATTAGCAATTTCCCGATGCCACTCAGAGAGATAAGTAGTTTCGGTCTTCCTTCATTTTGAAACCCTTCCAGGAAGGAAGAGCAACGATACCCATGTATACTCGGCGAAAGACACTGCAGCTTCGAGCTTTTTCAGCTTATCCACCTAACTGCTACTCTTCTTTTTATAGTTGTATTTTTTTTGTTTTTTTTTTTTGTTTGTTTTTTTTTCACATGCTAACGCATAAGTTGTGGACAAAGAATTTGAGGGAAAACTTCATTCCTTGGATAGAGCTGATGAGTGAACAGTTAAGCTTTCAATAATAAATAATATATAAATTTGTCGAGAAAAATATATAATTCCTGGTTGTTTTGATTGATTATGTCTTAGTTGTTATTCGGATCGGCACCTACTCTTTCTCGAAAACTCAATACAACTAACAGAACTTTAGTCTAAATCTCATGTTCACTAGATACTAATTATAAAAATATCGCTCCTAATGTAAAAACACATTATATTAAAATCTATCAGTACTTACCTCTTTGGCCTTGCAGTGTAGAGTATCATAAACCTCTGGTCGGCCTTCGATATTCTTCAGACGTACAGGCTTTCGTATGAGTATGCTGCGTCCCTCCTCGTCAACATGTATAAAACTGCCGGCACGGGCTCGAAAATCTTGTGACATTTTACGTTGGCCCTGGTTTTTCGGTGTGGGTGAGAGCTCACGCGCCTTGCCGCCACCACTGCCAGCGCTACGATTGCCATCTATTTCAACAATAACACTAGCGCCAGTTGCAGCTGCCGCACTTGCATTTCGCCCACTTGCATGTGAAGGTGAATTTTTGCCGCTCTCAGAGCCACGACCTGAAATGCTTTGCCTTTTTGCATAATTCTGTCGATTTGGTGTTGCGTTTTGGGCATTGCCACTACTACAACTACTATCACCGGCCACTCTTGTTGTTGTTGTCATTGGTTGCATAGATGCAGTTTGCTTCTGCATCTTTTCATGAGGCTCTTTAATGTGTATTTGTGACTTTCTGCTGTCATTTTCCTTTTCGTTTCGCTTTTCCGGTGTCGGCGGTAAGCATTGATAAGAAAGATGGTGGTTTGTTTGAATTTCGTTGTTTACTATTTCATTTTGTTGATGTTGATTTTGATGGTCCAGCCGTGGTTGTTGTTGTTGTTCTTGCAATTGCTTTTGTTGATGTGTGGGTGTGCTTGGCATACGTTTAGCAGCCACCAACCGCAAATTCTCGAAAATCGCACTGAAGTGCGACATTTCACCGATGGCAACGGTGAAAGCTCACTCAAGCATTCACTTTACCACTTAATTGTTGTGCAGCTTTATTTTAATTGACTTGCTTCTCTATCTTTTTTCTTTTTACACGGCTGTAAATTTGAAAATTACATACTTAGGGGTCACTTATTGACCCTTTTGTTTATTCTATTTTTAAAAAAATATCAATTAACTATCAAACAAAAAATTCAATATGGTAATTTTTCCAGGACATACGACAATGCAAACAAAAATAAAAACTTAAAATGGATGAAAAGTCGATTTAGCAATGTTTAATCAGTACTGTTAATTTTATATATAAATAACGGTACCCTTGTGCGATTTGTTACACCAAAACAAATATTGAAAAGGAAAAATCTCTTTTTACAATACCCGAATAGTTGCCCTTGTACGGGAATTTTCATCAGGAATCCTAGAACACTTTGCTTGTATTTAAATTTTCATAAAGATGGCATCTCACAAAAACTTTTTGCACTATGAGCCTTCGAAATTCTTTTTAGTTTAATACTCTCGACATTAGATTTTATTTAACTTACCAATTTAAATCTCAACTCTCTTCAAAAATGTTTCCACCATTAAGCCTTAAAAATCTTTTTATTCCATACAGTAATCTCTAATGTATAACGTATTTTAACGGTTATTTTAATTAAAAAGTTAAATAAGTGGCATCGCTGCACAAAAATATTTTTTCCTTAAATCTTTCTTTAATCTCTTCAGTTTGATAGACATTGTAATATTTCATAAATTTTATTACCATTTTTTCAAATATGAATTTCAAAACAGATGGTAGCTCTGCGAAATATAAATCTTCATCATTCTCGAGTAAATTTGAGCACAAGCTAACCTACAGGACCTATTGTTTATTCTAAGCCGCCTTCGAACGGCCGATGGATTTTATGAGAAGTGTTTATTTCATGTCAGAAATACCCTCGGAGGAGTAGACATTTTCTACCGATATTAACCTAGTTTCATATTTAAATTAATTTTCTAAAATTTGAGATGTTGGTTGGACCAGAAATCGAGCCCAGACCTTCCGGATGGTAGTACGCCTAGCTAACCTCTCGGCTTTGCGGCTAGTTATTTTTAGTCAATTCAATTCACCAATACAATTACTTATTTGCTTATAGTCTTATAGGTCTATAGTCTAAAGTATAATATTATAGACTTATAAATTACTCAGGTTAATTTAAGAGTTCCCACCGACGAAAGGGAATCGATTCCACTTACGCTTCTATACATTAATCATCTTGACCATAGCTATCTTGAATAGATAATCAAGAATGATATATCCGTCTCAGCATTGTTATTACTGGTGTTTCCAAAAATAACAATTTGGAGAATACGATTGTCAAAATATTTTTATTGTGTTGGTGTAATTCCCCCCGGAATAGGATACAACTTTCAGCTGTTTTCATTGTTTAGTTTCTCTGTGACAGCCACAAAAGTTTGAAGTATTTTCATAAGTTCGACGATTTTCGTTTGTTTCAAGAAATCGCTCAAAGAATTTGAATGGAATTTTGGGCAAAACGTGGAGTAAAGTGTAAAAAAACGTGTGTGAAACGTTAACAAAAGCCTATGGTGAGTCTACGCAATGAGTAAAAAAAGAAATTACGAGCACTGTAGGCGTTTCCAAGAAGGCTATAAAGCCATTAAAAATGCCGAAAGCGCTGAATACCTCAGCACATCAAAACCTACTAAAAGGTGGAAAAAGTTAGAGAAATAGTTATGAACATCGCCAAATCCCAATTAGAGAAATCGCCGATGATTTTGGCATACCGATTAGGTCATGTTATGACATTTTTTCCAATGCTTTAGGAATAAAACGCATGGCAGAATATAATACTTCCAAAATTATTGAATTTTTATAATGCACTTGGTCACTCTTTATTGCTTTTGCGTAAGTTTTTTGGACAAAAATATTACTGTAATGATGCCACAGACTCCATATTCGTCATCAATAGCTTTGTGTGACTTTTTCTTATTCCTAAAAATAAATGCAACCTTAAAAGGGCATCGTTTAAAAGCGCATTGTTGCAAGAACTAAATGCTATGTCAAAGATCGGATTTGAGAAATGTTTTGATTATTACAAGAAGCGGTGGCAGAAGTGCATAATCTCTAATGGGGACTATTTTTAAGGTGACAACATCAATAAATTTATTGTCCACACATCGTATATGTAAAAAAAAAAGTATTAAATTTTACTAATTCCGCATAAAAAATCTTAAAACTACGGAGTGAACCCTAAATCTTGTCATAAAATAATTAATCTCAATCTATAGTATTCCAGATCCTTTTTCAGCTATGTAATATGAAAAAATATGACAAGAAGAATAAAGGAGAGATGTTTTCTATTGTACATTTGGAGCCTCTTGGTTTTGAGGTAAAAATTAAATGCCTTACTTTTTTATTATAAAGTTTGAACCTTGGCAAACACTATATCCTTCAAAAGATTTTTTGTCAATCAAGAGTCAAAGGTTTGTTCGCATAAACATGGTATTTCTCTCGATATCGATGGCCAATTGACATTGCCAAGACGAGAGATTACGCGGTCGTAAATTTCTCTCGCAATAAAGCGATATTCGCTCGTGTTGTGCGGCATGTGGCACCATCGTGTTGGAACAACATATTGTCCAAGTCGTGTTTTTCAATTACAGGCCGAAAAAGTCTGTTATCATACGATCATAATGACACGAATTGATATTGACAGTCTCGCCGTTATCGTTTTCAAAGAAGTAAGGTCCAGTCACCACTCCGAACCAAAGAGCGCCCCAGACATTAAGCTTTTTTGGATGTAATGACGTCTCTTCAATTATTTCAGACTTCTCGGAGACCCAAACGTGACAATTTTGGTTATTTACATATCCACCGAGTGAGAAATGTGCCTCGTCCCTGAAGAAAATTTTGTTGGAAAAATCGCTATCCATTGATTGTTGCCCAAACACCCAATTGACGTGACTACGGCGTTGTGAATCGTCAGCTAGTTTCATTTTGTTCTGTGAGCTGAGCTTTTTATGAATTTAGGTGTAAGTCCTAGTGCAAAATACAATATAATGTGCCGTAAGAATGTCTCAGCTTTTGTGAGAACGTCGAGAAATAGACACATTCGGATCTTCGGCGCTACATTTTCACTTACAGCAGCGATATTTAAGGTGGAACGAGCAATTTCTTCAAGTTTTTTAAAAATGTACAAATTACTTGAGTAGTTGCACGATTATGTGCACCATAATTTCTTCCTAAAGCACGAAAGGTGGCCACGTATGAATCACCATTTTTTTACTAGGTTTCAAGAATTTTCACGCGTTGTGCGTTTGTTAAGAGATCCATTTTCATAAATGCCTTTTAACTACAACAAAACATGTTTAGTTTGACAGATGTCAAAATACCACCCTGCACTTTCGAAATCACTAAATGGATGACCCTTTACTTTCTTAAATAAATGGCCTCAGAGAAAAACCTCTATTAAAACAGCCTAATGTCTGTGAAAGTCAATTGCTTTCCATTTGTTTAATTTTGTTTTGTTTAATTTTTGTTTATTCAGTATAATCTAGGATATACAAATTCCTTACAGACTATTTCCGATTGAAAACTTAAATACGACAAAACTAAATAATTACTTACTAAATAATTACACAATATCAATTAATAATAGTTTAAACCTACGCTTTGTTATTGAAAAATCAATATCCCTCGAGTTAGGAAGCAAGTTATATCCCTCATAGCCCTTGCAATTGGTGAGTTGGATGCATAAGTTGTTCTAGCTCTATCAATAGCGAAAAAGTCATGATTTCGTAGTGCTCGAGACGATAAGGTTGACCTTCTACTATTTAAAGACCTTAAGTTGATCAACAGACACCTAGAACTATATGACGGGACTGGATCCTCAAAATGTAACGAACGAAGACCAAATCTGAGAAACGTTTTTGGATTCCGCTCAAGTCGTCCAATATGACAAGCATGGTATGGCCTCCAGATGAACACTCCATATTCCAGCTTGGATCGCACTAAAGATGAGAAAAGTAATTTTAGAGTATAAGGATCACTGAAATCCGTACTGAAACGGCGAATAAACGCAAGCATGAAATAGGATTTCGCAATAACATAGTTTATTTGGCTATGAAAAAGGGAACTTAGAATCAAAGATTATCCCGACTTATATGACTTATGTCATTGATAAAAATAACAAATAAGAGTGGTCCAGATCACTTCCCTGAGGTACGCCCGACGTTGCAATAAAAGGGCGTGAGCAGGCACCATCTACCCGAACAAAACAGTGTCGAAAGGACAGGTACGACTTCACCCATGATAATATACTGGAGCGAAAACCCAGAATCCCCAACTTAGATACCAACAATGAATGGTTCACTTTGTCGAAGGCTTTCGAAAAGTCAGTGTAGATGGTATCTGCTTTCATATTAAATGAAGAAATACAAAGTTCCGAAAATACTGCAAGATTTGTTACAGTAGATCTTCCAGGCATAAAACCATGCTGGTTAGCATAAATTAAACTCTTTACAGCAAAATATATCTTTTCCTTAACTACTATTTCAAACAACTTAGATATAGTGGACAGTTTGGCAATGGGTCGGTAGTTGGCGACATTGCTTTTATTACCACTCTTGAAAATCGGGGTAATAGAAGTTATCTTCCATGCGTCTATAAAATCACCACACATAAGAGACTTATTGAAAAAAAGTAGAATAGGGTAGGCAAGTGCAGTGATGTTTTTGAACAAAAAAGAGCAAAACCCATCAATGTCCGTTTGTGTTGATGACTTAATCACGGAAATACCTCGAGTGATATCATCAATGGTTAAAGAAAGTGCGCCAAAATTGACAGAGGTATCAATATTAGTTGCCGCCTCTTCACAAATGATATCTTCAGACTCAAAATTGGAACTAAAAAAGTCGGCAAAAAGGTTGACAGCCTCAGATAAAGATTGCGCAGATGTTTCATTATAAAAAACTTGAGAGGGGATGCTTGAGCACGATTTTTTAGCCTTGACGTAGCGCCAAAACGACTTTGAGTTTAGCTTAATATTACGCTCAAAATTAGCGACATAATTTCTGTGACGTGCCTTACTAAGCGACTTAAACTCTCTGGAGTAAAAAAGATACTTTTCTTTATGATAAGATAAGTTCGATAATTTAAACCTTTTAAAGAACTAGTTTCTCAAATTTTTTAGTTTTTTCAAATTCTTGGTATGCCACGGAACTTTATAACGCTTCTTTTTCACTCCAGGGATCGTACTGGAAAAAATTTGATTCACTTTGTTCTTGAAAAGATCAAAGCACTCATTAACGCTGGCCCCGGAAAAAATATTTTCCCATTCAAGCATGCCGATTCTATAATTAATAGCATCAAAATTGCAATTTTTAAAGAAATAATATTCAGGGTGCGATTCTCCGTCAAAACATTTAAAATAATAAAACCCCAACTGCAGGACAAGAGGGACATGATGTAATCCTGTGCATGACAGAGGGTCTAGACATTCCTCAAGGGAAAAGCTCATATTATCACTAATAAAAATGAGATCTAATATTCTAGATAACTTATTTATAATTCCATTAATCTGGGAAAGGTTAGCGCTCAGTAAGCTGTCAACAACATAAGTTTCAGGAGTACTGATTACATTGTTGGGATACAAAGCTAGGCTCTCACCTACAGTCGCCCAATGGACATTTCCCAGATTAAAGTCACCTAAAATACAAAAATTAGATTCACAATTCTTAGAGACTAAGTCTACAAGATTATCTGTGTGAGCCTTATACAAGCACTCTAGGCTACCCGGCGGAATATAGGATGTACATAGAATCAAAGACGATAATCCATTTATACAAACGCATAGTGTGTCCCCATTCAGCAACGAAAGAAGCGATGTGTTATATTTCTTCTGCACAGCTATTAAGACACCACCCCCACGAGTTAACCCAGTTTCAGTACTATCCCGGTCTTTTCTGTAGACATTGTAGATATTGGAATCAAAAAATTCAGCATCATAAAAATTTTCATTGAGCCAGGTCTCAACAAAAACGAGAATATCATAAGTCATATGAGAACTAAAATCATGCAAAGTCTTCGATTTACTTCTAAGACCAGAGGCATTTTCATAATATATTTTAAGCGCCCTAGCGTCGTGGGCTTCAAACATTCCAGCTGATGCTACGGGGCTTGCTGGATTGCACCGCTCCTTGGAAAAAAACGGAACGGCCGAAGTATTACATTCATAGGCCAAATATTCGCATCAACCATCACTTTGTCATAGTAAGTCTCCGTTACACCGAGTTTGAAAGTAACTCTTCTTCGTTCCGCTAGATTTGTACCTTTTCTAACGAGTATGACGCATTTCATATAAATCGTACTGATGCCAGTATGTTTAGAAACATAGCTTAGGACATCATGTTCGGACACACTAGGGTGGAAAGATGAGACGTGCAGCCATTTCAAACCATCCGCTACACAAAGTTCGGAATTTTTATTCACGCCAAGAACCAGATAGATTTTTCCGGGTAGTTTTTACAGTAGACCGAGACCCAGGCTCTTTGTTCACAGCCCGTTGTAGTTGTTGTTGCTGTTGATGTTGTTGTTGTTGGCAATTCACAATAGGTGAGGGAGTATTATGAGCAGCCACCTCAGCATAAGATTGAGGCAGCGGGCCATTGGTCGGTGCAACTGAAGCAACGGAAGTGGACGCCAGTTTATTGGACCTTTTTCTATTACCCTTTTTACTCTGCTTAGACTGCGCTGTGATCTCTGAGGATGTTGATCTCGTATCACAATCCGAACAGGGTACTGAAAGACTAGCCATAACTTGATTACTATCGTTAGCAGCACTAACATGTATCAGCATCGGAGTAGGGAAAACATTTGTTGTCATATTCGAATAAAGAACATTCGTAGCAGCACCAGTAGAACTTGAAAAGACGTCAACAGCGGCAGCGGCAGAGGCAACGGCAGTAACAGCATCATGTGCTCCCAAAGCAGAGGATAAACATGTAGGAGAACTATTAGCGCTTTTATTCAACTCTATTAGTTTATTAGAATTAGGTCCAAAAACTGAGAGTAGCTCACGCAAATCAGAAACAACACTTTTCAAATCTCTTACTTCGGCGGAAAGAGCAGTTAAAGCCCGTCTCTAGTTTGTAGTTTCGTAGAGAGTAGCTTAATTTCAGCTTGTAGATCAACACACTTTTTCGAGAGTTCAGTGCTGACATCACGAACAGAGCACAAAGAGGAAGACACATTAGCACACTCAGCATTAAGTTTATTGACCACTGAATGCAGATCAAAAGCCTGGACATTGTTATTGTCACAAGAGTTGTTAATTTTTTCATAGTGACCAACAGATTCGTGAGAAATGCTAAGAGAAGCACTTACAGTACTTCCACTTGCCATGTCATTGTTTATGCTTATATTTGATTTACTGGCGAATTTTCGACAGCACGAGCACCCGTTGCAACGGGGGATGGTGGCGGGCGAAGAGATTAACGACGTTCTGCCAAACATTTGTTACAGAAAAAAGACTTACTCTATGAAAAATAAAGTTAGTCATCATAAAGCAAATTATGAGCACAAAATTAGCAAGTTAGAACGAATAAAGCGGAGTAAATAGAAACACGTCCGCGCCTCGCGACAGTCAATCACAAAATCTTGATTTGGGAAAAAGGTTTAAATTACATTCTTATCTATTTGCTCTGTGCTATTAGCATATGATTTTTTTATGTTAATTTTTTAATTTGTGGAGATATGGGAATTTATAGCGAATTGATATGATTTCGACTTTAAAATAACAGTATTCAACTAGTATATTTACCTACAAGATTAGCTTTTCACTTCAGGGACAAGGCTTACCTTAATTACCACTCAACTACATCGTATTTCTAATAATAAGTATTTAATTATTCAAATTTATACAGTTGTGCAATTTAAAACATTTTGATGGAATACTTATGCAACCCTTAATTATGATTGGTGCGAACAAGATAGATCAAACTGAAATTAAAATGTAATTTACTTTTACTTCAATATATATACTTGGCGCTGGGTAACCGCTGAAGCGATTTTCGGCCGAACTCCTCCTCCAATTTTTGGTTTTTCGTCTTGGCGTTTTTACAAACAAAATGGAGGTAGCTACAGTTTATCCTAAGCCACCTCCGAAAGGCCGATGGCCTTTTATGATGTCATGTCAGAAATACACTCGGAGGGCTTGACATCCCCTGCCGAGGAGCGACTGCAATTAGAAAAATTAATTTTCTATAATTTTTGGATGTTGGTCGAACCTGGGCTCGAACCCAGGCCTTCCGAGTGGCAGTACGGAATGCTAACAACTCGGCTATCGCGGCCGCCTGTACTTTTGTACAATACAAATATATAAGAGATTTTCATTTCTCATTATAATTTAGTTCCTCTTCAGAGGAAAAAGTTTTATTTTGTTAAACAATATTTAAATTTCTTGATGAATATGTATATTTATAATGATGATGGTATGATTATAGTTAATTCAAATATTAACGATGCTAATGAGTTATTGGTGACAAAAACAAAATTTCTGAAAAGTGGGATAGAAAAACTTTTTCCTCTGTAGGTCTGTGCGTCATCGTTTTGCTCGTTCCACCTCAAATATCACTGCTCTAAGTGATAGTGTAGCTGAAGTGTCTATTTCTCGACGTTCTCACAAACTGAGACTTTCTTAAGGCACATTATGACGTATTTTGCACTGGGACTTACATCTACATCCATATAAAATCCAGCTCCCACAACAACTGAAGCTGACCATTCACAACACCGTAGTTACGTCGATTGGGAATATAGCTTCATTGCGAGAGAAATTTTCCGGCCGCGTAATCTCTCGTCTTGGCTTTGTCAATTGCCCACCGTGATAGTGCGGTTTGACACCGGTAGCCTCTTTTGGTATACGCGAAAGATCGTATTTATGCGTATAAACCTTCAACTCTTGAACACTTGAAAATTAACATTCGTCAAGTTATGGCTGAGATACTGTCCAATATGTGCCAAAAAGTGGTCGAAAAGTTTGCAAAAGTTCTCGAGGCGGTCATTTGAATGATTTAGTATTTTATAAGGTTCAAACTTTATAATAAAAAAGCAGTTTCATGAAAAAAAAAACTATTTTAAATCATTTCATTTACGTTTTACGATATTGAATTTCGTGTGTTGATTAAACATACTTTTTTGCGTAAAACCCATCAACGAAACCAAGTAAAGGCTTGATAAGTACTATAGAGACTCTGCATCACCAATTTCAATGGTTAAGAAGTTGTGTACTTGGTTCCGTTTTGGTTATACCAGTACAAATGATACCTAACATTCAGGCCAAAAGAGGTCATCAGGCCCGAAATCGCCGATAAAACTCATAGAATGATCTTGGACGATCGGGGAATGAAAGTGCGACGTTCAACCACAATCCAAAGAAATTTTTGCACCGTTTCCTAACCGTAGACAAAATATGGATCGATTACATCATACCAGAGACTAAAGAATAACCAAGACAGTAGATTTCTCCGGGTGAACGTGCACCAAATAAAGTCAAGATTGGTCTGTCGGCAAACAAAGTCATAGTTACAGTCCTTTGCGATGCAAAGCTTTTGGACAAATTCGATATTGATTTGAAGCAAATTCGGCCGCATTTGGCGAAAAAATTGCTGTTCTATCATGACAATGCACCATGGAAAGTGTGCGGTCACCATGGAAAAAACTCTTAAATTGTGCTACGAACTGCTATCCCTTTCAGCATATTCTCCAGATTTACCCCCTGCTACTATTTGAGGTCATCACATAAAGAAACGCCTTTTTTGGGGTCTTGAAAAAGTTATTATTTGGAGTGAATATACAAATTTTAAAAATGCTGCACTAAGTGTATACATCTAAAAAAGTACTATTTACAGAGAAATATATACTTTATTCACTAACTTATCAAACCACCCTCTTACATTTTATAGTGTTGCTGCCTCTGGAGAAATATAGGTATAAAATCTTATCGCAGTGTCTGGTTTTGGAGATAGTTTTGAATAACAATTTTTTAATTAGTCATATTTTGTACCGTAGTTGAATATGACCATTACTACCAGATAATATCCCCAGCAAAATACAAAGATAAGCGCCGATTGGGAAAAGTGGTGCACTCAACACCAGGATACGCTACCACGAGGTCTTACATTCAGTCCGACAGCAACACAGATCTCGGCTGCTCAACTCAGGTTTCTAGTAATATGTATACATTGTAAATACTTCAAAGGATCAAAGCTTGTGGGAACAATTTCTTAAAAGACCCAACTTTCTGGCTTTCTTTAAGGCTAATTGATCCATGCAGTGAAATTTTACCTTTTAAGGATGCATCAGCCAAATTTACGAACAAGGATACCTAACATATGTCTTCGACAACAGTTTCCTGCTAAGCATGCATTACCTAAGCTAGACTGTTGAAAATCTCTACAACAGTTGGCCAACAGAACAAAATATCTCTCGAATGGATTCCCACCCGTAGGGACTAAGGATAAAAATGTTAATTAGATGAACTTGTCCCAGGCAAAGCATGACCGTTCGTGAATGATGTGATGTACGTGTTCAGTTGATATCTTTAGAGTGGATTTTTTTAATATTTTCGCCGGTAGCAACCTCTTTGGGTATCCACTACGTTCACCGTCTTCGGTGCTCATTTCACCACTTCTAAATTTAGCATGACTATCCTTGATGATCGATTTTCCTTGGGCAGTGTCCAGAAACTCGTCATCAAGCCAAGTTTTTCCCTTCAACTGTAATTTTTCCCTTCAAAAAAGGAATATTTTATCAACACGCGAAATTCCTTTTTATCCATTTTTTCACAATAACAAAAGTTGCTTCACTCAAAATGGTTTACTTCACAAACTAATGATTCGATAGCTGTCACACGCGCCTTTTGAAGATTAAAACTAAATAAAAATCATCGATTTATTAGTTATAGTAGCGCCATCTATGTGTCAGGCCGGGGACTTTTTAATTGACCTATTATCTCAATGCGTGGAGTACTCTTAGTCCTTAAGATGAGTAACGAGTGAGATTCATATGTACATAATTCATACACAATTACACATCTTGAATATAATGGTTTTTTAAATTTATTTTGTAATGTTAAGCCAGCTGTTACTGGCATTCGTATATATTCAGTTTTGTTTTGCATATTTTAAGGCGGCGCATATGTGGAGAGTGTGTGGTGAGTGCGACTAAACACAGTTCGGTGCGTTACTTCGGTCTGTTTGATTTTCATCGTAATTCAATAACTTTTAATGTTATTTTTATTTCAATGTAGTTAAAAGTATGTTTTGACTTTAAATGAAATGGTAGCTATGCGTCCCTAAGCTTTGTAAAATGGAAATAATTTTAGATATGCTTATAGGTGGAATTTTACCAGTTGGCATCGCTGCTGCATACTAGATTACCGTTTTTGAAAATTGCTTTTATGATAACATTGAAGACTATGAATTCATTGAGCACAATCAAATTGGATTTGCACGTGTTAAATCGTACCCGACAAGAAGATATCA
The DNA here is from genome assembly GCA_030068015.2 of Neoceratitis asiatica. Taxonomy (NCBI): domain Eukaryota; kingdom Metazoa; phylum Arthropoda; class Insecta; order Diptera; family Tephritidae; genus Neoceratitis; species Neoceratitis asiatica. The sequence goes on along the minus strand of CM061524.1, from coordinate 58,011,645 downwards.
ATATACACTTCCTGCTCGATCCGAACAGTCAAATAATTTTTTAAAATACTAAATAACTGCTACGAACAATAGAACCTAAATGTATAAGTCGTTTATAATACCTTTTCCAGTGTATGGTTCAAATCATTAGACTATCATTTTACAGCATAGGTCTTGTTTGTTCTTTGCTTGTACCTTCTAATGTCAGTTCGGCTTTGCCCGTTTAACATAGCATGAATTCCAAACTTCTCGTGTATCTTGTTCAGGAGTTTTTCAGAGCTCTTCTGGAGCAAAATCAATTTATATCATTTAGAAAGTCGATCTCATTGTGCTTTTCTTAAAAAATGTGATCGCTACGACTTTGCGGAAGATCGTGGATTCGAATTCGGGTCAGACCAAAATTTTGTGGAACAAATTTTCATTGCGATCACTCCTTGGCAAGGAGTATCAACAACTCCGATTGTATTTAAAAACTTTTCATTCGGTTTTCGGAGACGCTTTGGAAAAAACTTGTCTTCCCTCCATTTGTTTAACACATCAAAAGACAAACCAAAATTTTGGGGAGAAAATCAGCCGATAAACGCTACAGTTATTTTAAAGCACCAATTATATATCAGGGGCGGTTACAGAGGGGAAATGCGCTAAATTCTCTCCTAAGAGCTCCAGCAGATACGAGATTCTTGAAGGAAAACTTATAAAGGGATATCCATTCAGTGGTTTTGAAAGTGCAGGGCTGTTTTTTTACATCTGTCGAACTTAACTGCCCAACTAAACATGTTTTTTTTCGTTACAAGTCCGTAATTTATGAAAATGGATCACTTAACAACCGCACAACGTATTAAAATTTTTGAAACCTACTAAAAAAATGGGTATTAAAACGTGGCCACGTTTCGTGTTTTAGGAGGAAATTATGGTACACATAATCGTCCAACTACTCAAGCAATTAGTAAAATTTTAAAGAAACTTTACACCCAAAGAAAACTTACTGTCTGGTGCGCTCTTTGGTCCGGTGTGATTGGATCTTACTGCTTTGAAAACGATAACGGCGAGGATGTCACTATCAATTCGGAGTGTTATGGTCGTATGATAACCGACTTTTTTCGGCCTGCCATTAAAAACACGCCTTGGACAATAGAAAGACCGTGTTTATTATGACTGAGATACCGTCCAATATGAGTCAAAAAGTGGTCGAAAATTAGAATTAGAAGTATCTAAATGAGGTCAACGACGATAAAGAATTATTGAAACGTATTGTAACAGTTGACGAAACCGAGGTTTACGGGTATGACGTCGAGGCTAAGGCTCAAGCATAGCATTGGAGGCATTCAAGACCGAAAAAGCCTCAACAAGTGCACCGAACGTGAAAGTTATGCTCACTGTTTTCTCCGATTTTAAAGGCATAGTGATCATCATGAATCCTGCCAGGAGGTTAAACGGTGAATAAGAAGTACTATCTGCAAATTCAACTCGATTTGCGTGAAGCAATCCGAAAAAACGGCCGGAATTGTGGGAGGCATGTTCATGGGATTTTTGTATCACGATAATTCACCATCTCGCACTTCATTGCTTGTTCGTGAAAAACAATACGCAAACGTTGCCTTAGTGACCCATGTGATTTTTCAATATTTCCAGAGATAATGAGAAAAAAATACTGTGCTTTTACAGACGTGGATGACATTATGAGCTCATCGCTGAAATATTTTCTTAAAAAATGTAAATTCTCGTTACATTTTGAACAACATAACAGCTGAGTTCGGGTGTATAAGTAGCAGTCCATACTATGTATCTGAGAATCATCTAATCGAACTATACCGAGTCCAACATCCATAAAAATGTGCTAAATGCAGTCGCCTCTAGGCAGGTTATTTCAATAATTTTAATACATTTATTGCATGAAATAAACGCAAAATAATCATCAGGCCGTTCGGAGTAGAGGTTGGTCCATTTGTTGGAAAAAAATCAAGATATGTACACAAATTTGAAGAAAACCTCTGACAAAAATCGCTCCATGGGTTATAAGGCGTCAATTACAGTCATTTTTATTATTCTTATTCAACATCATTTGAAATCCGTTTTGAGTAACAGTTTGATACTGTCGCACGCTTCTATTGTAAAGATTAAACCGATTTCATGCAAATTATTTTCCAAAACGCAAATACCATAGGAAAATAATCAAATCTATATACGTTCCAAAAATAATGTATATTCAAATTAAATTTCAAACCAAAATAGGTATTTATGCGACGTTATATAATTTTACAAGATAAGAATTCAACTTTAACTAAAAGCAATTAAAAATTGCATAAGATTTTCATTTGATGCATTTAAATGCACTTCACAATTGCCGCTATCTCCACTTCCATGTTCTACTTGAAATACATTTCCCAAGGGAAATTTCAATTAAATATATTCACACACTTCAGTAGTGCAGACACTACAATACAACACCGCAGGGAGTAGGGGAATCTCAATTTTCATGAATTGTTTTCTTGAATTTGTAAGCAAAAAATACCCTTGAGAGCATAATAAAATATTCCTCCTTAGCGCCATTTAAGTATAAACAAGGTTATAAGAGTGAAAGGATAAGAAGAACCCAAACGGTACTACAAAAACATTGTTGAACATTTAAAATTATCTGTTTGTTTGCTTGTTTGCTTGCTTGTTGAATTGATCAATAAATACATGTGTATGTAGGTTGGTGAGAATAAACCAGCATAGAACAAGACCAGGAAGAGTATGGCCAGCATCCAGCTATTGAAAGGTATTTTGGCCTGATAAAGGCCAGGGCTATCGGAGTGGGCTGAATTGAGTAAAAAATGTGTTGTATTTATAAATAAATAAATAAATATTGTAAGCATGAAATTTGTGGGTTGTATAAAATTACAATAACTTCGATTACAGTTGTTTAGCGTGTGAAACAGGTTGCACCACAATTGGGCAAGTAAAAGAGGAGATGTTTGATTTTTATTTGGTTTCGCTCAATCGCAATTTAAATGCTTTTTTGCCACACAAGCGTATGTACATATATATACATATATGTATGTACAACTACAACTACAGCATCTTTTCAGATGTATTCAAGTGAAAGTAAGTTGAAAAAATAAAGAAATGCTAAGTTCACTTATGTTGCACCTGTGTCTAACAGCTTTATTGTGTACCCACATTAATATCAAGGTTTTTTTTTTTTTTGAATATGGTCATACCAGGTCAGTTTACACATAAAATATTCACAATCAATTGAAAAAAATATTGAAAATGTTTGCTTTTATATGTAGTTGTATTTGTTGCATTTCCGATCGTCATTTAAAATAGTAAATATTTCGCCCATGTGCGAGTTATGAGGTGAAAGTGATTTCATTCAGTTTCGACCATTTGCATATTTGGTCACAGTAGCCGAGAGGTTACCAGTTCTTGCTACAGAGAGTTATGTGAGTACTAGGGAGTTGTGGTCGTCCCTCGTCTGGGAGTGTGAGCCCCTCCTAGCGTATTTCTTACATAAAATAAAAGCTCCTCATCAAAATCCATCTGCTGTTCGAAGGCGGCTTAGAATAAACTGTTGTTCTCTAATTTAATGTAAAAAACAGGATGCACATCACAAAATATGGGCTCGTGGAGCTATGAACTCAGTTTAGCTACTCGTAAGACAGACCTGTATAAAGCATTACCGATAATAAGTATAAAGTTTCATGAAAATATTCGAATCTTTCATTAAATGTTCGATTGTGGAGACACAAATCAAATGTTCCCGTTTTTCAAAGATGATATTTAAGATATCGCAGTGGCAAAAGTTCCTAACTTCATTTCAAAAAAAATCGGGATCAAACTTTTTTAGTAATAAAAACCTTATCTTTCCCAGAACAAATTTTAAGCTTTGTTAATCGAGTCCGTAATTCATTTTTCCCTTCGCATCTTTGCGTAGAAAAAAGCCAAGTCTCTCCTCACTTCATCCTTTCAAGGGATATATCCCTTCCTCTGCTACCACCAGCGGGTACAGGGAGTTGAATATCAAACCAATTCGTCTTCTATTGTTATTGTAATTTTCAAAAATAGTGATACGAGTCGATGTGACTCCCTCTATAGATGACTAGATACGAAGCTTACTCAAATTCAATGGTGTCAGATCGGGAAACATTCAACAGCTGATGTGCAAAAGATACAATTAAATAATTAAATAAAATCCATTACTTTAAGTTGAACAGAATTGGGTTCAACATAAAATATTAAAGAAATTATTTTAATTTTAATGTCAATACTTAATAAAATAAAAATTTTCATTTTTTTCTCAATAAAATAAATAATTACAATTAAAGACGTTTGGTGTATTTCTTGTTCGTAAAATATACCAAAAATACCTCTAAGAATCGCGGGAAGCCACATAAAAATATTATAAAAAAAAGGGTTTAAGATCGCTCTCAAGAAATGAAGAGCTCTGCATCAAGCCATCTTTTACCAAATCGATCGGGGTCTACTCTTTCGATCATAACAAAAATGCCTTGTGTGCCTTCATTGTGCCGGAATCTGATTTACAGTTAACTTTAATTCATTTGAGAGGAATTTGCAGAATTTTCCACACAAAATAGTTCATTTACATTAAATATCTTCATAACAATAAAGTAAATAAGCAAGGATAGAAATAAGAGTGCGTAGCAATGCAGGCAACGAGTCCAATATCCATGCTTTCGAATTCTGATCAACATCACAACAGATTTTTCTAAAAGCGTTCGCCACTTGATCGAGGGTTCAGGGGCAACTTAGGTTATGTTACGTAGAAGTGGCTTATCCCAAGAGTATCCTAAGTAGATACATATACGAACATTGTGTTCCCGTAAAAAGTAAAAAAAGGCATGAACGATAGATCACTCTTCGTTTAGTGAATCGCAAAACCGCAGATGCGCCTAATGTCTATTTCCCTTAGATTCTTTGAATTGGTGAAGGAGTTCGTAAACGATCCGAGAATTTACAGTCTCGGCCTGGCAAACGCAGGACAGTTCATAAAAAAGTATAACAGGTCAATTGGAAATTCCCCGGCTTGACACTTAAATGGAATTAGGAAGAATTAAATCCATATGATTTATATTTAGCCCTGACCTTAGTTTGTGAATTATAGCGTTTTGAGTGAAGCAACTTTTGTTATTGTGAAAAAAATGGATAAAAAGGAATTTCGCGTGTTAAAAATATTACCTTTTGAAGGGAAAAATACGGTTGAAGCAAAAACTTGGCTTGATGACGAGTGTCCGAACACTGCCCTAAAAAATTCAACCATCAAAGATTGGTATGCTAAGTTTAGAAGTAATGAAATGAGCACCGAAGACGGTGACCGCCCAAAAGAGTTGTTACCGACGAAATCATCAAAAAAATTCACAAAATGACTTTGAAAGACCGTAAATTGAAATTGAATGAAATAGCAGGCACTTAAGAGATATTAACTGAACGTGTACATCATATCATTCACGAATATTTGGCCATGAGAAAGCTCTGTGTAAAGTGGGTGCCTCTCACTTTTGACTAAAAATAACAACGATTTGACGGATCAGTGTGTAGAAATGTCCAAGGGTAATAAACCCGAGCTTTTGCGTCGATATGTGACAGTGGATTAAACATGTCTCCATCATTTCACTGCGAAGTCCAATCAACAGTCATTCGAGTGGGCTAAACGCAATGAACCCTCTCGAAAACGTGGAAAAACGCAACAGTTAGGCAAGATTATGGAGTATGTATTTTGGGATGCGCATGGAATAATAAGAAAATTAACAGTGCCACAAGTCAGTGAAATCGATGGCAAAAATCAATTAATTAGGCCGGGACTTTTCAATTGGCCTGTAGTAAGGGATGCTATCTTTGATTCTTCTAGACCACTGCAACCGCCAGGATCCAAAAAATCCTAAGCCGTATAGCGTCAAATCCCATAGGTCAGTGCACGGTCGGAACCGCCACTGTTTGCGAGAGCTTTGATTGAACTTCTTTCCGCAGTACACCTTGATTCAGAAAGGCCTTGCAATCGTACATGCGAAGGTGCTTGCTCGCCGCTCTCTAAGTTTGTTCAAAGCCATTCTGTCCATAAGTAGACCAGATGTCGACAGACGAACGCGCATTTCCGCTTTGTTCAACATTAACGAAGCGGTGCTCAGCAATACCGCTGCTGGAAAAACACCTCAATATTCTGAAAGCCTAAGCCTCCCAATGGTCGATAATTCTCAATAGAAATATCCCGCGCCTACATTACAAATTATTTATTTTTCATTTTACATTTGTAGTAGACAAGAAAAATACATAAATTTACAACGCTAAAATTTAGCTGAACATAGAACTCAATGGACGGTATTAAGCGTTGCTTTATGGTAAGTTTAATATAATTATAACAAGTTTGAAGGCAACAATGCATGTCAGCACCGTCATCACTATGACAAAAATGTTTTTGACATGGTACTCGACGAGTCTTATAGGCAAATACTTAATAATACATAATACATAATGCCGGCATTCAACACAAAGACGGTCGCAGCAGCGAAGTTGGAAGCAGCGCGTGTGGAAAACCCCCAAATTACATACCGCAAAACACAAGGAGAAGTTCGCCTGAAAATCGTTTCATCGTTAAACGGTTCTAAATCACAATTTTTATAAATAAATGTTTATATTAGAGCTATATATCAAGAAAAGAGAGTGTTTTAATGTGAGTCTTAGCTGAGTAGGGATAGAAAATATGGCCTAGAAGGACAATAAAAATTTATTGAAAATCGAAATTTGTTAATACATATGAGCAAAGGCTTTAGATAAGCTATTTTTTGGTATGGAAAACCTTTGAGAAGTCAGCAATAGTTGAAAACTACGACATTTCTTATTAGTATCCTTACCTACCTTAAAGCAAATATGAAAGTGCATGGAACTTGCAACATTTGGCGGTAACTACTGTGCATTTCATGCAAGAATTTATTTCGACATTTATGAGATAGTACACATTAAAATAGTAGACTACGTGACGCTTTCAATTGGCCTCCTATTTACTCTTTGTTAATGACCTCACAAACATTCTCGCGTGAAGCTTTCTTCTTTATCCCTTGTTACCCTTGACGCATTACAGAGTCAAAACAATTTTGTTGTTATTCCTTTGCAAGTGCATCTGCAGCATTTCGTTCACTAAGTATTATAATAAAAGTGAAAAAAAAATTAAGGCATACTTTTCTGTGTACTAACAGCTAACAGCTTGAGTCTCTATGTATGGGAATTCTTTTTGTTACGAAGTATGCACATTTCTTTTTTAATTAAATTTTTGAAAAATATATATTATTTCATTCCGGTATAATTTTTTATTTATTTTTTTTTCCAATTTTCTTTCATTACTTAAAAGAGGCAAATGAGCACAACATAAAGACTAAGGTCAACTTTGAGAAAGTGAATTGAGACACTGAGTCCCACACATCCTCTCATTGCAAGAGGAATTGTAAATAAATATGTTTAGAAATAATAAAAACGAGGGAATGTGGCAGTTTTGTCACATTTTTATATACATGTGAAAAACTTAAAGACTAAATGTGTGGCGTTGTTTTATTAAACTGTACAATATGTTTAAAATATTCTCTTAAAATTTCAAATCGATCGGAGTAAAATTCTAAGAGATACACCCTTTGGAAGTTCCGCCGATCAGGCCATATCTGTTCCAATTTGAAACTTTAAACGCGTTTACCTCAAAACTCGATTTTTCAAGTCGGTGAATGAAGGATTTTTTTTATTACAACTAATTTTTTCGAACCAATGTACCGCGAAAATTTGTTCAAAAAAAATTTTTTTTGGTTTGTTTTTACCTTCGTCCAGTAGCGGGATTTATCCATGTACTAACGAAATATTTTTGGTTTTTGGATTTTAGATGAACCAATAATGAGTTATGATGTCCACAGCGAGAGCATTTCCTTTTGAGACGTCAAGGGAGATGAGGTACCAAAGGCTCAATTTTCGGAATTTTTGAATAAAAATTTCAGAAAATACTGTTTAAACATGTATCTTTGATAAGGTGAATTGTTTGAATAAAATATATAATTATATATAAAAAAAATAGCGAAAATTCCTTTTTTTAACCTCTGAAACCCACCTAATCCCTTAATACGCTTTCTATAATATTGATTATCTGTATATATTGATGCGCGTCTATATATTCGTATATCTTGTTGAAATTTGGAATATATGCAGCTATATTCTACAGTGCGAAATGAGCTACAAAATATAGTAGGCCAAAAACTTAGATATTTGAAACAAGAAAGCGAGTTTTGTTCAATTTGTTTTTGAGAGACTTAATGGTTAGAAGTGTGTTTTGAATATTCGGCGATTATCTGCTGTCAAAACATTTACCAATGAATTTCCTACACAAAAAACGCTTGAAATTTTGAATGTAACATGATATGAGTGTGCCATGAGAAAAAAATATTTTCAAGGTTCCAACTGTTTACAGAAGATCGGTTATTGTGATAAACCTAAGAATCGTACGCGTGCTTACAAGTGATTTCGCGAATTTAGAAACGGTCGTACGTATGTGCATGATGAACAGAGAAACGGAAGACCTTCAATTGTGACTAACGAAATGTCTGGTAAAATCGATAGTGCGATCTGTGAATGAAATTTCTACGATGTTTCTGGTCTAGTAATCTGACTATATTTTTACTTCTCTGAAGCTAGACATGAACGCTTCATCCAATCGAAAATGTTGAGATTATAGAGAAACGTGAAATCCCTATCAGAAAAGCTACTGAGGATGTCGTGGATGTCGGATGGCGACATGTTAATAGCTTGGGCATAAATTACTGATCGATCGAAAAATGCGTCACATGAGTATCGCTCAAGAATTCTTGAATGGAATCAAGCAGAAATTCTTACCAAAAGATCGTAGATTGAATAAAAAGTACTATATTAAGGTTGAGCACTGCATTGTGGTTAACAGTACGAAGAAACCTAGGGATTGTCGTAAAAAATTCATTTCTTTTGCTTGTCGATAAGTAATACATTTGCACACTCGTCATAACTTGCTCTTTTTGTCCCCAATGTATTCACCAAATTTTACTTCCTGTGGATTTTTTCTGTTCCAAGATTGAAGAAATCTTTGAAGAGACGGCATTTACCGACGATTAAAGGATAAACGCCGAATCACTGAAAGATCACTAGCATAGACCAAAGCGTGCATATCAGAACTGCTTTAGGATTGGAAAAGAAGAAAACGAGGCAAGATACTGGCAAATTTCGCATCTTCAAAGGATAATGACTTTTATAACATATGTACATAAGAGCTTTTGCTCAAATATGCAGCAATAAATCTTATTAAGTAGCTTGATCTCATATTCATTGCGATGAACTTGCACACTAATGCAAAAGTTAAAGTTTAAATCTCTGTTTGATTGAAAATTTGTCGAATTTTAATTTCAATTAAGATCGTGAAACAAAGGAGCTATACAAGTTTGGTCTGTGGATACTTTCGTATGCTGGATTGGAGCCATTTCATCGAATTGTTGGAACAGGAGTTCTAACATCATGATTCCAGATAAAAAAAGAGAGATTGATTTGTGAAATGTTCTAGGTAATAATAGTAGCTTCTAGGAAAAAATTTAGACCTATATCGGTTAAAAATATTTTTCAAAAATATCGAGATCACTTTCAAAATTTCTATAATTTTAATTTTAAAACATGTTAAGATACTGATACAATTCTGAATTTTTTTTTTTTTTTTTGAGATCCTTAACCAATTGTTAATGGATTAATGACTACCGTAATTTTTTTTTAAACGGTACGCCATAATGCAAAAAAATCGCATCAATCGCATCAGAAAATCTTGAAAAATTGTTTGTTGATTTTAGGAAGGTTTTGATTCTTTTTAGAACGGTAACAAATAGGGATCTTAAACTTACTGCATCGAAGTATCGTATTGATGCCAAAATAACATGAAATGGTGAGTCCGATACCTTTCTGGGGTCGATTCGCTATGCTTTTCGTCTTACGGCTTTTATTGTTCAGCCCTGTTCTGCATTTCGACTCGAATCGAAATTTTCTCCGTTCCGCGGATTTGGTATTCTGCGTTACGTTCCGTTTCGATCAATATTCGAACTTTTCGATTCTATCCAATTCTATGTATTCTGCTTTTCGATCGTAGCTACATTTTTGTACGTTGTAATTTAGTTGGCGGGGAACAGTTCGATTGTATATTTTCGTGTTCTTAAATAACATAATTTTAACAAAAAATATAAGTAAAACATGATTTTGATAATTGGAAAAGTCATAACGATTTCTTTTTTTTAGTTTTATGAACTTAATGGAGCTTTTTGATACAACACAAGAGCAACATGAAAAATTAGGGTTTTGAAATAATGTTGCCGAAATACAGTTGATCCATCAGTAAAAGACTCCATGATTTCGAGAAAATTATGTAATGACATTAACACTGTTGTGTGACACATTCCAGTTATAAACTGCACCAACTCTGTGCTGGTAACAGCCTTCCGCAAAACATCGCAAATCATCTACTACTCGATTAGATGGAGATAACCATGTCAAAGCACTTGATTAAGTTTCTTGTAAAAAAATATCCAGGACATATTTGAAAGCATCTTTATTAAGTTTGAAGTTTTTTTGAATATAAATAACGAAATTTTTTATATAAAAGATTGCCAATTACAAGCTCAATTTCTTTAAATTCATCACTCATCTGAAATGGATGACACTTGTCTCTCAATGCTCATGAAATAGCGCCGAGGCCATTGATTCCATTTAACGATAGAAACAAAAAAATATATAAATTTATTTGAATTGTACAAGAATTCTTTGCAATTGTTTGCTTTGTTTTGTTTCAATTTCACATATTCACACGCAACCAGCTGAATTCGAAAATGTATTCTCTCTTCCTCTTCTTCTTTCGATTCGATCGTAACTCAGGATACCTAATTACGATTGTGGCGGAGCGGAGAGCGGGAACGTAATCGAAATGTAGAATATCCCTGATTAGCTTTTCTTTGTTATTATTAGTTTTTCTTTGATCATATGAACCCAATGTGTTAAATTCCTTATTTTTATAACATGTAAGAACCGAGCATTAAGGTTATTTTTTTAAGTATGACTAAATGGTCCTAAATTGACCCTAAATTAAAAAAAGGAAAATGTAATAGTAGCCGCGGTTACAACAATCACTGAAATAGATTCCCCCAGTTACAAATGTTTTGTCCGATACTGTATCTTGTAGTTGTTGTAATAAATGATAAAGTATCCCGTAAATAGCTTTCGGGAATAATTGTAGGAGCGTCAGGATAAAATTCGGGTCGCTACCATATAAAGACCCGACTGAATTCCAAAAATGTATGATTTTATCTTCTTAAAAGCCGTCTCCGAAAGGACGAGGGTTGAGCGTAATTAGAATTATATACTTTTGGGCTAAAGTTTTCATCGGCACGGTATTGTAAAGATGAATTCAACTTAAACTATTACATAAAGGGTGTTTTTTATAGAGTTATGAACTTTAAGTTGGCATTACTTTTCAAGATGGCGACCGACTTAACAGCTGTCAAGTGATTTATTCTCAGTTTGGTTTGGCAATTCATCATGAATAGATTCACGCCTGAACAACGCTTGCAACTAGTGCAATTTTATTTCGAAAATAATGGTTCTGTGCGGAAAACGTATCCATTTTAGCGATGTTTAGCGATGAAGCGCACTTCTGGTTGAATGGCTACGTCAACAAACAAAACTGCCGTATTTGGAGTGAAGGTAATCCTCAAGTGTATGTTGAAACACCGTTACATCCAGAAAAACTGACTGTTTGGTGCGTTTTATGGGCTGGTGGAATCATTGGTCCGTACTTTTTCAAAAACGATGGTGGCCAGAACGTAACAGTCAATGGTGATCGGTATAGAGCCATGATTACTAACTTTTTCATTCCTGAATTGAATAACCATAATGTCCAGGAGATGTGGTTTCAACAAGACGGAGCAACATGTCACACAGCTCGTGCCGCAATAGATTTATTGAAAGACACGTTTGGGGACCGCCTAATTTCACGTTTTGGACCTGTGAATTGGCCTCCAAGATCTTGTGATTTAACACCGCTAGACTACTTTCTGTGGGGCTATGTAAAGTCATTGGTCTATGCGGATAAGCCACAAACGCTTGACCATTTGGAAGACAACATTCGCCGTGTTATTGCCGATATACGGCCGCAAATGTTGAAAAAATTCATCGAAAATTGGACGTCCAGATTGGACTACATCCGCGCCAGCCGTGGCGGTCATATGCCAGAAATCATATTTCAAATGTAATGCCACAAGATTATCTTTCGGATAAATAAAATTCATGTCAATCGAATAATCCATCGTTTTATTGCAACTTAAAGTTCTATACCTCTATAAAAAAACACCCTTTATTTGTGCCATAATCGTAACTATTCAAGAGTTAAAATTAAGATAATTTCATTTATAATTTATTTAATAATTTCATTTTTTTTTTTTTGAACCGATAAAGCTTTTTTTTCGTAGAAGCGTTTTATTTTCTTTTTTGTCTTCTAATACAAATCCGACATTTAGATCAATAACTTTATAGGCTGTTGAGAAAAATTCTAATTTTTTGTAATCTTTGATTTATTTAGAAGCGATTGAAGATAGAGATCCGATACTTGCAGCATCAAAGTATATTTCTTTGATACCAACATTCCTTAAAATTATAATCCGATATTCTTCTGTAGCCGATTCACTATTTTAATTTTTTTTTCAAATGGCTGCAGTTGAGTTGAGTTTCAGAAATTAATTCAGGTAAATTGAATTTGAATTTTATTTGTACTTAAAAATCATGACAAATCGCAAAATATGTTAAATTATCAGAAAATAGTCTGAGCTAAGTTGCAAATTTCGCTTAAATCTCACTTGAGAAATTATCGATTGAGGCTCGCCGCATTTAAGCACTCATCGCTTATTGATATCAAATTCTTTGAACATATCGTATTTAAAATGTAATTGCAAAGACTTGCTAAACTTGCTGAAAATAATATGTTATACTGTGCGAATCGCGACATTGAAAATATTCTAGAAACTAAAATCTTATATTTTCTTCATTAAAAAAATCGATTTTATATTAGAATACGAAAGTATTTAACAAGAGCGCTTCCATTGTAAAATTATTAATAATTATGTGCATGTATGTATGTGCATGTATGTATGTTTTATGATAATAATTGTTTTCCTTTCATATATAAAGACAGTTCCTTCAGTAATTCATAAATTAATTATTTCCGTTGCTATGAAGTTTTGTACCAAAATGGAATAAATACCTGAAAAGTAGTTTCTATTAAATGAATTTAATACATTATATGAAATTATTGCATTTTGATATGAAATACAGATACCGGAGATATTGAGCAGTGCGAACATTTCTATGATCAAAATTTATAGAAAAAATTAAGAGAAAGTCAAACGTGTTAAAAATACTTGTGGATTTACATTTTCGAGTAATGAAATACTTCTTTCTTTTAAGGAAAGCATCGAGTACATTTTTCTTTTCAATTCAGAAACACAATGGGAGGATTCGAAATGCTCTGGTGAAAGCCACCAGCTAGAAATTATCGTGCAAATGGTGTACTGACCAGTACTCGAAATCGCACTATTTAACGCACGCTACAATTGATACGTGATGCATAAGATAGAATCATGTCACAACAATTTTTCCAATGTTTAGATGACATTAAAGTCCGCTGCTGAAAGTACTAAAAACTATCTCAAAGATCAAGTTTGGGAAGTGTTTGGGTGAATGAAATAAGTGTTATTATTTTGAATGCAACAACATTAATGTAACCAAATAAATAAATATATATTACAGCTTGAAATTTTACTCAAACATTTTCGAGCAGTGCATTACTCGAATTTTTTCGAGCCGAGCACAAGCATTTCGAGTATTTTGACAAACTCATTGACTTTTTCCCAAACTTTTTTTATTAGTTTGAAATTCATTTATGCAAAGTGGAAAAATCATTGGGACGCCGAAGATATTTTGACAAACAAAATTAAATTTTTTTGTTCTGATGAGCAGTTGAGCAATGAGCGGGTATCTGGAGCTCAAATATATATATATTATTTTGTTCCAAAAATGAGAATTCTCATTATTTCTGGAATACACCGGACCGGTATAACGTACAATTCTTGTTACTAAATAGTAATTACCACGGATGTTATGAAATTTGTTCGTTATCGGAATCAGAATTGAAACCAACAAAAAACCGGTTTTAGTGTCACAAATTTTGTTTTATCGGTTTCCATTACGAATCTGATTTGATAACGCTTTTAGATTTTATAGAAACCAACTTATCAGTTTACTTGCCAGAATTAAATCTTTACTCGTTATTGTATTGGCAGAATTGTTATTTAATTTAATACTCAATAAATAGATTGCAATGAGTTTTAATCAAATAATCGAAATGTTAAAATTTTGAGATTAAAGGTATTGTTCGTAAATACTTTTACTGCAACTCGCAGCACTGCGGAAATGTACAGCCTGCATTTTCGAATGTCTAACACCATAATAAAAGAGATTCTTTATTAAGGAGATATTAATCAAAAATCCTACAAAGTGCATAATCTGCGTGAAACTGCAAATGTGAGTTCAGGAAGTTACAAAGCACTGCTGTTATTTTTTAGAGTTTTGCGTTTTATTCATTGAAAAACTTCTCTAACTTCATTCATTAAAATAAACGCAATCATCACGAAAGGGATGTTGTGCAATCTCTCCAATATCATTTCTTATTTCACAATAAAAAAAAATAGCTGAAGCAAATATCAGTTTTCTATTTTACTAAAATCAATTCGGTTTCAGAGCATCATTTCAAAGCGATATCTGTTTCAAATTTCGACAATTTGTAATTCTGATGTCTTTTCCGTAACACCCCCTGAACATCTCTTTTCTCTTTCACTTATGGTAAAATAAAAAATTCACGACATTTCAGGAACCAGAAGTGCAATTGAAGTCAGTCCAGTAATGATGGCCTTAGTTATTGAAATTTATGTTATGTGGGCATTAAAACGTGTTTTGATAGGTTCGAATGAAATTTTGTATGCACATTTTATTAAAATTTTATTTTCATATCAAAAAAAAGAACTATGATGTTGCAATACTCTGTCAAGTATTACGAAAAATAGTTTTTTAGTATTTGATCTTGGTCAACTGCTACCCACTCGATTAATGCGACCGCCCAAAGACAATTGTGAAATAAATCATCAATAAAAATTAAATGTTAATTGGATCATATATGTATATGATCAAAATTTGTTGTATTTATTTCATAACAAATTAGTAAATGTTTTTATTTCACATGCTAAATGGTGTATGATGGCGGCTTATGGTTTGAACATTTAACTCATTAATATTGCTTAGATATCCTCACTTAATAATATATTTATGTTTTTGGAATGTAGTGTTTTTAATTGCGATTATTTTTAAACCTTTTATGCTTGTTGTTGTTTTGAGTTATATTCACTACTACACACCAGCAACCACTTTTGTAACACTAAATTTGGCCTCTAATCACCATAAATTAACAAGCAGCAAAATTTTTTCTAAAAACAACAACGAAAAATTAATAATTTTAAATGAAATGTACACATTATACCGTTATTAAATTAACAACTCTCAGTGGCTAATTGAAATATTTAAATTTGATTGGAATTTTTAGTATTTTTTATATTTACACCTAGAATTTAAACACTTTCTTGTTGTCCAAAAACAAGCTTTTTACATTTGACCCACACACTAAAGGGATTTGTTAAAACAGACGAAAACATAGCATTAACACCCGTTGTACATGAAAAACTACTCAGCCAAAAAAAACGCTACATGTATGTATATATGTATGTAAATTTTAATTTTAATTAGCGCGGTCAGGATCGGTTGCTCTACATATGTACATACAAATGTATGTACTTTCACTACATCACTTTAGAGTGCCACTTTTTTGTTTAATTATGTACATATATAGAATATTTATACATGCATGTATATATATTCTAACCACTTCACATATTTTTTTGTTTACAATTTTTATTTTTTATTTATTTTTTATTTAAATTTGTATTTCAATTTTAAATACCAGTAGTTGTTGTTACCAAATCACTTTTCATTTTACTCTTGACTTTAAACTAAACACCGTTTATCCTTACTATTCCGTTGGAATTTTGCGATCCTGCTAATTCAAACGCCGCGCGTTAACTGAGCCTTCGCTCTTAGGACAGCTTCCTTAAATAGCGAATTCACACAGGTGCGCGCTAACGATGCTGCTGGCGTTGACGACGAAGATGCTGCCGCTGCTGCTGCTACTAGCGCCACTATCCCTGCTATCACCTCATATCACTCCACTCACCGGTTAGTAGGAAGCTTTCAGGATTATTTGTTGTAAAGCTTTAGCAGTGACACGCAGCGACAGTAAAGCGAAACGAGTTGGGCATTGGAAGGACTTTCGAAGCTTTCATGGAGACCAAAGAGGGTTAATCGAAAATTATTGCTATAATCAGAATTTCACGGCGTAGAAAATTTGTGCTCGCTATATTAAATTCTGTTAAAAAGGGCACTGCGATTCAGACGGTTCGAGTCAAAATAAGAGCGTAAAGAAAGTAGATAGTTTCATCAACTCATTATACGGTTATAGCCGTATCAACAATGGAGCGTCAGTCGTTTCTTCTCTTACACGAACGGCTCCGATTGGAGAAACCAATTAGTTATTGTTTTTGTTGTTGTAGCGACCAACTACACTCCGCCCAAGAGTATTCAGAATTTGTCTATATTCTCGAGGTCATCTAATAGAACGCCCAGGAAACGAGATGTTCCGACGGCTTCGGATCAGAGGGAGAGGGCTGTTATGTATATGAGATGATTTCAGAGGTTATGCAAAGGAATGGTTAGTATCGCGCGGGTGCCTATGTATTGAGTATGTCGGGGTCAAGTCTGGATAAGTAGGAATTAGCTCTTCATCTGCATTAGATGGTGATTGGATACCGGGAACCCCATCCACAAAAGGCAGTTTACGAATGTGTTGACGGACTCTCTGTGAATGGCGTTTTAAGTCTATCGGTACGCCGTCCTGTTCAGTGGCTCTTGTCTAAATTGCTGTATGGAGTCGTTATAGTTAGGTACTCGCTTCCTAATGTGCCAGGGTGACGGGGTTCGGCTTCAAATAGGTGTATGTTGGGATGATCCCGACGGCAGCGTCGCTTCCGGGAAGTTGCAATTGTAAGTCATGCAGTGAAGAAGTGGGAAAGGCTGGCGGGATAACAGTTAACTTTCGAACAACTGTTATAAATATCTTGGCAAGTTCATGGCCACCTATTCCTCAATGATTCCAACAGTGGTCCTGTTTGGTTGATCGTGTCTTTTGAAGTGGTACTATGCAGTTTATGGAAGAAACGTTGATGTGCTGCTGGGTTAAAATGATGTGCGAAAGACGGTAGCAGCGAGGTCTCAATTGTCTTCGCTGCTGGAGAAAGGTGAGATGTTGACCGATAAGACTCTCTTTTATTCGCTGGTTGCTCCGGATTTAGGATCACTGTGCCCAGTTTACAAATATTCGGTATTATCAGAGTGGTCAAAGAAAAATTGAGAGATAGTCCGCTCCCGCTAGAATCAGATGTTTCAGCATCAGCGCGCCTATTCCGTCGAGATGGATTTAAAGGATTTAGCTTACCCAATGACTCGCTGATCTTTATCCCGATAAAATCAAGCACCGCGCTGGTATTTGGCAGTCAATGGAAGTATTTCTTTAGTTAGAAGATATTATGGGATCGAGGTTGACGCTTCCAATGAACTCTTATCAATCGCATGGAAAAAACCAGGTCTCCCACTGGCAGCTGTAGCTCTCATTAAACAATAATCTGGATAACAGTAACCACAGATACTCCAAAAAAAAAATTTTTTAATAATATAATACTAATTTTTAGTTTTATAGTCGTTTTATTGAACGCTTTTATGGATTTGCAAATTACTTGAACCAACCAAATGCAAATGACGGGAGCATTTTCTTTCTTGCTGGTTGCTTTCAAATGGCAAAAAACAATCATAAATCAATAACAAGCAAATATATATAATTATATAGAATTACTTAATACTAAAACCTAAAAATGCCTTATATACTTAAAATAATGAATTAACATATAATATATTAAATCGACGTTTTAGCAGTGTGTGAAATGGATGTTATCTAAGGGCAGCTTTATTAATGCTGCATTAAATATTGTATTGGCATATTTACGATCAGTTACAAACGCAAGACCATCAAATTCCGTGAATTAAGAGTTTTTTGTTGAGCGTAGTTCACTTATCTCTGCTGTGGATGGACTTAAAGGCTTGCTTATTTATAAATCCACACCACAAGCTGATCCAAAATTTCGAATTTTTGCATCGACGACAATGATGATTCTCGAAGATAAACGCCTTTTTTGACCTTTTAACGAAGACACAGCAACAGCAACATATTTAAACGCTCACAGCATTTCACCGATGATTGCAGAATGGATAAAATAGTAAAAAATAATATTTAAAATATCTAACAAGTTACAATAATCGGGAAAGTTTTACAAATCATGCGTAAAATTTGGACCAATTTTTTTTTAAGTGCATTTGCTGAGGGAGCAATTAGTACTTCGACGATAGAATCGATTCAGAATTAATTGATACACTTCTAAAAATTTACACTCAAGCTGAGAAAATATTGGCGTTTTCAAACCTATGCATTAATAACTTACTACACGAAGAAATGATCGTATAATTTTTAACTATCCCTTGCTCCAATTCAATTGTGTATATAATCAAGATATCGGATTAAATTAATTGAAATCGCAGGAAATCGACTCATGCTCTGAGCCCGTGGCACATGGAAAGAACAAATTTAACGAGCGTTTACAGCATTCAGCTCTTCAACGACATATGAAAATATAACTTATGAAGAAATATATCCCATTGGCACAGTGTGTTCCGTTTTCGAAATTATTTCCGCACTGACTCCACTCGAATTTTCGATTTCCAACTTTCTGCTATTTACACTATTGAATGTGCTGTTGATCTGTTCAATGATCTTGTCAGCAATGTCTTCATTTATTTTTTGTTACGCGGCGACCGAAACTTTAGTTATTTATTTGAATGTCTCTATTTTGTTTATATAAGATTTAACGGCCTATATGCGAAATGTGAGTTGATTGCAGTTTATATGCGTTATTTCACAGAATTTAGATTGTCCAAATAACTAGTTAATATTATATCACCCATTACGCCCTTTAGATCTTTCAACCCCACAAAAAATTTTGCATTTTTTTGTTGCATCTTTTTTGGAGTCGGATCCACTTGTAAAAGCTTAAACTCTTAAGGGAGCAAATGTCTTTTCTTTTTTTTATGAAGTGTGCCCAAAGAGGTGTTTTTGCACTATTTTATCGCTAATATTTTTTTTAATTTGCAGATTGATGGCTTTGTCGTAGAGAGCGATTATTCACCTCAGTCGTAGTACGTAATGGTAACATTGCTATGCGCCGCCAAAGACAGCTGCGCTCACAAATTTGAAACAAGAAATAAATAAGGAAATATGCAACACATCCTTTTCCACAACATTCGCTAACGAACTTTTTAAAACTTTTCTCACTTCTTTACTAAAAAAGATGTACCCACTATTTTACTAAATGGTGATTGCTGCTGCAACTTTACAATCAATCTGATCACCGTTAGCGCCAATCATTGGTAAGTTGAAGGTGTTTAACCACTCTTTGCACTTTTCTTGGCTTTCAAAAGCCAGCAGGTTTGCTATATATTCAATACCAATTGTCGGACGATATCTGAAAAGGAAAATATATGAAACATATATAATTATGCATATCCAGTTTTGCAATCATAATTTGATGCGTACGCCTTAATAATTGTGTTTAAAGCCTTCTTGCGCTCTCTATCGACAAACCAATCAATCAAATGTCCCGCCATAAGTGGTGCCGTCTTGTAAAGTTTGAATAACCTGCAGAAGTTACCTTGGGCCCAAGCCGAACGGAAAGCTAGTGCATGGGCAATAGCTGGATTATCACGTTGCGCTTCTTTGATTGATCGCAAAACAGTCGTTGTGTCTAAAATATATGTTGTTAATTATAAGTTAGTATTTATGTATACACAATCAAAACATACCCAAGGTATTCTTTGTGAAAATATAATATAAAATTCGATATGCAGTAAATTCCAAAGTATTCTCACTCGGCCCTACTTCTGTATATAGCATTTTTAACTGTGTTTGACATTGATTGAATTCTTCATGATCACCCTTCTCCATCGCTATTCGAGCATGCGTCTCATATACTTCTACGGTAAATTTATCCCGAATACCTTGAACCTATGATAATAATAAATATGTACGTTAATTTTGAATACTTACACAGCCTTAGTTTATACACTCACCGTAAGATCTTGACGAATCGACTTCAGCTGATCACAAGCATAGTAGTAGTCCTGATTGTCTCTCCACTTTTCTTTTACGTTTTGTAAAGAATGCGTTAACACCTCAATGGGACGCACTTCCGATGGCAAAGGTGCTTTGGTTAAACGAAGAAAAGATTTCTCTAAATCCCTACAAGTTCCTACAATGTGTAAATCAAACAAATCTAACCCTGTCTCAAAACCCCCACCAGACGCGTCAGAGTCCATAAACAATCGCCCACCCAAACTATTACCGAATTTTCTTTTTTGTTGTTTTGAATGACCGAAAGGTGAACTAGATATGGCTATCACCGATTTTTTAGCTGATACCCCCTGTGAGAAGCGAGCAGCGCGTTGTTGTAATCTTGCCGAATCATCATCTACAGCGCCTCCAACAGAAGATGAATAAAAAGGTATTTTGGATTTTAAATTAGACGAGTCATTCAGACTTTTAAAGTGTTTCCCTTTTTTAGAATTTACTTTTTGTTTTTTACTAGACGAGTTATTTAATGGTATGAAATTTTCGGACGACCGAAGTTCTGAGGATTCCGAACTAGAGCTATGACGTGTTTTACGACGTGGGCTATGTAAAGGACTACGAGAGCGCGAACGCGTATTACGTTTCGAGTATTTATTTGTTTGCGGAGAACTGGAATAAAAACTTGTTTAGATATTTAAAGATAATAAAGTATACTTGCACTTACCGTGAACGACTTCTTGAATCTCTTGATGACCTTTGCGCGCTTCCAAAAGAGTTTCTTTGACCTAATCTTGCATTTAAACTACGCGATATACCTTTCAAATTCTTTTGTTGTGCTGTTTGTTTGTGACCTATTTGGTTTTGTTGTTTATAATTTTGATTTTCTTGTACTTGTTGAGTCTGTTGTTGTTTCTGATGTTGATTGAACAGCTGCATTTGTATATTATTCCTTTCGCTGTGGACACTTGGAATGGGTTCATTATCCCAATCACGTGTCCAAAGCTCATTACGGTTAGCTGCTGCCATAATTTTTCCTTTCAGGCATATATCAATTTGATCTTTATCTAAATCGGTGGCACATTTGGCATAACAACGAGCTACATAATTATTTAAAGACTCTGGCCAAGCATCATTTGGATTATTAAAAAGAGTTGTTTTCTTTGTTGGCATTTCAGCAGCATTGGAATGTTGTGTTGTCATATTGTTCCCGCTTGGTTTTTGTTCATTTTGAGTGTCAATCATGTTAGTATTTGTATTATTTAAATGAATATACGGTATAATAGGTGGTGGCGGCTTGGTCAAATCAGCAGTTATTGGAGATGGAATCGGAGGTGGTGGTAAAGATGTGTTCACAAAGCTGTTATTTATTTGTTGGCTTGTATTCAGATTCTCAAAGTGAGCATCGAAAGCAGCCTGCTGCTGTTGTTGGAGTGAATTTTGTTTCTTATTACGCTTACGTTTCTTTTTACCAGTATTATTATTATTATTATTATTTGGACTCATACAATTCATTCCATTTATATTATTATTTTGAAAAACTGGGGCATTTGGTCCTGCCGTAGAATTTTGTAACGGGTTTGGCGCATTTGATAAACGCTTTTGCTGATTTAAATTAAAGCGTATACCTCCAAAACCCTTTGGATTTCCCTGTGAATGTTGTGTATTATTGCCACCGGGCATAAGAGGTGGAGGTGGAGGGGGACCCGAGGGTAAAGGCGGCAAATTTTTATCGGATTGTGGTATTACACAATTACTAAATCCTGGTGGAGCGTTATTGTTCTGCTGTTGTTGTTGTTGTTGTTGCTGCTGTTGTAATCCATAGCGCATATAATACTGATAATACTGGCTATACTGTTGTTGGTATTGTTGATTGGCATACCAAGGGTTAGAATACCATTGTTGTCCCACAGGGGCATTGGCGCTTGGCCCATTATGTTGTTGCTGCTGCTGCATCTCTTGCAGTTGTGGAATTAATGGAGCAGTTAATGCGTCAGACATATTTCCGACACGTTGAAGGACACAGGCCCAATATTGTTACATATGCTTTCAGTCAAAGCAATCTCTTCTGTCCTTTATGCTGTACAAAACTTACCTTTCGTTGGATAACCGGATCTAAAAATTGTTAAAACTGAAAAAAATGTCAATACTAATAAGCATAAAGGTAGAAGTATATGTGTATTTTGTATAAAAATAAAAAAATCCATAGCTTAAACTACAAATAAAAAATTCTGCTGTAAATGATTGAATTCTAATGGTTTTCAACGGATTCATTTTTGCATTTATTTTTTCTTTTTCTTTTTTGACTGATTAAAATAAGTGGTCCGCCATTTTGTACACACCAGAATATGGGCGCAGCTACGAAATACTCTTAGAGACGTATGAATATTGTACACTAGTTTTTATATATTTATTTGTGTGCTTGTTTTTTACTAACACAAAATATTTGATAAATAATAGAAATGTAAATGTGACAAGTTTTATTTTTTAAGAATTCTTCCTGCGAACTTATTTCTTCTCCAATTTATGACGAAATCGTACCAATGAACAATAACTTTTGAAGGAAGAAATATTTCTGTAATAAAGTTGGCTGCGATTACGATTAGTTAGCGTTGCCACTGTTTAGTATTGGTGTATGAATCTACCAGGGGATACTGTTACGATCTTGCTGATTAACCTCGATGATTTCCCAAATCATTCGGGTACGATCACTGGATTATTAAATAAAATCGCCAACTTAATTTGCAGTTTCTTTATTTATAAAGAATTTATTTAATGTCCTTTTGATTACTCAGTAATTCACAATTCACTTACAATTTACTTTACTATTTATAATCACTTGTATATAACTTTCACAATATACAAAACATGAGAGGAGTTTAGTGATAGAAGGCACAAATCCACTATGTCAAAAAATAATACACTGTTTTAAATTCAAATGAAATTTGCTTCAGCAGAAAATATTAAAGAAATTATTATAGTCATCATGATAAAAAATGATAGAAAATTTGCATTTTAAGACGAATGTAGTACTTCTTGCTCGTAATAAATACTGTGGCGAAAATGCGAAGCGAATCACGGATGAAAGCGAGGAGCCGACAACTGGCATTTTCTAGAGCGTAAAACGAGACGATTATCGTAACGAGACGCGATTATCGTAACGACGCGATTATTCCGGGGGTTCCGTTTTCAAGCAGCAAACAAGTATATAAGGACGACATACGACTGCAAGAGTAATCAGTTGTGAATTAAACTCGTGGAGATTACATTACAGTAAAGTAATAAAAACAGTACATTGTGAAAGTTGTAGACAAGTGATTGTAAATAGTAAAGTAAATTGTAATTGAATTGTGAATTACTGAGTAATCAAAAGGACATTAATTAAATTCTTTATAAATAAAGAAACTGCAAATTAAGTTGGCGATTTTATTTAACAATTCAGAGATCGTACCCGAAGGATTTGGGAAATCATCGAGGTTAATCAGCAAGATCGTAACAATTGGTGTCAGAAATGGGATTGTAAAATAAATCCAAAA
The DNA here is from genome assembly GCA_030068015.2 of Neoceratitis asiatica. Lineage (NCBI taxonomy): Eukaryota > Metazoa > Arthropoda > Insecta > Diptera > Tephritidae > Neoceratitis > Neoceratitis asiatica. The sequence continues at coordinate 57,987,723 of CM061524.1, read as the reverse complement.
GGATAATAACTGAAAAATGGTGAAGATTCAGGATTTGACGATACCTCCTCTCAAGAAGGAGTTGGCAAAGCGAGGATTGTCTACAACAGGAAAAAGGAAGAGCTGCAATCGAAACTGCGAGAAGCAATGGAAGTCGAAGGCATCGACTTGAACGAATACGAATTCCGCCGCGAGGATGAAGAGGTATCCTTAAAGGATTTTGATAAGGAGGAGGCTATTGATTCTGCGAAGGAGTTAGAGGAGCCATCAAGTAAGATTCAAAAAAATGCTCCTAGCTTGACATGAACATGTTATTGGCTGCAATTTCACAAAAATTGGATGCACAGGATGCCAGCATCTCACAAAAGCTGGATTCCAAAATGTCTGCAATGAATACAACCATTACACAAAAGATGGATGAACAGGATGCTAAGCTGTCACAAAAGTTTGATGGATTAGAAGGAACAATCGCACAAATACAGCAAGATCTGGTGAAAGAAAATGCAGAACTTAAGGAAAGACAGGATCTAATTGAGACCAAAGTCAACGAATTGGATGGACGTTTCCGGGAGTTGCAGTTAAATCGTCCAACCACTTCAGTGAACTCTCCTAAGGTAAAAACACCATCTTTTGACGGAAGAATTCCCTTCCAAGTCTTCAAGCTCCAGTTTGAGAAGACGGCTGAAACCAATAAATGGAGCATGGAGGAAAAATCTGCTGCACTATTCATTGCGTTGGAAGGACCTGCGGCAGAACTTTTGCAAACTGTACCGATTATGAGAGAAATGTTTACGGTGGATTGATGCGAGCCCTGGAAAGACGCTATGGTAGCGAACACAGAAATAAATTTACCAGATGGAGTTTGAAAAGCGCGACCAAAAACCCAACGAATCTCTACAGGAATACGCTCCGGAAATTGAGAGATTGGCTCATTTAGCCATCGGAGACGCATCGGGTGAGCATCTTGAAAGGGTGAAAATACAAAGATTCATCAGCGGCATAATAGACGTTTACACCAAGCGAGAGACATATGCGAATCCAAAGTTAACATTCGCTGAAACAATGGCGTATGCTCAAACACGTGAAACGGCGGCACTCATAAGCAGACCAGCATACAAAGTCAATAAAGTGGAGGTTGAAACAGCAGATGTGATGACCGAAATATTGAGAACTCTGAAGTCGTTAGAAGGACTGAATCGTTCTGGTGACAAGAATCAGGCTGGGAAATGCTTTAAATGTGCACGCGAATGCAAAACGGGTTCCAGTATACAGGAAGGACAGCGCAAACGGAAGGCTGAGGAGGATAAACCATCAAATTCTCAGTCGTTAAACTAGAACGAGCCAGTCTAAAAGGGCGTAAGCTGGTTCCTGCAATTGAATGCCCCATAATCTCCGTCTCGCAAATTGGCAGAAAAACGAGCAACATTACTATTGGTGGATATGTGGATGGACGAGCGCGAATATTAACAGTGGATTCGGGCGCATCACACTGCATTATTCGAACTGACCTGATCGCTAAAGAAGTGAGACCATTACCTGGAGCAATATTGAAAACGGTGACTGGTGAGGATACCCAAGTAGTGGGAGAAGTAACATGTGAGGTAACAATCGGGAATGTGACGGTGTTACACAGTTTTATAGTCGCGCAGATTGTGGATGAGGTAATCATAGGAGTGGACTTCTTGATGAATGAAGGTATCAAGATCGACTTGAATAACAAAATTATGGAGTATAAGAACATGGAGGTACCACTCAACATTGGCTATGATTTCACATACAGCAGCAAACAAGTGGTCTTAGAAGGCAGTGAACTGATTCCACCGAAGTCAGAAGCAGTTGTTTGGGCGAAAATTAATGGAGATTGTGGGACAAACAAATTGTGGGTTGTCGAAGCAGCACAAAATTCTACACTGGACTTACTTATTGGAAAAACTCTGGCTAAGACACGAAAGAATGGACGCATCCCAGTGAGAGTATTAAATGACTTCAGATCATCAGTAAAAATTCCTAGTGGAACTGTATTAGGGCAATATCAAGAGGATGATCCGTAAATACTGCAACATATTCGACAAGGATGGCAACAAACCAGGCAGGACCAACGTAGTGAAGCATAGCATTGATACTGGTGACGCAAGAACAATTCGTCAAGCTCCTCGAAGCGTTCCACTAGCCAAACGTGACGCTGTTGGCCAAATAATTAGGGAAATGAGCGAAAGCGATGTTATCCAATCATCGCAAGTCCATGGAGCTCTCCGGTGGTACTCGTGAAGAAGAAAGATGGCCAGTTGCGGTTCTGCGTGGACTATCGGAGATTAAATGATGTTACAAAGAAAGACAGCTATCCTTTGCCCAGGATCGATGATACACCAGACTCGTTAACTGGCACAGAATGGTTCTCAACACTTGCAGTGGCGTTTGTACTGCGAAGGAAAAAATAGAAGCAGTGAAGGATTGGCCGAGACCCAGAAATTTGCATGAATTAAGAAGTTTCCTTGGGCTGTGTACTTACTATCGCCGCTTTGTTCCGAATTTCGCCAGTGTAGCTCACAGTCTTCATAAACTCACAAGGAAAAATAGATCCTTCGAGTGGAAAACTGAACAAGAGGAGGCTTTCCAAGCTTTAAAAGAACGACTATGCACTGCACCTATGCTAGCGTACCCGGTTCCAGGTGCAACATTTATTCTGGACACAGATGCTAGTGGTTATGGCATAGGAGGTGTACTTTCGCAAGTGATTGATGGACAGGAGAAAATAGTTGCCTACTATAGCCGGTCTATTGGGAAACCAGAGCGGAACTACTGCGTAACGCGGAGAGAACTATTAGCGTTGGTGGATTGCATTAAACACTTCCACAAATATCTGTATGGTCAACATTTCCGCGTTAGAACGGATCATGCAGCGCTGAAGTGGCTACTACAGTTCAAGAATCCCGAAGGGCAGCTTGCACGGTGGATTGAGAGGCTGCAAAGTTATGACTTCACCATCGAGCACCGCAAGGGTAATACGCACGGAAATGCTGACGCTATGTCCCGTCGACCATGTAGTTTGGAATGTAAGCACTGTTCAAAAGCCGAGGGTAAAGAAGACATAATAGACGTCCGGCTAATGACAGTTACATCAGCAGAAGAGTGGGAGGCAAGTCGCTTAAGGTAATGCCATTTAGTTAAGGAAATGTCAGCAAGAAGATCCGGACTTGGAATTGGTAATGCACGGATTGGAGGTGAACAGACGGCCAAGTAAAGAACAAATGGCAGCGGAAAGTCCCATCGCGAAAGCATACTGGGCACAATGGAACAGTTTAGAATTCTGAATCTGGCTGTTTGCATAGAGTATGGGAAAGTGAAGATGGTCAGTGCTCTCGGAAGCTTATAGTAGTTCCGAGGTTAAGAATTCCGGATGTTCTTAAGGAATTCCATAATGGTCCTAGTGGAGGGCACCTAGGCATTACAAAAACGCTGGAGAAGATCAAGCAGCGGTTCTATTGGGTTGGCTGTCGGCAGTCGATCGCTGAGTGGATTGCTAACTGTACGGAGTGCATTGCAGCTAAAGGGCGAAAGTCACGAAGTCATGGGCATGGCGGGTTGCCATAGATGTAGCCGGTCCATTCCCTATGAGCAGCCATGAAACAAATACGTTCTTGTGGTTATGGACTACTTTAGTAAATGGCCTGAGGTCTACCCAATTCCAAACCAGGAAGCGAAAACAGTTGCGGATGCATTCACTCACAATTGGGTTACCAGATACGGTGCGCCTATAGAATTGCACTCAGACCAAGGAAGAAACTTTGAAGCGGCGGTGTTCCAAGAGATGTGCCAGATACTTGGACAGCCCTGCATCCTCAATCAGATGGCATGATAGAGCGATTCAACCGGACCCTGGAAGAGCACTTGCGGAAAGTAGGTGACAAGAATCAAGATGATTGGGATGTACACATACCGCTTTTCCTGATGGGATATCGGTCCGCAGTGCATGAAACAACGGGTCAAACACCTGCGAGGATAATGTTTGGTAGTGAACTTCGGTTGCCCAGCGATTTAAAATTTGGAATAACTGGTGATGCGAGAAGAATTTGGAAGGAAGCGTCTACTGTTCTCGAGGAAGAGTTAAGAGAGATACATGCTCTTGTGAGGCAGCGAACTCAAATTATGAGTGACAAAATGAAGGCTAGGTATGACAAGGCGATGAACTCCGAATGCTTCCAAAATGGAGATTTGGTGTTGCTGTACAATCCACAACGAAAGAGAGGTTTGTCCCCAAAACTTCAATGCAATTGGGAAGGTCCATACAAGATAATCAAACGACTAAACGACGTAGTGTATCGAATACAAACTGTGGGGAGGCCGAGAAACAAGATGAAAGTGGTCCACCTAGAGAGGCTTGCTGCGTTTGGAACAGCGAATGTGTCTGATCGGTACGATCAGACTTAGGTGGAGGGCAGTGTGGCGAAAATGTGAAGCGAATGACAGATGAAAGAGAGGAGCCGACAACTGGCATGTTCTAGAGCGTAAACGAGGCGATTATCGTAAACGAGGCGATTATCGTAAACGACGCGATTATTCCAGGGGTTTCGTTTTCAAGCAGCAAACAAGTATATAAGGACGACATCCGACTGCAAGAGTAATCAGTCGTGAATTAAAAGCGTTGGAGATTACATTACATTGAAGTAATAAAAACAGTACATTGTGAAAGTTGTATACAAGTGATTGTAAATAGTAAAGTAAATTGTAATTGAATTGTGAATTACTGAGTAATCAAAAGGACATTAATTAAATTCTTTATAAATAAAGAAACTGCAAATTAAGTTGGCGGTTTTATTTAACAATCCATAGATCGTACCCGAAGGATTTGGGAAATCATCGAGGTTAATCAGCAAGAAAGTAACAATATTGTGGCGAAAGTGCGAAGCGAATGACGGATGAGGGAGGGGAGCCGACGGCTGACATCTTCTAGAGCGTGCGAGACGATTATCGTAACCGAAACGATTATCGTAACCGAGAGGATTATCGTAAAGACGAGATTATTCCGGAGGGTTCGTTTTCAGGCAGCAGACGGGTATATAGGGGCGACGTACGGCTGCAAAAGCAATCAGTTGTGAATTAAACTCATGGAGGTTACATTACAGTAAAGTAATAAAAGCAGTACATTGTGAAAGTAGTATACAAGTGATTGTAAATAGTAACGTAAATTGTAATTGAATTGTGAATTACCGAATAATTAAAAGCACATTAATTAAGTCTTTATAAATAAAGAGACTGCAAATTAAGTTGGCGATTTTATTTAACAATCCAGAGGTCGTACCCGGAAGATTAAGGAAATCATCGAGGTTAATCAGCAAGATCGTAACAATTGGTGTCAGAAGTGGGATTGTTAAATAAATTCCAAAGGATAATTATTGAAAAATGGTGAAGATTCAAGATTTGACGATACCTCCTCTCAAGAAGGAGTTGGCAAAGCGAGGATTGTCTACAACAGGAAATAAGGCAGAGCTGCAATCGAGACTGCGAGAAGCAATGGAAGTCGAAGGTATCGACTTGAACCAATACGAATTCCGCCGCGAGGATGAAGATGTATCCCTGAAGGATGTTGACAAAGAAGAGGCTAGTGATTCTGCGAAGGAGTTAGAGCAGCCATCAAGTAAGATTCAAGAAAAGGCCCCTAGCTCATCTGCGGGTATTGACATGAACATGTTATTGACTGCAATCTCACAAAAGCTGGATGCACAGGATGCCCGTAATTCACAAAATATGGCTTTAATGAACGCGAACATGTCACAAATCGATGCCAGCATATCACAAAAGATGGATGCACAGGATGCCAAGATGTCACAAAAGATGGATGCAAAGTTTGATGGATTAGAAGGAACCATCGCGCAAATACAGCAAAATCTGGAGAAAGACAATGCAGAACTTAAGGAAAGACAGGATCTAATTGAGAGCAAAGTCAACGAATTGCACGGTCGGCAAGAAAAAATAGAAGAACTAATTGAAGCCAAAGTCAACACATTGGAAGGTCGTTTCCGGGATTTGCAGTTAAATCGTCCAACCACTTCAGTGAACGCTCCCAAGGTAAAAACACCATCGTTTGACGGAAAAATTCCCTTCCAAGTCTTCAAGCTCCAGTTTGAGAAGACGGCTGAAACCAATAAATGGAGCATGGAGGAAAAATCTGCTGCACTATTCGTTGCTTTGGAAGGACCTGCGGCAGAACTTTTACAAACTGTACCTGATTATGAGAGAAATGATTATGACGGATTGATGCGAGCCCTGGAAAGACGCTATGGTAGCGAACACAGAAGACAAATTTACCAGATGGAGTTAGAAAAACGCGACCAAAAACCCAACGAATCTCTACAGGAATATGCCTCGGAAATTGAGAGATTGGCTCATTTAGCCATCGGAGACGCATCAGGTGAGCATCTCGAACGGGTGAAAATACAAAAATTCATCAGCGGCATAAAAGACGTTTATACCAAGCGGGAGACATATGCGAATCCAAAGTTAACATTCGCTGAAACAGTGGCGTATGCTCAAACACGTGAAACGGCGGCACTCATAAGCAGACCAGCATATAAAGTTAATAAAGTGGAGGTTGAAACAGCAGATGTGATGACCGAAATATTGAGAACTCTGAAGTCGTTAGAAGGAATGAATCGTTCTGGTGGTAAGAATCAGGCTGGGAAATGCTTTAAATGTGGAAAGCCTGGTCACTTCGCACGCGAATGCAAAACCGGTTCCAGCATACAGGAAGGACAGCGCAAACAGAAGTCTGAGGAAGATGAACCATCAACTTCTCAGTCGTTAAACTAAAACGAGCCAGTCTAAAAGGGCGCATGCTGGCTCCTGCAATTGAATGCCCCATAATCTCCGTCTCGCAAATTCGTAGAAAAACGAGCAACATTACTGTTGGTGGATGTGTGGATGGACGAGCGCGAATATTAACAGTGGATACGGGCGCATCACACTGCATTATTCGAACTGACCTGATCGCTAAAGAAGTGAGACCATTACCTGGAGCAATATTGAAAAAGCGACTGGTGAGGATACCCAAGTAGTGGGAGAAGTAACATGTGAGGTAGCAATCGGGAATGTGATGGTGTTACACAGTTTTATAGTCGCGCAGATTGTGGATGAGGTAATCATAGGAGTGGACTTCTTGATGGATGAAGGTATCAAAATCGACTTGAATAACAAAATTATGGAGTATAAGAATATGGAGGTACCACTAAGCATTGGCTATGATTCCACATACAGCAGCAAACAAGTGGTCTTAGAATGCAGCGAACTGATTCCACCAAAGTCAGAAGCAGTTGCTTGGGCGAAAATTAATGGAGATTGTGGGACAAACAAATTGTGGGTTGTCGAACCAGCACAAAATTCTACACCGGACATACTTATTGATAAAACTCTGGCTAAGACACAAAAGAGTGGACGCATCCCAGTGAGAGTATTAAATGACTTCAGATCACCAGTAAAAATTCCTAGTGGAACTGTATTAGGGAAATGTCAAGAGGTAGAAGCCATTATTAACAGCAATGATTCATCTGGAATCGACTCTATTGGCAGCAAGAAGATGGAGGAAGATATCAATGCATGGACGCAAGGGTTGGAAGACAAGTACAAACACCAGGCCAGTCAGATGATTCGCAAATACTCCAACATATTCGACAAGGATGGCAACAAACCAGGCAGGACCAACGTAGTGAAGCATAGCATTGATACTGGTGACGCAAGACCAATTCGTCAAGCTCCTCGAAGCGTTCCACTAGCCAAACGTGACGCTGTTGGCCAAATAATTAGGGAAATGAGCGAAAGCGATGTTATCGAACCATCGGCAAGTCCATGGAGCTCTCCGGTGGTACTCGTGAAGAAGAAAGATGGCCAGTTGCGGTTCTGCGTGGAAAATCGGAGATTAAACGATGTCACAAAGAAAGACAGCTATCCTTTGCCCAGGATCGATGATACACTAGACTCCTTAACTGGCACAGAATGGTTCTCAACACTTGACCTTAAGAGCGGGTATTGGCAAGTAGAAGTGAGTGAAGAAGATAAAGAGAAGACAGCGTTTAGTGCCGGCAACGGTCTATGGCAATTTACGGTAATGCCATTTGGGTTATGCAACGCTCCTGCCACTTTTGAAAGATTAATGGACCATGTGCTCAAAGGACTACACTGGAAGACCTGTTTGGTGTATCTGGATGACATAATCGTATTGGGAAAGAGCTTCGACGAACATCTGAGTAATTTGGAAGAAGTTTTCCAGAGAATAGCTGGCGCTGGTCTTAAACTAAGTCCTAAGAAGTGCTCTTTATTCAAGAAGGAGGTGAATTACTTAGGTCATCAAGTAACCACGAAGGGCGTGTGTACTGCGAAGGAAAAAATAGAAGCAGTGAAGGATTGGCCGAGACCAAGAAATTTGCATGAATTAAGAAGTTTCCTTGGGCTGTGTACTTACTATCGCCGCTTTGTTCCGAATTTCGCCAGTGTAGCTCACAGTCTCCATGAACTCACAAGGAAAAATAGATCTTTCGAGTGGAAAACTGAACAAGAGGAGGCTTTCCAAGCTTTAAAAGAACGACTATGCACTGCACCTATGCTAGCGTACCCGGTTCCAGGTGCAACATTTATTCTGGACACAGATGCTAGTGGTTATGGCATAGGAGGTGTACTTTCGCAAGTGATTGATGGACAGGAGAAGATAGTTGCCTACTATAGCCGGTCTATTGGGAAACCAGAGCGGAACTACTGCGTAACGCGGAGAGAACTATTAGCGTTGGTGGATTGCATTAAACACTTCCACAAATATCTTTATGGTCAACATTTCCGCGTTAGAACGGATCATGCAGCGCTGAAGTGGCTACTACAGTTCAAGAATCCCGAAGGGCAGCTTGCACGGTGGATTGAGAGGCTGCAAAGTTATGACTTCACCATCGAGCACCGCAAGGGTAATACGCACGGAAATGCTGACGCTATGTCCCGTCGACCATGTAGTTTGGAATGTAAGCACTGCTCAAAAGCCGAGGGTAAGGAAGACATAATAGACGTCCGGCTAATGACAGTTACATCAGCAGAAGAGTGGGAGGCAAGTCGCTTAAGGTAATGCCATTTAGTTAAGGAAATGTCAGCAAGAAGATTCGGACTTGGAATTGGTAATGCACGGATTGGAGGTGAACAGACGGCCAAGTAAAGAACAAATGGCAGCGGAAAGTCCCATCGCGAAAGCATACTGGGCACAATGGAACAGTTTAGAATTGATATCTGGCTGTTTGCATAGAGTATGGGAAAGTGAAGATGGCCAGTGCTCTCGGAAGCTTATAGTAGTTCCGAGGTTAAGAATTCCGGATGTTCTTAAGGAATTCCATAATGGTCCTAGTGGAGGGCACCTAGGTATTACAAAAACGCTGGAGAAGATCAAGCAGCGGTTCTATTGGGTTGGCTGTCAGCAGTCGATCGCTGAGTGGATTGCTAACTGCACGGAGTGCATTGCAGCTAAAGGGCCAAAGTCACGAAGTCATGGGCAGATGAAGCAGTATAACTCAGGTGCACCATTTGAGCGGGTTGCCATGGATGTAGCCGGTCCATTCCCTATGAGCAGACAAGGAAACAAATACGTTCTTGTGGTTATGGACTACTTTAGTAAATGGCCTGAGGTCTACCCAATTCCAAACCAGGAAGCGAAAACAGTTGCGGATGCATTCACTCACAATTGGGTTACCAGATACGGTGCACCTATAGAATTGCACTCAGACCAAGGAAGAAACTTTGAATCGGCGGTGTTCCAGGAGATGTGCCAGATACTTGGTATTCGCAAAACCCGAACGACAGCCCTGCATCCTCAATCAGATGGCATGGTAGAGCGATTCAACCGGACCCTGGAAGAGCACTTGCGGAAAGTAGTGGACAAGAATCAAGATGATTGGGATGTACACATACCGCTTTTCCTGATGGGATATCGGTCAGCAGTGCATGAAACAACAGGTCAAACACCTGCCAGGATACTGTTTGGTAGTGAACTTCGGTTGCCCAGCGATTTAAAATTTGGAATAACTGGTGATGCGAGAAGAATTGGGAAGGAAGCGTCTACTGTTCTCGAGGAAGAGTTAAGAGAGATACATGCTCTTGTGAGGCAGCGAACTCAAATTATGAGTGACAAAATGAAGGCTAGGTATGACAAGGCGATGAACTCCGAAGGCTTCCAAAATGGAGATTTGGTGTTGCTGTACAATCCACAACGAAAGAGAGGTTTGTCCCCAAAACTTCAATGCAATTGGGAAGGTCCATACAAGATAATCAAACGACTAAACGACTTAGTGTATCGAATACAAACTGTGGGGAGGCCGAGAAACAAGATGAAAGTGGTCCACCTAGAGAGGCTTGCTGCGTTTGGAACAGCGAATGTGTCTGATCGGGACGATCAGACTTAGGTGGAGGGCAGTGTGGCGAAAGTGCGAAGCGAATGACGGATGAGGGAGGGGAGCCGACGGCTGACATCTTCTAGAGCGTGCGAGACGATTATCGTAACCGAAACGATTATCGTAACCGAGAGGATTATCGTAAAGACGAGATTATTCCGGAGGGTTCGTTTTCAGGCAGCAGACGGGTATATAGGGGCGACGTACGGCTGCAAAAGCAATCAGTTGTGAATTAAACTCATGGAGGTTACATTACAGTAAAGTAATAAAAGCAGTACATTGTGAAAGTAGTATACAAGTGATTGTAAATAGTAACGTAAATTGTAATTGAATTGTGAATTACCGAATAATTAAAAGCACATTAATTAAGTCTTTATAAATAAAGAGACTGCAAATTAAGTTGGCGATTTTATTTAACAATCCAGAGGTCGTACCCGGAAGATTAAGGAAATCATCGAGGTTAATCAGCAAGATCGTAACAATATCTTAAATTTTCAAATAAAACCAATTATTAAAATTTCAAATTCAGACAGTAGTTGAAAGTGTTATACGAAACTAAGAGTTAGCACAAGCAAGATATAAAATTACGTAATTTAAGGAATGAAAATGTTCATAAAATTAAAAATCTTTTACTCTAGTTCTTTTTCACGTTTCATCTTTTCTTCTATATCTGCATTCCTTTTCGCCATATTCTCCTTGACCCATTGATGCTTCATTACTTCCACGAGTGTAATACGACCACTATTTGATTTTCGTAGCAACTGTATTTAGAATTAGAAATGAGTATAGGAAAATTAAAAAAAAATTTTATTACCTTTGAAATTAAGTCTTTGGCTCCTGAACTGAGATGGGGCGGATAGTAAACATCTAAACGCCTAATTTTCTCGTAAGTTTTTTCGTTGTCAACCGACTCAAAAGGTGCACAGCCAACCAAAAATTCATAACACAATATTCCTAGGCACCAATGATCAACTGAATGATCATATATGTGACCATCTACCATTTCGGGGGGCAAATAATCTAAAGTTCCACAAAGTGTTTTACGTCTGTTGGAGAGAAATATACGTATATATATATATAAGTTCTAACTTACATATGCACACGTAAGGCTGGGTTGAAAATATACAAGAGTATAGAAACTTACTTATTAGAGAGCGTATGAGCAGACCAACCAAAATCGGCTAGCTTTACATCATCTGAAGACGTCAATAAAATATTTTCTGGTTTTAAGTCACGGTGTATAACATTATTTAAATGGCAATATTCAAGCGCATCGGCCACTTGGTATGTATATTTGGCAGCACGAGGCTCTTCAAATCGACGATGTGGAGAATTACGCAAATGTTTATACAATTCTCCTTCGGAAGCAATTTCCAATGCCAAGTATATTCGACTTTCATCGTGAAACCAAGTGAGCAATCGCAAAATATTCGGATGCCTAAACTCGGAATAATATAAATTGAAAAAGTTATAGCATTATAGTTATTAACTGTATTTTTATAAACGCAAATATGCATATACATATACTTAAACTGTCTTTGATTTTTTTCATATAAAATTGGAGTGTATTTATAAATTCGCGTTAAAAAAGAAAACTTAAATAAACTTACTTCAAACGCGTTTGTATTTCAATCTCTCGTAGAACTTGACGCTGTACATTTCCCTTCTCTAACTCAGCTTTAAACATTATCTTCATAGCAACTATGAAATTTGAGGTCCGTTCTCGTGCCAAATACACACGTCCAAATTTACCACGGCCTAAGGGAGCACCCATTTCAAAGTCTCGCGTACTCCATTGATAGCTGCCAACAAAAAATAAATTATGATTAACTATTTTAAATTGTTCACCGTTTGCACCTACGGTTGTCCATAAGCTTGATGCTGCATCATCTTAAGTGACATGGACTGTATATGCTGTTGGTATTCTTCAGGCACATTTTTTAACAACTTAGCTAGTTCAGCTCTATTTGGTGGTTTCTTTTGTAATTTTTGCATTTCAACTGTAGTTATTAAAATGTTCTTAATATGTAAGAAGCACAAAAGAAATTATAAGCCTTTGCCGCCGTTTGTAAAATTTAAAATGAGCACAAACGTCAAATACATACCTTTAAAAGTGCGCCCAAGTTTCTTATGTTCACACAATGTGAAACAAAGGTGTCGCTGTGAAATAACTTAAGGTTCAATTAGATCGGAAATAATTACGAAAACAGTTACTATTAATAAGGGGTCATCCATAAAACACGAAGCTCAACCAAGAGGGAGCGGGATTTGTTTTATATGTTGGGTATAACCTTGCACTGTAACTGCTTAACTTTTAAACCGCTATGTACAGTATAATAAGTTCTATGTTGCCTAGGCGTTCTAAGATTCATGTCCAAGTGTTCAAAGCCTTTATAACTAAGCTATGAGTATGTATAGCTAAATATCACGTAGAATTTTCACCCCCTGTGGATTATTTGTTCTGCTTACCTGCGTAAGACATGTCTATCGTAAAAGGCGACTAAAATATAATAGTTCCCGTAACAGTCGGATCTTTATACCTGAACGATTCGGATTTTTATCCGGCCAAGGACAGTAATTCCCTCCAAAACACCAGGTAAATTATCAGTCAGATCACTGGTCGCCCTTTCGTACCACAATTGTAGCATCGCTGCTCACACGTTGTATATTTTATGATTTTAAATGGTTTTAATGACAGACAATGTTTATTATATTGTATGACTATAAAAAATACGAATATTCAATAAGGAAAAGTATTTTAAATTGAATTTAATAAATACAATTACTTTTTTCAGTGTATTTTCTCTTCTCTCACTAACACTCATTTTTATTTTGGCGATCACTGGTAGTATTTCGTTGTATAATCGGGGGGATCTGGGCTGGGGTCAATATTCGAATTCGCACAATACTGCTGTTCTTGTAATCACATTAACCATATTGCTAATGTATTATGAATATGGAAGGCAGAACCATCATTTGATACGATTTCTTTGAGTTCGTCTCCGTATGTTTTGTGTTTGGCCTGCTGGTAATTTTGTCATTGCCGCGAAAGCAGCCTGTAAGCGAAAATGCTTTATATTTCAAGACATGAAAAATTTTAAATTATAGGCCATTAATATTCCCTTACATATGTATCATTTAATTTATATTTGTTATAAGTAAAAAAAATTTAGTTTAATGAAAACGATTTTCTTTTAATTTAAATGCACGAATATGACATAATTATTAACTTTATTAGGGCGACAGTGATAGCAGTTTATCCACTAACGGAAATACTCTTAGGCTTAGAAAATGGTGTTCCACATTATTAAGTAATGGATTGCTCACATAAGCCTATGTTTTTTTAACATTTCGAAAATGCATTTTACTGGCTAAACATGAAACATTTCATTTTGGTCTTCTTTATTTCTTGTTAGGGTTTTGTTATAATTTAATTGGTATTTTTTATATGACGATATTATGGTTTTACTCCTGTTTTTTTGAAGTTAATACCTAAATTTTTAAGCTTCTAACTCCAAAGCAACACCAATCTTGTGCCCGCCGGCGTTGAAGTTTTTACCATCAATCAAAGCGGAGAGACTGACTGTGATACCATCACGGACCCGTTGTTGGTAGCCCAAGCCAACTTGGCTAGCGTTGTTCACCTTCGCACGTACACTGATGTCATCATCGAGAAGGTACTTGCCACCAAGGCCAAATTTGGTGTTGTTACCACCGGACGTCCATGATAATTGAACGGCAACATCGAGTTTAGGAGTGCACTTTTGGAAAATTGAACCAGTAAACTCTTGGCCGTCATTGCTGAAAATATAGTATAAAGGTTATACAATTATATTTTGAAAGATATTTGTCATTCTTACACAGCTGTGTGGAGAACAAAGTCCTTGGCAGCGTAACCCAGGGCAAAGTTGTTTGTTTTCAAAGAATTATTTTGAGTATCGAAAGCGGTTTGGTAACCAGCCAACCAGCCTTCGTAACCTAAAACACCCGAAGCATTGATGAGTGGGCCATTTAAGTCCACATTTACATCCGAATCGACCTTAACATTTTCATGTCCATAGGCAGCTTTGAACTTTCCAGTTTTGTTACTAAAAATATATCAATTATTATCAAATGTATAAGATTTACAGACATTTTTTCACTTACCCAGATTGTGGTGCAAAAGTTGCTTCGAATGCTAGTTTCAAGCCCTCCAACAACTTGTCTTGAACAGATACTTCGGTGAACAACGTGTTGTCTGTATTCCATTTCTCGGTTAAGCTTAAACCATAATCTTTAACCTTGTATTTTGTTTCCAATGAGCCGAACACTTTACCAGACTCCTGGTTGGAGTGGCCAGCTGTGTTGAATTCAATACCGGATGGAGTCTTGGTTTTGCAGTCCAACTTCCATAGACCAAAATGGTAACCCTTGCTGAAAACATCGCGGGCTTGTTTGCCAAGATCTGGATATGATGGAGGTGCCATCTACAAATTATATGAAAAAAAAAAAAAAAACGAATGACAAAAATTAATTGTAAGAATAAAAGTTTATACGCACTCTAATGCAATATCAACGCACTTAAAAAATATATGTTCAGTTTGTGTTAAATTTTGTGTGAAGAAAAATATATAATTTTTTTTTTTGAAATTTTTGATTGAAAACAACAGAGATTAAATCAAATCGAAAACAAAGTAAATAATTCAGAAAGGTATAAAAAAACCTTTAGAAGCAACTAAAGCTTAGCTTACTTAGATGAATGTCAAAGTAAAAAAAAAAACATAAATCGGTAATTATCGGACCCTTTTTATTATATTTATTTGGCAATCCGACAATTTTATAATATGCTGCTACTGTTTGTGATCCAAATTACCTTTCACTTTCACATAAAACGGATTAAAGTATTTAATTTCTGCTAAATTGTTGAAACATAAAAAAATTCATAAATTATTAAAATAATGATTAAAGTCGAACAAAGCTTGGAATCCCGAAAGTTCTATTGTCAACCTGTATGTATGTAGTTATTAGCCCATAAAAACTTGAACAATTCTCTTCATGTGTGTTTGATATAATCTTTGACAGTCTTGTGTGGAAAGTTTATGAACTTATCTTGTTTATTGCTAACAAATAATAAATGATATTAACTAAGCCATTCAGCTGCCAATCCGCGCATATTTTTACTCATCACTTATTTAAATCGGAACATTAGCATTTATAGTGTTTGCGTATCTCATTATGTAATTGAAGTAAGTGCAAATCATTTTTAGTATCTTTCAACGTAATGGGTAAATTTAGCTGGAAGTAGAATTACGCTGGTATTTGTGATGGTAAATTTTTAGCAGACTGATTCTCGTGAAAGGTCGAAGAAAGCGAATTACACTTGTGAGTAAAATTAAACCCTAATAGTGTGTTCGCTGTGCTACTGAAGGCTATGAAATAACGAACAATTAGTCATTGAGGAGAACACAGAAAGGAGGGTTGTTTCTACAACAAAAATAACATGCAACCAAAATTCAGTTAAGAGCATCATCACATTTTTAAAGTATCCAACTATTAAACTAGCTGTTTATTTAGTATTGATTCAGATGACGTCACATAAAAATTTTATTATAAGAAATTATTTACCACGTAAAATCCCATGAATTCTTTTTAATATACCTTAGTAAAGATTATGTAACATTAATTCTATTAATTTCTTACTTTGCATTCTTTATTCAGCCTAAATACTACATCTAAGGGATATGTTTTTACATACGGTTAATTGGATAAATCGCTTGGACTAAGAAAATCAATCCATAACAATTTCTTTAATATATAAGCTGACACTTTGCTTATGCTTGGTTGGAATAGATCTAATTGTGGCCCCGCTTAAGAAATCAGAGGCCTAAGCATGCACGAGAATATAAAATAACTATGTAGGTAAGGTATCTTTGTACTCGTATGTATCGCAGAAGATATTCATAGATGTGCGAAATACATCATATGTATGTATACATAAATATGCTTTTACACGTTGTTATAAAGAAATCCTCACATGATTCACTAATTTGAAAAGAAAAATATAACTTTCTACAGAAACTATTCTGCAAAATTACTTTGTACTATTGGTAATTTACTAAAGATTTCTTGATTTCGACTTAGGAACAAAAATAATTAAAAGCATTTTTTTCTTTTTGCGCTCTTACTGCTCGTTACGTAACAGCAAAACGTAGCTCGGTCTCTCCTACATACATATTTCAGAATAACATGCATATGCACATTTTTCATTTGGATCAACTTGCCGGCAAACTTCTATCTTTAGATTCTAAAAACTTTTTTTAAAGAATAATTATAGTTAAAATAATATTCAATTTAGTTATCAATACTCGTGGTGTAACGAAGGTATGTGACTTGAAGCACACAAAAAATGTCATTCACCCTACATTCTTAATGGTATTCTTTATTCAAATCGGAAATAAGAGGTCAAGTAAAATCATGATTATTCTTCCACTTTCTATCACCTGTCTTACCAATTCACTCAGGTCACATTAATTAATATAATTACACCAACTATTTTCTAGGTTATGAAATCACTTCCACTTTTCACGGTGGTTTACGCGTTTTATGACGAATGTGCATACAACTTTTGGAATGCAAATGGGCGCCTTTTATCAATATTATATAAAAATATTATAGACTATTTTGTACTTACATTAATTATTAATTTTGCTAGCGAGATGCAGGAACACAACGACCACGACGACCACAAAAAATTTTGTGAATTGCATTAACGGAATGAATATGTAGTAAAATAGAAAAGAGTTCATCCATTGCACGCAGGGTTTCCAAAGTTCAAAATAGTTTTGAAATCATAAAAAAATAATTCGGTTTGTGTCTTTGCTTGTATTAACAAAAACACTTAAACTTGGAAAATTATTGGGCTATTTAATTTAACCCGAATGAAATTGTTCACCTTGTGTGTGGTTCTTTTGAGTCATTTGGAGGAATAATTTCAATTACGTGTATAGACGCCGTCGATTAGTTTTTCCTGTTTCAAGTCCAATGGCTTTTTAATACCCCCTTCCCAACTTTTGCTGTAATATTCAATACGGGTATTCGCCTTGTCTAGGAAATGCATACTATGCAAAAATTTCCTGTGGAATTGTGCTAGAGATCGAGAGCACCCGCGTTGCAAAATTTTGACATATTCAAGTGAAACAATAACAACCACTCAGGCACAGGGTTACTTTTCTTTCACAGGGTTGCATTTTCCTTCTTGCTAGCTGTGGGAAATAAATATACATAGGATTTGGTATAGGAAATTTTTCCTATCGTACCATATGTTTTTGCATGCGTTTTGTTTTTGTGCCGTTGCACGAGTAGGAAAAATTTCCTATCCGTGCACCGTAGCATGCATTTCCTAGACAAAGAGAATACCCCTAATGTGAAAGACAGTTCTAGGCCAACTGGATTTCTTGTCAATTTAAAGGTGCCGCCAGATGTAGCAATTATTATAGTATGTCAATAGCAGAAATTTCGAAAATTAATTTCAAGGGCTGACACACGTAGCATAAAGAATTCCATTAAATTAAAGTTCAACTTCTGGAAATACCATTTTGCGAAGGCATATTAATTTGACAATACTCAAATAATTTGATAGCATTTTGAAGAGAAATAAATATTGCCAGCACTAGAAATTTGAAATTCAATTTCAGAAATAAAATTACAGATAACTGTACGCAGTCACACACTGAAATTTTTATTTCTGCAATTAAATGAAATTCAATATCATAATCTACTTTAACTTCAATGTCGTCGAAATTGAAATTTTTTGCTTGAGAAATGCGTGAAGGGAATAAAAATTTCATGAAAATTTCCACGTCTGGACTTTAACCAGGAAATGTTAATATAATAATATATATATATATATATATATACATATATATTATATATTTATATTCATTCTCTGACAACTGTTATTTTGCCAAGGATGACAAACTGCAGAGATTGCGCCTTACAGCGTTCGCCAAAAAATTTGACAATCAGCTGTTGCTTTGCTTTCGTCACACTTTCGTTTCACTCTTAACAGTGTATAGCAAGCAAAAGTCCGAGTTTAATATTTCGCTAATTTACTCATCTGTGTAATTTTATTTACATTTCCAACCGAACCAAAAAATAAATAGAAGTTAAAAAATTACGTAATTTGTTTGGATCATTTCATTGAGGAAGGCATCGAAAACAGATTGGAGTATTGCACGTTATACAAGTTTTCGATTTTAATGCATTGTACTTATCCAGCTACTTTCCTTTTTATTATAGAACACAGCACATGATCTGGTACATTCTTAAATATGATTTGGGATCACCTTGTTGATTCCCAAAATTTAATTTTAGTTTTTGAGTAAGTTTTCCTCCCTCCTATTATTACCTTCTTTATTAGAAAAAAAAATTATGTTTTTAATAGGCATACAATTTATTAAACTGCAACAACAACAAATAAATATTGAAAAACATAACAAGAAAAAACGACGCGAAAGGTTATTCACTACCAGCTAAACCTTCCACACTCTGTATCAGCTGTTCCATCGCTTGTTGTGCTACTTTGTATAAGTTACCCTCTTGTGTCTCGGGATCTTCATATTGTAGTATGTCTACACATTCTTTAAGTATATCAATGACCTCAAGAAGTTTCTGCTTCAGTACATCTGTTGACAGCACGCCTGCTATGAACCCGCTCTTAGCCAATAGTACCAGTGGAACGTGTAATTCGTACAAAAGCATTGCTCTCGTGCGGCTCAAACCCGGCTCGAAAACATCCAACACACGTAACACTTGTCGGCACAGGGTTTCTTTGTGTTCAAGCATTACATCAGGCAATTCGGCTAGTTCATATTCGGCCACACGTCCATACATCTCGATGAGACTCTGTCGTAGACCTGTTTGTATAAAGTGTAGGGGATGTACAACTACAAGATATTTTCGCATCAACTTCTCTGTTTCTTGTAATTTTTGTGCACTCGGCTCCATAGCTTGTATTGTGGCCACTTCGGATTGCATAACTGAGAGAGCTTTCTGTATAGCATTATTGGATGTATTGAATGAACAATGTGTGCAATTCCATTTGGAGGAAGAATCTAGAATAGAATAATGGTTCCAATAACGGGTTAGTGTAATATAATAAATTTGTTATATCTATATACCTAACGGATCTGACGGTAACAGGTAACCATCTTCGCATCGACTGCACTTGAATGTACTGAAATTCGTGCCTAACTCTGTGGGGTCTTTGCAACGTTTGCATTGGCAAGTGAAGAATTTGCCCGCCTTCAAATGTTCCTGCCGCTGTGCGGTGCCATTCAAAGTGTATGTATAGGAGTGCTGCAACTGTTGCCCCTCTTCCAAATCGCACATAGCTCGTAGACGAATTCTATTCAAATTAGATACATACATAAGCATACTGTTAAATATATGGCTTTTTAATTGATTCGTAATTTGCATTACCTGTAACCCTCACTCGGATGTATGGTGCGAAATGTATTTGGTACACAATTATGTGCTAAAATACCAGTAATTGGATAAAGACAACGCAATGAATATCCTTGTGTGGTTCGCGCTTCGAATGCGTTCACTTCCAAAATGCCCACCACCTGCATAATGAGATCTTCAGAAAACCGATCAGCTAAGCGGCATGGTCCACGTAAATACTGCGCAATATTCACAAAATCAGCATTCCAAACTTCACTTAATTTTCGACGTTCTTCATTGTGATACTCCATAGGGGCAATTTCACGCTCCCAACGTTCAGGTTGAGATTCTTTGGCAAGAAGAACCCTGTAAATGAATGAAAAAAATATATTAAGAAAAAAACACATATTCGGGGAAAAAAGTGACTACAAATAATAGAAACTTTCTCAGATATGCACAGAAACGCATACATTTCTTATATTTTTTCTAACAAGATGTATCAAATACTGTTAAAATTCATTTTCATATGTACATATGTATTATACAATAGAAAGAATAAAGGACTTCTTATGAAAATCTTCGCCGTTCGCCAAGGAAAAACTATGTAGGTACATATGTATACATAACTATATCCATCCATTTATTGAAAAAAAAAAACATCAAGACGCACACATAAAATCGGAGGAGGAGATCTAATCTACTACTGAAATGCATTTTGATAGAATAAGTATAATTGCAGAGCCTTCAGTTAGCATTTGACGGAGAGCCGAAGCGATTACTAAAAAAATAAAGCCCTTAAGTGGTCGAGATAAGACGTATGTACGTAAGTCGTACCTACATACATATCTGGCCACGCTAATTACGTTACTGTCATCTATATCAGAATCATCCAAACACATCCTGGAATTTTTAAGGTGAATATAAAAATGAAAACTGACGATACGTTCAAAATATAGAGACTTAAAAACACGACGACGCGAGTGGTATGAAAGGAGGCATAACGGTATCTTTCCAGTTAAGGAAATTTGTAATTTTTTGGAGTTCAAGATAAATTTTGAGTTGTGAAGTACTACTACCACGTTGGCGTGGTCCCCTTTGCGCGATTATAGCCGAATAATTGCGCGCCATTCATTTTTTCTTTTTGAAGTTTGGCGCGATTTGGAAGTACCAAGCGAAACTAGGTGCTTCTGGATTTAGTCATTCCAACGGAGTGGAGGTCTTTCCCTTCCTCTGCTTCCATGTACGGGTACTGCATTGAAATCTTTCAAAACTGGAGCACTTTCACTCATTCGGATGACATGACCTAGCCAATGTAGCCGCTAACTCTTGATTCGCTGAACTAGATAAAATAGTACATATATTTCTATATAAAAATCTAAAGATTTTATTGCCACCCTTTACATACAAAAAATATGGTCTAATGACGTATGCGCCCCAGCGCGTGTGAGATATACATACATAGGTATGTACATAAGTAATACATCAAAGTCATTTTCATTTGCCAAAAATTGCTATTTATTTTTTTGTTTCATTCATACATACGTACATACACATTTGCATATATTAACTTTGAATGCAACGCTTATGCCTAGCAAAATATTTTGAGGTTTATTTTGCAAAATATATACATATGTATCTGTACACATGCATACATACATACAATAGTAGGCTAAAACAAATCAGGAAGAGCTAAATTCAGGCGAAATCGATCATTGATAAAATATGCTTGTAAATATGTATGTATATAGGAAGACAATCCAAAAACGTTGGCAGCAATTTTTTCGACTTGCGTCATCTTGTTCCAGTTGATTCGCTTTTTTTTAGATTATTTTAAAAAATAGTCGCTAACGAACTTGTAAGTCCAATAATTTGCAAAATATGCCTTTCATTTCGATAAAAATATCAAGCAAACTAGTGCAGACACCAATTGCCATGTGTGGAACGTGACTTTTCCAGTGATTGTGAGGGTAACTTCATTTTTAATGTGTTTTTGTTTGACAGACTTTTTTATCGAAAAAAAAACGAGTTTTAACGCGAAAACCACTTCTTGCTATGTAAACATGTTTTAGATTTTGGTCTGAACAAGGCACTAGTGATTTCTCTTCGATCTTAGCAAACGGAAATCGGCAAGAATTAAAATTATTGGTTCGTATTAAGATCTAACTTCGATTTTTGACCGTGATCGAAAGTGGCGATCGAACGAATTTTAATTATTAATACACGCGAAAGGCGTTATTGTGAATTTCGATGTTCTGATGTTCACAATAGTATTTTCTGAGGACCGCAGTAGCCGAGTGGTTAACATTGCGTACTACAATTCGGAAGGCCTGGGTTCGAGTCCAGGTTCAGACAACATCCAAAATTGTAGAAAATAAATTTTTCTAATTTTTAATAGCTCCTCATAAAAATCCATCGGCAGTTCGGAGGCGGCTTAGAATAAACTGTAGGTCCCTCCATTTGTTGGTTAAAATATTAAGACGCTAAAACCACAAATTGGAGGAGGAGCTCGGCCAAAAATCACTTCAATATTCTTTAGTAACGAGAAAATTCGAAAATATTGTATTTAATTAATTATTCACAATATTATCAAGCAAATAATACCTTAATGTTGTTATACAATCCAATTGTGGACAAACGTTTTCATTACACTGTAAAGGATAAAATTTCACTTTTGCTTCACAAAAAACTGAACACTCCCAGCGACGATGGTATTTCGCTCCCACATTTGAACAATCTTTGCACAAGGGCCAATTGCATATCGGGCAAAGATGACATTTTACATCATCATTAGCCAATTTTAGTGGCTTATAGCACTCTAGACAAACTACTGGACCATTACATTTTGGTCCATATACAAAAGGTAACTCTTCCACTAGCAGTTCATTTGCTTCTATAGCCGTTTCAATTATTAGATAGCGTCCGAAAGGAGAACCGCTTCGTACAGCCGTGCGATTAATACTGTGAAGCGCTTTTGACGTATCCATTTTCTTGACTAAAATTCTTTTCTTTTGGCTAAAATATTTTACCAAAATATTGCGAATTTTTGTTGTGTAAATTCTTTCGGCATGCAGTGATATATGTGTATAATGTTTTCATAAGTTTAATAGAAAAAGGTTCTACTAAACTGCCTAATATGAATACTAGTAGCAAAACACACCCTCCAGTGATTTCATCCTGTTTGTAAATTGTTCTAGACTGGTTTTTATTCGACTAGTTTGTTTCTACTATCTACTTTAGAGTGGAGAATTTATATACATATAATAATATAACATAAATATATATATGCAGACGACTCAGCACAAAGAGTTTCTTTGCTTGGGTATAAATATATCTTCATACTAACCGCTAGCGATAGAAATTTGTGTATGCGCTTTTGACTAAAATTATTTATTTATTTTAGTTAAAATTAAAATGCTATAGTTATATGTGCGCATGTCATATTGCATAGTATTTAAGAAGAGAACGAAACTAGGCATTGAAGATGGCGGAACGCCGAAACCGGTTTGTCGAAAAACCAAAATTGACAAGGAATGACGGAAAATCGTTCCATTTTAAAACAATATTTCAAATGCAATTGTCAGAACTACATTAGACGGTGTTAACTTTCACTCTTTGGGGGGCGGCGGCATTGCTCTCGGGTTTAGCATCGGAGTACACAGGGTATATTAATATTATTCATCATTGTACGAAATCATGATCATGAATGCAATGAATGTCCGGGTTTCGTTTTATAATCACTAAAAAAAGGTAAAAATGAATTTTTAATTCAACATAATTAATTGCACATTCTCTACTGTATATGTACATATTTATATAATTGACGCCTGTAACCGATTTCGGCCGAGCTCTTAATCCAATTTGTCTGAATCCTCGAAGGGAATTCGAACGGCTCGAAGAGGTCTTTCCCAATTCTGTCAGTGCTTCTGGCACCCGTCAGTTTACGATGAAAAGGTCGTGTGTATCGATTATTTTCTCTCCTGTCTTTTCCAAGATTTGTCGCAATGGTTGAGTTATCGAAAATCGGTTACAATTTTTCAAAAATTACGCGACGCTTTATTTGAAGATAAAATTTGATGAGATATCAAAGACTGAGCATTTATCGTTAGGCTTGTAAGCGGTAGACTTCTGGTACAACCAGTTATCCAACAATGATCCAGCGTTATTTCAAAAAACTTGCTTCGTAGGAACATACTCTGTGGATAAGAAAGTGAAGCAACAAAAATCTTAAGATGGAATGGGCTACGTTTTGCAAGACCAATTCCCTATCACCTCAACTGAAGGTGCGTCCATATACATCAGTTTAAAACTGTTTTACGGTAGAAAATTGGCTCGTGGGCGATGCTACGACTATTAACACGCCAACCAACTTCGATTATTTCTCTGATTTTATCGGCATTTTCGACGACCGGCCTGCCTGCGGAAGGTAGCGCATCTTTAACATAGAAAATGCCTTTACGGAAGCGACGAAATTAAAAAAATACATATGTAGATAAAAGGTGATCCAAGTAGAGGTACTTTTTTCAATAGCCTTTTTTTTTGACAAGTCACGAATAAGTCGTGTCAAGCTGTCATGTTATTTTTGTTCAGTACTGTTTGGCATTTCATCATGGAAAGATTTACGCCTGAACAACGTTTACTTATCATTCAACACAACAACGATTACTTATCCTGTAAAGAATGAGTTTCACGCGCTTCGCTCAACTTATGGTCAACATAATCGGCCTACTGAGCGTACCACTTATATTTATTCGCCCAGCATTCATTATTAAATAATATTCGACCGAATAGACCAGGTCCACTACGCAGTGAAGAAAATACAGCGGCCGTAGCTGAGAGTGTACACGAAGGCCGTGAAGAGTCGATTCGACGCCGTTCGCAGTAAGGAACGCGTACAAAATCCAGCTTGTGCAAGAACTGAAGCCGCTCGACCTTCCCAAGTGACATCGCTTCACTCTATGGGCTCTTGAAAAGTTCCAAGAATATCCGACGTTTTTCAGCCAAATTTTGTTCAGCGATGAGGCCCATTTCTGGCTCAACGGGTATGTAAACAGCAAAATTGCCGCATTTGGGACGAAGAGCAACTTGAATAGATTCAAGAGCTGCCATTTCATTCAGAAAAAACAACGGTTTGTGGGTCGGTGGAAGCGGCCCATATTTCTTTAAAAATGATGCCGGTGAGAACGTGGCGACCGCTATCGCGGAATGATAACCAACTATTTGATGCCTGAAATTGAAGCAAGTCATCTCCGCGACATTTGATTTTAACAAGACGTGTGGCGCCACTTCCCACAAATCACATCAATCAATGGATTTATTGAAAGAAAGGTGAGCAGATAATTTCACGTTTTGAGCCGGTCGATTGTCTACCAAGATCGTGTGATATCACACCGTTAGACTTTTTCCTGTGGGGATATGTGAAGTCTTGAGTCTATGCGGACAATCCCGCTTCGGTTCAGACCTTGGTCCAAAACATCACGCGTGCCATTCGCCAGTTATCAGTCGAAATGCTCGAACGATCATCGAAAATTGAACACAACGGATGGACCATCTGAGACGTAGCCGCGGTCAATATTTGAAAGAGATAATCTTAAAAAAAAAAAATGCCAAAGAATGTTCTTTCGAATGATAAAAAACATTCCCCATTAAATTTGAAATTTCTGTGTTTTTTTTTCTTTGAAAAAGTAGGAAACATCGAAATGGATCACTTTATATGCTATGACAATAGCTGACAGGAAAAATCGCCTAGAAAATCGACTAAGTCAATACAATATCAGTAAAAGGTATCAAATTAATTTCAATTATGTGTTATATTTTTATTATATTACATTTATTTGTTAACGAAAACTAATTTCCAATATCTCAGAAAGAGTGATACCTTGTTCGGACCGACATAGAAAACTTTGAAAACGAGCTTCGTGAATTGTGGGCTCAAGAGTGTTTCCAGTCCCTTTGCTGCAATTTTGCAATTTAAAAAATTATGAAGCATTTTGAAAGCTAAATATTGAAAGAGAAATTCTTTATGATCTTTTAAACACTATGACAATAGTAATGTGGCACGCCCAAAGCAATTCATTTGCCAAGCTACAGGTATATCAAAGATTATGGGTCATATTGTTCCAACTGCCGCCCTTTATTAGATTACTTTTTCATAATAAACACTAAGAAACTTTTAAGTACAATAATTTCCTCACATTTTTTAACTATGAATATTTTGAGGTGACAAAATATTGTGGCGAAAATGCGAAGCGAATGACAGATGAAAGAGAGGAGCCGACAACTGGCATTTTCTACAGCGTAAAACGAGACGATTATCGTAACGAGACACGATTATCGTAACAACGCGATTATTCCGGGGGTTTCGTTTTCAAGCAGCAAACAAGCATATAAGGGCGACACACGACTGCAGAGGAGTCAGTCAGTAATCAGTCGTGAAGTAAACGCGTTGCAGTAAAGTAATAAACAGTACATTGTGAAAGTTGTATACAAGTGATTGTAAATAGTAAAGTAAATTGTAATTGAGTTGTGAATTACTGAGTAATAAAAGGACATTAAATAAAGTATTTATAAATAAAGAGACTGCAAATTAAGTTGGCGATTTTATTTAACAATCCAGAGGTCGAACCCGAAGGATTTGGGAAATCATCGAGGTTAATCAGCAAGATCGTAACAATTGGTGTCAGAAGTGGGATTGTTAAATAAATTCCAAAGGATAATAATTAAAAAATGGTGAATATTCAGGATTTGACGATACCTCTTCTCAAGAAGGAGTTGGCCAAGCGAGGATTGTCTACAACTGGAAATAAGGCAGAGCTGCAATCGAGGCTGGGAAAAGCAATGGAAGTCGAAGGCATCGACTTTAACCAGTACGAATTCCGTCGCGAGGATGAAGATGTATCCTTGAAGGACATTGACAAAGAAGAGGCTATTGATTCTGCGAAGGGGTTGGAGCAGCCATCAAATAAGATTCAAGAAAATGTCCCTGGCTCATCTACGGGTATGGACATGAACATGTTATTGGCTGCAATTTCACAAATCAATGCCAACATGTCACAAAAGATGGATGCACAGGATGCCCGTAATTCACAAAAAATGTCTGCAATGAATGACAACATTACATCACAAATGGTTGAACAGAGGGAGCAAATATCATCCTTAGGAGGAACCATCGCGCAAATACAGCAAAATCTGGAGAAAGACAATGCAGAACTTAAGGAAAGACAGGATCTAATTGAGAGCAAAGTCAATGAATTGCACGGTCGACAAGACAAAATAGAGGAGCTAATTAAGACCAAAATCAACGAGCTCGAGCGACGTGTCCGAAATTTGCAGTTGCATCGTCCAGCCAGGTCGATGAACGGCCCGTGGGTAGAAGCACCATGCTTTGACGGCACAGCTCCATTCCAGATCTTCAAGCTTCAGTTCGAGAAGACGGCTGTGTTAAATAATTGGACCATCGAGGAAAAATCCGCTGCGCTATTTGTTACGTTGAAAGGACTTGCAGCGGATATTTTGGTGACTATTCCCGAATGTAAGAGGGATAACTATGGCGCAGCAATGCGAGCCCTGGAAAGACGCTATGGTAGCGAACACAGAAGACAAATTTACCAGATGGAGCTAGAAAAGCGCGACCAAAAACCTAACGAATCTCTGCAGGAATATGCTTTTGAAATCGAGAGATTGGCTCATTTAGCCACAGGGCACGCGTCGGCTGAATATCTCGACAGATTAAAAATCCAGAGGTTCATCAGCGGAATTAAGGACGTGTACACCAAGCGAGAGACTTGTGCGAATCCAAAGTTAACATTCGCTGAAACTGCTGCGTATGCTCAGACACGTGAAACAGCGGCACTTCTATGTAAGCCAGCCTACAAAGTGAAGCGGTTGGAGGTAGAAACACCAGATGTGAGGACTGAAATATTAAAAACTTTGAAGTCGATAGCAGGAATGAATCGTTCTGGTGTTAAGAATCAAGGTGGAAAGTGCTTCAGTTGCGGAGAAGCAGGTCACTTCGCACGCGAATGCCAGTCGGGCTCCAACAGAGAGGAAAGACGACGCAAACGGTGCTCAAAAGCTGAGGGCATAATAGACGTCCGGCGAATAACAATTACACGAGCAGGAAAATGGGAGGCAAGCCACTTAAGAAAATGTCAGCAAGAAGACCCAGACTTGGAATTGGTAATGCGCGGATTGGAGGTGAACAGACGGCCAAGTAAGGAACAAATGGCAAAAGGAAGTTCCATCGCGAAGGCATACTGGGCACAATGGAACAGTTTAGAGTTGATATCTGGCTGTTTGCATAGAGTATGGGAAAGTGAAGATGGCCAGTGCTCTCGGAAGCTTATAGCAGTTCCGAGGTTAAGAATTCCGGATATTCTTAAGGAATTTCACAATGGTCCTAGTGGAGCGCATCTAGGCATTAAGAAAATGCTGGAGAAGATCAAGCAGAGGTTCTATTGGGTTTGTTGTCGTCATTCGATCGCTGAGTGGGTTGCTAACTGCAAGAAGTGCATAGCAACTAAAGGGCCAAAACCACGAAACCATTACAAATTGAGGGCCAGGTATGACAAAGCGATGAACTCTGAAGGCTTCCAAAGTGGAGATTTGGTGTTGCTGTGCAGTCCACAACGGAAGAGAGGTTTGTTCCAAAAACTTCAAAGCGTTTGGGGGAGTCCATATAAGGTAATCAAACGGCTAAATGACGCAGTGTATCGAATCCAGAATGTTGGGCACCCAGGAAGCAAGATGAAAGTGGCCCACCTAGAGAGGCTTGCTGCGTTTGGAACAGTGAATGTGTCTGATCGGGACGATCAGACTTAGGTGAAGGGCAGTGTGGCGAAAATGCGAAGCAAATGACAATAGAGCGTAAAACGAGACGATTATCGTAACGAGACACGATTATCGTAACGACGCGATTATTCCGGGGGTTTCGTTTTCAAGCAGCAAACAAGCATATAAGGGCGACACACGACTGCAGAGGAGTCAGTCAGTAATCAGTCGTGAAATAAACGCGTTGCAGTAAAGTAATAAACAGTACATTGTGAAAGTTGTATACAAGTGATTGTAAATAGTAAAATAAATTGTAATTGAGTTGTGAATTACTGAGTAATAAAAGGACATTAAATAAAGTCTTTATAAATAAAGAGACTGCAAATTAAGTTGGCGATTTTTATTCAACAATCCAGAGATCGTACCCGAAGGATTGGGGAAATCATCGAGGTTGATTCAGCAAGATCGTAACAATATAATATTTGAGCGAAACTTGACAGATACTTTCTGTTATGTTTCGATGTCACTCCGAACAAGGAGTAATGCATAGAATGTATGAGTAACAAACTAGTGAAGCTGACTATATAGTAAATAATGGGTAAAATCCGGCAATCCCAGATGTTGTTTTTGATTTGCCATTGGATTTAATTAAAACAAACACGGAAGACTAAGTTCGGTTGGAACCGAACTTTAGATAGTCAGCTGATATTTATATTAAGTCCGCAGATTGCTCAAAAAATTTTCTGTTAAATAGAAGGTAGGTCTGTTTCTGGACCTATCTATGTCAGCAATTTTTGGTAAGACTTTTGTCCGCATCAAAAGTGGCATACCTGAAAAATTTGGTTAAATTCTGTTTAATGTCATCAATATTCGATCTTGACTTAAGCGGGGGAAATAAAAAGTTTGTTATATGCGACAAAGGTGTTGTACTTTTCAAAATTACCGTTTTATGGGAGAAGGGACTGAACTTGATTTGATTTCACTCATTTGCAACAGAGTCCCCATTTGGTAACTCAAGGAATGTGTGAATCAAGCTTCATAAATGTCTCTCGATCCCTCCTTATAGTGTGCAGGAGCGAACGGATAAACAAACACTGCTAAATCGATACATCTCGCCATTCTATGAAGTTTATGCATATATGTATGTTCATATCTATCTCAATTATTTTTGTCGTTACATACAACCGTTAGCCTAAAAAAAACGAACACTATCTCTGTACATCCGATTGAAAAAAAATGCTGTAAGGTGAACAAGGGTGACCCGAAAATTCGATTTTAGCTGCAGATTCAGCAAGATGAAAAATTGTGGAAGCTGCTGATAACATTGTTAGAGCAACTGACGATTGAATTTTGTAACAACAAAAATGATACGCGCCTCTTTTAGTATGTAATGAAACGATATTTTATTTAAAAAAATCCGACTTCATGATTGTCGGTCATGTTTTGCGTACTATTTTCTTTATTTATTGATCTTAATTACTAGAGCTCCTGATCATAAAATCCAGAAAATTCGCAGATAGCTTTCTGAAAAGTTTGATTATTTCACTGTACACACAAATGCAAATACATGTATCTAGCGAAGATTGCATACACACAAATTCTGTTTTCACTTGTTTCCGACGCGGAATGTTTTTTGTTTTCCTTCTACATTTTTTATGTTAAAGTTTACTTCGTATGTATTCCCTTTCCCTTTTCCCTTTGTTCTTCAAGAAAGATGTAAAATAGAATCGATAAAATAAGTACGTATTGAATATTTTTACTAACCTCAAAGGTGTTATGCAATCCAGTTGGCTGCATACTCCATCTTCACTAATATTACCAGCAAAATGAACTTTTGCCTTAGAAAATACTTCACATTCGCCCGTGTGATCCTGATTATCAAAACAAGCACTACACAATGGCCAGTCACACTTTTCACAACGATCCAGAGAATCGCCATCCTCACCGAAAATCAAATCACGATAACAACCGAGACACACAATACCGCTATTCTGTTTTGGCCCCATTGCAAATGGTGACTCCTCCACAACTATTTCACCCTTCTTTACCGGCTCTGTGGTCACCAAAATTCGACCCAGCAGTGGATCCACTTCAATTCGTGATTTATGCATTTCAGTTATGCTATTTTCAACTGCTCGGTGTTGGGCAGTATGTATGGGAGATAACTGGAGTAGCTCAATTATTATTAATTTTTTTAACTCGAAGATTTTTTTTTTAATTTCTCACTGCTCCTTTTACTTTCCGTTTTTTTTTTTAATTTGCACTGTTATTCAAAAAATATCTAGTAACCTAGCGGTGTTATTTTGGTTAAATATATTCACGCGCTCTTTGATTGACGTGATTTTACAACTGCGAATGTTCTTCAATTAATTGTTGATCTATTTACATGTTGGCTTTATATATAAAATGCGATGCCTGCAATACCTCAAGAATTTTATTTTTAGTTCTTTTTGTTTGTTTGTAAGTAACATATATGGATGCACATAGTACTCGTAGTACATATACATAATATTCGTAGAAATCACAAAAGACGCCGAACGCGTGCCCTTTTTCTTAGTATTATTTTTTAATTTAATTTAATTTTTTTTATATTTAAGTTAGTTGAATTAAAATATTTTTACATTTTTTATAATATTTTTGAAAGCTAGTTTGCTTCGTCATTCACATACATACATACCTACATAACTAATATACAAAATTTGTTAAACAACAAATGTATTTATGAATGTTCAAAATAAGAAATACATTTATGTATATGAGTATATTGAGCATGTGTTTCACAACTTGCACTTTTTGTTTACGTTTGCATTTTCGTGTTTTTCTTTCATTCATTTATATTTTTACTAGAAATCTCTAGTACATTTTCCGAGCAAATAAAACAGAAAGCAAACACGCAAATTAATAAATAACAATATATACATATATGTATGTGTATACATATACATATACTATTTACACATATTAGGATGGGTGATTTTGATCTTCCCATTACGAAAAAATATTTAAAATGCGCGTATAACCAAATTTTGGCCACAGAAAACTTGTATTAGATGAGTAATTGCAGCAGGAAAACTCGACCGGAAGTTGCTTAGGCGCCATTTATACATTTTTGCTCTTATAAAATTCGTGAAAATCATTTAAATACTTACGTTCAACTCATTCCAATCGGTGTTTGCACTAGTTTAATCGATGTGAATATTTATCGAAGTGAAAGGTCATATTAAAATATTCATTGTTTATTGAATTGTTGTAGTTAAAAAGATTTTAGCGATTAATATTGTTACGATCTTGCTGATTAACCTCGATGATTTCCTTAATCTTTCGGGTACGACCTCTGGATTGTTAAATAAAATCGCCAACTTAATTTGCAGTCTCTTTATTTATAAAGACTTATTTAAGTTCCTTTTAATTATTCGGTAATTCACAATTCAATTAAAATTTACGTTACTATTTACAATCACTTGTATACAACTTTCACAATGTACTGTTTTTATTACTTTACTGTAATGTAATCTCCACGAGCTTAATTCACAACTGATTACTCTTGCAGTCGTATGTCGTCCTTATATACTTGTTTGCTACTTGAAAACGAACCCCCCGGAATAATCTCGTCTTTACGATAATCCTCTCGGTTACGATAATCGTTTCGGTTACGATAATCGTCTCGTACGCTCTAGAAGATACACAATATTGTGGCGAAAAAGCAAAGCGAATGAGAGATGAAAAAGAGAAGCCGATAGCTGGCATGTTCTATAGCGAGAAACGAGAACATTCGTTAGCGAGAACGCTTCGATTATTCGTTAGCGAGAACGCCTCGATTATTCTAGACGGTTGGTTATGAGCGGCCGACTACTATATAAGAGCGACATTCAGCTGCCAAATGATTCAGTCGTGAAGTAAAAGCGTTGGAGATTACATTACATTTAAGTAATAAAATCAGTACATTGTGAAAGTTGTATACAAGTGATTGTAAATAGTAAAGTAAATTGTAATTGAATTGTGAATTACTGAGAAATCAAAAGGACATTAATTAAATTCTTTTTAAATAAAGAAACTGCAAATTAAGTTGGCGATTTTATTTAGCAATCCAGAGATCGTATCCGAAGAATTTGGGAAACCATCGAGGTTAATCAGCAAAATCGTAACAATCGGTGTCAGAAGTGGGATTGTTAAATAAATCCCAAAGGATAATAATTGAAAAATGGTGAAGATTCAGGATTTGACGATACCTCCTCTCAAGAAGGAGTTGGAAAAGCGATGATTGTCTACAACAGGAAATAAGGCAGAGCTGCAAACGCGACTGCGAGAAGCAATGGAAGTCGAAGGTATCGACTTGAACCAATACGAATTTCGCCGCGAGGATGAAGATGTTTCCTTAAAGGATGTTGACAAAGAGGAGGCTAGTGATTCTGCAAAGGATTGGAGCAGCCCTCAAGCAAGATTCAAGAAAAGGCTCCTGTTTCATCTACGGGTACGGACATGAACATATTATTGGCAGCAATATCACAAATCAATGCCAACATGTCACAAAATATATCTATAATGAACGCAAACATGTCACAAATCGATGCCAGCATATCACAAAAGATGGATGCACAGGATGTCAAGATATCAGAAAAGATGGATGCACAGGATGGCAAGATATCAGAAAAGATGGATGCACAGGAAGCCCGTAATTCCCAAAAGTTGGCTGACAATCGCACAAATATAGCAAAACTTGGTGAAGGACAATGCAGAAATTAAGGAAAGACAAGATCTAATTGAGAGCAAAGTCAACAAATTGGAAGGTCGTGTTCGGGATTTGCAGTTAAATCGTCCAACCACTTCAGTGAACTCTCCTAAGGTAAAAACACCATCTTTTGACGGAAAAAATCCATTCCAAGTCTTTAAGCTCCAGTTTGAGAAGACGGCTGAAACAAATAACTGGAGCATGGAGGAAAAATCTGCTGCACTATTCGTTGCGTTGGAAGGACCTGCAGCAGAACTTTTACAAACTATACCTGATTATGAGAGAAATGATTACGACGGATTGATGCGAGCCCTGGAAAGACGGTATGGTAGCGAACACAGGAGACAGATTTACTAGATGGAGTTAGAAAAGCGCGACCAAAAACCCAACGAATCTCTACAGGAATATGCTTCGGAAATTGAGAGATTGGCTCATTTAGCCATCGGAGACGCATCGGGTGAGCATCTTGAAAGGGTGAAAATACAAGGATTCATCAGCGGAATAAAATACGTTTACACCAAGCGGGAGACATATGCTGAAACTGTTGACATTCGCTGAAACTGTTGCGTATGCTCAGACACGAAACGGCGGCACTCATAAGCAGACCAGCATACAAAGTCAACAAAGTGGAAGTTGAAACACCAGATGTGATGACCGAAATATTGAGAACTCTGAAGTCGTTAGAAGGAATGAATCGTTCTGGTGTCAAGAATCAAGCTGGAAAATGCTTTAGATGTGGAAAGCCTGGTCACTTCGCACGCGAATGCAAAGCGGGTTCCAGCATACAGGAAGGACAGCGAAAACGGAAGGCTGAGGAGGGTGAACCATCCACTTCTCAGTCGTTAAACTAAAACGAGCCAGTCTAAAGGGGCGTATGCTGGTTCCTGCAATTGAATGCCCCATAATCTCCGTCTCGTAAATTGGCAGAAAAACGAGCAACATTACTGTTGGTGGATATGTGGATGAACGAGCGCGAATATTAACAGTGGATACGGGCGCATCACACTGCATCATTCGAACTGACCTGATCGCTAAAGAAGTGAGACCATTACCGGGAGCAATATTGAAAACGGCGACTGGCGAGGACACACAAGTGGTGGGAAAAGTAACGTGAGGTCGCAATAGGGAATCTGACGGTGTTACACAGCTTTATAGTCGCGCAGATCGTAGATGAGGTAATCATAGGAGTGGACTTCTTGATGGATCAAGGTATCAAAATCGACTTGAATAACAAAATTATGGAGTATAAGAACATGGAAGTACCACTAAGCATTGCTATGATTCCACATACAGCAGCAAACAAGTGGTCTTAGAAGGCAGCGAACTGATTCCACCAAAGTCAGAAGCAGTTGTTGGGCGAAAATTAATGGAGATTGATTGGTTGTCGAAGAAGCACAAAATTCTACACCGGACGTACTTATTGGTAAAACCCTGGCTAAGACACAAAAGAATGGACGCATCCCAGTGAGAGTATTAAATGACTTCAGATCACCAATAAAAATTCCTAGTGGAACTGTATTAGGGCAATGTCAAGAGGTAGAAGCAATCATTAACTGCAATGATTTATCTGGAATCGACTCTATTAGCAGCAAGGACATGGAAGAAGATATAAGTGCATGGACGAAAGGGTTGAAAGACAAGTACAAGCACAAGGCCAGCCAGATAATCCGTAAATACTGCAACATATTCGACAAGGATGGCAACAAACCAGGCAGGACCAACGTAGTGAAACATTGCATTGATACTGGTGACGCAAGACCAATTCGTCAAGCTCCTCGAAGTGTTCCACTAGCCAAACGTGACGCTGTTGGCCAAATAATCAAGGAAATGAGCGAAAGCGATGTTATCGAACCATCGGCAAGTTCATGGAGCTCTCCGGTAGTACTCGTGAAGAAGAAAGATGGCCAGTTGCGGTTCTGCGTGGACTATCGAGAAGACAGCCTTTAGTGTCGGCAATGGTCTATGGCAATTTACGGTAATGCCATTTGGGTTATGCAACGCTCCTGCCACTTTTGAAAGATTAATGGACCATGTGCTCAAATGACTACACTGGAAGACTTGTTTGGTGTATTTGGATGACATAATCGTATTGGGAAAGAGCTTCGATGAACATCTGAGTAATTTGGAAGAAGTTTTCCAGAGAATAGCTGGCGCTGGTCTTAAACTAAGTCCTAAGAAGTGCTCTTTATTCAAGAAGCAGGTGAATTACTTAGGTCATTAAGTAACTACGAAGGGCTTTTGTACTGCGAAGGAAAAAATAGAAGCAGTGAAGGATTGACCCAGAAATTTGCATGAATTAAGAAGTTTCCTTGGGCTGTGTACTTACTATCGCCGCTTTGTTCCGAATTTCGCCAGCGTAGCTCATAGTCTCCATGAACTCACAAGGAAAAAGAGATCTTTCGAGTGGAGAACTGAACAAGAGGAGGCTTTCCAGGCGTTAAAAGAACGACTATGCACTGCACCTATGCTAGCGTACCCGGTTCCAGGTGCAACATTTATTCTAGACACAGATGCTAGTGGATATGGCATAGGAGGTGTACTTTCGCAAGTGATTGACGGACAGGAGAAGATAGTTGCCTACTATAGCCGGTCTATTGGGAAACCATAGTGGAACTACTGCGTAACACGGAGAGAACTATTAGCGTTGGTGGATTGCATTAAACATTTCCACAAATATCTGTATGGTCAACATTTTCGAGTTAGAACGGATCATGCAGCGCTGAAGTGGCTACTACAGTTCAAGAATCCCGAAGGGCAGTTGGCACGATGGATTGAGACTTCAAAGTTATGACTTCAACATCGAGCACCGCAAGGGTAATACGCACGGAAATGCTGACGCTATGTCCCGTCAACCATGTAATTTGGAATGGACCATGGATGTAGCCGGTCCATTCCCTATGAGCAAACAAGGAAACAAATACGTTCTTGTGGTTATGGACTACTTTAGTAAATGGCCTGAGGTCTACCCAATTCCAAACCAGGAAGCGAAAACAGTTGCGAATGCATTCACTCATAATTGGGTTACCAGATACGGTGCGCCTATAGAATTGCATTCAGACCAAGGAAGAAACTTTGAATCGGCGGTGTTCCAGGAGATGTGCTAGGTACTTGGTATTCGAAAAACACGAATGACAGCCCTTCATCCTCAATCAGATGGCATGGTAGAGCGATTCAACCGGACCCTGGAAGAGCACTTGCTGAAAGTAGTGGACAAGCATCAAGATGATTGGGATGTACACATACCGCTTTTCCTGATGGGATATCGGTCCGCAGTGCATGAAACAACGGGTCAAACACCTGCGAGGATACTGTTTGGTAGTGAACTTCGGTTGCCCAGCGATTTAAAATTTGGAATAACTGGTGATGCGAGAAGAATTTGGAAGGAAGCGTCTACTGTTCTCGAGGAAGAGTTAAGAGAGATACATGCTCTTGTGAGGCAGCGAACTCAAATTATGAGTGAAAAAATGAAGGCTAGGTATGACAAGGCCGCGAACTGCGAAGGCTTCCAAAATGGAGATTGGGTGTTGCTGTACAATCCACAACGAAAGAGAGGTTTGTCCCCAAAATCAAACGACTAAACGACGTAGTGTATCGAATCCAAACTGTAGGGAGGCCGGGAAACAAGATGAAAGTGGTCCACCTAGAGAGGCTTGCTGCGTTTGGAACAGCGAATGTGTCTTAGGTTAAGGGCAGTGTGGCGAAAATGCGAATCGAATGACAGATGAAAGAGAGGAGCCGACAACTGGCACGTTCTAGAGCGTAAACGAGACGATTATCGTAAACGAGGCGATTATCGTAACGAAACGATTATCGTAACTACGCGATTATCGTAACGACGCGATTATTCCGGGGGGTTTCGTTTTCAAGCAGTAAACAAGTATATAAGGGCGACATATGACTGCAAAAGTAGTCAGTCGTGAAGTAAAAGCGTTGGAGATTACATTACATTGAAGTAATAAAAACAGTACATTGTGAAAGTTGTATACAAGTGATTGTAAATAGTAAAGTTAATTATAATTGAATTGTGAATTACTGAGTAAACAAAAGGACATTAATTAAATTCTTTGTAAATAAAGAAACTGCAAATTAAGTTGGCGATTTTATTTAACAATCCAGAGATCGTACCCGAAGTATTTGGGAAATCATCGAGGTTAGTCAGCAAAATCGTAACAATATGAAAAACATAGTCAAATAAAAAGGGAAGCAGAATTCACCTCTCTATTAATTTGGATCGAAATTGATCCAGGAGCACTGGGAGCAAGCTATGTCGCAATCAAAGCGTAAAGAGCAAAAAGATAAAAATTAAAATATTTAATATTTTACAAGAACCATAGTTTTTTTAATCTTTTAATTTATATATAACAACAACGCAACTTATTAAAATTTAACTGTAAACATAATGAAACAATTTTTTCTTAAAAATACGGTCGATTAAAAAAAAAACAGCAAGTCAACGAAAAAAAATGATTTACTAAAAAATATGAGGAAAATTAAAATGATTTTGAGAGCTGTCATAAGCCGGGACCGTGTCATTATGAATTATAAATAAACCGCAGTTTAATTATTAATTACTAATTTTTATAGATTTTGCTTGGTTAGTAATAATTATTATTTAAGACAATAATTATTATTCTGAGCAAGAAATACCGCTCAGAAAATAGAAATTATTATTAAGCCAAACAAACTATATGTTCACAATCTTTTTCGTGTGTTATTGTAGGATGGCTTCGACAAAAGAAACCGAGCTACAGCAGAACAGCTAAGTAGGATAATTGACTTTTTTTTATAGAAATGCCGGGTTAGATATTTGGCCAAAGATATTAGAATGAATACAAATGGGAAGTGCAAGTTGATTGAATTGTATTTCAGGATTTTGCATTCCCACAAATGTTGCGGTAAATTTCGGGAAATATGTGCTAATTAAACATCTTAATTTGATTAATTTATTGATCATTTGTCAGATCGGTCGACTATATCATATTGCTCCCATACTACCGATTACTTCAGATGAGGTTTTGGATTAAAAAAAAATGTCAAGAGAAGCTTAATGCGCGTAAAATTAGGTATTCTATACAGATTGATTAATCTTAGAATCTACGAAATTGGAAGACTTTATAATAAATTTGATATGTATGCTCATGAAAGGAAAGATGGTTTCGGCATGGCCGAAGATAACACTTCTTGTTTTTAAATAATTTTCCAAAATTTCGAATCTTGGTCTGGTCAAGGTTCTAATCCATGTCCTGCCGCTCCTCGATGTTATCCTGCTTTTCCTTAAGTTCTGTATTGTCTCTCACCAGATTTTGCTGTATTCGTGCGATTGTTCCTTCTAAGGATAATATCTGCTTAGAGTACATCTAAACATATCGATTAAAACAGCTTTAATACGGGAATGTGTGACAAATATATGTACATTATATGGCAATCCCACCTCTACACAGTTTAAGTTTAGATTACGAAAATATTTTTAGAGTATATGATCTAAATTTTATTTTATTTATAAAAAAAAAAATAAATGCATAAAAAGACAAATTAAAAATTAAGTTTTTTGGGTGTAGGAAAAGTTGTGTCATGCATCAGTTGGCTTAATAGTAATGAGTTATAGGCAGCTGCTGCTGCCCCAAAAGTAGGAAAGGATGAAAATGCTGGCAAAAACGTATTGGGGAAATCTTCTTTGACTTTTGTAATACTACTTCTTCGTTTGAATCACTCTCGGTTTCCGTTCCAGATGTATCTTCTTCGGTCTCATTATTTTTTCCGTCTTCATCATCTTGCTCTTCACTGGAATCGGTGGAATGCCGGAGTTTTCGTTGTGGCGTTTCTTTACTGGTTCCCTAGATTTATTTCGACTTTTTTTGCTTATTTTCTTTGAACCTGTATTCGGTTTGCGAATTGCTTTTTTGTTTGGTTGAGCACACGTTGGTAAAACAAATTTTTGTTCGGGGTTAAACTGGCCTACTTGTTTTGTACAGAAATCCATAAAAGAAAGCAACATTGTAGATAGTTTTGCCGGCTTAGAGCAGCTTTTCATATTATGGTATGGTGCCGAACAGTTCTTACAAATCATCTGACATTCGAAGGCAGTGTGACCCTAAATAAAACATAATGTTCCGACGTTAAATATTATTAATATTTGCAAGTTAAAAAAAATATCAAAATATGTGCTTTACCTGATTATCACATATCAAACATTGATCCTTTGATGTAATAACCTTATTTTTTTCTGATACTTCAGCTTCAGAAATATCCTCTTCGATTGCAAACTCTTTTCCTACTTTTCCAAGACAAATTATGTCTTTTTCTGATCCATTTTTACTCATTTGCTTTTTTGAACTGTCAGATATTTTTTTCACTGGCACCGTTAGAGATTTATTGTTATCTTCCTCGTCTTCTTCTGAAGAAGATGAAGAACTTGAGGAAGAATTATGTATTATAATTTTCTGATTTTGCTCCACAGGTGCTTTTACATTATTAATATCTTTTTCTGACTTGTTTTGTTCTGGCAGTTCGTTTTCGTTTTCTGCTGATTCCGAAGAACTAGGTGAGGTGGGCGGTGTTTTAAGACTTCGTTTATCCTCCTTTTTTTCAATATTCTCCTGTTTTATGTTTTCCAAAAAAACAAAAAAACTATCCTGGATGGTCTTATTAGGAACTGAGAAATTGTCTCGAGTATCTATTGTAGACGGTACTGCTTCGGGTACGATTTTAATTGATGATGATGAATTTGCAACCGTAAAATTTTGTACATTGTTTTTATTTTGTATATGCTCAACACCATTTCTGTCCTCAAACCTTTTTTTCGTAATTTTTTCAGTTTCATTTGCAAAATATTTTCTTCCACGTCTTTCTGTCCTACGTCCACCACGTTCTTGTGAAAAATGTGATCTCATGTTTTTATTACCTTGCTTTCGTGCATGATAATCACGAAACTTTTGAAATCCGTTGTCTTGGTCATCTGAAGATAATAACTTGCTATCACCATAATTGCCGTGGTTCCCGCTATTATTATAAGGACGATTGAAATTGCTCCAGTTACCAGATGGCCGATCACCTTGCGCACCATTATGGTTAGCTCCTCTATTATAATTACGTAAGAAACCACTACCACCTCGACGATGATAATTATTTGATTTTCGATCCATTTCTTTTTAATGTAAAGTTATGCAAAAATTGTACCAACATACAAACGCAAATCACTTCAAACAATAATATTTGTACTGAATTGTCAAAAATACTCACATGTAGCCAAAGCGACGTTATCGTTATCGTTCGTTCCCATATTGTCAAAACATCAGTAGGGGTATTCCAAGGCGAATTTAGAGCTGGTGGAGTTTTCCTATCAAATGCCTGTTTGTTCTTCCTTCTAAATAATTAAAAAACAAAATACAATGACTTCAATTTTGACATTACGAAAGTAATTTTACATAAACAAAATACACCAGCAAATTGAACGAATTCTCCTTTTTACAATTTCGATTGTATTTACAAATTGTATAGGGTTTTTGTTTTTGTATTCTTGCTACAACCGTGCTTGAATTTGCCTTGGGGAATTCTGTAAATTTTTTCGATACGATTTATCGAGTTTTTAACTAACGAATTTTGTCGCTTGCATTAACGATTGGGTGATTCGGTAACTTAATTACAACGAATTTTGTTAGCTGATATTTCCTTTTTATTAAAATGGAGAAAAGGTGGCACCACAGCTTAACAAAACATCAAGAGGAACAACGAAA
This sequence comes from Neoceratitis asiatica, assembly GCA_030068015.2. Lineage (NCBI taxonomy): Eukaryota > Metazoa > Arthropoda > Insecta > Diptera > Tephritidae > Neoceratitis > Neoceratitis asiatica. Next base: position 57,946,684 of record CM061524.1, on the reverse strand, counting down.
ACAAATGCAACTTACAAAATTTAAAAATAAAATAAAAAATGTTATGGTTTCCTCTTTCCAAACTACGCTGCATGATTCCGCACTGTAGATTAATCGTGCCGTGCCCCTGGGTATTAAGCATTTACCGCCAAAATCTTGATATTAAGATCACATATCTATGCAAAAAATACAAATATTGAACTGTGTTATTCAACAATTAAAAAAGAAATTCTCTTACCATTCTCACATTGATATAGTTTCACATAGTATTCATGGTGTTTGACATATGCTTCTTCATGATTTCTGGGGCTCAAGATTAACACATGAGTGCAATCGATAGCCCCAATAATCCCTCTAACAAATGGTGAGTTTGATGAAGCGAAAATATCCTTTGAAACTTGCCATTCTTTTTGAGTCATAGAAAATCTAACCTTTGCGAAAAACATCGAACGGTTGATTGCGTCTGTTTTTATATGTACGCAGCGGCTTACGGACGACTGGTTCATGGCTTTCCTTCACTGTTTTCGACCAAGACGTTGATAGCATTCAGTTGCGAAGAATCGAAAGGCGGTTAGGACCTTCAAGCACTTTAATATAGTTAAAAATTTAAAAACACTTGAAAGTTGCATTATTTACCTGTTTTAATGTCGGTTTCGCCGTTATTCTCCTGCCTTGCGGTTGGCTATTAAGTTGATAAATAATTTCATCAACTAAATCTGGAGTTAATCGATATAACTTTCGAAATTTTGTTTCACTCAAGTTGAAAGGATCTTTCATTTCTCGCAACAAACCCCTATACACTAACGAAGAGTGTATTATTTCGTTATCTTGGGATCAAACATATTTATTCAAAATACATTTTAGTTTATTTTCTTTTGCTTTTTTGGTTATTTTCCGATTTGTATATTATTTGTATTTTATTTTATTTATTTTAACCTAAATTACATATGAAATTTTTTGTCGATGGCGCTAACAATTCTAAATTTTTGACGTTTAATTATCGTTTAGTTAAGACAACAGCTGATCAAGCTATAGCGAATATCGTTAAATTATGTTTAGCGAATACTCGAATCGTTAAAATTGTCGCTAAGTATTTTTAAAGATCCGAAAATCGTTATATTAGAATACTGAATTCCATCACAGTTCTATTTTGCTTATGTATTGTGAGTTTCATGTAAAAGTTTTTTAAGTTTGCATAACTGTGTCATAAATTTTCAATCCTTCAATGATATGAATGTTTGACAGTTCTGCGAAACGTAACCTCATGTAAACAAAAATTTGATTTGATTGCGAATATTTAATAGTGGTTTAATAGATTTGTTAATTTATTGCGGCTTATTGAATTTTCTAACAAATGGCTGAAAAACCAAAGGTGAATTTATCCTTTTTTTTTAATGCAGAAATAACATTCTCCATTTCAAATTCGTAAACAGGTAGGCGGTGGAAACGATGGCAAGGAAAAACGCCGCAAAGAATCTATCTTGGACCTTTCCAAATATTTGGAAAAGCAAATTCGCGTAAAATTTGCTGGTGGTCGCGAAGCATCTGGAATATTGAAGGGCTATGATGCACTACTTAACCTAGTGCTTGACAATACCGTTGAGTACCTAAGAGATGTTGATGAACCATTTAAATTGGCGGAAGAAACACGCAGTTTAGGGTTAGTAGTGTGCCGAGGTACTGCATTAGTGCTAATTTGTCCTCAAGATGGAATGGAATCCATACCCAATCCGTTTATTACACAAGATGCGTAACTGCAAATGCAAGTATGAGTACCTCATTTAAAATTATATACGTACTCGTGCAAATACATAAACAAAATTACCACTATTTTAAATATAATATGGTTAAGTTCTTATTTAATAAAATATAAATGTGTATGAATCATACAAAATTTGATAATTTAAATTATATGCAATTAAATGAAATGTTTTTATATAATAAATTATGGCGAGAAAATAACTACTACTCCAATCCGAATTCATTCCGTATCCAAGGATATTGCGCCGGACATTCGTTGCATGTATATAGATATCGGTCCTGTTGTAATACCCGACTACGTAATTTACATGTATTTGGTATATTGCAAACTTTTTCGCGTGAGTCTAATTGTGGAATCTTGCATCCCCAAGACTCAAATGCGTGTAGTTGTGAATTTGGTGTTGGCTGGCGCATCCACTGTATAGCTTGTTGATTTGTAACGAAATATACATCGGGCAGCTTTTGCATGTCATCCATAAAATGCTGCAAACGAAGAGTAATTTTCAATACACATACGAATATGAATATACTTGAAGTTCAGTTTATTGTATTTACCAAAAACGCTTGTAAATAATCATTATTTTTAAACCAGGTCGCATGGAAATATAATCCGAATGGTGCCCGATTGGATAAATAATGACGCTTGAAATTATGAGTAAGCATACGATACACATCTTCGCCATTCAATTGTGATGGACAGCTGTCAATCATTCCACAAGTGAATTCTCCTACCTCCAGCTGATTTATCACCATCTCCCAAATACCACGATAACTACGCGAGGGACAATTTTGGTTAACGCCTGTGCAAGCATGTGATATTTTATAATCCAGTGTATAAGGCCAAAATGGAGGATTTCTAAATGGGGCTACCATTGAAGCGTCATAAACAAAACCAAACTCTTTCATCATCAAAAATTGTTTATTCCAACCGACACGTAGAAATGGAACACGTATGCCTCTTATATCTTCCATTCGAACATTAGCAAAGCGATTTAGAATATTAGCTTGGCCAACCATTTCGTCGAACCAATCCTCAATGGTTGCATTTTTTGACCACCACATTTCTGGTCCACGATGGCTATTAGATGGAATACAAATTTATTGAATTTAATGAAATTGAGGAATTTAACCCTCCACACATACGTAACTGAGTGTACTGCAATTTCATGTCCATCATTCCATAATTTCTGCACAAATTGATAATTTGTGTATTGATGGGAAACGAAAAATGTACCTTTAATTGGGCAGCCGTTTGGATTGCGCATCTTTGCGTTGAATAAAACATTATTGAACAGATCGAAATTTTCAAAATTAATAGCATCATCTTCAAATAAAAAAATATAACATAACAATTATTCAACAATACACACATATAGTTTTATACATACTTCTAGAGATCATCTTTCAGTCTTTACGGCTTACCAAAAGTTAAAATTATCATTTGTGGGACTGTAGTCCGATTCAATCGTCGCGGAATTTCTGCTCCATCTTTGGAGCAGAAACATTCGGGCAACTGGCAGTTGCGTGTGTCGCACACTTCAGCAGCATTTGGATCATTTTTCATGTCGCACCAACCCTTAAAGATATATAAAGTTAAATTTATTTCTACCTTTTTTTTTAAATTTTGCCCAATATTTTACCTCATCCGATTCATCCGGACAATCCACAGAACCATCGCAAAAGTACTCATTGGGCAAGCAAGTGCCATCACCGCAACCTAAATGGGTTTTATCTTCACAATCTGCTTTTTCAAGTAAAGGTTTTGGTTTTTGTGTTTCTTAAAATAAATGGGAAAATTGAAATAAACGAATTAACTAGGTGACTTTCATGTCTTAAATATATATATCTTTATTTATTTTTTCTTGGATTCTAAGGGATTAGCTCGGCGACCTTAACACACACCACAATCTTTGCCGTAGTTTAGCCTGTCAAATGACCGCAGAGGAATGGAGCTGGCGGAACGGATATATCTTCATACTGAAGCAGTGATCCTGATGATTTCTTAATCAGGGAACTCAATTTGTAGATTCGGTAGATAATAAACCAACGCAAGTGGACTAAGTGAGAGGTAGTGTCAAATCCGACGAGACACGAGGACTGAGAAAAAATTTGATTCCTTGACTGCCTTGTCAGACCTGAAGTGCGTCAAACGCCAATCATCAGTGCCGAGCTTGACTTTTCCCAAGAAGAGGCTCAGGCTGTTATGGGAAAGGTTAAATCCTTTGGCTCCTACGAAATAAGCATGCTAATGCTAAAACATCTAGGTCCAGTGGGAGCAGAATTCCTCACCAAGGTCCTCAATCTGTCTTTGAACATATCGGCCGATATATTTCCTTTCCTCAGTAGCGAAGACCCTTGAAGACTTTCTGTTGTCGGTTTTTACTCTGCAACTGAGCCCAGCAGCACGTCAACATGGCTTCCATAAAGTACACAGTACCACAACTGCATTTAACGCCATAAACAATCAGATAGTCCAAAGTTGTTTCTGCGCGCGAACTGTGCTGGTAGCTCTGGGTCTGCCAAAAGCCACGGTTAATCACGCAGACTAAATATCGGACATTGACGAATACTCAGTCAGTAAGTCAGGGAGGTAGACTTACACAATGAAGCATCTATGCTCACAGTTAAGGAGCAATATGTTATGCTGTGTAAGCAATACTCGCTGGGTGCTAGCAAGCACGTATCAGAAGGAGGCCGGACCACCGGCATATCAGGAAGAGAGTATATATTTGCCCCCAGAGTAGAACCGCTGGATAGGACGATATACTGACAGGCTCGGAACACCATTCACAAAGAGTTCGTCAACAACTTTACAAACTCTATTCCAATGAACTCAAGTAATACTGGCACACTACGACTAGATACTGTAGTGGACTCAACTCTTATCTATCCAGACTTGATTCCAATATACATAACGTACACTGAATTTGTGAAAAAAAATCAATGAATCGATAAGGCATCTTCTACGAAAAATACATCAGTTTCGATCTTAATACAGTGGCTAAAAGACTGTGGTATAAATAGGATTTTTATTCTCAGTGAAACTTTATCATTATTGCGATAAGTATATACATATAAAAGCATACAATATATAGTTGAACTTTTGTTTCTTACCTGCAGTTATGTCACAGTTATCCACATTCTGCTTAAAATCACAAATTTGTCTGACAACATCAAACAACAACCCCTCCGAACATTTAAATTCGAAAACGTCGCCATCTAGGCAAAGGAAATATTTTGAACATTCATTATTAGTCCATACCTTATGTACTGGCCGGTTTGGATCGCGATAGAAACGGTCATTTGTCAAACACTCAATGTTTGAGCTTGTGCTACGTTTAACCAAACTGGAGGCGTGTGCTAGAAAAGAATGGAAATCATGCATTAATATACTTTCAATATACATTAGGGTGTTACAAAGGGTTAACCATTTAGTAGTTTCGAAAGTGCAGTGCCCCAGCGGTCAAACTTAACTGTCAAACCCAACATGTTTTTTGTAGTCAAAAGTCAGGCATTTTTGAAAATGGATCGCTAAATAATCACACAACGCGTCAAAATTTTTGAAACCTTTTTGAAAATTTTAAAGGAATTTGAATAGACTGGGTCGGTTACCAATATTATAAAGCCTGTGCATCATCGTTTTGCTCGTTCTACATCAAAATTCTAGTATTTTGGGCTCCGAGAATCCTCAAATAATGGAAGAGGGGCCATTGCACCCTAAAAATTTACTGCCTGGTACCTCCATGGTCCGGAGGTGTGATTGGACCTTACTTTTTTGAAAGCGATAACGACGAAATTGTCACTGTCATGGTCGTATGATAATCGACTGTTTTTAGCCTACAATTAAAGAACACGACTTGGATAATATGTGATTCCAACAAGATGGTACCACATGCTCCAAAACACGAGCGAATACGGATTTATTACAGGACAATTTTCGGCCGCATAATCTTTTGTCTTGTCTGTTGAACTTCTTTTGTGAGGGCTACATGAAATACCATATTAATGCGGTTAAACCTTTAACTCTTGAGCACTTGAAAGCGAACATTCGTCAAGTAATGGCTGAGATACCGCCTAAAAGTGTGCGCCAATCGCTATAGAAGTGCCTTAAGGTGTCAGTGTCTTTTTTCTCTCTAAAACTCATACAGAAGTTGTTTGATATGAATGCTCGGTCTTTCTGCGCGCCTGCTCAATAAAAAAATGCCCTTTTAAAGATTCATAATTGTAGATATTTTCTTTCTTTTTAGCGTGTTTAACTCTTGTGGCCTTTTCTAAGTTATGTTGGCGACATTATCCTGGTCACATATGATGAATAACTCTCTTCTTATATGTAGTGAGCTTATAAGTGGGTAGAGGGTTAAGGTTTATCAGTTTTCATTCAGATATCTTTTGCATTTTTACCGCAGCACAAGCTCCAATATAGAACCTCATTATGCCAAGATACATATGAGTGCTGTCTTCTGAAAATTTGATTTCTTCATGAGTTTTTGTTACCAGACAAATACTTCGTAAAGAAGTATAAGCCTAACATTTGTAGTGAAAGCCAAGCCAATTTTAGGTGGTTTTAGTATAGAGATGACCGTTGTTCCGTGGTCTGTGATCAGCACAATTTGTAGACTTAGAAATACGCAGTTTTTATCCGGAGAGCATTGGAGTTAATAACTGTTGAATCTTATATCTTTTAATAAAGTAAACAAGCTCAGTATTGTGTGGGTTAAAGCCTAAGAACTCTTTTATCCGCTTTAGTCTGTCCAATAGTTTGAGGGAATTTTCTATTCATTATAACCGCTAGATCGTCCTCACACGCTATGACAACGCATCCGACTTCCAACACCATGACACTCAATTCAAGTGTCAATACTCACGCGAGCCTGAATTCGAGCATAAATTATTCTTATTGACCTGAAATCCATAGGATACCTTGTCATATTTCGAAATGAAAGCAATACTCTATTCCCTCCATAGTTTCGGTAAAAAGACTGGTACATATTAACCGTTATTATATAAGATCTTTGGTCATTTTCGGGGTAGTGTCATAATTCCATCAGTGTAGAACTTCTGTGGTTTATCGGCGAAGTACCTGGACAACTGATTTTCAGCGACACATCGGTCAGTTAATTTTTTTCCATCAAGAGTGTTTTGTAGGAATCGAAACAAATGATAGTCAGATGGTGCGAGGTCCGCGTAATATTATTATTCCCAACGGTTTACCCACATCCCGCCCATTTAAACGAGGGGCGCAGTCCGCCTGACGTACGGAACTTGTTTTGTTTTCATGAATACCGAGTCACGATTAACAGAGATTTGTTTAGTGTCGAGAACTACAAAAGTTCAGCTACAGAACAAAATTTCATCACCTGATTTTTAAGATTTAATTCAAATATAAAATGTTATTTAATAATTAGTTAAGAGACGGAAAATTAAATTTTATTTCAGAGAGAATGAGAGGGCTAAAATTTCCCGACGACTGGCAAGAGTAGAGAGATTGATAACTTTCAGAAGACTGGTAAGATTGTACTGAGAGTTCCAATGCAAATTTCTTAAGGCAAATAGGAGGTATATTTTTAAATAGATTCTATCCTATCAGAGTAGATTTGATACCTCGGGTTCGAAATTACCGACCCGTATTCTAGAATAGCTCTTACTAATGTTAGTAACATAAGGATCATTAAACTCTTTTGGTGCGATTTCACTAATTCTTCCCAATCATACATAATGTACATATGTACACATATATATGGTCTGGCGGTGTTGTGATGAAACAAAAAACTTTTTCCAATAAACACATTTGAACGCTTTTTTAGAAAAACTTGTGTTGGCTGTGGAACTCAGATTTGATCGCTTCGCCAGGCTGTAGCAGTTTATAATGGACAATACTTTTGGAATAACACCATACACTAAGGATCACCTTGTTTGTCGTCAATTCAGGCTTTGAAATCGTTTTATGAGGGTCACCGGCCTTTGATCATTATTTTTTCGTTTATATTCTCGCACTTAAACCATTTTCCATCGCCCGTGATTAGTCTGAAACATGTTTCAGTTTAACATAATCGGTTTAGTTTTGCCTGAAATAAGAACACTATCTAGTGAAAAAAAACCTCTCTTTATCCAATATAATTTTTTTGTGCTGAATAACTGAAGGATCAACACATAGCTCAAAACTGCTGATCGTAGAGATGTACACAAAATTCATACCCCAATGTTTCGAGTCTTAGGACTAATAAGGAATTATAAGAAAAACACTTTGACCCACTCAAAATTTGAATAACGGTATACTTTTTATATGCTCATTCGGTTTGAACTCATGAAATGTTACATATATATTATAAATACATATGTATGTAACTACAATATACTCGTATTACGCCACGTTTGATGAGTAAAACGCACGATCAAAAATGTGGGTAAAATAAGAAATGTGTTGCAGGTTGATTAACACCATATACAATAATTTGTATGTTTGTACGCACAATAACTGTTTTATTGGCATTAGCATGGTTAATTTTTTATTCGTATTTGTCTTTTTATAACTTATATAACTTGTATATCGATATACAATCTACGAGGTGTGTTGAAATAATGTAAATTTTCATTTTTTCATCAAAATATAAAATTATTCCCCAACAATGATGTTTTCACCATCAAAAGATTATGCACTTGTGCTACCGCTTCGTCCAATCACCGAAGCACTTTTCAAATTCGGCTTCGACTCGAATTATTTCTGAAAGTAGGAAAAATGCACGCAGACACTTTAACCTGGAGAACATGGATGCTTGGGCAACGTTACTGTGTGTTTTTCCAAAAATGCATGAACAAGTAAACAAGTGTGAGCCGGTACATTATCGTAATTGATAAGTCATGAGCTGGTTTTCCACATATACGGATGTTCTTATTGATTGATTCATGATTCACTATGCTATTAAAATCGAAGAACGCATCTTCACATTCGAACGCACTTGTCGAGCCTTTTTCGGCTTTAGCGAGCCGGAATGCCTCCTTAAGCCTTAGTTTCGGTGTGTTATCCGTAAATTCATTCATGTTTCGTCACCTGTTCTAATACGCTTCGGTTATTCAGCATTGCCGTTGAATGCATTTAGTGATTCCTAAGAAACTTCCTTTCGCCGATGTTTTTCTTCGATGTGCAAGACATTGGAAAATTTGTCATCACATCATCCATATGATCTGCTGACATTATCAACGACTTCTTTCATTGTGATTCGGCGATCGTTTAAAACTATTTCTTTCACTTTTTCCGCGTTTTCATTGGTGTTTGATATGCCGGAGCCACCAAATCCTCGTCATCTTCAAAGCCTTCACGGTCTTCTTGGAAACGCTTATGCCACACACACACCTAAACTATTGGATTTCTGTAACATTTCACATACTTTGTTTCACTTTATTTAATTTTTTAAGCAAAATTTCACACAAATTCTTTGATCCATTACTTTTAACAAACATTTCTAATCTTATTGGCTGATACAAAGTCAATAAAGAAAACAGCTGAAACTTTTATGACACTTCAAAATAACAAAACAGAAATATTTGATGATCGTACTCTCCAAGCTTCTGAAATTTAAAAAATATAATTATTTTTTAACACACCTCGTATGAATGACATTTGGATCATAGTTTTGGTTTTTTACTTGAGTTTTATTTTTAAACTTTTTTTTTTATATATTCGAGCAGTATAGATCGGAAAATTAGAGAAAATTGTGAAGCGCGAACACATACAACTTTGAAATTTAAATATTTGGTTCAAATATGTATGTTGTAACGCCTTCCCGGAGCGCCGTATTCAAAAATGAGGTGTTGCTTTTAATTGAAATATAAATGTTTTTTTACATACATACACATGGCAGAAAAAGTCTGCGTTCATCTGAGTATAATTTGTTTGTACCATGAAAAGTCGAAAAGAGTAAATCATTCATAAATTTTTTTACATTATTTTATTTAGTTTAATGAAAAGTAACTGCTACACGAACTTTGGTACTAGCAATTAATATAAATTTAAAATGAGATCACATATAAACAAAAAGGTCACTCAAACTAAACAGAAAAAGTCTGCGCTCACTTCAAGAATAATTAAAAAAAAGCCTAAAAATTAAAAAAATATATATTAAGTCAGTTACATCCAACATGTAACGTCTTTGAGTGACTTCTAGAAGGCGGTTTTTTATGGACTCAACAAGTTTGGTTGCTACTTCTGGGCTTATAGCTTCCCATTCCTCTTCAACCGCGCTCGTAAGCATTTCCTAGTTGGTTATAGTATGCTGCCTAATTTTTCATCCCATAAGTGCTCAATAGGGTGACGATCAGGCGGGTGTACGCAGTTGTTTAGGAATATTGTACAGCAACCTGTACAACCTGTATCCGAAAAATGCAAAACTTACTCTCATCTGAAAAAATTACTTTATTCCAAAACTCTGGAGGCTGGTGAAGTGCTCATTTGCTTGAGACGATTTACTCTCGATATGCAGGGCTTTCTTCGTGCGACTCTGCCGTCAAATTAGGTTATTTTCAGAATTTTTCGTACCGTGTTTAGGACATAATTTCTTTTGGTACTTAATGCAATGTCTTTTGAAAGTTGGCTTGCTGTTAGACGTAGGTTAGACTTCACAAGAATGGTTAGATTGCACTCTTTTCTTTCCGTCTGTTTTCTTGGACATCCAGAACGTGGCTTAGACTCATAAGATTTTTTCTGTTTGAAGTTGTTTATTACTCTCTGGACAGAAGAGCACTGTCTCCCTACAGTTTTCGTGATTTCCCGATAACCAACAATGATTTTCCTTTAGCCAATTTATATTTCTTTTCGCTTTTGGTCCATTGTCAAAAAAAAAAATTTGTTTCTAATATATTTGCTTACGCTTTAGCTTCTTACTAATCGCGATTACTATCGTGTATAATTTAAAATTAAATTAAACACAAATAATTTGTATTTTCAATGCAACAAACCATCGTTTTTTAAAGTGAACGCACACTTTTTCTGCTCAACTTAATTAAGTAGCGGTAAAACAATCCCGTTAACTTAGAACGACACAGCTCAAATTCTACAAAATTTTGCTCGAACATACTTCAAATAATTGTCTTCAAAATAAGTGAAAATAAAATAGTGATTGTTTTAAAATGCATAACTTTTTTTTAGTTAAATACTTTAATACAGTGAGTAAACGCAGATTTTTTCTGCCATGTGTAAATGTTGTTGCACTTTTATAACTCGCACATTTACATAATATACACGATGACTTTGTAATTTTTCTCATAAACGAACAATTACTGCAGAAATAAATATTTTTCCAAATTTTCGTAAATATTTGTTTACTTATTTGTTGGGTCTGTCTGAAGTCCGGTCTCAACAAAATTTCTTTAAACGAAAGGGCCTACAACAAATTATATTCAAATTGGGCCATGCCAACTATGTATGTATGTATTTTGCATAGAGCTTAATGTGATCGGAACTCCATGTAGCGGAGCCGGTCACGTAGAGTATAAATTTATGAAAAACACATTTTTTAAGCTTTCGACACTCGTTTATAATATGAAACTTGCGTGTCGAGACACACATTACAAATTACAAGAAATCAATTACAACCGGATATAAACGTCAACGGTTCACATTTATTTATAAATAAATTATAACAACAAATAATAATACGCATAATTAAAATTTTGCATCTGCATGTATTACGAATGCATGTTATTGAGCAATTACAACGTCAGTGTAATTGTCAGAGAGAGGAGCAGTACATTAGAGTACATAACTTTGACAACTTTCGAATGAACAATACATCTTCAATCCCATAATGATAAACCGCAGCAGCGTTGGTATGTATGCATGTATAAGTACACATACTCGTATAAACTGAGTATTGGAATTTTATAATAGAGGAGAAATTACCAAAATGTTTTAAATTCAAACTGGATAGCAAAATAAACACCGCTATCAACATGAAAAACCGTAATCGTATAAACAACTTTTTGTGAGGCATTTTAAGCATTGCACATTGCCAATATTTATTATTAATTCTCATAATGTTATTCACTTTATTATCACCAACGGTAACTCGTTTGTAAGTATCATTAAATGTATCATAATGTGCGACCTTGATTACATTATTGATTGATAGTGTTTTTTGCGAAAGCATTTTCTTTAAGAGGTCATCACCATCGATGCTGCAACTCGTCGGATCGACTTTTCTGCACTTTTATTTTTGGTCCAAAAGTCAAGTACGTAATTGTTTCCGGACTCCAATCTGTGTATTTTAGTATTGATAACCGATCACCAGTAGATGCGCGTAACAACTAAAAATTATGCGTTGGTGAAGTTGAATATTTATAGGTGTCGAGATCAACAGGTATTGTAGTGTGTCGAGCTTTCTCTTTGGTTCATCAATTGGAGTAAGAGCAAGAGCAATATTCACTTTTACTGTCGTTAGGTGAATTGACGGTGTGAATAAAAAGGAGTTACAATAGTTGCAATGTCAATGAAATATCAAAACATTGTCATTATTATATCATAATGGAGGACAGGTCATCGTCCATTCCTCTTTTATATTGACTGTTATATGAAAGATTGATAAAAATTCAATCCTGGCCGTATATATGTAACTATACGCTTAAGCACAGCAAGAGGCTCAGCTTGTGCTCATTCACTTACGGTGTTTATTCTTTGAATTTCAGTTGAAAATAGCTGACAGACTCAATTTGAGACGCAGTTGTCATTTTCACACTCATTGTCACTTTTAAAGTTTACCAATTGCCGCTCTTATCGCAAGTGAATCGAAGCTTTCAACATACGCACATAAAAATTTTATGGAGTGAACAAACAAAATGTTAATTTAAGTATGTAACTCAAAGAACTGAGCGATCAGAGCAGTAAACTTGCAATATAAAATACAGACATAGACGCTTGCGCGATTATAGCCGAGTTAACAATATTATGCCAGTCGTTTCTTATTTTTGGAGACACCAATTGAAGTCAAGTCTTTCTCCGTCTGATCTTTCCAACGGAGTGGAGGGCTTCTTTTTTCTCTGCTTCACAGGTTGAGGTGGGGTTCTGTTGTTGTTGTTGTAGCGCCTTGCACAATCCCGGGTAGCAGCAGGCATACATAGTCTATGTCCATGAGATCATCTAATGAGAGGTCCGGGGAAGGGGTTGTTTCGACGGGTTCATACCAGAGTGATATGGATGTTAAATGTGCAGATTTTAGTATGCATGAAAAGAGGTGATTATTGCCTTGTAGGGGCTCCTCTGGTAGGAGGTGAGTCTACTACAGCATCAAACCCTTAATTGTGCCAAAACTATTCTGATCTCGCGAAGCAGCTCAAGCTCCAATGGGGTTCAGAGGCTGTCAATATGTAGTCCTGTCCACCGATTATGTTGTCTTGGACGGAGTCCTTTAGGGCAATTACTCCACTCATTACGAGCGTAGGTGGTGGTTCGGCATCCTGTAGATATAGGTGAGGATAGTTCCCATGGTAGATAATGCTCACACACCATAACATTATGCTCTTTAACTGGGAGTATAGATATTTGACTATGCATGTTAGTGTATAGGTGACATTTGGAGGTTTAACATTACACTCTTCAAGTCAACTTCTCCATCTGCGTCTCGCTAGTACCATATGTTCAAATTAGTAAGTTGTAAGTTGCTCAGAACTTCTTTTCTCCAGGTGTTGTAGGCTAGCGATTTGATCATATTTTTGGTGCCTTGAACTTTGCTGGCAATCGCTGTAGTATGCGGAGTGAAAGAATCAGGCTGTTTCCTGTGATTCTCAGTAACTTCGAGTTGTTTATTGTAATATATTTGATGTCGCCTACTTTCACATTTATTTCGAGCCAGCACTTCTTTGTTAGGTTGTGGTAGCCGAGGATTTTGAAATTCATAGTTGTAGTTGTCCGGAAGTGAAGACGTGGGACAGATTGTAGAGATAGTAGCTTACCTTTGCATAAAGGTTATCGATCGAAATCAAGCACTGAAGATGGCGGTTCGCCGAAACCGGTTTGTTACAAAACCAAAATTAACAAGGGATGACGAAAATTTGTTCCAATATAAATCTAATTATCGATATCCAAAACTGACGCCAAATCAAGCAGTTATCTGCTTCGAAATGCAAAAGTTAGGTCATTCATGGTAAACCTCTTCAAGCCCGGTAGTCATGCGCTACCCTCAATGTCCGATAGTAGCTTTGCGTGATGGACCGTGTTAAAGAGGGTTGACAGGGTGTTTTTGGCGTTAAGTGCAGTTGTGATTCTGTTCTCTTTGAGGAAACCATGCTTATGAGCTCCGGGGGTTAGTAAAAGATGGAAGTAGCAAAGCCTCAAGTGTCTTCCCTAATAGTAAAAAGCCGAGTTCCCAAGTCTGAAAGTATTTTTGAAATAATTTTTTTTGTAGTTTCTTATTTTATTGTAATACTGTATTTACGATAAATATTTACATTAATTCCAAACATTTTTCTGGTGACTTCGCTTTTTTCAGTTATACCGTGTTTCTGTCGTATCTACGTCGCCATTGTGTTTACACTGTTGTTGACAATTTGAATGCAACCCTTTTAAGAATGTCAGCTCACAAGCAAATGAAAAATTTTAGTAGGCCATTTTGTTATATGTGATTCGTAAGAAAATTTTTAGCTCGAAGTAAAAGTTTTGTTAATCTTTGAAAACAAAAACAAATATTTTGTTTAAAAATCAGTAAAAATATCTTATTATAAAACATGGGCCGAAAGAAGAAGAAGGCTTCAAAACCGTGGTGCTGGTATCCTTTTCTAAAAATCAAACGCAAATATTTATCCTTTATGGGAATAGTCTCTATACTCTTTTTTATGTAATTGCGTCAACAGTGCGCTTATATTCAGGGCTCCTTAAAGCGCCACGTTTTATTGATATCATCGGATCTATTTATGTGTTTAAGTTTAGATTACTGGTTTTCCTTAATATTTTGATAATAAACATTTAGGTACTGTAACAGGGAGTTCGATGATGAAAAGATTTTGGTGCAGCATCAGAAGGCGAAACATTTCAAATGTCACATATGTCACAAGAAACTGTATACAGGGCCTGGCTTATCGATTCATTGCATGCAAGTACACAAAGAAACTGTGGACAAGGTGCCTAATTCGTTGCCAAATCGGTCCAATATTGAAATAGAAATTTTCGGCATGGATGGAATACCTGCAGAAGATGTTCGTGAACATGAAAGACAAAAGAATGGCGGTAAATCTGATTCCGATGACGATGAACCAGCTGCCAAAAAGAAAGTTGAAAGTATGCAATATTACTCGGGTCATTTTTAAAAATATTAACTAATTTTATATTTCCTAGTGCCATTATCGGTGCCACCGCCTATGATGATGCCGCCAAATATGATGCCACCAATGATGGGCCAGTTTGCGCCAATGGGTATGATGGCCAATATGCCACCAATGGCACCAATGCCACCATTTTTAGGTCCAGGGGGTATACCAATGATGCCGCCACACATGTTGCCACCGCGGCCACTCTTTCCTGCAGCTATGGCTGCTACCACATCGGCTGCTACGGTAAATGCGGCTATGATACCACAGAAACCAACTTTTCCTGCATACAGGTAAAACCGAAATAGCAAATATATGTGAAACATTACCGGATTTACAAAATGAAAATTTTCGAATTACAGTAATGCAACAATTAGTGCACCTCCAACAACCAATAATCCGAGTGCCACAGGAAACTCTGCACCACCTGAAGGATCAAAGTTACCCAATTCAGTACCAACTGGAAACTCAACTGGAATCACATCAAAAATTATGCATCCACCTGAAGATTTAAGTTTGGAGGAGTTACGTTCACGCAAACCAAAATATCAGCAGAAATTAACGAGCAGCAATAACCATCAGCAGCGTATTGCTACATCTGGCTCTATGGTACAAAATCACAATGCTTCTGTGAGCAGTACATCATCAATGACAATTCCAACAAGTTCGAGTACGTCGAGTGCAGCAGCAGCAGCCCAGGCTGCAGCTTTCTCAAAGGCCCAGGAAGTGAGTGCTTACAATAGATATAGAAATCATAGTCAATATAACTATTGAGCAGGTGTATGTAGGAAAGCGAAATAAAATTTCTTACATAATACTCGGCGGTAGGTCGTGAAAATTACGCAGATACCCAAATATAGACATTATATTTCAGTAAAATAATTGGGCTGGCGTATATTTTATTTTTGCAGATTAAAATCAAGAGGTTAAAGAACGTTACATTCATTGAAGTATATATATATAAATAAGAACAGATTATCAAAGTTTTGCTTAAGTGGGGCAATTTTGCATTTAAGAATACCATTTCCACATATTCAAAACAATTTATATAAATGAATAGGTACATTATTGCAGGATTATGTAGTAAATACGGTTAGAAAAAAATATTTGCACAACAAGCAGGAATTAAATAGTGAGCAAAACAATTCACCTGCAAAAGTTACAAATTTCAAATTAAATTATTATTTATCTCAGTAAGAATAGACTAATTATCAGGCATCGTTTGTAAAATCGTTATAGTGTACTCTAATATAATTTGCCTTATTTTTTGCAATTTTGAAATTCCGACAAACCTTAACGAGTGTATAATTGTGTGTATTTTTATAATTTACAATGCAGATAAAAATAAAAAGACGATTTTAATTCAAATAAATCATGAAATTTTTAAAATAAATGTCTACAAGTTCTTTTTTTTACTACAATCTGGCGTGGTTCGAAAGTGCTCACACATTCCCTTTAACCAAATTAGTTTGAGCCACTTATTGCTGTAAGTTCCCATTATTGCCTCATTTTAACGGTCATTAATATGATGTATGGAAAGGTGAAATAATAAGTGTTGTCTGATTTTAAAATTGCAAAAGAAAGGGGCTTCGATTCGGTTGCTTTGGCTTGAACATAGAAATAAACGAAAAAAACTAATTTTTAAAAATTTGAAGAAAAAAAAAACAAATTTCGTTTATAAGTGAAACGTAACAATTAAAGATTAAAATATTAGTATTTTATAACCTGCATACACTTCAACTATTTTAAAACAATAATATTCAGTCAAGTAATTGCGCTACCAAGCAGAGTATATATGAACATATATCTCATACTTATTTTTTTAAATATTTTATAAATTTTACTGCGGTTATTTATTTTTTCTCTAGAAAGTAAACTTTTATTTGCTGCCTTGCATATACATTAAAGCTTTGTTCACCAAATTGGTCTTCAATTTTATATTTAACTAGTAAAGAAAACACACTCGTATATGAAATATGTTAATCTCCAAACACATATATTTTTTAAGGTATATTTTTTTATATTAAATATTTTATTCACACTATTTATTAATTTTCCCACGTCAACCTCCTTCGAATGTATTTCTCACATGAAATTAAAAGCTCATAAAAAACTATCAGTCGTTATAGAGCGGAATAAACTATAGCTTCCTTCATTTGTTAGAAAAAATATAAAGACGCACACCGCGAATTCGAGGTCAAACTTTAAAGTTACGAAAAATTAAACAGTAGGTTCCGCAGGTTGGTGTCCTCTCCCCGATGCTGTTTAATTTTTATAGTTCGAAGCTCCCGCTACCTCCAGAACGCGTGTCCTTGATTTTTTATGCCGATGACTGTTCGATATTGGCGTCTAGCCAGGATATTGATAGCCTTTGTTCGAATGTAAACTGCTATCTCGCCGGCCTTTCTCACTTATTCACTGCACGATATAACCAGCAAAATCCTGTGCCATGCTTCTCACCAGCTGGATGAAGGATAACCGGCTAGAACTCAATATGAACGTCGATGACGTAAAAATTCCGACCATCAACAATCCCATGTTACTGGAAGTCACATTTGACAACCTGCACTCCTTCACTCCGCATACTACCGCAATTGCCACTAAAGTACAGAGCCGCAACAAAATCTTTAAATCGCTAGCTGGCAGCACTTGCTCTTGCACCTGCTCCGATATCGATGCCTGGGACTAGCGTTACCCAGTTGAATTAGCTACCGCCCTTCGTTAACGAACATACGTTATGCTGTGTAAGCAATATCTGCTAGGATGCTACCGCAGAGATCACCTCAACAGACACTTATTAGAAGACGAACCTCCACCTAGACATGTCAGAAAGGGAGTACTTGTCTAACGCGACTCCTTACTACAATACTGACAAGAACCGCTGGACAGGATGGAGTACCGACATTCTTTAAATACCATTCACCGAGAGTTCGTTAACATCTTTGTGAGCTCTCTTCCAGTGAATGGTGTTCTCGGAATCCAATCACCATCCATTGTGGAACAAGAGCTCGAGCTGCCGAGAGGCCCGCGTAACACTGGCAGAATTAAGGTCTGGGTATTGGAGTAAAGTCAACTTCTACTTATCCAGACTCGACCGTGACATCCGCATGCAACGGATCCCGCACGACGCTAACTACCTCTTTGCCCCCTCTCCCTCTGGTCTGAACCCGTTGAAACAGCAATTTTTCTGGGCCTCCCGCTAGATGACCCCGATGACTAAAACAGGACCTACCTGTCCCTAGGCGGGGCTAGCGAGCCGCTACAACAACAACAACAAAATGCATGCCTTATCGCGCAGGGACCAAGCAGGGACATCAACGGCGATATATATTTGATTTACCTGTTGGCCAAAACGAGGTTCGGTTAAATAACTTTGGATATCTTTCTGACCTTTCTTCAAATCGATCACTTAGGAATGGTATAGCTACCTATAGCAAACAAAGGCTTAACAGTAAAATTGGCGAACACAATTCTACACATGACAACAGCTAATTGTACATTCTAGCGAATTTCAGCAACATGTTTCGTTATGGTAACCCTGGTTTGTGTATTACTTAAAACGTAAAAAAGTAACATCTCAACGTCTTGCTGTAGAGTTCCCTGTCCAGGATTGTTCCTTATTAATTCATCAACCTTTTCAAACATATACATGCCAACGCCCCTGGTAAATACGATAAATTCCGTCTCTGATATTTACAGCAAATATCAAAATAAAAAATTTAAATTTTGTAATATTATTTTTTCTAAGGGTACATTAACAGGAAAGTAAAAAAATTAATTACTTCTGGAATCTGCAAATTAAAATCGTGTGGTTTTAACGGTATCTTCCTGTATTCGTAATTATTTATAAGTACATATATTTTTATTATAAAGCCTTTTAATACCCTTCATGAACATGAAATAGTATATTAACCAGAAGAAGAAGGGATATACCCGTCAAAATGTATACTGATAATGATTGGAATGAGCTAAGTGGATTTAGTCTTGTCCGCCTGTCTGCCTGTCCGTCCGCCTATCTCACAGTTTTTGAGATATTTGAACGAAACTTAGTATGTGGCCAAATCGGGCGACTATATTAAAAAGCTCTCACAACCGATTTGTTCAGATATGTGATTTACGTCATAAATACCTGAACAAAACACCTGAGAACATTACAGTCGACATCCTACACACGTACTGAAAATCATTGATGTTCGTCCATATACATAATCCCCACACAACTGATTTGTGTAGACAAAAAAATTTTGGCAAAAAAAATTTGGTATTCTCTACACGTAAAAGTATTGACACTGGGAATAATCGAAATCGAATTTTGCATTTTGTAATAACTTTAAGATGTTCATGAAAGGTATAAAGAATACGACATAGCCGAAGACAGTACTTCTTTCTTGTTTTAAATTGACAAAAGGAAAATTAAATATTTTATGTTGTCTAACACCATCACACCACAATCATTCATACTGATTACCCCCTTTATATCCCTCTGTCTACCCAGGCTGCTGCAATGGTAGCGGTTGTACAAGTTCAAGCGGCTCAAGCGCAGGCCCATGCACATGCTCAAGCGCAAGCGCAAGCACAAGCACAAGCCCAAGCCCAAGCCCAAGCCCAAGCCCAAGCACAAGCTCAGGTCCAGGCGGCACAAGCACACGCGCATGCGCATGCGCACGCAGCAGCACAGGCTCAGGCACAAGCAGCACAAGTACAAGCACAGGTGGCGCAAGCTCAAGCACATGCGCAGGCGCAGGTGGCTCAAGCAGTAGCTGCGCAACAACAACAACAACAACAACAAAAGCAATTTGAAGATCTCAACCGTGCTGTGATACTGCAGCGTCTACAGGCCGCACGTCCAGGACATCCGCCAACGGCACTCGGTGTACCACCCGGTTCTGCAATGGGCATGGTAAGTGTCTGCTAAAAGGTTTGTTTTGAATGAATTCATTTCGAAAGAAAACAATTATTTTCTTAAATTTAACGACAACAAATATATATGTACAACTTCAAGTAAACGTGTGATGTGAGGTGTTTTTTCGGAGTCTCCAATATTTTTTTAAGTCTATATAAAGAAACAAGGGGTATACAGACTCTTTTAGATGCATACATAGTTATAGTGCTAAGATTGTAACTGCATTCTTTGTTAATTTAATTTTAGGACTCCATTAAGAGAGAGTTTGGGGTTTGGAGAGCAGGATTGCTTAGTCAGGGAGATGATAAACTGTTATACTTTCTATAAGGCGGAAATAACTAATTATTTCGGATTTCACTGTGAAATAGTTAAAAAAAAGCAGCTTTTAAAGGACGGGTTGGTTCTTCTAAGGCTTGGTGGTCTGAAAGGATGTTAATATTCGAGCCATAACTTGCCATTTCAACCTTGATTCCATTTCATATTTCAAGTAGTGAATACAATACAATAGTGCATATAACATACCGATAGTCAAAATAAAATAACAAGACTAAGCTGTACTGACTCCTTCAAACATGCATATCATTAATTAATTTCAACATTAGGGTGTACTCACTGCGTTATGCTCGGTGTATCGAGAGTTATATACATAATTTTTTGTTTTTAAAATTGTCAAGATCCTATCATAATAAGTTTTTTAAAATTTTACAATCATACAGTTTTTTTTTATAGATGTAATTGAGTATATTAATAATAAATGCCTGGCATGTATACGCGTCTTCTTTTGACATAAAACTAAATTTTTTTTAAGTACTCAAAGGGCATTAATTAAGTTAAAATTTATAAAAGAAGAAATAAAAACCTGTTCATGTTTTAGAAAACTCTCGAATAACTATGAAAATTTGTGGACAAATAATACATTTTTTCACGCAAACTCTTTGTTTGTTTTGGAATCTAAATATTGAAACTGAAAATAATCTTATAGTATAGATATAATAATATAACCTCCATACAACCGATGCGATCAGTTATGAGATTTAAGGCTAAAATCATCAAAAATTTATCTAGTTTATAGCGTGAAATTGGGTTTTCCATACATGTAGATTAAAATAAATATTGACACTGAAAATCATTGAAATTGTATATGCTCACGAAAGGTGAACACGTTCGAAAAGAATAAAAAGAATAAATGCAATAGCACTTTTTTCTTGTAATTTTTATTTTACTTTATTAACATAGAGTTCTATGTTTTTTTAATAATCAAATCTAAACTTCATATGTAGCCTATTGTTTATCTAAATTAAGCTCTAATAGCAGTTTCAAATGATATATAAAATAATATATTTAAAAATATTTTTCGAAAATCCTTTCTTTTCATACATTTCTGAAATACTTTTAACTTTATCTACTCACTCTCTGGCTTTAATTTAACTATAATATGCTTCAAACTATTACACAAATGTTCAGTTAAGTCAGAATAATATGAAAAGCTGCCAAGAAGTGCGATTGAATTAATTTTTTTTTTTTTTATAAAATAAACTTTGCAATGGGTTTATGAAAAGAGCGCGTTGTGAGAGTCTGCCACACTTTTCTTATATATATTTAATATTGTTTTTTTTTTCGCTTTTATAACCAAAATTAATCCAAATATTCAGATTTAAAATTTCCTTGTGATATTAGATTATTAGTAATATTCAAATTTATCCAGCATCTTTAGCTAGAGTTTTTTGTTAGTATATACATACATTTTTCAAAATACTGCAGGGATAATAAAACGACCGAGAGAAATGCGAAACACGTTAAATTATTTTTTGCGTCATAGATTACAGTTGAATGCCTGTATTTACGGATCTTCTTTAAAATTGAATACAACGGTTTCACGTGCTTATCAAAATACTCCTGTATGTATGTATGAATTCACATTTCAATAACAATTTAGTACCGTGCATACTAGAGAATCCTATATATAAACTAAACACATTAACATTTCATTAATTCGATTTATATTTTATTTATTTTTATATTCGACTGTACTGTGTACCTTGAGTATATAAGCTTTGTCCAGGTAAGGGTTATATGCCATAGCAAAAAAAGAAAAATATCGGTATAGAGACATTTACGCTGGAAAGATGTATATTTTATGCTGATACAAACAACCGTTGACTCAACAAAACTTTTTCATATACCCTATGTACACATACAGTCGTGTATAACGATAAATTTAATTTTTTTTTTTTAATTAAAAAAAATCATGTAAGTACAATTTCTACGATTTATGTTTTTATAAATGAATTGTCGTATTAAATAGTTACCGAATTGGTTAGCTAATTACATTATTGGTTGATTAATTGATTGATACTCTTATAAATATGGTATTTTAAATTTATTCTGTAAACTACAAAAGTGATGGGACGTTTAATGTATTTAATATATTTATTATTGTGTTAGAAGAACATAATGAAAATTTCATTTATAATAAGTTTTGCGTTTATTAGTTTTTAAGTACAGTATGAAAGCTATAAATTACAAGTGCATCCGTAAAATATTCTCCTAACCTCACAAATCAAAATTTTTAAACAAATTATTCTCTTTGCCGACTCTACACAAATCACTAAAAAAAAATTCTTTCACAGCTATTTTCTGCTTTATCTTCTATACCTACCAATTTTTTTTCTTCCAAATTATACTTCTTTTGTTTATATATTCATATCCATTACATAAAACGTCTTCCCATCCTGCATATAGTATATATTGTCGACATCAATAAGCACAAGGTTTGTGAGTTAAGCACTAAAGAGTCCTGTATTTAAAATATTGCTTGCTGATTGAGATTATAATAGGAATTGATAAAGATTTTAGAAATACCTATTTGACAGATTAATTTTTTTTTTACAGAAATTACTCTTAATACAAAATTTTTGTTTACAACAATACTAAATTGTAGTTTTCTAACTCGATGTCAAGTCTGGGGGTGTGAATAATAGTTAAGTTTCTTAACGAGCTCACATTTCCTTATTTGTGTTTTAACTAAAATTCACCAAATTTTTCTTCAAAAACCCAATGAAAGTTTTAAAATGAAGAATTTTAGTTAGTGACGACCAGTAAAACTAGCTGCAGTACATTTGAAGGCGAAGAAAATCGAAGTTTTTACATTTTATGCTAGGGATCTTTAAATTGTGTGCAAAATTAATTTAATTTGGGGAAAATTTGAATTTAAATTTTTTTAAAGATTTTTCATTGTTTTTGGAAATTCTTTTTAGACTCTTCCTGAGTTTTTGTTTTGTTGAGACTTTATTGTAGGGCACATTTGATATCTAATATATATGAATGTATTACAAAAAATTAAAGTCTTGTTATTAAAAGCTAAATTTGTTTAGTAGAGAAAATAAAATCCCATATAATTTATTGTTTAAAAGTTGGAACAATTCAACTTGAGTTACTGGCTAGGTTTAATTTGCGTTGTAGATTTTTTATGGAATATTTTTTGCTAAATGACAATATACCAAGTGAATTTAGCGAGCAGCTATAAAAAAAATGTACTTTATTGGCTAATTGTTATAATCCATGTTATCAGCAGCGTTCGATCTTCGACAATAGTCGATGTGACAAACGAACGAATTCGATTCTCATTACCTTTGAATGATGAAATACGTATATCATATATTGAAAATCGTATGCAGCTCATAATGAGAAGAACTTATTCCTTGTGAACACAGATTCATCACAGATAAATACACACACCTGCATATATCACTCCATAGCGGAACTTTTTGCTTCTTCTTAGTCGAAAACGAAATTCATATTATAACCTGATATTCTGCTTAAGTACTATATCTTTTTGAGAAATTAATTCACACTCACACAGGATGACCGACGAAGCTGAGTTAATAGTCATGGGCTTAAGTCTTTACCCGGGCATTTTATTAAAGAGTTAGAGCAGAATATTTTTCTAAATAGTTGCCCTTCAGCAAGTGATGCCTTCAAATACGACATAAAAACAGTAACTTCTCATAGATATCTTTTTGACATTCGTAAGCGGCTTAAAATTATCCATAGGAGATATCATATTTGGGCTTATATCATAAAAGTTGGAGGAGAAGCTCGATAAAAATTGCTTCATAAAAATATTTGATAACCAAATGCAAATTTTTATAGCAGCATATAGTGGAGGTGCTTGTAATACATACATATAAATAGATATATAATTGAAAAATGAAAACAGCAGTTGTAACACGGTTTGGAAAAGATTTATTACCTTTATTTCTTATAAGGCATATAAATATTTTGCTAGTAGTTTTATATAATAAATATAAAAAAATAAATGTGAAGGGAAAAAGTGAGCGCTCGAAAAAGTGAGTAGTGAACGACTAAAGTAAGTACGTTTTCACATATTTTCTATTCTACTTCTATTACCGAAATGCCTTTTATCTTCATTGTAATGCGAAGTAAAATCAAACATATCTATATATACATAAATATACTATATATCACCACTACTTTTTAAAATACATTGCATAAATGAATTAATTATATTAATAACATTAGTAAATTTTTGTGTAAATGAAATGTGTGCGAAGCCGTTGCTGTCGCTCCTTCAAATTATCTTTGAAATTACAATATGCTAATGTATTTTTTCTTTTTCTTATTTGTTGCTATCATTGTACGATGTACCCCTATAGATGCCAATACCAGGACAAATGCAATTGATGCAGCCAATGTTACGACCTGCCATGACACTGGGACCACATGGTCAGCTACTGGGTGGTAATATGTTGCGTGCACCAGGCGGATTGCCAGGAATGCCAGGTGAGTGGGAGAGTACAATTTGAAAATGGTATTTAAAATACATTTTGTATTCGTTTTTTCAAATTCTTTTTTCCATTCGTTAATAGGTCTACTACCAGTACAGGCCATCCCAATGGCCGGTATGACCATGCCAGGCATGGGTGTTATGCTACCGGCCGGTCATCCAGTGCTGCAAATGATGCCACGTTTCCGGTGATCCGTTGCGCAAAGTGCAACACCATCAATATGTTTGGCTGCACCGTTACTTGAAACGCCTATGCCGTTATTATATCCACCAGATGAATAAACGTTGAGAAAAAAAAGCAATAATGCATTTAGCATCATCTAAATATTAAAATATACGTACACACATATATCAAATTAAACTTTAAGATATATGAAATAGCAATGCGCATCAAAACTGTAATACGTATACAAAAGTGTCGCAATGAGAGACATTAATGGATTGGATGAAGCTGTGCAGTAAAATCACCCAGTAGCGTTTGTATGTAAATCAACGCTGTTACCTAATGAGAGGATAATTTTCCAACAAATTTCAACGTAAAAAGAGCAATAGTTTCAACTACGACAACAACGACAACAAGCAAGTTGAAATCTTAATCCATTCTACTACATATATATTTACTCGTAAACGCACTCTAAAATTCATTATTACTAAATAGTTGTGTTTTTTTTTTAAATTGAAAAAAGAAGAGTTGTTGTTACAGTATATACGTAATACAAGTTTGTACTTCTCTTAGTTTACGCGTTCCCCTAAGATCTTTGCAATAGCCATTTTAACCGAAGCCTGTATACTTCCGCATGTACTGGAGCAAAAAAAATCAACAACAGTACTCAGTCGGCGGAAATTCTGGTATAGAAAACGAGATTATTTGCTTTGGGTTAATATGGTGGCTAGTTATTAAATAATACATATAATTTATTGATTTTCGTTCAAATTTGCTATCTTTCTTCTGTTATTCAATGAATACGCTTTAGTTATCTTAACTCTTTTTCCTTCAATGCTATTTATACGTATATGAAATATACGTACAAAATAAAACTAAACGAAAACGTAAGTTTTTACATATTTATTTCAATACTAGAGATTATGAATGTGTGTTATAGTATACTTAGAGTATATGAACCTACAAATATGAAACTTACATTTACACAAAACTTATTCAATGTCATGCAATTTGTTTATGTTCAAATACATGTATATACAGTCATTCTATATTAAACGCGATTTTTTTTGCATCCATTTTGCTAATTTATGGTTCAATTTGCTTAGAATTAAATGAATTTATTTTTTAAAAAGTATGGGGGTAACAAGAACTGAAAAAACTCATCAATATAAGCAAAAAAAAAATGTCAATCAATTTGGTAAAATATATTGAAAAAAAAAATAATTAAAAAAATTTCCAACTTGGAATCTCAAAAAAATATTAATCATAATTAAAATTCGACTCTTTTTAAATAGTCAGTGTAAGCGAAACTAAACAAAGGATTTCAAATCAAATTATACAATTGTATAAACTGCAGTATTTATATTCCTAAATAAATAAAATCACAATTGTAGATATAAAATAACTAATGTCATATAGTCGGCTTCTCTAGAAACTTTTTAACTAGTTAGTGTAAGCGCAGCTAAACGAAAGATTCCAAATCAAATTATCCAATAGGAGAACTTCCGAGAATTGTATAAATTTTTATTCCAAAATATATAAAATTGCAATTAGAATAGAAATAATGCATCTTGTACCGATCGATCGCGTTTCTTCTTGCAATATATGAATTAATTTTTCTGCACAGCAAGCTTTGTTTTCTGTTTCAGTTATAAAAATTAAGTTTAAAATCGTATTTTAATTTATTTTGTTTTAATAATACATTGCCACCCAGTGATACTAACAAAAAAATATATTCTAAATTTTGTTGAAAATTTTTTGGTTTTATTTTTATACCCCGTCATTTTCAAAAAAAAAAAAAAATTGTTTTCTAAATCCAAATCGAAGCCCCTAGTGTAATGAGCTATTAAACTGAATATGGAATGCCTATATATACTCGTATGTATTGTATGTAATGTTTTCATCTATTATGTAGAAGCTGAACACCATACTAACTTTTTTTTTAGATTTTAGAATTTACGCTCTGTTTTAATTTTATCATATTTTATAATATTTAACCCGGTTAGAGGGCAATTTGATTTGTAAATGTTAATAGTATTACTCTGCAAATGTTTTATACTAAATGATTAGCATTCAAAAACTCCATTGACTCTACTTTCAGAGTTTATGAGAATTCGTATACTACTCGCTTTAAAAAATCCATATTTGTTTGGGTTTTCTTAGAAAAAGAACGAGGTAGGTGTGAAAGAGCACATCTTTTAAGATAACTAAGTACGATAAGTATGCAAATACATACATTTTTTTAAGATAATTTTTCTAAATATCATTATATGTGAAACATTTGAAAATCTTACTCGTTCCGCTTCCGACATGACATCAGTTAATTAATTACTTCATTTACTACAAAAATGTGAACATTTTTTTTTTACTAACTCAATCAAATAATTAAAACCATCTTTTTAAAACGGGAGCTTTTCAAATATAAGACAAAAACAAACATGTGCTTGTGCTTGTGATGATAATTGCACATTGGTCTACATATTTTCACTTTATATTTATTTTCATTCTATTTTTATCAATTTAATTTATTTGTTTTATCGCTTCTCGTTTTAGATATACATACGTATACTATGTATATTAAATTCATATTATTAATTTTTTTAACAGGTTACAGATTGTTTGACGAAAATGTTGGTCGATTGCAACGGTGCGTTTGATCTTTAGTTCATTTCAGTATAAACAACTAACCCCTATTTACCAACCCAGTTCATTATGAGTGAAATAAAAACAAATAAATAAAACATAGAACCTAGTTCAAAACCGCTGAGTAAGCAATCACTTAATACTTTTTACCATTCGTTCCGTAATTTGTAATATTTGTTTAAACCTATAACAGTTCCAAGCACGTACTAATTACTATTACTATATTAAGTATAGTACATACATATTTAGAGAGTCCATATATATATATATATAAGCAAAATCAAAAGTTCTTTATTAAAAATATACAATATAAATATATACATATACATTTTTTATATAAAAATTATTATATTTTCACAAATCCGATTGCTGATAATTCATTCGGAAGACACTAAGAAAATAGCTGCTTATATGTTAACTAGTTCTCCTATATACGTTTGCCGTCAGGAATGATAGAATGCAAAGCTACAAAGCTATAACAATAATTTTTTTCTTGCTGACATCACACTAACAAATTTTAGTAAATGAAAAACGCAAATTAGCGTAGAGTAGTTTTTGTTATTTTGTATGTATTGTATGTTTTGTATGTATGCGAATTGACAGTTAGTTCATCAAAACAAATTTGTTACTGTGACGTAAGAAAACGATTTGGCACAATTTATACTCTATCATTCTTGGCTCACTATTCCACACAACAGTATCTTAATAAAATATGTAAAAAAAAAACAGCTTGGTATCTCAGCACTGTATGGCTAATATTCATTAGCTGAGGATTGCCTGTAACGCAAGAAATAACAGAGATAGTAGCTGACGTGGTAAATCAATTGAGCAATCATCACGCCCAACCATCCGTCTGTGTATGTTAACTAGCGTAAAATCTGCACTATCTCATCAATTTCGAACACCTACTAATTATGATTTTTAAAAGTAAAAATACCGAAAATTTCTTGTTAATAGCGCAATTAAACTAAATTCAAGTCGGTGTATCTTGCATTAAACTGATGTTTGTTGCCTATCACGAGGACGCTTCGTCTAGGAAATCATATTTGAACTATATACAAAAAACCGTTCCGTTCGTATTCCAAATGAATAATAATCAAAAACTTTCTTCATTGTGTGGACATAGTTCCATTCTCCAACTCACCCCAGAGATTGTTGAAAAAGTGACAGACACGAGTTCATAAAGAATACTGTTTCTTATATTTTTCTTATAAAAATGTGTTGTTATCATTGAATATTTATACAATCACTGAACATATCAACGCAACTTAAATTGGTAAATGTTAAATAGTTTTGGTCCATTCTAAAAACCCGCCAAAAGTAACTGACTTGAGGTCATCAACAGTGGCACCTTATGAATATAATTTTTAATTTAATGAAAATTTCCTTTGTTAGAATGAATTAGTCTCTAAATTTTTTTTTGATATTTGAACGAAACTTGCTATGGGGGTATATTTTTGTAATACTGTACTGACTATCATAGAGCTCCAATACAACCGATTCGTTCAGATATGTGATTTACAAAGCCTTCGGCATGTCCGAAGGCAGCACTTCTTACTTGTCTTTGTCTTTTATTTGACCGTTATTATAATTAAATGTAATGATTTAATAAAATATTGGAGTATAATTCAAAATGTATTCCTAAGTAAAATATGTAAATACATACATACATAAGAGGAATCCGAAGTATAATTTTGAGTTAACACCTTTCATGTCCTATGTGCTTACTAAATGTCCTATGTATATATGTATTCTAAATTTTGAAATTTTTCGTATTAGTCGTGAATATTTGAATTTTATGTTTAAAGAGGATTTTCATTTTCCTATTCATTTGGTGTTTTTATATACGTGGAAGTCTTCAAAGTAAGTTTTTCGCCATTTCTTTGATTTCCAAGATCTCTAAAATGATTTGCACTCCATCGTAAAATATCGTTATTCAAAACAAAGAAACTGAAATGAAGAAAAAACCTCACCGTGGTCAGTAAGTTCATGTTTGAAATACTTATTTATTTACATACTTGCTAATAATTAATATCAGTCAAACAATCGAGTAAACTGAAAATGTAGGTATTAAGCTAAAAATATAATTTAATTCTATGTATTCGTAGAGAGATTATGTGGTTATGGCGCTATGGAGAAAAACACTGTCATCTACGTTCATTCATTTACTCATACTTATGTCCATGCATACATATTTATAAATATTGTAATTACAATATTCATATTTTAATGTACATACATATATATGTACATTATATATTAACGGAAAGTACATATATTATATGTTTATTGAAATCTTTCCGGAAATGCTTTATAATTTAACTATAAAGTTTTTTTTTAAATAACATTTTTATATGATTTCAACACATTTTTCGATTAATCTATATGCATATGCAGGTCCAAATTATATGAAATAAGTTTCCTTTAGTTTCTGGTAGTTTTCGCTTTAACGCTTTTTATTGGTCTCGAGCTTATGAAGTTTTTATCTTGTTTCAAGGAAAAATTAACCAACAGACCCACCTTGATATTCTTTGCCTGGGATACCTATTGTTTCGATAGTTCTTTAGTTGCTGGTGTGGTCTGACAGATAAAAATTTCTCTTAAGGTAACTAGCCGCGCAAATTTCTGTTTTCTTTGAAGGGGTCACTCCGTTATGCATAGGGTCGATTGTGGGTAATCGAGACACACATCGCACGCATAACTTTTTCCTGTTCAAGTATTGGTGTAAATTGTGATGTGCCCATTCAGTTGAGAAGCCTACGTTGCGAACACTTCGCACAGTTTCATTCTCCGATCATTTAATACTCCATTGATTTTATCGACGATTTCTTGCGTTTCTTGAATAGGAGGGGATTCAGCAGGGGGGAAGGAATCTAATTTGGAACTACTGTTATTCAAAATGGCGGTTCAACTTGCCAAGTTTAAAACTCTCGGTAAATATTTCTTGATACAAAAAAGGGAGGGATGTGAGTCCTTCAAAACTTGTCGACCTCCCTATTGTATTGCAACCATTTCATCGCATTTTCACGGATTTTATAATACTATTATACAGTTTATATGAAAAAACAGGGTGTCACCGGAGAGTTTTTGCTTCTTTTCGTAACTCAATGACTTCCACGATTTGATTAATTATCTCACCTTGACCGATTTATACAAGTGCAACTCCCAAATGAGATAATTCCTCATTAATTTGGCTATCTTCCTCTTCCACTTCAGAGCCGCCAGAGTCATGTCCATTTAGAGCAAGATTTTTGGATAGTTCACCAAAAGCATCCAAAAACGTTATGAAATTTTCTCTTCTACAAGGCCCACCTGAAGTAGAATCGACATAGCGACTCCTGTTGAAAAAACTTAATTAAGTACATCATTTAAATTCATATATCCTGAGCTTTCCCTGACAATTCTGGAGACTAATCGAAAACCAGCGCATAAATCTAAGATTGTGCAACTTTTTATAAACTTTTTTCATATGCCTTGAAGTTGCGTTGGTTTTGTGTTGTTTTATTCATGTATAAGGAGACGCCGTCTTATGGTGAGACATCATAACGCAATTACCCGTATCAACTCCGAATCGAAGCAATATTCTAAAACTTCCTTTATTCTCCACAGGAGGTGTGTTTGAGAGTATTGGTCCATCGCTGCTGTGCTAATGGAACGGAATATTTTGTCTGCCTCTAATATTCTAAAACTTCCTTTATTCTCCACAGGAGGTGTGTTTGAGAGTATTGGTCCATCGCTGCTGTGCTAATCGAACGGAATATTTTGTCTGCCTCTAGTTTCTTAATTTTCGTAGTTTTCGCGATAGGATTTAATCAATCTCTATTTTCCTTTCGTTATGATTTCCTCGACCTAAACTAATTTTTTTTTATAAAAAAACTGCAAGCAAGAGAAAATTACTCTAATTTGCTATTTGCTACAACATTTTCTGCATATTATTTTATATTATTAGTATTATTATTTTAAATGAAATTTTTGCTATATAATCATATACGTTTATAATGTACAATATATATTATATACATATGTATTTATGGACGTAATAATTAAACAAAATTCACTCATATTTTTGAATGATACACTTACATATATATTATTTTAGTATACATATATCTAGTGACAAGTGATAGAGCTGCAGTTTTTTCTTTTATTTTTGTATTTTGTATTTTTTTTTTTTAAACTGCAGCCGCGCAAAATTAATGTTGGACTCCTGGCTTGCAATGGCTCACCGGCAGCTAACAAAGTCGCTGGTATAGAGTTGTGCGAGGCGTGGGTACCTCAATGCAATGCAGATGTATAGTAAAAAAAATTAATCAAATGTAAATAAATCAAAAGAGTATACAAACACAAATACAAAATACATGTATAATTGTTGAAGGGAGAGGATTTGTCGGTGTTTGTTTAGGTAAACTGTTGGTGCAGGGAACATTTTTTTAAACGGATTAAAAAAAAATTAGCACAGCTTTGTAAGGATTTTGTAAAATAAGACTTTTCTGAAATATGATTGTGTAATAATAACATTGCCTTATGTTTTACAATATTACAAGCACACACACGCACACATAATATATCATAATGTATTTCAATGCACTTGTATTTGTATCCATTGAACTACACGACAACATCTGTATACTCTTCTTTGACTACGAATCTGCTTGTGCTGGGCGACACTCGAGTAGTTGATTGCGCTCGCTCCACTTGCCTCCACCTAAACACATTATTCTTTAAACATTAATTGATATACATATTTAGTAAGCCAACATTTCCCTATTTCCCCTATTTGTAATTGTATTACATATATTTGGTACAATAAATATTTGCCTGCAATTGTCTTTTTTTTTGGCGCTGTTTGCTGTATTTTTGGGTGATATCGATTTCGCAAAAAAAGAGATATTTAATTATTATTCACAAGTATAAGAAGGTTTTAGTTAAGAACTTCAAAAGATTTACTCAAAACTCTATATATACATTTATGTTTAAATACCGAGAATAATGGCTCAGCGAAGGAAAAGCTTTGGGCTACTCAAATTGCAAAGAAAAAAAATCTAACACGTGTAACCGGAGCTATAGGATAATGTGAATGAATGCCTGTCGGATATATATTAGATTCTTAGATATTAAAGATTAACACATGTGCTGAAAAGTTCCAGGTCTAACAAACAAGGCGCGGGTGTTTTCTTCAATATTACTATTATTCATCAATGTAATCTCTATCAAAACCCACACCCGCGCCGCTCTAACATTTCAATACTACTTTTGTTGAACGATTTTTTTTTTTGCCTGAAAATAGGCCTCATCCTTAGCGATAACCTATACATTTGACCTTCTTACTGGTGTGCAGTTTTTTCAGATCTGCGAATAGCTAGTATCCACTGGGTGGCACTTATAGCAAATACGGTGGATGTGGAAGTCATTCGCAGTTAAATTTATGTAGTTTACCATTTCTTTGATTAGCTTTTCACACGATGCGTTGTTAATAATGAAACACAATTTTTTCTTTGCTTTAATATTTTCCTTTTCAAGTTAGTTGATGAATATTATACCATCTCGAAAAAGCGAGACAATAGTACTTCCGGTTGATTACTATGCTTTCGGGAGCTTTGATTGAGATTCATCAGTTGCTGCCACCTCAGAAGATGACCGTTTTGATTCCGGACTGAAGTTATGAATCCGTGTTTCAACCATTGTCACGTTTCGACGCAAAAACTCAGATTTATTACGTTAAACTTCCCTAAACTCTGCTTAGAATCATTAACTCTCATGTTTTTGGCTAACAGTGAGCAAACGTGGCACCGACTTGTCAAAGGATAATGGAAAAGCCAACACTTTGTTTCGGTATCTTTACGATACCAGCTAACTCCCACAACTTCTCTTTTCCACCATTCAAAACGATAGATGTCTTGGGCCACGTTTGATGGCAGCAAACCAAAGTTTTATTATTTTTTCTGATGGAATGGAGTCCTTATAACACTTTTCAAGGAATTGCTTTGCTTTGATTTTTGAACTTATAAGTATCATGTAATTTTATGAGATTTCTTGTAATGGTCAGTACTAACTGGAAGAGCGTTAAATGCAATAAAACTAGTGTTATCTATGTGTTAGACCCGGGACTTTTCAGCATCTGCGTTATAGTTTCTTTGAAAAAAACAAAAAAAAAAACGACGTTAATTACCAATCCAATAATTTCAGCATTGTTTTATTTCCTTTGCTGAATAATTAAATCCCAAAAAAATCAAAACTTATTTTTTCATAGTTTTTTTGTTCGTATGTATTGTACAATAAATTAAAATTTTGATATCTAAGAAGTACATATTTGATGATGATGCTAATGCTAGTGTAAAAATTTATTTCAATTTCCTTTCCTTTGCATCCCCTATATCTGCGTATTAAATTAAATAGATATGTAAATAATTTTTAACAACTTAATGTTCAAATTTATTGCCTACATTTATGAACCCTTTTAATTACGTGTATGTGTCTTAAATCGTTTATTTTATTATACATACATACGAGTACATGTATATACGGGGAGCGAGCGTTCAATCGAAATTGTGTCACATTAATTTTGCTGATTGAAAAATTCCTTGCAATGGTTGCATTGGCATGCAATAAAGTTATTGTTCGTAACTTAACTGAACTTTTTTTTTTTGGTTTAAGAAGGGCATTACGGTAAATACATACTTGTATGCATATACTTATATTTTATAAAACTAATTATTGTTGCATGTCATGCTCCGCGCAGGCGATGTGTTGCCAACACATCACAGTCACGTCCTGGGCGCATCCCAACGGAAAGGCTGTTGGATTTTTCGGTCCTTGTCACTATCTCAATAGGTACTATATTTATTGTAATATATTGCGAAAATATCTGTTATTTGCCACACAAAATATACTTACTTATTTGATTCTTACATATTGAATACCTGTTTGTGAAGCTTTTACAAGTTTTTTACAGAATTACGCTGTATGCAGTGATCTGAGGTTCGAAATTATGCTTTTGAAATCCTGCGCATATTGCATTTCTAGATAAAAAAATATTTAACCATAATATCATTCGACTACTCAAGGCTTTTGATAAAATAAATGTAAAATGCAAAGAAAATACCGTTTATCAATTTTAAACTGAACTCTATTTGCTGATAGCAGAGTAAATACAATACTGTTGTAGCAGCTTTTCATATAATAAAGTTAGAAATTATTATATAACATAATATAGCTTAGACCAAAAAAAAAATTATAAAAATTAAAAAAAAAAATTCAAACAAATTAAAAAATTTAATCATATAATAAAAAATAATATGAAACAAATATTAACAATAAAGAAGTTAATGACAAGATAATAATGAAATTTTAAGTAAAAAAATAATGATAAAAGGTGAAAAAAGAATAATAATAAAAAATGATAATAAAAAATAAGGATAGAAAAATGTAAAAAATAATAAAAAGAAAATAATAATATAAAAATAAATAAAAAATAATAATAAAAAATTAAATATTATTAAAATATTAAAAAAAAAATGAAATTATTAAAAAGTTCAATTTTATTAAAATATTAAAAAATTAAATATCATTAAAATTTCAAAAAATTAAGTTTTATTAAAAATTAAAAAATAAAGAATAAAAAAGTAATAAGAGAAGTAATAAAAAAATAAAATTAAAAAAATTCAAAAAATTAATTATAAAAAAAAAATAATAAAATAACAAAAAAAAAATAATAATAAAAAAAAAAAATAAAAAAAAAAAAAAATGATATAAATAATAATAATAAAAAAAAAAATAATTAGAAAAATAAAAAAATAAATAAAAAACTAATAAAAAAAATTAATAAAAAGGAGTAAAAATATTAAAAAATAACAATAATAAAAAATTAGTAGTAAAAAAATAAATTTAAATAATAATTATAAAATAAAAATAAAACTAATAAAATAAAAATAAAAATTAAAATAATAAAATAAAATAATAAAAAAAAAAATAAAATAATAATAACAAAATTAAAATAATAATAATAAAATAGAATAAGAAAATAAAAATAAAATAATAAAATGATACTAATAAAGAAAAATAATATTAAGTAATAATAATAAAAATAATGAAGAATAATAACAATAAAGAATAATAATAGAAAAGAATAATAACAATAAAGAATAATGAATAATATTAATAATGTTTAATAATAATAAAGAATAATAATAACAAAGTAATAAAAATAAGTAATAGTAATAAAATGTTAATAAAAAATAAAAAATAATAATAATAAAAAAACTTAAAAACAAATAATAATAATAAAATAAAAATAGAAGGAAAAATTAAAAAAAATATTATAAAAACTTAAAAATAAAAAATAAAAAATAAGAAATGCAAATATATATGAACTTTTATCTTAATTAAGCTCGCTTAGTTATTTTCGCTTTTGTTGGTTCATGTTCAAAACAAAAAGAGAAAACAATAAAAAATCTATTTTATTTACCCTATTGAAGTAATGATGAATTATAAATATTTATTTAATGATGCAATCAAAATCAATACACTAATCATAGTTTTCAAGCTGACTTTTGTGCAATTTAGAATGTAGTTAAATATTTTATCGTTACATACATATATTTACACATTTAAGTATTTATTTACCAAAAAAAAAAATGTTTCATTGTAGGTATTTCAGTTCTCTTTCTATATCTTTTGAATATTTTATATTGTACACAAGAAAATGCAATGCATACTTGAAATTTTGTATTTTTAATTCAAAATGTTTTATGGTCTAATGTAAATTTAAGTGTAAATTGAATGCAATAGTATATGTAACTGTAATAATAAAGAATAAATAAATAAATGCATTAAAAAAAAACAGTTCTCTAATTTTTAGCATCATTGTGTCTTGATTGTGTCGCCTGCAATGTAAGTATGTATAATCATAAAAATCATGGGATTAAGAGACTGGTTAATAAAAACTTCCCTTTGAGATCATTTTATTGCAGGCCGCAGCTCTTTTAGGCATTGGTTGAATTCATTGAGTTCGCTGAAAAAGCAAAAAATTCGTTTTTTCATAAAATTTATTAATTTTCTTCCATGTACTTTCATTTAGATAACACTGTTTAACAATAAAAATCCACAGAATACAAGATCCGCAATGGATTTTCAAAAGTTAGCTCTAATTTCTTTTTATGGCCTCTTAAAGTTTATATGTCCCGGTATGAAAAGTGAAAAAACTGATTAAAATATATAATGGTTAAATATATATCATTTTAGGACATTGTCTCTTAGGTTAGGTTAGGTTAAACTGGTTAGTTCTAGTTAGTATCACATAGACGACATTACCACGTCCTAACTTAATTAACAATCATATTCTCTTCGTATGTATATCGTAGGGAGCGGTTTGTCTCTTTATATATTGCCGATTGAAGGTTTTGCAGGCTTTCTTGGCCAAGAAAAATTAACCGCTGTCTGACGAACGCTGGAATTCATGCGGTTTACGTGCTATGCTGTCTCCGTACATCCTCTGTATTTCCCGCACTTGTTGTCCTCTACCAGAAGTACATATATTGAAGGCATTGAACTAACGAGCGCCTACGCCTCGGTGGGAGAAAAGAACTATATAACTGAAGTTGCTTTCTGTGAGCGCTTAGAACACATCTATGAGCGTTACCCCGTTCACGACATTAAAATCGGGCGATTTTAATGCCGGACTGGAAATCTTTAGTATAATGCTCAGAAAATTTAGCTTCCACGACGAGCGATTCTTTATAGGTTGAGGATGATAGATATCGCCATGGCCGGAAGTATAGTTATCTGTAATACCAAATTCCGACAAAAATAAATCCGTCATGCTACTTGGCTGTCATCGGGTCGAAAGATTCCAAACCAGATCGACCCTGTTGTGATAGACGGAAAATATGTTTCCACTCTTCAACAGCTTAGTGGCGCGGCGTATCAAGCCCTTCATACATACATACAGCTGCAAACGAAGTTATAGGTTTTCGACAAGGTCAAAAGAAGAGCTGGTGTGATGAGGAGTGTCCTACCACAGAGGAGAGAAAAAAGACTGCTTACCTCGCAACATTGCGATCGACCGCAACACGAACGATATGGGAAAGAAACCGATACTTGCCTTATCTCGAATGGATAAAGAAGCGAGGTGAATGGATCTAGTAATGAACAAAAATTCGGCGAACTATCTCCTGTTTTCAAAATAGGCAGTCAGCGCACTTGCGCCTGGGTTCACACATTGCTGATGTTACTTCGTAAAAAGTAGGCAATTGAAAGGTTAAGTCCTCTCTTTACGGAGAAAGATAAAGCTCAACAAGCATGAGCGTAGTGTAGCAGTGTGATCGATGGCGGCGTTCGGCGAGTCGGCATTCGTACTTTCCAGGAAAAAGACTAGGCAAAAGGATTTATGGACTTTTACTTACTGGTAACGGCAAATATCTTAGACATTGAAACGATGACCTATGTGAAATATACGACGATATTGGTTCAGTGATTTAAGAGACAGCAGGTACCCTGGCTTAACCAAGCTGAAGGAAGCTGAAGAAAGCGAAGATCCTTTCTTCATTAGATAGATCAAGTGGAGAGCAACCTGGCTTCGCTTGGGTTCTCCAATTTTCGTCAAGCGGCAAAGAAAAAAAAAAAAAAGTGACACGCTTTAGTTAATATGGTTATAATCGGCATTTTAATGAAAATTTATTGTGAATTTGGTGATCTCCAAAACAGCTGTCACTTCTACACATTTTTTATTCAATTAAAAAAATTCTAACAAAATAGGCCTTTGAATAAAGCTCATTTATTTATGACCACAAACTATTACAGGCCGCATTAAACAATTCATTAAATATTTTTAATTGTGTAGCGACATTTATGAAAGATATCTAAATCTTTAATGTGCACTTGGCTTAATTTACTTTCCTTTTTGGTTAACTAGGTTTGATAAATAACTAAATGTGTCATTCATATCTTTTAGCTACGAGCATTAGAAAAATTTTGAGCTTATACTTATTGATATCTGTTTGAGCTAAACAACTTTACCGGTTTAATGAAATTCACTCAATGACTCATTGCCTACCAACAGTTTGTTGCGTTTCTTTGCATTAACAACTTTTAGTTTCGTTTTGGGCGGCAAACGCTAAAGAAGTTGTAGCGGCAAACAACGGAGCGGCTTTTGTGCGGTTTCAAGAGACTTGTTTGCTTAAAAAAGTTGTTTTTTTGGTTTTGATTTAGGCAGTAAACAAGTTCGGTTAATAAAGTGTGAGTACGTTTACCACAAAAAAAATATAGCTTAGTCATATACATCTAATATACAAATGTGTTACGAAAACAAATTTCTAGAGTACATGACATAAGAATGATGATTTAGAGTATTGCGAGAATTTCGAAGAAATCTGGAATTTTGTAATGGAACATGTGGGTTGCGATAAAAACAATTGTCTGTATACTCGTACACGTGCATATGCGTATCCAAATGAATAAATTATAATAAATACATTTGTGAATTTGTGGCGCTTTGTAACGGCGGAAGCGTTTCTTGGCCGAGCTTCTCCTCCAATTCGCGGTTTTTGTGCCTTAATATTTTTACCAAAAATTGGAGGGACCTACCTAGTTTAATCAAAGCCGCCTCCGAACGGCCGATGGATTTTTGTGAGGAGTTTTTATTTCATGTCAGAAATACACTCGGAGGGCTTGACATTCCTTGCCGGGGGGACCGCAATTAGAAAAATTATTTTTTTATAATTCTAGATGTAGCTCGAACCTGGTCCCGAACCCAGGCCTTCCGAATTGTAGTACGCGATGCTAGCGACTCGGCTACTGCGGCCGCAGTACATTTATACTATGCATTAAAATTAACATAAGAAGGCGAAAGGTAAATAATATATGTGCCAGTATAAGTATACAAATCCGGAAAAAATAAAATATTTATGATCGAAAGAACTAAAAGCAACTATTACATTTGGCATTTGCCATCCAATTCGTGTGCCTTTTTTTCAAAACAGTCACAAGTTTGAATTTTCTCATCTTTCAATCAACTATAAATCACCTAATGAAAGCTAACATCATAGAGGTTCCTGCATGACCTAATAGCCTGTAAGTCACAGTGTTCAAGACAAAATTGATGCCTAATATATAAACATTGAAAATTATCGCCCTAAAAATCCAAAAAAAAAAAAATTGACTCAGCTAATCCGCTCGTTTATAATTTCAAAAGATATGTATGTATGTATGTATATGCAGTTCATTCAAAAAAAAAATTTGAAATACAAAACAGCATTACACATTGTGAAAAAGAAAATAATGTCATTTGTCACTGATTTTTACTATTTTATTTAAAAAAAATTATTATAGAAGTGAATATGGGCTTTTTTTTGGCATCACTCACATTTCGCTTTACAATACAAAAATATTTGCTTTTGTGTTATGAATTTCAAAATATTTTAGAAAGGAACTAAATCGAACTTGTTTTTAATTAACTGGGTAGATTTTGGAAACACTAAATATTTTAAGTCGGAAAATGTAAGATTCTCATTAAAATCCCACTATTTAGTTAGTTTGCACCAAAAAATATACTCGTTCAGTTTCTTCTTTGAATAATTTATTGAAAAAAAAACTAATTTATGAGGAGTAGAACTATTAAAGAAATTCTCCTGATTGAGAAATACGTTTTAGAAAGCAATAAATTTGAGAAGAATTTCCATTTAATATATATAAGTATATATAGTAATATTCCTATAATCCATACTTTTGGAAGAGGAAATGATGGAACTGAAATGTCTTACAACTTATCACAAATATGAGTTTATTTCCGTTGAAAATTGTACAGATCGGAGCCTAATAATGTCAATGATATCTTAGCAGGTGGCTCAATTCATTACTGGGGGTTTCAACTCTATTGTTTTCGCTACGATGTCAAAAAATAACAAAATTTTTTAGATTTCGCAGGCTTGGGGAGTCTTATTATCAATTTTTTTATGCTTGTGCAAATGCCTCTGACGTGCGGTACAACTTTCAAGTGTTTTCATCATTCTCTTTGTCTGTGACAGCCACTGAAGTTGCACGTGTTTTTATGAGCACGACGATGCTCCTTTGAATAGAGATAGACCGAGGAATTTATATCAAATTTAGCGTAAAAAATGGAATTAAGTGCGTGGAATGTCAACAAAAATCTATGGTGAATGTGCTATAAGGAAAAGTTTGCGAGTGGTAAAAGTGTTTCAAAGAAGGCCGTGAAGGCTTTGAAGATGACCCCCAGCAAAAAACTGAAAGAAAAGGTTGTGAACGATCGTGGAATCACAATTAACTAGATAAGTCGCTGATAATGTTGGCAGATCAATTGGATGATGTGATCACATTTTTTCCAATGTCTTTGGTATGAAAAACAGTGGAACAAAATTTGCACCAAGTTGTTGAGTTTTTAACAAAAACAGCTGCGAACGGAATTCGTTTTGGAAATACTAAATGAAGTCAATGATTATACAGAATTACTGAAAAGTATTATGACGATTTGACGTTGAAACTAAGGCTCAATCGTCGCAGTGAAGGATTTGTGGATTGCCAAAATCGACTAATTCTCGACGAGTGCGGTCAAACGTTTAATTATGCTCACTAGTTTAAACGATCAATAAGGTGTAATACTTAAAAATTCAACACCGTTTGTGTAAAACAATCCGAAAAAAGTACGGATTTGAGGAACACAGACAGCTCATGGCTTTTGCATCATGATAATGCACCATTTCACACTTCATTGCTTGTTCGTGAATTTTTTATGCCGAAAACAATACTACAATCCCCATATTCTTCAGACATGGTTCATTGTGACTTTTTTCTATTTCCAAAAAAAAAAGGAACCTCAAAGGACCGTCGCTTCACAGATAGAGATGAAATTAAGATCGCAACATTGAAAAAAGTAAAGGCTAATTTGAGTTTAGATCGAGTTTGGGAAGTGTTTCGAAGATTGGAAGAAACGCTGGTATAAGTGCATAATCTCTCTTGTACTGTTGTAAAGACCACAACATCAACTCTCCTTATTTTTTTCACCGCCAGCATGTACCTTATATGGTTGTTGTATTTTGGCCTATCCTCGATAGTGACTATTAACCTCTTCGATTGTATTTCCGCAAAAAAATCCACTATCCGACCGGAGAGGATTTGGAACTTTAGCTTTCTCTATTTATTTGGAAACCGTTAACCGTTTGTACGGCGCAGCTTATTGTAATATTGTATATAATTTGTCTTATCAATTTAGTTTAATTAATATTTTAAATATTAAAACTTGTTTAATATTTTAATACAAAACTTTACACAAGTGTAAAATCTCTCCAAAATTTGTTTCTATTCAGCTTAATGGTATTTCAAATTTTGAAATATGTAGCAACCCTCCCCAAATATATATTTTGCTGCTACCACACATTTTCATTAATTCTGTTTTTAAACATTTTAAATACTTTAAACTCCTCTTCATTCACACATTTACCACGTAACGTTTTCTTAAATCTTTTCAGAAATGTAACTATACTATAGTATTTCTCTACTTACCAATTTTTAAGTGAAAACAGTTAAACATGTGGCAAATCTACTATGTACAGAAAAGTCTACGAAATTCTGAAATAGTAATCTATCAAAAGGAGAAATTTTTTGAGTTCTTTTGTGGTGAAAAACTTGCCGCAAATACGTTCAAAAAAATTTTTTTTTTCTGAATTTGAAATCGGTGTTGCCGTTTACCAAAGCATCGTCATCTTGTGAAAGTCATTTCATTTATACATACATGCTATATGTATACGTAGAAATATTTAATAGAATATGTATTGTTTTCCAGTTCTAAATCAAACTCAATTTTTGCGCCCCGACTTTAAAACGAAAGACTTCAGACACAAACCTGATTCAAGTAGAACGAAGTTTTGATGCCAATATGCATACAAGTACATACATGCATTATATATAAAATGTATATATTGTGGCGAAAATGCGAAGCGAATGTCAGATGAAAGAGAGAAGCCGACAACTGGCATGTTCTAAAGCGTAATTCGAGAACATTCGTTATCGAGAATGATTCGATTATTCCAGGCGGCTGGCTGCGAACAACCGAGTGGTATATAAGGGCGATACACAAGTGCAGAGAGCCAGTAAGTGATTCAGTCGTAAAGTAAACGCGTTGGTGATTACATTACAGAAAATTAATAAGAAAGAATACATTGTGAAAGTTGTAATTCAAGTAATTGTAAACAGTGAAGTGAAGAGTAATAAAAGGATATTTAATAAATCCTTTATAAAATAAGAAACTGCGAACATAGTTGGTGACTTTAATTTAACAATCCAGTGGTCGTACCCGAAAGATTTGGGAAATCATCGAGGTTGATTCAGCAAGATCGTAACAATATAATTATATATGCTTATGTAAATATGTATGTATATATTTATCGCAGCTTTATTGCATGAATTTCTTTTGGTCTTAGCTCCTCAAAGTCTTTAGAACATTTCAGATACCTGAAAAAGGGTAAATAACGAGTATGGTGTATTTGCTTCGAAAGGGAAGAGTGTGACGTAATATACAATCGTACGTTGAGACTTACTTGTGCCAGCCTGGATAAATCAGCCATTTAAAGTAGTACACAAAAGAAAAACACTTAGGCCTGACTCTTTTTATTCTAATAGCGATTACTTGATTGACGTTAACTTCAGAAAACAGGTTGACCTCTTTAATTATAGAGAAATATAGACTAATCCAAAAATTTAAACATTAAAAAATACAGCCATCATATTTTGACCTTAACTACTTTAGTAAAAACACATATATTTAATATGTATATTCTTTATTTATTTATTTTTGCTCACCTACCTACAACTTTCGGCCTTCAATTTACTACTCATTTCGTATTCAAACGCAATTGTTAAACAATAGTTTTTTGTTCACTTTGTTAAATATGAAAGTGGCCGGTGAATGGTGAGTGGTGATTATGTATGTGCTCACGCCTTCGTATTGAACTGGTTTGAGCGTATTTCAAACTAACTGCAAGTTTGGCAGTTAGGAACTGAATCAAATAAAAATAACAATTATTATATAATATTTCACCAAATTTTTTATGATTTCTTATTTTTGAAAACGAGTATGCATATTTGAAATTTAGATTCAGGTATCAC
The DNA here is from genome assembly GCA_030068015.2 of Neoceratitis asiatica. NCBI lineage: Eukaryota > Metazoa > Arthropoda > Insecta > Diptera > Tephritidae > Neoceratitis > Neoceratitis asiatica. The sequence continues at coordinate 57,903,025 of CM061524.1, read as the reverse complement.
AACTAAATCAGCTACTGGCTGCTGATTCTGAATTTTGTTTATCTTTTGTTTGTGAATATCTTGACAGCACCAATAACTTATTATAGTAATGTACCCAAGAATCATAATCATCTGTTTCACTTTTATAATTTAATTTTTTTTAAGAAATGGAATATTACATACATTTGGGTATTGATCTCAAGAGAATAATAAAAGTGGAGAATACTTTTGTTGAAGAAGCCTTGTAAAATAAATGAAGCATTTAATATATAGGATAGGAAAATCAGGGTATAAAAATTCTGTTGTTGGTGTTGTTGTTGTTGTAACTGCAGAAAAATTCCAAATATTATGCTTCGGGGAATATTGCGGGAGTGATAGCCCTTGACCGGATAAAAATCCGGGTCATTCCGGTATAAATACCCGACTGTCGCGGGAATTATTGGATTTTAGTCGCATCTTACGAGAGGCATGCCTTACTGCGGGTAAATTCTTGAACCCTAACCCGCAGGGGACAAAAATTCTATTAAACGGCATGCTTTAAGTACTCCTATTTTACAAAAATCTCCGTTGGAATTTTTGGATATTTCTAACAAAATGTTTCTTTTTTGAAAATTAATTTTTATCATTTATTACCATTATTAGCTAAGATCTTTTTTATTTTTCAAAAAGATTCATAATTTCCTAAATGTAGAACTTCTGTGGCTTATCGGCAAAAAGCTTGCTCAAATGCTTTTCAGTGGTTCTTTGGTCAGCCAATTTTTTACCTTCAAGTCAGATTTTTAAGGATTTAAATGACTGGTAGCCAGGTGACTATATGGTGGGAGTTTATCAAAATTTCTCAACCAAAGTCAGTCAATTTTCGTCCCGTCATCAATTTTTTAGTGGTGTGGCGATGGCATGAGAAAACACAACACCTTTTCTAATGAAGAATTTTAAACGTTTTTTAAGATGAGATTGCTATACGCTGCGGTCTTATTGTTGACAGTAAAGGCTTCCTGTGAGCTGGGAGGATAAGAATACGCCCACGGCATTGGATTTTCCAGTTGTATAAGGCGGTTAAGATCCTGATTAACTTTCCAGAATCGCATGGAAGTTTTAATGGTAGTCGTTTCGGCTACAAAGTCCGACCCAGGACTTAAATACGGTACCATGGGAAACAGGAACCCTCGGAACTTGCTCTGACCTGTTTGATACGGGTAAGTCCCCTCGGGGAGTATCGTGGTGGCTGCGGTTTGAAAAGGTACCTGACCCGTAGAAAGTCCTCTGCCAAGGTGGTAATGAGTTAATGCCGAGTTACCAATTGGTACCACGGTGCAGGCATTGTGCGAGCTAATGCTAGCATAAGTCTTGTTTGTAAGCGCATGGTTTTCCGGCTTTGTGCGGACTTGTGCTGTGATTTCGCGGCCTATGTTTGACATTAATTATTCTTGCTCAATGTTTTTATTGGTGGGGTGCTAATAGCGTCGCAAAACTGATTACTTGTATAATGGTGTAACGTGAGGTTAGGCCGCCGACGGTAGCTACTCACGAAAAACATATCGTATGTCGTTGACAGTAAAGCTCAGATTTGAACGCTTTGCCTGGTAACAGCTCATAATAAACAATTCCATTACAATCCCACCACACACTCAGCATCACCTATTTTGGCGTCAATTCAGGTTTTAAAGACTTTTGTGAAGGGTCAATGGCCTTTGACCATGACTTTTTGCGTTTTATACTCTCGTATGCAACCCTTTTTCCATCTCTCGTGTTCATCGTTTCAGAAATGGTTAGATTTTGCGGCGTTTCCAAAGTGCTTTATTAAGCTTCCTTCAATAGCCAACGTTTTTATAAATGGTTCCTAACTGTCACGCGAGTGATGCCTAATGCCTCGGCATGGTGGTATTGCTTCAGCAATTGCTGAATTTCATTGAATTTCTGAGTGATTGGCTGATCAGAGCGGAAGTTTCACTTATTTCCAAATCAAAATAACTTTTCAAACGAGTGATAATTTACAAAACTCTATTCAAAAAAACATTGCTTAAAATGTCAGCTTTCAAACACGTGTTAGTTTGGCACAATCGAATGGGTGTTGACCGAAACAAGAATATCAACTCCATTTAGTGATAAAAATCGCAGACTCTCTTTTCGTATTTATATATATTTATTTTTCTCATTATATTCAGCAGCTTACTAAATGTTATTCGCTATGTTTGCTTTGTTATCCATTCATTTGGCGAGAAATACATTAATAATTAATCGCAGAACTAAATTTATTGTATATGCTATATTAACATAATTATTATCGGACTCCGTCTGAACTTAATTCCCATTTATTTGTTATGATCCAATATTAAATAAATATTAAATAAACTTGTTAAATTAATAACTAATTTTCCCAACCTACTTGTTTCCTTAGCACAACGAATTGCTGTCAGTGCTTAGATGCTAATTATTAACGTTAATCAAACACCTGTCTCACAATTCACTGACAATTGTTTGAATAAATTTAACTGCGAAGGAAAATATTACAATTAAAGCCATCAATTATTTTTTTGAGTTAAACACTTTAAATATATATTGTTTGCGTTGAAACAATTGGTGAAATAATATCACAATATGGCAATACTTCTGAGCACGTGCATGATTTTATTCCTCATCGCGTTGGCTCAATGTAAGGACAATTTGCGCGTTGCTTATGAATGGAAAGAGATGGATTTCAAATACGAGAATGCGGAGGCTCGGTGGATCGCTATTGAAAATCACGAATTTCGGCCGGATAATGTAATACCTTTTGGATTGGAGAAATATAGGTCACGCATGTATATTGCTTTGCCGCGATGGAAAAATGGTGTACCAGCATCGTTAGCTTATTTTGATATTGATGGTGAGTTTTGTCCTCAAATCTACTGTAAAATATTATTTTATATATTAGAATTTTATATAGCGGAATATTTGGAAGTATCGGTTGGTTGGGAAAAATGCAATACTTCCAAATTCCTTTAAGGCATTTAGATGTATTATACATACATATATCTCACACGCCACCCAAAAAACTTCGTAAATTCATTAATTTTATTAGAAGTGCCTTCCATTAGCTATTATTTGCATTAGTCAATCGAGCGCAATCGGACAACAACCGATCCTATATTTAACTTTGTACTTTCGAAATCTTTGGTATATTTATATTAAGTGTATATAGTAGATCTTACTTAATCCCATTATGATGGCCCATAGCTAATCTGTTCTCAGCTTTCTTTCTGCTCATCGTGTCTCCTGCTTTTGCAGCATCTACTGAAAAAAGCTTTCTGCCTTTCTGAATACCATCCTAAAAGGCCATGAGCTGTCGGGATCACAATCACCCTTGAAATGCTTTCCTATTACAGAGAATATAAATTTTCTGGTCCCATATCGGCCAAATTCGTTTGACTTGCGTCACACAAATTTTATTCCTTAAATCTGAGTTAGCATGGCGCGAAGCATATCGAAACATTTTTTATCCGAAAGAATCTTCTTGTCTGCAAAGCTGTTTATGAGGACTCATGCCCTCTATTTGTTCCAATAGGGAAGAAAATATCAAAATGTTGGAATAATTAAGTATCTTAGGAAAATTTACGAAAATATTTTTAGCGTAGTCAAAAGAACAGGTTTCTGGAAATCTTATAAAGCAGTCCTGAAATCTTTCAAAAAAGCTGTACGGAGAAGGGAAAAATAATCTTGGAAAACCTTCTGCAGTGACATAGGTGGAAGCTCAGAATGAAGCAGACAAAGGAACGTTCTCTCCAAGAGCTCTACTTTCCCAAACTTTATCAAAGTTGTAAAAAAATGCATAGGCGATAAGTTTAGTTAAAAATGGCTGACGTTGATGTTGATGTGCTCTCCGCCATACCAGTTATTGGTGACAAAATGGAAATAAATTTCGCCTTACTTACTTGCTGAAACTTCTAGTCGCACTCTGTTTCTCACAAGAAATTAGGTGAAAGGCCTGGTATGGGCAAGAGGGCAAGCAATGTAAGGTCAGCGGTTATTTCGTTGTAGATATCAGACTTTGGTGAGAAGACCTCTGCGTTGGATGTTGTGAAGAAACACCTGCATCAAAATAGTTAAACGCGCTATGTGTAGCTAGTTTTAATTAACTTACAACAGCAAATATGGTGATATGTGAGAGTAGTTGAAACTCGAATTATAAGAATCGTGTTATCTTAATTCAGTAAAAGTTCCATATTAAATAAAAAATATTACAAATGCTACTATAAAGAAGCCAGATGCTGAATGGAGTGCATCTTGCTACAAAATGCTTTCCGAGATGTTTTAAAGACCACAACCTGATCCCGCATAGGTAAAGCGGGTCTGTCTCTGCTATCAGCGCTAAATGGAATTTTTCCCGCTGAACTTCAGAAACATCTAATCCCTTTACTATGTAAAATCTAGAAAGCTTGTCTGCGTACATTCTCCGTACATGGCTCACGTCTTAAGTAGTCTTCATTCATAAAATGATAATGAGCATCTGAAAATACACGGCAAATGAGTTAGCGAGAGGAAAGACCTTCCAACCACAATAAACCATGTAAATCATCGAGCAATGTAGCCAGATAGAGTTGGTTCTCCAGTAGCACCACGGCAGGTGTAATAAAGGGTCACTATTTAATGGAGCAAAAGTCATGATTTAATGATTTTTCTCACTTCTGTAGGGACTAAGAAGAGGTGAAGTCTGTTGAACACTCCATCTGTCACTTGACAACCGCTCGAAACAAGTTCTTCGGAAAACACTTTTTCGCTATCTCGTTGATTTTATAAGGCACATCAAATGGTTTTAGAATTTGAGAAAAAGGTGCTGGGAAACTTACAGCGCTATCACAATGAGCTTAGTGAGTTTATCCAATAGCCGCATAAACTCAACTCAACTCAATCCACTTATTTAAGAGTATTCGATTTTAGATCTTTTATTGCTGTCTGACTATCATTGGACATGAAGATGTCGCTTTCGGTTCCAATCCAAGCCTCTCCAATCTTTCACAGGAGTGGCTTGTCACAGGAGTGGCTTAAAATCAATGTAATACTCATTAACTGTATAACTTTGTGGTAAGAACTTCTGGTGGATTATGCCATGATGAGTAAAGATATATCAGGTCAATTGAAAAGTCCCCGGCCTACCGTAGTAAAATACATTTTTAATCCAACATAGTTCCCTTCAAGGGTGTTACACTGATTATAGCGACCCTCCAACTTTTCGACAGCATTTTTGTTATACGATTTGTCCGTAGATTTCGGCGATCACCTCTTCATTTGATGAAAATTTCCACCCAGCAAGCATGCTTTTAAGATCTGAGAACAGGAAATAGTCGTTGCGGAAGCAATTTGAAGCCCACTACCTACTGTTTATTCTAAGCCGCCTCCGAACGGCCGTTTGATTTTTATGAGGAGCTTTTATTTCATGTCAGATGTCCCTGATAAGGGGCGACCATAATTAGAAAAATTTCTTTTGCTTTTAATTTTGGATGTTGTCGAACCTGGACTCGATCCCAGGTCTTCCAAATTGTAGTACGCAATGCTGACTACTTGGCTATTGTGTTCGCGGCATTTTTGGCACTTTCATCCTACACGCTTCATGCCGAAACTTCTCTGACAGTTAATTGTATCCACTCTCTCGACCTCGAGCCAAAAGCTATTGATGTGTTAGGTGAGCGTCATCACTATTATCTTCTCAACCTTCTACGAAAAGCTTATACCACTTGGCCAATATTTTTGACGAAAATTGTCAAACATGCAGAACATTTCCAACTTTTATGCCTCTCAGAAACGAAATAAACATGCTTTACAGGTGTAACTATAAATATATGTTCGAGACGAGCAAACTATTGAATCTTCCTCTATCTATTCCAGCATATACATATCTGCAATATTTTATATAAGTTATTGTAACATATTTCTAAGGATTTGTCTTAGCTAAATTAAGTGTATTTTTTAGATTAGGACAATGTACTTCTAAGTATAAACTAATTAAAAATATTAATAACTAATTAATAACTTTTACTTTTGCCAGATAAATCTACAAAATCACCAATACTTACACCTTTCCCGAGTTGGCAGGCACATAATCTTGCCGAACCGGACCCAGAGCTTGTTTCACCTTTTCGCATTCGTGCTGATCGCTGCGGTCGTCTTTGGGTACTCGACTCACGTATTGCAGGCGTTTTAGAGAATACGACACTCTTTGGACCCGCTCAACTGCTGGTTTACGATTTGCATAATGATGATCTCTTGCGTCGTTACAAATTTCCTACTGGCCATATAAAACAAGGCTCCTTCTTTGCTAATTTGGCTATAGAAGACACCGATTGTGAGAATAGTTTTGCATACGCCGCTGATTTAGGTGCACCCGGTTTGGTTGTATACTCATGGAGCCAGGATGATTCCTGGCGTATACAGCATAATTTCTTCCATCCCGATCCGCTGGCAGGAAACTATAGTATAGGTGGTATCGAATTTCAATGGGATGATGGCTTATATGGTCTGGCACTATCGAAAGCGCATCCAGATGGCTTTGCCACACTCTACTTCCATCCACTAACTTCAACAACTGAATTTGCAGTTAACACGCGTCTACTGAGAAACAAAACTTTAGCCACCTCTGGTGAAATCTACCATGATTTTAAAGTATTGGGAACAAGAGGTCCAAACGGACAATCGGGCGCTGAGTTTGTCGATCCACGTACTGAAGTGCTATTTTATACACTACCCAATGTAAATGCTTTGGATTGTTGGAGCACAACGAATGCGGAATATTCTAGCAGTTCTCAAGGTCGCATTTACTCTAGTGCGCAGGAGTTAGTATTCCCCACTGAAGTAAAAGTCGATGCGGAGGATAGATTGTGGGTGCTTTCAAATAAATTGCAAGAATTCATTTATGATGAGCTCTATCCGGGCAGTGTTAATTATCGCATATTGACAGCAAATGTGGTGGATGCAATTGAAGATACAGTGTGTGATACGAAAATGAAACCTCTGCCAGAAATAGTCGAAAATGAATTGGATAAGATATTGGATACCGTGGTAAATACAACGAATGTAATCGCCACTGGCGGTGTGGCATCGAGGAACTTAAGTATAATTTTATTGATAACGGTAGTTTTATTGAGTTTAAGTTAAGTAAATATGTATTTGTACAACGGTATACGCATAAATATTTACGTGTAGCGAAAATAATGTATTGTATCTATAAGCTAACTGTATTTATGAGCATAAAAGTAAAATTTTGAAGAAATAAGATAAACGCATTAAGGTTTATGCTGTAGCCAAGAAAAAGAAGAATAAATAAACCAATCTCAATAGTTTTTACTTAAAAATTGTTTTAAAACTTTTTATTTTTAATTTTTGCTACTCTGAAACAGTTTAATTATTAAGCTATATAAAATCTTTATCATTGTGTTAAGCTTATTTTACCGAGTCTATCCGGTATAAGTATTAGAGAAAATACCTGTTATTAGTAAAGAAGTGAATTCTTAACTTATAGCTGCTATTTCACAGTAGAAATTATAAAATGAGGTAGAAAGATATATAAGGAATTTGATGTTTCTAAAAAATATTTTTTTTAAAATAAACTAATGACTTTCATAAATGATTTACATAAAACTATGTCCGTTTGTATTATTTTCTTCTTTGGCGTAGGCACCGCTTACACGGTTATAGCCTCGTCAACAATTGCGCGCCACTCCTTTCTTCTCTTTGCTGTTTGGCGCCAGTTAGAAATACCAAGTTATACCAGGTCGCTCTTCACCGACATGACCTAGCCAGCGTAGCCGCTGTCTCTTGATTCGCTGAACTATGTTAATGTCGTCGTATAGCTCGTACAGCTCATCGTTCCATCGTCTGCAGTATTCGCCGTTGCCAACGCGCAAAGGACCATAAATCTTTCGCAAAACTTTTCTCTCGAAAACTCCTAAAGCCGACTCAACGGATGTAGACATCGTCCAGGCTTCTGCACCATATGTCGTCGAGAGAGGACTTTACTTTTCAATTGCCTACTCAGCCCAAATTAGCACCTGTTGGCAAGAGTGATTCTGCGTTGGATTTCAAGGCTGACATTGTTGGTGTTGTTAATATGCTGGTTCCCAGATAGACGAAATTATCTACGACTTCGAGGTTGTGAGTGTCAACAGGCTTTAGTCTTTCACACAATATGCTAGATAGGACCTTATATGCGATATTATGGAGACTTATCCCAAGATAATTGGCGCAGACCGTGGGGTCTCCCTTTTTTTGCAAAGCACACTTAGGTTCCATTGGTCAGGCATGCTTTCATCCGACCATATTCTGCAAATAAGCTGATGAATGCTCCTTGTCAGCTCTTCGCCGCCGTATTTGAATAGTTCTGCCGGTAAGCGGCTCCTGCCGCTTTGTTTTTTTTTTAAGCGGACAATCGCTATTCGAACTTCTTCATAGTCGGGTGATGGCACTTCTATACCATTTCACTGCCATTGAGCAGGTTGGAGAAGTGTTCCCTCCAAACACTAAGTATACTCTGGACATCTGTCACCAGATTTCCTCCATGGTCACTACACGAGTTTGCTCCGGTCTTGAAACCTTCTGTAAGTCGCCGCATCTTCTCATAGAATTTTCGAGCATTTCTCAGCATATGTCTGCTAAAAATGGTAGTGAAATTATATATCGTTTAATACGCAAACGCGGTGGCAACATAGGCCGAGCTTTCGTTTAAAAGCTTCACTAGCTACTTAAACTCTTCTTTTTTTCCTTCATCCTTTCTTCACTTCAATTTAAATTCAAAATTAAAATAAATGTTAGTTTTGGCCACACCGAATTTTACAGAATCACCATTGTGGTAAGTTTCCGAAAAAATTTCAAATAAACATATTGTTACCTGTTTTTCCTAAACGAGGACTGAAATAATAGTGGAGTAAATAATGTTCAAGATCGCACCGGTAATTCACAATTGAAGGTTTCCAATTCCTTTAATTTCTGTACTGGAACAGCTCGAAGGACCAGTAGTTATCTCAGTGAACAGATGCCGCTGATATCCGCTAAAGGAATTAAAAAAAAACGCAAAATTTCTGCAAACGCTTAGAATAACGTATAACAGTGTAATGGCAAAACAGAATAATAAAGAAAACAAGACAAAGTTGGCTGAGCCTTTCACGTGTTGGGCTGCCATATCGTTTTAGAATTAAACATATATTTAAAGATATGCTTAAAAAATAATTATTCATGCATTTACAATGAAAAAATATTGGACTTATTATGATATATAGATATTTTACCATGCAAGGACAAGTTTTGTATGCGACTTACAGGCAAGATTTTCTTATATACACATGAATAGAAATTTAGTGCATTTCCTCGATTTTGATGATATAGTATTTAAACAATCACATAAATGTAATACACATATAAAATTATAAATGTCTGGTCAGGTTTAATATTTTGAAAAGGACCCTTCAAATAACAACATCACATAAATAACAGAGTTCCATGCATCCTGTTCTACCACTTAAATTTTATCGATTTTCCAATAGTCTTTAACTATTTGTTGATTCGATTTAGATTACTTTGGACTGGTCTCTTGACAAATGGGAATTATTCATGTAATAATTAATTTTTCAGTTTTTCGCTTGAGGTCGTTATCTTGTATACAAACACAAAAGTTCACACCAATGTGTATCAATTTTATACTTAAGTATATCGAGTGTATTTCTAACATGAAAAACGGCTCTCGAAAAAAAACCAATAAACCATCCGCAGGCGGCTTGGTATAAACTGTAGGTCCATACATTTGTTAGAAAAACATTAAGACGCACATCACGAATTTAAGGAGTAGCTCGGATGAGAATCGCTTCAACGGTTAGACAACGCGAATTATATTTATATACGTATATCAAGATCGACCGAAAATTGGTCCAGCGATTGTAATAGATAGAATTATAAATATGTGTATCAATAAATATAAAATATATGTATTAATATAAGTAAGTTTGTTTATATCTTAAACAGCAGTCCAACACAACAAAACGAAAAAGATTTACCCGTATCCTAATTTTTCTTCTTTTTTTCTAGTGGGCTGGAATCTTTGTTTTTTGTTTTGGGGTAGGATGTTACGTTTTTACTTAGTTCGATATAAAATATAATTTTATAAAAACTTCGCCTTCGTCTTATCCAAAAATCTCAGTATTATCTCAGAAGAGGTCCTTAGAAGCAGGGTAGTAGTGGACAATGTGACTGTAGGGAAGCTACTGCATATATACTGAGTTCCCATTCACAAAAGCATTGTGGGGAACGAAATATGTGACGACACGCGGCCAGAATAGACATTTGTAGCAGTGACAACTGCAGTAAGTGTGGGAAGGCAGGCATGAGTGAGGCGACACTTTCTGTGTTTCTATGCGTCTTTAGCTAGAACACGTCTTAGATATCTAGGAGCTTTGCTCTTAAACTTCGCGAAAAGTTTTGATGTCCTACGGCACCACTACTTTGCTTCATATTAAACTGGAGGACCTGTTACATAAGACTACATCGCCTAAACTTCGCTCATTCTTGTGCAAAAAGATTTGAAAGAAATCGCTTTTTTTTCTCTAATGAAAATTTCATCGTCAAGATGAGTTGTTTGGCGATGAAGTGCCTTATAAATCTAATTTGGTTTTGAAAAAATTTGAATTTGTCTAGTTATCTTGAATAATTTGCTATTTTTAAAGTTATCACTTGATTTTTATCTCTTTGGGAAGATCCAAAATAATTTTGTGTTTTTTTAAACGGATTGTTGGCTATTTTAATGTTACTCGCATCAAAAATGGTCGTTTTAAAACGATTTCGGCTACATTTTTCTCATTAAAAGTGATGACAATATTTCAATTTTAGTTCTAATTACACTAAATTCATGCCATGGCTCTGTATATTTTCTTTTATAAATAGGAAAGTTTCAGAAGTAGTAGGTATGCATATATGAAGCTGTCAAAATTTATACCGATGTGACCAGGAACTGAGCAGGTGTAACTTCTATTGGAATCCTCTATTTCAGGGACCATATTTCTGGCTCCGATGAAAGGAGAAGACGGGCCAAATGACATCATTATTGCTAAATTCAATACTAATTAAACCATTTGTTGCTCTTTATATCTCTTTAAAAAATTTAGAGAGGCTTTTCAAAGTTAATAAAAGACAAACATCACACTTTCCGTTTACTGGATTTTTTACTGATTGAATCTAATTTTATAAAAAAAGTAAGAATTCAACAGAAGAGTATTTAAAACTAAAATTTTTAGTTTGATTAAAAATGAAAATATATTATAAATGAAAGTGTCACTGATCAGGAAGAGCGAATTTAACTAGACCAGAATGGTACCGTTTATTTCTAAAAGTAATTTTAATTACACTTGGCTCATAAAATGTAACAAATTAATATAAAGTTCAAACACTTACCGCGGTATATTCTTCCACTTTCCTGGCTGATCACTGACTGATGAAAGGGGTGCAATGCATGAATATATACGCACTTTTGCAAACAGTTATACAAATTGCACTTACCGTACATTAATCCAGTCAGCCGAGAAAATGGAAATATCATACCGTGGTTTACAAACAACAAATTAGGCGAAACGGTAATATAATTATACATAAATAAGAAGTTGAAGAAATACACAAAGAGCACGTAAAAAAATTTGCGAACAAAGAGAAACATAAATAAATAACCGAATTGTACATAAATAACCGAAAGTTTCGAAATTTTTCAGAATCAAACGAACTATGTTTTTTTGTTAAGCCGAGAGCAATATTTCTTTCAATTACAACGAGAAATTATATTTATATTCGTGTATTAAATATTATTATCTTCAGTGAGTGGACGTGAAGCTTTAATTCAGCTACTCCAAAGTTTTCGATGTAGAGATTCGAAGAAGTATTCTATTGATATCTAGTCACAAGTGATGTAACTTGAAATCTCAAATGATCAAATTTTGTTTACGTTTATTTATGAAACAAAAAAACTATCAGGATTTAACATATAATGATCATATACAAAAGAGATTATCTTGTGTGCTAAATAATATATTATATAATAAGTTATATATGCGATAATAGCACCGCCACACAAAATAATAAAAGTGGCGTTAAACTAGAATTTTGAATCTAAAGTGTACTTAGACCATAAGACGTTTCTTATGAGATCCAAATTAAAGAATCCTCTACTGAAAAAGAAAAAAAAGTTCGTCATGTGTTATGAGCAACATTTAGTAAACAAGGAAAAATATATAATAATAACTCATACGACATGGTTATCTTGTTAGTTTTAAGTTAAGAATTGTTAAATTTAAACCTAATAAAAAACGGCTTTTGGTCTAAAATTAGTTACAGAATATAATTTTTTTTAGTTTATCTCAAATACTTTAAAATTTTACACATTTTTCCTTATCTTTGGATATGGTAGATATATTAAGAGTAGTATCCGTTGTATTACTACTTTGGGACTGTCGTTCTGCTTCATCTTGTAGCCGTTTCTCTTGTTTTAACTGCTTTTTAATCAAGCCACCACAGAAAAATAAAGTTAGCTGTAAATGGTGGGTAGATTTGTTTAAGAATTAGTGTAAATACATTGTTTATAGACTCTACAATATACTAACATGTTCCAAAATGCCAATCAGTCCGAGCACAGAGAGACCCAACAGGAAACCCAATGATCCACCAATATCAGCAATGAATTGTGTAGTGTCATAGCTGGGACGCTCCTCAACCATCTATAAACAAAAGTCTTCGAGTAAATAAGTGTGTACATGAACTTATATCACATTAGAACGAGTGATGAAAAAAAATTAAGATTTTGAAAAGGAAAAAATTGTCTTTTTTCGTATAACTTCTTTATACGATATTCATTTTTATGTATGAAATATATTTAATACCAAATATAATTCATTAAACTATTATGGAATTACTCAGATTTAAAGCTAGCTTGAAACAGCACTCTTTGTTCGTATGTATACTAAAATTAAAATTTCCTGAGACGATCTAATGTACATACATACAATATACAATTGAAAAATTATTGATAGTTACCGATACTAATTTTGTTGAGTAATATATCCATAGCTGTGTGTATCTCTGTCTTGAATGAAGTGTTTTTCGACTTTGTATAAATGTTGAATAAATGCGTGCCTCGCAGGGACGTGTACAATGGTAGTCTATATCTTCTTCACTATCATAGTAACTGAAAATGCAATACAAACAAATTATTATACTAAAATTCTAAACCTTATACATTAAAAGAAGCATCATATATATATTCTATGTATGTAGTTTACTTACACTCCATAATTTTTGATTAAATTTCGCATTGACTTATTATTCGTGCATGGTTTCTGCGGGACACCTTTCATCCATGGGCCAGTGCAATTGCTTGTGGAGACCAAATGTTCGTATACAATCAACTCGGTGCACTACAAATATATTGTAATTTTGTATTATATTTATTAAAGCTAAAGTAAAAAATTATTTTCAGCAATAATCCTATTAATCTGAATGATGAAAGAGTTGAAACCAAAAAAAAAAAACCTCAAAAAAATGTTTAGGATAAAATCTAACTAAGCATAACTTGCCATTGTCGAGATAAAAGAAGAAAAAAGGTTCATTAAAAGCTAAATATACATCAGGACCTGTTTTCTTGCTTACTGATGGTGACATTTCCACGTTAATGATCCCTCGTATCTTCCCAGATGCTCAAACCATTAAGTGGGTTTTATAAAACTCATAGCATGTCTGAATGATAATAATTCTGCAAGGTACTCGGGACGGCTGCTTTAGTCAAGCGGCTAGCAGTGCGTACTATTATGCGGAGAGCCATATTTTCGACCAAGGCCAGACCAAAATTATTCTAACTACGGTCCACTTTTTGCAGGGAATGCCAACCCCTACGACCACATGAGCTGACATGAAATAAAGGCTTCTCATAAAAAGTCCATCAGCTTAACTGTGGATCAATCCCTTTGTTGGAAAAATATCAGAACGCATATCAAAAATTGGGAGAGGTACTCAGCGAAAAAAACGTTTTAACGGTTATAGTACGCCAACCATATACTTGTACATATCTATTTAAATATAGTCGAGGAGGCGATGAGAGCTGGGGTGTGGCAGATGTATTGTTGTGGCAAATCTCCTCATTTATGCGACAGAAATTTTACAGTGACCTGTAATTATTATGGTTGCAGGGTCACTTAATAAGGATCAATGACCATTTCTGTACTTGTACTAATGATAAAGATCGATCTTACCATTGGCTTTGTCAAGGATATAACTGTGCCCATGTCTTGTGGTTGTTGGTTTGACTCCGCTTTCAGATAGCTCGTCGACCGTAAAGCTGTCGGTTATGCCATTGTGTACGGCGATTTAAACCACTGGCGTTTCTAATCATGAGCTTGCAATGCCTTCTTGCATCTTATTTTTAATTTAGACTTTGTGAAAACAAAAACTATTTCTTCGAATACCTAGCGTCGAAAGCATACACGATTGAAGAAAAAACCAAGAAAAAACACCCCTAAATAGGCATCATCTTGATTTCTCCAGTATTTAGTACTTCACCATCAGATTACCAATAGATGATCCAACAAAATGGCTAATAGACCGAACAATCAAGCGAAGGCTCATGGGTTTGAACTTTTTATTATGTGAAACTAATTAAAAAAGAATAATAAAAAAGTTTATAAAGCTAGACAAGGCAACTGTAATCTGAGCGCAATTATTTTTTTTTATAAATGTTTCATACAGTATTGAAAATACCTTCATGTCACTGTATTTTGGTGTGGAAGTGCATAGTTCCTCTCTGGAGTTAATATTTTTGAATTGTTGACTTTGTAATTTAATTTCGATTTCCTCATCAATTTCTGCAAATATATATTCTGTACGCGCAGAACCTTTTACATTGAGCTCTACATATTAAGTAAATAAAAATCATTTATGTTATTTCTAATAAAAGATACATTTATATATGTATATGAATTCCACATGTTTTAAAATTGAATTGTCATCTGTTAATAAAAGAATTAGATTGATTTACCAGTAAAATCATGTCGATAATCGTGTATATAAATATGCCATCCCGGATTTTCTTCCATCATATCCGTATTCGCACCCGAATCGATGTGATGTGTAAGCATCAGTGAGTAACCAGTAGTCCTTGTCGTACGTTTCAACTTCACTTTAGGCTTGAGAGTATAACAGCGTCCCATGTAGAAATTTAAGCGGCTCGTTATTTCTAAATCTAAAGTTACATTTGTAAATGAAATGTAGATGATTTTGAAATGATTTTAGCACAATATTTTCTTCGTTTATACTTACTGTCTGCCAACCCATCGAGGCCATACTGCTCGCCGAGAAATGTTTCTTCAAAGTCGAATGTTGAATTTTGGAAGAATTCATCAAACTCTAATTCATCGAAAGGGTAGTTATTCCAACAAGTTACGTATTTTGGATGTGGACACTCCCCTCTGGATAGATGCTATGAGAATAGTTTTTACATATATATAGAATGTATAGAAAATTTTATGAAAGTTTCAGTATTTTAGTCAGTATTGTAATTTTCTTATAGTTTCAAAGTTTTTTACTAGAGGTCTGTCCAAATCAAATTATATAAATTTTTGTTTACTACATTCTTTCAGAGCATTTTATATTATTTATTGGTATTATGCTCTCCTATCGTTATGGAAGGCGACTTTAAGATAAAAGGTGAGGAGGTATTAGAGATCTTTTTCTCACGAAATTGTACAAATTTGGCGCATGGTGAATATTCTGTCAATGATGGATTTGTTAAGCATGAAGTCACATGATAAGAAGCAATAAGTTCGTAGATGGATGGCTCTAATATTAATTAAAAATACGCTAGATAAGATATTGATAAGATATTGAGCAATATACGATATTGAGCAAACTTATCCAGACCAGTTTTATGTTTACACGTTTTGTGGATTGGTACAGAGTACAGATAACTTCCGCTCTGATGTATGCCCTTCAGGTGTTTCCAACCTTATTTCAATAGCTCAACTGGTAGACTATTCCAAATAAAATACTTAAAATAATGAAATATTTTAAAGATATTTTGAAGTTGAAGCTGGAAAAATAGATTCTGGGAGCAAGACGATATGACGGCATGCACAAGTCCAATGAAAGTTTCATAATAGTGTAACGTTTTTGGTTGCTACCTCGATGATTTCCCAAATCCTTCGAGTCTGATCACTAGATTGCTAAGTAAAACTTCCAAGATTTGTTCGTTTGGCCTCTTAACCGTCCGGAATTTATTTGGACAGTAATTACAATTTTTTTACTATAGCCAATGGCTTATTTTACAAATCTTTTTAATCTTTTTTTCTTCACGCTTAGTTCACACTAGTACTGAGTCTTAACTTAATTGTCCGCAAATAGCTGCTGCCGCTCCTTTTATACCTAGCGATGGTCCAACATTCTGTTCACAAGATCAAGAATACGCTGATTATTCGTTTGCCTGCGGTGGCTGCAGCTGCTCTGTTTATCCTTAACGACGTGGAATTTCCTTTACACTGTGTACCCTTTTGTTTGTCCTTGGTACGGGTAATTTGCATTATACGGCCGCTTCTTTTTTTCTGTCCTTTTCGGGGAATTGCCCTTACATTGTCAACCCTTTGGTTCGTCCTTTTTACGGGTAATTTGCATTATACGGCCGCTTCTTTATTTTCGGTCCATTTCGGGGAATTGCCTTTACACTGCTACTCATTCAATCTGTTCTTCGTATTTGGGATGTCACAATAGTTTTATTATGCATGTTAAATTGCCACTTTTCAGAAAAAAAATAAACAGGTGGTTGGTAAAATAAACCTAAACATGCATTGGACAGTGGTGCTGACAAGTACACCGGCACAAAAATGAATATGAGGATGTTTTAGTTAGTTTGCACTGTAAGCCCTTAAATATCGAGTCAATTGCATAAATAGTCAAAATTGAATGCTTCGAAAAAAAATATTTTACATATTTAAAAAACATTATTTTCATGTTTTTCAAAATGTTGAATACTAATTTTAAGCGGCATTTTTCCCTTGATTTAAATTTAAGAATTCTTAACTTACAAATAAAAGGTTTGCCATGTCGTACGAGCAACATTAGTTAACATAAGAGGGGGAAGGAAAAATTTTGCTCATACGAAATGTTTAATTTTTCAGCTAAGAATTCTCAATTCCAAAGAACTTAGATGAAAAGCTTTCAATCAGGATAACAGCCTATTTCTGTGCATATATTGATTGAATAATGAAGATTTATTTATTTAAGGGTGTTGGTTAAACGATTCAATTTAAGCGTGCTGGTAATGACATTGCAAGCAGCCAGTTTAAAATTAACATTAACAATAAATTTGTGCAGTTTTAACATTTCGTTAAGTTTTCAAATTAACAAAACGAAATGGTCGGTTCGTTAGTAGGGCTTCTCTGTATTAGGCATTTTAGATTCAAAATTCGCAATTTCGCAAAAAAGCATTATTATCCAAAAATTCCTTATGGATTTTCATGAGAAGCCTTTTATATAGTTTCAGAAATACCCGCACAGATTTTGACATTCTTTGCTGCGTGTAGAAATAATTTTAAATCTTCGTGCTTTGTGTAAATAGGCAATGTTTTTAACAATAATTTCCGTCTCGTAGCGCACACAGCAATTCACTCGGCTAGATATTATAAAAGCAAAGACAGCGTGTGGGGAATATATTTTACTGCTATTGCCAAGGAATAAGAGAAAACCAAACTTTATGGATTAGGTAACGCTATAGTAGGCGAATGAAAATCCTCAATACAGGTGGAAATTAAACCAAATTTTTTAAGTAATTAAACAGAAAAGGTAAATGCCACAGTTTCACCAATTCTTACAAGCACACAACTTGATAAATCCTTTAATTAAGATTTTAAAATTTGGAAAAAGTACACACTGGCTGATCCGTTATTCAACAAATCAGATTAAATCGATATGTAGATGTTGTAGAGCAGATGTCTTCAGCCATATAATTGAAAACGGTATGAAAAATTATTGTGTTCTAGGACAAGCAACAAAATTCGGCTGGATATTATCTGGAATAATAAAAGAAAACACTTATAGCAGCAGTAACTAATTTGGAATGATTTTGGATATTGAAAGAAATAGCAGCCGATCAAGGTGAACAAAGAAGTCACCAAGCCGTAATATTACCCGTAGAAGAATAACTATATTTCAGAAATATAATCATTCTCGACTCAACCGTGGCAACTGCGACAGAGGTAAAATATTATTCATTCAAATGTACGTCGTTAACAACAACAAAATGCTGAAATGTCAACGGCGAATCTAAAATCTCAAACGAAAAGAGACACAATGGAAGACCAACAGATGCAATTAGGATGACTGCAACTAAACATAAGTAAGCTAAATTTAAGAAATAAATATTCTCAGTTAAATTTATTTCAAATAATGCTAATATTCTTAACCGCCAGCAGAACTTTTACAAACAAATCCATATTATATAGGTATGTATATGTGTGTGTACTAGTAAGGGTAGTTTTGACATAGTCATAAATTATATAATTAGATCGTACGTATAGTTTTTAAAATTGTATATAAACCAAAGAATATATAAATGAAAATTAATGGAATTAATCTCCCTCAATGCATGTCGCACCAGTGGTAAGGAATTTTAGAAACTACATTGAGTTTAACAAATTTTGAAAATTCAATTAACTGAAAGACAGATAATATTTTTCCATTAAAAAAACTTTTTATTTATTTATTATTTTACATACAGCTGTATATTAATTACAATGTAGTTTGCGTTTTATATAGATTATTATTGAAGTATGTATTATACAGATATGTATAGAATATATAAAATAAAGGGTTTTTTTAGACTTATGGTTTTCAATAAGATAAAACGCATATAATTTAATATTCTGGCCAAGAATTTAGCTTTATTTTAAAGATAAGTGTTTTCCATTATGTTTTATTATAACTTCGGGCAAATAACCATGGTGGCTGATTTGAATAAATTCCAGCCAATAGGCTCATTTTCGAACACTTTTTGCAGTAATTGGGGCCGTACGTCAGTAATAACGCGCCGATTATAAGTCAGTCTGTTCATTATGAAGTGAGAAACCAAACTGAGTATAAAGCAAGTGACAGCTGTAAAAAAAAGCAACTCCGAAAAAGGTATTGACTAGCTTTTGGCGATTGTTGCTGAAAGTACTTACCAAAGCAAGAGTTGTTACTTATGCCAGTTTAGCTGCCGTTCGGATATTATGACCTCATACATTTGATTTCAGCACTTTTTCGATATTATCACACGGCTATATCTCGGTTAACCATAAGGAATGTTATTTTGGTGTATTCAGGAAAGTTGTAGATTTTGAATGAGAAAAAGAAGACAAAAGCAACTTACCCAGAAAAAGTACATCTAGTGCCTCAAAATTCAAAAGTACCCCCTTTTTTAACAATTTAATGTGAATCATATTTTAAAAGAAAAAAACTATTGAAAATTTCAGTATGGAAAATATTTAGTGACCAAAAATAGACAAACAATAATTAATACACAGATTTAATGAGGATCTCAAAGCCGCATAAGTACAAAACCTACGCCCGGGAGTCCGTGTTGAACTGTGTAATTATTTTCAAATCTAATTTCAGTCGTCTTTTCCTTTATACCATTCAAATTTAAACTTTTACTCTGTAGCTTCGAGGCATATGTTTACAAATATATTGTACAACTTACATTTAAGACGTCTCCTTTGTAAGGTGGATCACGACAAATGGTGACAGCAGGCATTTCCATAGTGTCATTTAAATTAAAATAAGAATGAGTTGATATTGGTGGATCGTAGAGTTTTGAAAAACAGTCGGAAAGCTGTTTGAAAGAGACCAAACAACTTGTTTTATTTTTATTTTTTTTTGTATTCTCTTTAAGTGTTACTTCACAGTGCTTGACATTTATTTTTCTACCTGCACAATCACAATAATCGAACACACAAAGAGAACCAAATATCGGATAAGCTTGCCAGGATCTCTTAACATCCAAGCCCACAATTCAGACCAATAGCCCATATTTGTAACAAAATTTAAAGAACGTTAAAGATACTGGCAAATTATGTTTAATGCTACCTGCAGTGCACAACACCAAGTTCATACTGAATAGCCGAGTGAGTGTCGGTTATAATCGCACAGTAGCTGGTGAATTGTTATTTTCCTTATCACAAGAACATCTTGCATGATTTCCCACGCCAAGTCTCGTTTGTCAATAGATAAAGCTTATGATTTATGTCCATGACCGTAGAACGTTTTGCTTAGCATTTCTTGTAACGCTTTGAACAATCAAAATATATTATGGATAATTTGAATAGCTTGTGACAAAACAAATATGTTAAATGATAAGACTTGGAAAGTGGTCGGCATCAGTGAAAGTGATATGAAATATGTTGTCAGTATGATTGTAAATCAGCACATATTTGAGCTGGTTGTAAGTAAAAGGCATATAAGTTGAGGTTTGTAAAAAATCCAACTCATTAATTAAATATGGAAAGAATGTACAACGATTGGATAAAACGAGAAATATCCTCCGAGCAGTTGTCATTCCAATAGCACGGGTACGTTCGTTGATACGGAAATAGTCGAGACAATTGAAAAATTCACAAATAAACGAGAGTAGATTCTCACAACATTTCCCACATCTAACCAGTGTTGCCCAACCTCCTGCCCAACCAACCGAAGGGCACGCCTGCTAAATAAACGTAAAATCCAACAGACCGGTGACCGAACACCAGATACAGCCCAGACTGTCCTGAATCCGAAACCGATCGCGGAAGATCGCGGTTACATTTGCGTCTTACACTGAGTTTCTACAGATTTGCTCCTCAGCTGCTATAAAGAAATTATTTTTGAGTATAAAACTCATAATAAATATGCCTTCATACAAAAAAGTGAGTCAGAAGAATCAAAGCTGCCAGAATGAAAATTAAAATCGTTACACAAACATCTGAACATCTGAGCCTAGAGTATCTAGATGATCTCCAAAGGGGTACTAAGGTTATGCTCGCTAAGTATTAATGCACTATTGATAATACCTCTTTTTAGCTTAGCTAAAAATAAAACTCCAATCATCTCTCGTCGACTATGGAGTGAAGGCAGATTAAGAAGACGTAGATTGTGCTTTTAACAAGGACAATTGAGCAATTTGGGATCAACCGGAACATATTTGCATGGTTGAGGCTTCATGTGAAGCAGAAGGTGTTAAAATTATTCACAAAATCTCATTGGCACTTCAGAAGGAAGCATCTTGTCAACGTTATTGGAGGTTACCTTGATAAACCAACTACTCCAGTTGCTTGCACTGGAGAACTGTAAAATACTGTCTTATGTGGATGACTTTGTCAGTAAGGATCAGAAAATGTTGAATTTAGTATGGTTCGCGACACTAAAGAAGATGTGCCATATTAAGCCCATGGAACGGATGCAACGTACTTATCTACTGGGTATAGTAGCCGCAATGAGGGTTACTTCAGTAAAAGCCATCTTTCACATTAGACTAATTAACATAGACGTATGAAGCAGCACTAACAGAAATAGTTTTACCCACGATAAATTCTATACATGAAGTTGATATACCTCTGTCCTCGACAAAAAAATCTGTTAAAATCGGCTATCATCATTAGGTTCAATAGCCGGGGAAAGAGTGAAACCACCACCATATAATGTAATCAGACACATTCGGTGGAATAACCGGACATTGTTTAATGGAGATTCATAGCATGAGGTTGGGTTACTTCTCTAATTAATTCTGTCGCAGCGGTAGGAACGTAGGCAAGGAAGAATCGGTAGAGTAGAGGTAATGCCACTGCCTAACCCTCAATGCGACTCGAAATCATTTTCTCGGTAATCTTTATTTCGATTGTCTTATAGAGCTTGCTTCGGGATGCGTCAAAAAAATGTTGAGAAGGACCTCTTTTCACAGGTCCACTATAAATATAACAACGAGCCAGCAGGTTTAAGTGCGCTTGATTAGGGTTTCGGGATCTAAAAACCTCAACAAATAACTTACTAACTGACTAGTGATTGGTAGAAAGGATTCCAATGGGCAATAGCTTTCATGGGGAAATCTATTGTGTTTTAGTCTAAATTTGTATAAACAGTATTGTGCAGGCTTACCCAAAAGTCGACTAAGGTATCATTTTGAAAAATTAAATAAGATTGAATCGGCTAAGTGCAGGGCATGTAAAGAAGGGGATGAAATGGTGGAAAATTAATGGTGAAGGTTCATATGTTACCTGCTACGCCAAATTTTTGCTAACGCAGACATAACAAAGATATTCTAATATTTTTAAATTCACTTATTATTATCTCGATATTTCAATAAATGTCATTACTTCACTTTTATTTACCATAATAACCTCTACATACATAAATCTCGTTGAGCCATCTGTTTTCAATGTAACGGAAACTCATCTCACGAAATCCGGTATTTTTGATCTAACTACATATGAATATATGACAGGAAATTTTTACTTTAGAGCTAGAGGATTTCGTGAAGGGACGGATTTTGGAGGAAAAGAATGCGAGTTGCTTTTAATACTTACCTTCTTTCTTTAAATTTCGTAAAGTTTTTATATAAGGTTGAGCTTAATTTGCAGTTTCTTCCTGTCTTTAAACTCATTTGGACTCAGGAATGCATCAGTATTTCAATGCGAACATATTTTACACATTTCTCCCAAAAGCTTCGTATATTTATTTTATTTAGCAACTAAAGCAAAAATTCAAAATTAGTCTTCTGGTGATGATATATAGATAGATAGAAATTTACGCAAGCGATTTTCGCACGTATGTATTGCTATTTGAGTTTGTATGTATATTAGAGAGACTCACCTCAATTGGAAAATTTTAAATTTTATTAGTTCTATAACTTGATTCGTGTGGATTGCGTTTGCATGTAATGCTGCCTTCCTTAGAATATCTTGGTGCGATTAAAAGGAATTTTTTTTTTTGATTTAGACCAATAAATTTATTCTGCTTGGAAAAAGGTTTAGTAAGCTTTCCCACTAATAATTACGAAAAATAATTTGTAATATAAGGTGTGGACCAGCCTAGTGTACATGGATATCATGCTAATATGCATATATAATTATACCCAACAAATAATTTGAAGCTATTCGCCATTTCTTGGTTGAAATCGCACTAACCTGATAGAGAGCAAAGTATTACCATTTACTAAACTCACGATTGATTTTATAATTGTTCTTCTTTTTTTCGTATTTATTATATGAGGGCTGTGTGATAAGTCAGCGACTTTTTGAATTTGCCGCGCGGTCACTGACGCCCTCCAGTCTCAACTGAGCAGTTGCATCACATTTTACATGAATATTAGGACATGAAAAAATTATACGCGCGATGGGTGCACAGACAAGACCATAAGTGCAACTGTGTAACCACTTCAAACGAGTATTTGGCGATGTCCAACCGCAATCCAAACTAATTTTTGAGCCGTTTCGTTACGATAGACGAAACTTGAATTCACCATATCACACGAGAGATCAAAGAGCAATCAAGACAGTAGGTATCTCCGTATGAACATGCACCAAAGAAGGTCAAGGTGGGACTGCATTTGGTAAAGAAGTGCACACGTGTGTAGTAACCATGGCAAAAATGCATAAATTAGACTACGAGCTACTACCCCATCCAGCATATTTTCCAGATTTAGCCTCCGGCGACTATGCATGGGTGGTAAGAAATACGGAGGATTCGAATGAAGAGGTCATCACAGAAACATATTCCTATTTCGAGGACCTTGAAAAAATCTATTATTAGGAAGGAATACAAGACTTCGAACAATGCAAGACTAAATGTATAGAGCTAAAAGAAGACTATGTTGACAAAATAAATATGTTTCATTTAAAAAGTCACTGACCTATTAAATCCCCACATTAAAAATAATTTTACTGTATTCCAGGTTTTCTTAATTTCTTAAAAACTGTGTCCCTTACTTTTTAAGATATTTCAAAAAAGCACCAAGAATTGAAATTTGGTGTTCTAATAAATAGTGGTACTGAAAATCAGTGAAATCGGAAGACTATATCATATAGCCTCATATTTTCATGAAAAATATAGTCTTCAGCCTGTTTTTTCTTGATTTTAAACCAATACGTAACCGAAGAGTGTACAATTGCTAGCGTATGCCGATGATATTGATATCATTGGCTATAACAAACGCGCCGTAAGTTCTGCTGACGGTTAGCCAAAAAGCAAAGCGAACGTGTCTGGTAGTGGATGAGGACAAGACAAAATGTCTCCTATCGTAAAATAAACAGTCATCGCATTCTCGACTTGGCTCCCACGTCAATGTTGGCAGTCATAACTTCGAAATCGTACCTAATTTCGTCCACCTTGGAACCAGCATTAACAACACCAACAATGTCAGCCTTGAAATCCAACGCAGAATCACTATTGGAAACATTTGATGGAGTATTCGAGAGAAAAGTTTTACGGAAGATTTATTGTCCTATGGGCGTTGGCAACGGAGAGTACCAGGAATTAAGAGACAGTGGTTTCGCTGGATGTCATCCGAATGGATGAAAGTGCTCCCGCTTTGAAAGTACTCGATGGAGTACACGCTGGTGGAAGCGGAGATTTTGTAGGACAATACTGTGTTTGAATAGGTCTGAGAGTATACAATGGATTCTGCTCGACGGAAAGATCGTCTGTATTTGAGATTAAATTTTTCAATTAAATTGGGTATAAAATAAGTTTTCCCACTAAGAATCGTCTATGGATCCGTCGCTGATAATTGCATAAACTTTAATATATTTTCCTCTTAATCAGCTTTTTCGCTCTATTAATAAGTATACATAAAGTTTTGAATGAAATATTTTTTTTATATAATAGTTCTTCTCTAGATGCCGAAAGTAAGCTGGCAAAGTAAATTTCTCAGCTTTTGACAATTGTAAAATTTGTCAAAGCTGGAGAAAGAGTTGTATTTCACTGAAATATACAAACAATCATGTGATAAAGTGATAACTCGAAAAATTTGGTTTGTATAAAATATTTGTGCCGGTTAATTTATAAAGTTTATCAAATCATGTTGACTAGTTTTGAAGTAATTTTTAACTACTACAGCTCGACTGCTGGGTATATAAATTTTTAGATAAGTATGTATTACCCATCTAATATATACGCATACTTATGCATGTATGTGCATTATTATTGTATTTTCGTAGACAAATCTGAATAAGAACATTGCGCACACAGCATCTATATGAAATCTTTGAGGCAACTAAAAATAGCAGCATACATTTTCTAAGCAAAACCAACTTACCGAATGCATTAAAATATATATTTAAAAATATATGTTTATGTGAATATGTGTTAAATGTACTAAAATAGTCCACGAGCAAACGACAAGACAATGCTTTTTCCACTTTGAAGAAGAAGAAGCACCAGCATATTTACTTTAAAAACGTGCACAGTATATAGTCGCCGCACTACTTAAATACACCTGGGTGAAGAAAAGTTTTCCTGTTTCAAAAATAGGGCATTTACAACAAATTAACCGTGCATAAAGAAATTCCTTTGATTCAATTCAATACCATTTTTCATTCAATTTTTATTTTAAGTAATTTTTATGAAAGCAGAAATTAACATAATAAAAAATTTTGTTAGGTTTTTAGTACTATACTTTCAATGGTTTTGTTCGGAAAATAGAATATTGCACAATATATTACCAAAATTGACAAAGCTAATTATGTCCACATTTACTCTTATGCCATTTATTGATACTTCAACTTTGTGTAATTTAAATATGGGTATCAGGCCCAAAGAAGCTGAAAAATATATATAAAAATATTTGTACTTTTGTTGAAAACAGTCTTAAATAAACATTTGAACAATTTAATGAAAGCAATTTTATTCTACATAAATAAAATTCACGTTTTGTATATAAGTATTACTAATTAAATATTAATATTAAATTTTTAATTTAAAAAAGCAAAGCTTTTAATGCTGTATTAAATATACATACACATAAATGACTTCCAAGTGTAGCTCTGACATTGAACTACTTTTTCTATAGTAAAACAAAAGGAACTGCTGCTTTGGGTCATGCCATAGTCTTTATATCTTTTATAAACATATCAAACTTATTTCAAAATTCGAAATTCGAATTCGATGATTTCAGTGTCAATATTTATTTGAATTTACGTGCGTAGATTACTAATTTTCATGCTCTTGAATGCTTATTTACGGATTTATGGCTCAAAATCTGATTTATGAAATACCGATCGTATATACATGTCACATAGAGGTCCGAATTCTGACACGGTTCCGACAAATGTTCTTTGCAACTTATTATGATCTTCTTTTATCCAATGTGTGCCTCGTTATGCTGGTTACATTGCAACAATTGAGACTTTTCCATCTTAAGTTATCGTTTGTGTGAGCTTACAAGACCCTTCCATGATGACGAAAGTAGAAGGAAAGTAACCTCCCTTGCAAGTTCGTCCGCTATCTTATTACCCAGATTGTAACAAAGTCCAGGCACCCATGTTGAGGTCAGAGAAAACGGTTGATTATCGCCTTAAGTGATTTGGATTAATTTCCTATTGTTTCTAGTTTTATTGTCATAGAGTTTACAATTGACCGCCTCATGTTTAGCGGCCAGTTCCATCTTATAAACTCTACAGTGGTGAAATAAATGAAAGTTTAGTAATGATCCGAATTTTTTCTTCCCTACTTGTGTGAATATCAATTATTTATTGTGTGTAGAATGGCGCATATTATGTGCAAGATAATTGTGCGTTTTTGCTACATACTTTTGATGGTGAACATGTTTCAATCTCTATGGATATTATTACGCAAGAACCAGGATGTGTTTGTTATTATCCTTAGACATTTAGATTTGAATCTTTATATTATATTAATATTCAGCGCGCAATCTGTGTCCCATAACTAGATTCCATACATTCATATCGGTTTTATTGTGACATTACATAAGTCCTTCTATTTGATAACGCTGAGACCAGATTTCTTGCTATTTTGCAGAAATGTTTCATCTCCAGTTTAAGCGCTTGTCTAAGTGCATTCCGAAGTATGTAATTTCGTTAGCTTGCGGAATGGGTACATTGTTGACATTGACAGTAAAGCACGTTTTTCGGGCTTCAATTAATTTAAAGTGTTGTTCTAACACGACTTATTATAGTAGTATCTTCCGCAAAAGTTGACGTTGTTACTTTGTCACTTGTGCGGTGAGCAGTATAGAAAGGGGTTTCCAATAGGGATGATATGATTTATAAGTGTTGGTTTGGCCATTTTTAATATGTCATGATCTGTCATTTTTTTAATCGTTTATCGTTCTGCAAATGCAATTTTTCGTGCGCTTTTAGCATTTTATGGTCGTAATAATCGTCCATGTGTGCTCGCTATTCCTCGAACTGTTGAAAATTTCGAGCGCACATTTTCTTTACATAATGTTCAAGTGCCAATAATACAAAGAACTGGTCGAAGTAATGAAAATATTGCTGCCGTTTAGGCAAGTGTTGCTGAAGAACGCAATTCGCCGAATCCAAGACGCTATCAAGAATTGTTACTGTCTCAAGCCACAACCTGGCGGACTTTGAGAAAGGATTTGGGCTTGCATCCGTATAAAATTGTTCCCACTCTAGGACTGAAACCATTGAACCTCATAAACGTCTTGAATTTTCTGATTTTACCTTGGAACAATTTGAAAACGGTAATGATTTTTTTAAGAAAATCATCTTATCCGATGAGGCTCACTTTCATTCGAGTGGTGCGGTAAATAAAAAAACTGTCAATTCTGGTACGAAGAAAATGCACAAATTATTCATGAACAACGATTATACTCACCTAAATTGACAGTTTGGTGTGGTTTTTGGTCTGGTGGAATATCGGTCCGTACTTCTTTCGAAATGACGCTGGTAGCACCGTTAGTGTCAATGAAGAGCAGTATAGATCGATGGTAACCAAGTTTTTATGGCCACAATTTGGAATAAGTTGATCTTAACAACATCTGGTTCCAAGTAGACAGGGATACGTGTCACACACCACGTGCAACAACCGAGTTATTGTGAGAAAAGTTTGGAGATTCGATCATTTTAAGAAATTGCGACATTGAATGGCCTCCAAGAAGTTGTGATTTACCACTATTAAACTACTTTTTGTGTGGTTATTTGAAGTCATTGGTATTTAGCAATAAACTAGACTCTGCTCAAACTTTAAAAGTCAATATTGAATGTGCTATTCATGACATACGACTTGATTTACTGGAAAATGTGTTCAGTAAAAGATTTCGTGGAGGCCATTTGAATGTTGTTATATTCAGAACTTAATTATATCGATTGTACTTCACATTGAATAAAAAACATTTGAATTTCCTTAACAATTAATTTGTTTAAAAAAAATCGTATCACTTTTATTGGAAACACCTATACAATAATGAGAAGAACACTACCTGGGCAATACCAAAAGTTGTCAAAATGCTCCAAAATGCTTGAACAGAATCTTGAGATCTAGTATGTAGTGTTTCTAGTAACACTATTGACGGAGTATCTTCTAAGTGGGAGTCCGCAGAGAGTCAACCAATTCAAACTAACCTAAACTAACCTGCTTTAGTTTTCTTCTATAACTAATCTATTTATTTTTCATATTTCTCTAATTGTGTTCGCCCCTTGGCACAGAATGTCCAGCTCTCCGAGTGTATTTCTGGCATGAAATATAAGCTCCTCATAAAAATCCATCGGCCGTTCGGATGCGGCTGAGAATAAACTGTAGGTCCCTTCATTTGTTGGTACAAACATCAAGACACAAAACCACAAATTGGAGAAGGAGCTCGGCCGGAAATCGCTTCAGCGGTTACAAAGCGCCAAATATATATATTTATATATATACATTAATTATCGAACAATCCTATAGTAATTTTGTATCTCTAATAAATTTTCTCAATATTCATAGGTGGTTATAAAAAATCTCAACACGAGTACTATTATTATAAAATATTAATAAAATTCTAGTAAACAAAGACACAATTTTAATCTGAAATTCTTAAGCTTTATTTTTCTTGGTAAACATAAGTATCTATAAATCAACATTTAATAATGGATTATCACTGTCAATCTCAAATGACGGCGTCCCATTCGTTCTGCTGGCGCACTCAAATATGCAAATATGTATAAATGAAAGCCAAATATGTGCTTTATGCTCATCAACAATTTATTAAATTTGAAAAATCCGCTATTGAATTCTCCTAGAGGGGCAGAGGGGCAGATAAAAAACTGAAGCCAAAATAAACTAAATTAAAATGAAAATATTGAAATTTTTTGGCACAAATTATACGTTTCGCAAAATTTACCAATCTAAATTCTGCTAATTTCACACAGTCTACACATGCTATTTGTGTGACAAAAAAATATTTTATTTTATTTTATAAATATTTTCTAATAAAACTATTGCAGTGCGACATTTTTTACATTTATTAATGAAAATTCCTATAGAGTGCACCGTTCGCGTTTTGACACAGATGTCATTATATAGGGGTTTCAAATAAGAGTGATATGATTTCTTAAAAAAAAACACACTAATTGTTAAGGAAACTCAAATGTTTTTTCTTTAATTTGAAGTACAATCGATACACTTAGGTCCTGAATATAATATCATTCAAATGTCCTCCACGACTTCTTTTGCAGGTACGAATTCGATGAACCCAAATTTTGAGCACTTTTTCCACTAAATCAACTCGTATGTCATGAATAACACATTCAATATTGACTTTTAAAGTTTGAACAGAGTCTGGTTTATTGCTAAAGACCAATGACTTCAAATAACCCCACAAGAAGTAGTCTAATGGTGTTAAAACACAACTTCTTGGAGGCCATTCAATGTCTTGCTGGAACCAGATGTTATTAAGATCAACTTATTCCAATTAAGGGCATAAAAGGTCGGTTATTATCGATCTATATTGCTCTCCATTGACAGTAACGGTGCTACCAGCTTCATTTCGAAAGAAGTACGGACCGATGATTCCACTAGACCATAAACCGCACCAAACTGTCAATTTTGTAAAAATACAATATCATCCCTATTGGAAAACCCTTTAGTAAACCAAACACATGTAATTTCATCTTTTTTTGTTTGCGACTCATAAACTTACATATAATTTTATATAAATATTACATATAATTTCATTATGCAATTGCAAGTACTGCAATTTTTAAGGATGTTCTAAGTAGGAAACTACAATATGGACCAAACAATAATAGAAAAATATTTGAGCTTGGACATAAACATGGCTACGTATTGCTTGGACTATCTTTGTAAGGATAATGACAAGTAAGGATAATGTATCATTCTACTCAACAGATAATTTATTTAAATTAACTCCACAGATCGGTCAAAGATAGAAGGCCGGTTATATTGGAGGTAGGTGTTTTTCTGATCATATGGCAGCCATTTTTAATAGACTTTAGTTCCTATTAAAAGTTGAATATTTTTAAAGTTGAATAAATTATTGCGCGGTGTGGAATGTAAAAAGTTCATTATCTGCGACAAATCCGTAGTTGTTGCCTAATTGTGCTCATATTCAATTAGTGTTAATAATAGACCATAGGAATTATAAATGTAAAATTTTGTCGAATAATGTTTAGTGGTGCCACGCTCAACCGAAATTTTTTCCTCCGCAAACTTTTCGATTCAAAAAATGCTTCAAAATACCAGTCAATGTTAGAACAAAATTTCTTTACATGGGCGTCCTGGTTGGCGATGCAGTAGCCTATATCTCGGCCGGTTCCCACCGTCATTTCGATTAATTATGTAATTTTCAAACATAGTGTGTAAAAAATTGGTTCGAACGTAGGCTGTTTGGTATGTAGCACCATTGTGATGAAATCTAACATCGTCCATTTCACATTCTCCAAAATTTTCGAAAAAAAAACGGACCAATAATGTCTTCGATGTCGCAACAAACAGCCAATAGTTGAAGATGAGCTGGCTTTTTCATGGTTATGTGTTGGTTTTATGAGGCCCAGATGGGTCAGTTTTTCTTCGGTAAAAACGCTCATCTTCCGCCAAACGATCTTCAGAAATTTAAGCGGAACGAAATTACATCGGATGGTAAATATTTTTCAATTCTTTAACCAGTTGACCTTTTTAATTCATGGGAACGGTGGCCAGTTGATGTTGATGACTCTTCGAGCATACCTTGAGTTGCAGCACTAATAAATTTCTTTGAAAGCACTTAATGAACACTGACACAAACTATTTTGTCCGCTAACGAATCGGCTTGGCGAACTCGCTGCACAAATTGATCCACAACGGCCTAGAAGACAAGTTATTTCTTCCAAGTTTCTGGCGTAATTTTCTTGCATTTGCGGAAATAAGTTCAATATTTCTCAAACTTAACAACTTGACCACAAACCTTGTTCTGAATTTTTGACACATCAAATATATCATTGAAGTTGTCAAAGTTCAAATAAACCGTAGTTCAAAAATAAACTTACATTTCTTCAATGAGATTCAAATTTTTCTTTTCGATTTTAATTTTTTTGCTCAGAAACAATGATTAATGTGGCCTTTTTATTTTTATGTTAATTATTTTTATTAAATTTATTGACCGCAATTTGCAAGTCATTATATTTTTTAGTTTACCCTTTTTTTTGATTCATCGATTTATTTGATGGTAAATGTTTTTTAATGACATCAAATTTTATCAAATATCGTTAGATTTCCCCCAAAATATCTAGCCTATTTTTGAATATATATAAACTTCTTAAATATAATCGAAATCTTGTATTTACATTAGAACTCCAGATATTGCTCAAACATTTTCGAGGTGTGTGAGCATTTGAGTGACGAGCACTCAAACACCTGCTCATTGCTAGAAAATTTTCAAGTACCGAACACGAGCATTTCGAATATTTTGACAGTTAGACCCTTTTCTCAAAAAAATTTTTTTTAAATTTTAAATTTATTTATTTAAACTTCAAAAATCACTGAAACGCCAAAGAAACTTCGACGAAGAAAATTAAAATGTTTCTGTTCTACTTAGCAGTTGAGCAATTAGCGAGTATCGAGCGAGCATTGAGCTGCTGGCAGTGCTCGATACCAGGGTATCTGGAGCTCTAATTTACATTAAATTTGCTCAACAAAATTCTAGATATCTTTTGATAGATCGCTTTTTAAAATTTTAAAACATTTCGAACATCAGTCTTCTACGAAGAAAAATTTCTGTTTTAGTTTACGGTGTGGTTTGAAATTTTTTACATACAACCGGTAGAATCACTACTTATTTCTTTGTGCAAGTTATTTGCAAAGCTAACAGCGTATTTCTTTTGCGTAAATCAGTTTTCCTTAGGTACGAGTAATTTTGCTTAGTGAAACACGGAAGTACGTATTTGCAACCACTGTCTTGTCGAAAGATATGTATCCATTAACGTACTTATTATGTTATATATCGAAAAAAGTAGGAATGTGCATATTTGTTTCTAAGTACATACAAGTATATACATATATAGCACATGAAAAGCTCTCGAGCTTGCTGCTTTCTGCGAATATTTTATTTCAGTACCTTATAGAATACTCAAGCTCTTGCTGCTAGAATTGCACGAATATATTTCGCCTTTTTGTTTCATTTGATGGTCATCAGGGCACACAAGTGTGTCTCCGCATAAATATACGCGTATTTATATATTTTTAAATTTAAATCCCACGAATGACAGGCCAAATCAACTAAATTCAGATTGAATTGACAATTGTACACGTAGTGTAATGTTGCATATCGCAGTACTTTACTTTTTTATTTTTATGATTATAAAGGTCAGTTGTACGTAAATGCGATGTAAACATGAAATCGTTGTGCTATGTTTTGACAGATACACCTAAATGTCGTTTCACAAGAATTTTTATATCTTGCTTCTTCTTCTTCTTCTTCTCGTTTTAATATAGTTTACACCAAAACAATGCGAAAAACTATCGATATTTGTTGCAATTAAAAAATGCTTCCTATTTCAAATCATCCTTTCTTCTGCTTTCAAATTAATAAAAATAAAAGATCTATCAGAATTAGAAAGCTTAAAATACACAATGTCATTTATGGTGAAACTATTATAATATTGATATAATTTTACATTTCCCGTATGTAAGATCTTTCTTCGCTGTTAAAAATTAAACAAATATTCGTGTAATATATAATATTTTTTGATTCTAATTTTTCTTAGCATTCCTTTAAATACTAACAAACGTCAAAAAAAAACGAGTAGTGAACGATTGAGGGAGCAGATGTACCCTAAAAAATTTTTTTAGCTAGCTGTCTCTAAATTCGTTATGTAAAAGTCCCCACATATCTCGTATAGCTTATTGTTCTATAGAACCATAAAACTTCCCCAAAACTTTTCCACTGATAATTCCTAAAGTCGACTCAAGGGATTTTGTCGTCGACCAAGATCTCTGCACCATATTGCAAGAATGCTAATGAAAACGTTATCAGTACTATATGCCAGCAATTGTACACCTTTGGGGAAGACTTTTTCTTCTCTATTTAATTCTACGTTTCGTAGTATTATCTTGAGTATGGAATTAAATACGTCCGTCGAGAGAGAGTCTCCTTGTCGGGAATTTCGTGTTATATGTCACTCAAGATAATCTGGTATATTATGTAAATCGAAAGACATTATAGATGAGAAATGGTAAGTAATAATGCTTAATGATTTTTTTAGGTTGAATCACCGTGAAAATTCAATGGAAACGACAAAAAGAAAACTACTTGATAACTGAAGGGTGATCCATTTTCAGGTGTCATACTTTTTTAAAGCAAAAAAAAAAAGAAATTTCAAATCTTCAAATTTCAAATGTTGCTCGCGGCTTCGCGTCAGATGCTCCATCCGTTGAGTCCAATTTTCGATGACCCGTTCGAGCATTTCGACTGGTAACTGGCGAATGACACACGTGATGCTTTGTTCCACGGCCTGAATCGAAGCGGGATTGTCCGCATATACATTAAAATTTACATATCCCCACAGGAAAAAGTCTAACGGGATGATATCACAAGATCTTGGTGGCCAATCGACCGGCCCAAAACGTGAAATTATCTGCTCACCGAAGTGTTCTCTCAATAAATCCATTGACTGACGCGATGTGTGGGAAATGGCGCCGTCTTGTTGAAAGCAAATATCGCGGAGACCACAAGCTTCAATTTCAGATATCAAATAGTCGGTTATCATGGCGCGATAATGGTAGCCATTGGCGGTTATTTTCTCACCGGCACCATTTTTGAAGAAATATCGACCAATAATTCCACCGGCCCACAAACCACACCAAAACGTGTTTCCTTCTGGATTAAATGGCTGCTCTTAAATCTCTTCAGGTTGCTCTTCTTCAGAAATGCAACAAGTTTGCTTGTTTACATACCAATTAAGCCAGAAATGGGCCTCATAGCTGAACAAAATTTGGCTCGAAAACATCGGATCTTCTGGGAACTTTTCAAGGGTCCATAGAGCGAAGCGATGTCGTTTGGGAAGGTCGAGCGACTTCAGTTCTTGCACAAGCTATATTTTGTACACTTTCAATTGAAGGTCTCGACGTAAAATGCGCCAAGTCGTTCCATACCTCAGTCCGAGATGCTGCGAACAGCACCGAATCGACTATCCACGGTCTTCAGGTACACTCTCAGCTACGGCCGCTATATTTTCTTCATTGCGCGCTGGACGTGGTCTTTTCGGTCAAATATTATCTAATAATGAATGCTGGGTCTCAATATAGGTGATGGTGTTGCGAATACTACGCTCAGTAGGCCGATTATGTTGAATATAAGTTGAGCGAAGCGCGCGAAACACATCCTTTACAGAACGTGAATTTTTAATAATAACGTTGCATGATTTGTAAACGTTGTTCAGGTCTGAGTCTTTCTATGATGAAATGCCAAACAATACTGAACAAAAATAACATGACAGCTTGACACGACTCACGCGTGATCTGTCAAACAAGCCATTGAAAGAAGCACCTCTACTTCGATCACCATTTATATCATTATCATTGTAGAATCATAGCTTTACAAAACGTTAAAATATGCGAAAAGAATAAAGAGGAATAATAAAAACAAATAAATTCGTGAGATCAATTTTTTTTAAATAAATGAGTTGTAATAGATTTCAATGTTTATCAATCAAAAACATGTTATGCTTTTCACTTTTCAAATAGGATACCCAAATGAATGAATTGGGCCGCAGTTGGTATTTACGAGTAGTATTTACCGGCAAAATATTGAGATTAGGATCACATATATGTATATACAAAATATATAATAAGATGAACTATGTTACCTAAAAAAATTTCCCTAACCATTTGCACATTGATATAATGCTATCTGTAATGACTGACATAGGCTTCTTCGTAATTTCTGAAGCCATAGCCCAATAGAGCCTCCAACAAATGGTGAGGATGGTGAAGCAAAAAGTTCCTTTACAGTAATAGGAAATCTAATTTTGGTGAAAAAATTGAACGATAGATTAAGTCTGCTGCGCGAAGGATACAGCGAATTACGGACGAATGGCTCATAGATAACCCCCATTGTTCTATATCGGGATATTGGTAGCATCCAGTTGGAAATCACTTGAAAGTTACATTATTTACCGGTTTCTATGTAGATATCGCTGTTATTATCCTGACTTTTAGTTGGGTCTAAAGTTAATAAATGATTTCTACAACTTAATCTGGGTTTATATGTGTATAAACCGCTGAAACGATTTTCGGCGGAGCTCCTCCTCGTATCTGAGGTGTGCGTCATCTATCAACTATTCTTCGAAGTACAAATATACAAATTTAAAAAACAACAAAACAATGCTAATCTGGTAACATATAGGAAATGGTATAATATTTTTTTAGTTTTCTTCAGAAAATTAATTCAGATGTGAAACATAAATGCATCAAGTATTTATGTACACATGTGTGTAAAGTTTCATACTAATGAATTAATTTTAAGGAGAGATAAAATCTGTGTGCTTACCTATTCGCAAAATTACTCAATATGTAAGTCTACATATTTGATTTGTTTGTATACATATATCTAGAATATTCTGTGAAATTTTTGTGATGGCAAAGTTATTTATTTATTTTTTTTCTGCTATTTCAACGACTTTGGCGACAGAAGCATATTTCATTGTTGGTATTGAAAGCTGAAAAAAGTACATACATATATACAATATATATATATATATATATATATATATATATATATAAGTAAGTATATACGCAAGAATGGAAGCCAACTCTAGATTTATCAAACAAATACATATCACTTTTACGTGGTAAATCGTATCTCTAGAGAGTACATATATACATATGTATATAAAAATATAAATGAAATTTTTGGCAAAACAAGAGAATGTCCATGGATTAGAAAAATAAAATACAAATTCGCCATTTTTAGTATATGTACATTTGTGAATATATGTATTGCACATGTAACTATGTATGTAAGTATGTTTAAGAAAGAGCATTGTTGCGGGTGCTGTGGTTAAAGGTAGCGACTAGTTAAATAAATTGGTATTTTTGTGCGAAAAAGTAAATCCCACAGCAAATGATGCAGGTACATATATTATGTACGTATAAATTTTATGTTCCTAAGTATTAAATAAATATACCTTGATGGTGTGTATTTAGTATTATTATTTATTAATATTAATTTTTTTTTTCTAAAATCTCGTCTAAATTAAATTTAATTCCAAATACCTCACTCATTCTTATTACATACACAAATATCTACATAGATATGCATCTATTATTGCTATAAATTGTAAAATCATCGAAATTAACAAAAATTTAAATTTCAATCAAGATCAACAAACGAGTCATAAGCTCGAACGATCACATTAAATGATCGATACTGTCATAGATCATTTCGTATGCAATTAATTAATTAGTCTGAGCGAACGCCGACAGTCATAATTTTAAATGCATACACGTACATATGTAAATATGGAGAATTCGGCAGCAGATCGAAAAATCGGCAAATCTGTCGCAAGATCGATATGATATGTAGCGCTGGCTTATGTCTATTAATTTAGCATAACGAGTGCCGAATGTCTGCGGCATGCGATAAATTTGTGCAATATAATGCATTTACATATGCATGTAAATAAATATATATATATGTGTGCATACGTCACGAGGAATATATGGGACAGGTTGGACAAGCAATAGTATCAGAAGGATTATCTTTTCTTGTAATGTTGAAAAGCCTTCTTTATTTATTAGTTATGTGTTTAAGTATGCCATCTGCTTCGACAAGGGAAGTTTAATATGATAAGTAACAAAATTCTGAAAAAGATATTTAAATATATTATTCCATTAGTTAAGGATAGGCTACTGTGCCAGCGTTGCTCTTTTGAAGGCTGGTAAATTCCTCATCTTCTAACCTGTTTGATTTGCTGCGGAGGCCAAAGCGCACTTTGTATTTCTATTTAATTTAATATACTTTAATTTGATTTGATTTAAGTTTGTATTATGTTATTGTTATATTTTTTTGTTTTATGTATTTTTTTATCTTTTCATTTTTATATATACTTTAATTTAATTTTATTTAACCTTTTTTTATTTTCTTTTCTTTTATTTTGTTTTATTTTATTAAATTTCATTTATTTTAATTTAATTTTATTTAATTTTTTTTAACCTTTTTATTTTCATTTTTATTTTTATTTATTTTATTATATTTCATTTATTTTAATTTATAATTAAATTTAATTCAATTTCATTCTATGCTTTCAAAGTTTTTTATTTATTCTGGCTTAGTTTAATATATTTTACTTTGTTTTGCCTAGAGCTGATTTTATTAGGTTGTTTTTGTTACACTAACTTTTCTAAATAAATAATAATAACTTGGTTTTTTCAAATTTTTTCTGGTTTATTTTTAATATGTTCTATATGAGTTTATTTAATTTAATATAATTATTATCTTATTATTATTTTTTTAAATTTATTTTATTTACTTTACGATTTTCTTTAATTAAATTTAATTTTAAATTTTAATTTTATTTCAATTATTTTCATATATCTAATTCAATATATTTTTATTTAATTTAAATTAATATATTTTTATTTAAATTAATATAATATAATTTTATTTTATTTTATTTCATTATTTTATAATTTTTTTTTGTTTTATTTTTTTTTTTAATTTATTATTTTTTTTTCACACAATTTCATTTTATTTTGATTTAATTTATTCGTTTCAATATATAATTATTTTAATTCTTTATTTTTTTTTTTAACTAAATTAAATTTTTTGTTTCATCTTATTTTTATTTAAATTATTTTATTTTAGTTTTTATTTAATTTGACTCAATGTCGTTTTAATTTGTTAATTTTTTTTTATTTTTTCATTGGTTATTTTATTTGCTTTCAGCTTGTTTGGTTTAAACTTAATTTATTTCATTTTCTTTAAATTATTTTATTTTAGTTTTTATTTAATTTGACCCAATGTCGTTTTAATTTGTTATTTTTTTTATATTTTTTCATTTGTTATTTTATTTTATTTCAGTTTGTTTGGTTTAAACTTAATTTATTTCATTTTCTTTAATTTTATTTGGTGTTGTTTCAATTTATTTTATCTTGTTTTGTTTTAGTTTATTTTATTTGGTTTTCATTTATTTTATTGTGGTTGATTTATTTTATTTTATTTTATTTTTGTTTTATGTTAATTTATAATTTAATGTGGTTTTAATTTTTTGTGTTGTATTTTAATTTTAATTTGTTCATTTCAATTTAAATAGTTTTATTTTCTTATGTTATTTTATTTTATTGTATTTTAATATATTTGTTTTTAGTTTATTTTTTTTTTAATTTATATAATTTAATTTAATTTTAGTTTATTTGTTGTTTTTTAATTGACTTTATTTTTTTTATTTATTTTTTTTATATATTTATTTTATTTTTAATTTTGTTATTTAATTTGACAATGTAATTTTAGTTTTTTATTTATATATATTTTTCATTATTTATTTATTTCATTTCATTTTAATTGTTTTATTTTATTTTTAATGGTTTTATTTAATACTATTGTATTTTTATTATATTTAATTTAATTTTTTTAAAAACAGATTTTGTCCTTTTTTTAATTTTATTTTCTATTATTTTCTTTAACTTTATTTTATGTAATTTTAATTTATTATTTAATTTTGCCATATTTGTTTTAATTAGTAATTTTATTATTTATTATTTTATTTGATTCGAATTGATTTTATTTTATTTTAGTTTGATTTGATTTCTTTTTATTATATTTCATTTTATTTTATTTTATTTATCTTTCATTATTTTATTTTATTTAATTTTAAATTTTTAATTTAATTTAGTTTTTTTGTTTTATTTAATTTTATTGTAATTTGTTTGCGTTTATATTAATTTATTTTATTTGATATCATTTCGATGTTTATTTCTTATATGATTTGTCGTTGTCATCGATCAGATATCTCAGATCATTTTGATAGTCCATGCAAATTCAGTCAG
The DNA here is from genome assembly GCA_030068015.2 of Neoceratitis asiatica. Classification (NCBI taxonomy): domain Eukaryota; kingdom Metazoa; phylum Arthropoda; class Insecta; order Diptera; family Tephritidae; genus Neoceratitis; species Neoceratitis asiatica. The sequence goes on along the minus strand of CM061524.1, from coordinate 57,863,566 downwards.
AAATTTGAATTGGCAACATTTAATGAAATTTGTTGGACCATTCTTTCTTTGTATTTATACTTTTATGCTCGCACTTCACATATTACTTATTGAAAATAGCCAGTTTTATATATGTATTCATATTTATTTATATTTTAAAAGTAGATAGGCAGCTTTTCAGATGTTATGAGCGATATTAACCGCATACCTTTCTATTAAATAACAATGTGATATATTTCTATATAAAAGTCGGCATACATACATTTCTATATATGTATCGCACATATGTATTTATATATGTACATGCTACGTATGCTTTCAATGGTTTGACCACCTAAATATATATTTTTCACATACATTCTCATTCGTATTAAAGTTTACATGTATGCATTTATCCATATGTTTGGCTGAGTGTGTAGTTTGAAGTTAGGCTAATTCGTATACATATGTGCAAGAAAATATATATTGAAAATGAGTCCGAAAATTGCTTAAGAATTTAAAATGATTTTTTGAAATTTCTACTTGCGAATTTTACTTATAAAATATATATATCTGTGAACGATGCATATATATATTGTATATGTATGTGTGTTTTTATTTTATGGTATGTATGACTGCAAATTCAAATAATTTTGCCTATTTGAAAATACAAAGTCACATCAAAAAGTATAAATGCATACATACATACAAATATACATAAATATGAAAATTTATTTCGATTTCTTAAATATATTAATTATATTGTTTGTGAATTGGCAATGCCAAAGTGCTCTCCATACAGCTTTCATCGCATGGTAAAATACTCATCAGTAAAAATCAGTCAAAAGTAAACGTCAATATATTGTGCATGAGTATACAGTATACAATGATCTCTGTTATACATACAAGTATATATTTTAAGCAAAAACAAAAATTTTGGAGGATGTATTTAATATATAGAAATGTTATACCAAATCTGAAAGGAATGGACTATATATTTTTTTAATGACAGTGTACACAGGATTTTGAAAAAAGAGTTGCAAGAAAATTGCTTTAAAGTTTTAGTTTTAGTTGCACTTCGATACAATCTATACGGTCTACAACTTAATTCGTGCAATGTCGTTACTTGATTATTTTTCCATCAATTCAATTTTCCGAACATGCGTTGAAAAGTTACTGTCATTGTGCGTCTTTTTCAGAATGTGTCATTCATTGGAAGCTTAACAAAAATAATTTTCACTCAAATATGTCGAACTTTGTGACTGAAATGTGTTTTTGCGGGGAGTTCTTATTCATTACTTTAATATGAAAAAAATTACTACCGAAAGTCATCTAGCTGTGGCTGGTGCAGAAAAATGGATATAGCCGTAAGCGCAAAAAGTCATATCTGAATCTGACTAACCAGTCAAAACAATGACAAAACAGAACATCCATGGCGCCAAGTTCTGTATTTGATGGGTTCGGAAGGACGTACTGCATTATGATCTTTTGATGGATAGCACTACCGACAACAACTCATCAAATTGAAGCGAGCAATTGCCAAAAAACATCCAGAATTTACGACCAAACACGAGGCAATACTTAATAGTTCCCAAAATTTTCAACCGATTAACTTAATATTTTGAGACGATATTTTTAAAAGTATAAGATAGAATAAAAAAAAATATTTGTTTTTCAATACCTTTCCTTAAGTAGCATTGTTAATCCTGTGATTTCCATTTTCCCTTCTACTATTTATAAAAAAAGAGGCGATTAATATTCATTTACCGAAGGTTCAAATTTGTGAATGTATACTGTATAGGAACTTGTACATCCTTACACATACATATTTATGAGTATACCTTTTCATTAGACTTAGGTGACTTTTCGAACTATATAGTGCCGACGAACTTACGAGTCGCCTCATTTTAGCGAAATGGATATATAATAAATACAATACATCATTTTATAATTTTTGAAGTTAGAAATATGAAGCTGGTGGCAATACTTAATTAATTTTATTATTTTGTTAATTAACATTTTTGATTTAGTGTAATATTTCACTTATCTCATATTATCGCAATAACAGAATGATGAGCAGTATGTGCTATCATACGGAGGTTTATGGGTTTGAACCAGCCCAGCATCTAAAATTGCAGAATACTAATTTATAAAATTTATATAAATTCATACCTGGAGCTTTTATTTCATGTCAGAACTGCACTTTGAGGGCTTGATATTTCTCGGACCTAGACTCGAACTCAGCCTTCCGAATTGTAGTACCCAACGCTAACCACTCGGTTATTGCGGCCGCCTATCTTTTATCTGTTTATATGCATATATTTTTTTATTCTAAAGAGTGAACTAGGTGGCAACTTTCATAAAAACTGATTTTCGCTTTGACTCCCTTTAGTTTAATGTTCTTTTGCAATATGTCAATTATCTCAATATTCTTTTGATATTTTGCAGATCTTCACCTTAGTATCTTAATCTTAACTTCTGAACGGGACTATTTCCATTCCAGTGAGGAATATCTTGGTCATGCCCCATATAATGTGTTATATTTTAGGCAAAAGAATTATTTTCGATTGATATGTTCAAAATATAAGCCAAATCGAAATGTAAATTCAGTGAATAGGAATAGCCCGACAGCAGCACCACCTAGCCAGTAACTGTTTTATTCAACTTTACTTCGTACAATAAACTATCAAAAATTTTGTATTTTTTGTCTCAACTTTCTTGATATTTTGGTTACAACAACAAAATGTATTGATTTTGTTTTAATCAAAAAGAACCCCCCGCATTGAAAGTAAAAAAAATACATTTTACAGCATCAAAAACTGTTCAACAGTTTGGTGAGGCATCGCCGCCATACAAAGAACATTTTACTTCTATATACACATATTGTACTATGTACTATGAAACTTTCAAACCATAAACTTTTCTTATGAGTAATTTAAAAATTAGACCGAGTCACATATGAATCATAACCAATGAGTCGAGTATATTTGACTTTGTAAAATTACAATTTTGAAATATTGTATCATAAATTGCTACGTTATAATAATGACAAATACTTGTTCCTTTACAACCACGTTAAAGATTTTTGGCCGAGTTTCTACTTCGATTTGTGATGTGGTCTTTGATGTTTTTCCTACAATCCAAAGTTTTTCCCACCACCGCACGGATGTTGAATTTTCATGATTAGTCTTGCCGAGGGGCAACTGAATTAAAAATAAAACTTTTTTAATTTTAAACTGCTTCGGACTTGATTTTTTGACCTACCGACTCGTAGTATGCACCGCTATCTTCTCCTTAGCTACAGTGACAGTGGAATAAGTACACATATAATGGAAAATTAAGGATATTAAAAATAGAATCGATTAAAATAGAGTAGTTTATTGATGGAATAGATGTTCAACCTTTTGACTGTGAAGCGCAATTCGAATGTCGATTATGCGTCCAAAGAACAACCACGCAGCGGATGCCTCGCTAGCTGATGGCGAGGAATTTAGAAATTACATGAATCAGCAGACTATGATCGAATAAAAGCGAGACTAAATTGTAGGGGCCTGAATATGATCAGGCTAATCATTATAAATCTGAGTACCTCTTTAGATCTCAGATAGATAGGCTTATTCAATCTTTTTCAGGTGAATACTACAGAAACTTCAATAAAAAAAACTTAATCTACTAATATATCTACCAAAAGTCAAACTTAATTGGAGAATTTATTAACTTTAAAGAAGACTAATTACCGGTTTAGAGGAAGAAAACTGCTTGCAGAACAAATCCAGATCAAAAACACCTGAGTGATGGATATGATTTTCAATAAATGATACAAATTAGTGGTTTTTTATGAACGCTGCCTCTGCCACGATGTCAAACGATATCTTCGTTACAACAATCAGAACATTCAGTCTTCATGACGAAACATTCGCAAATAGATTGAGGCTGATCGACTTCTTGGGAACTCGTTATATGGTTGTACTTGTATACAGTACAATACTCCGACATAAGAAAATTCATCAAACCAAGTAGTCTCCGCAACCAGATCGATCATTTTAGACAGGTTTACGACACGTCTCCAGTTTTAGCAGTAAATAAACGCACCTGCCTCTATGCAACAAATAATGCTTGTCAACAAACACTTAGAAGGGTCGACATAGAAAAGCTGCAATCTCAAAAAATATCCGAACGAGTTTCTACTCAATTTGCACTCGATCGATTCCTCCGCACCATATAGCAGGACGCGAGTGATCAGGGACTAGTAGAGTTTGGTCTTTGTTCGTCGAGAGAGAGCTTTACTTTTCAATTGTCCACTCAGTTGGAAGTAACACCTGTTAGCGAGAGGGATTCTGCTTTCGATTTCCAGACTGACATTGTTGTTGGTTCTAATACTAGTTCCAAGATGAATGAAATTATGTACTTTAAAGTTATGACTGTCAAATGCGAAGGCTGTTTGTTTGATGTTAGGACATATTTCGTCTTGTTCTCCTTCACTACCATACCCATAGTGTTCGTTTTCTTGTCCAGTCTGGTGGCCAAAGATATCAAAACGATTGTCGTGCGACAAAAGCTGTATACTCTTATAGAAAATTATACCTACTCTATTCAGCTTCGCAGCTCATATTATTTTCTCCAGGAATAGATTAAAGAAGTCACACGATAAGGAGTTACCTTGTCTAAAACCTCGCTTGGTAGCGAACGGCTCAGAGAAATACTTTCCGATCCTGATGGAGCTTTTGGTGTTACTTAACCTCAGTTTACACAACCGTATAAATTTTGCGGTGATACCAAATTTAGATATAATGGCGTAGAAGCAGCTCTTCTTCATGCTGTCGAAGATTGCTTTAAAACCGACCAAAGGGAGGTGTGTTCCGTATATGTTTGGTCAGTTTTAGATTTACCACGTCAAAATCCACACTGAAAGGTTATATTTCGCGATAACTGTCTCAGATTGTGTGGTTCCTCTTTTTTGTATTGGGCTGAAATTCTAATCGTCGGGCTTGCTTTCCTCCGAAAATATTCTGCAAAGTAGCTGATGCATGAATAATTCGGTAAGTCATCGGCTCCCTTCGCTTTGTTATTTTTCAGACGGACAATTGCTATGCAAACTTTTTCATAGTCGGACAGTGAGACATCTGTTCCATGAACTGGAAAATCGAGTTTGACATCACAAATTCAGTATACTCTGAGCATCTGTCGTTAGATCATCTCATACAAGTACAAGTAGTAGTGTTAGCTTAATGACAAAAAGTTCACGTACTTTTTTTTATCATCTCTTAAGGGTAACGAGAGATTTTGTTACACTTTCGTTCCTTACATAAACATGTGAGTGGTTTAACGTTTGCATTATTTATAGCTAAAAGTTAATTACTGCCAAAAACTGAATAAATAAAAAGTTATTTATACATGTAATTTTAAATTAAAGCTTTCTAAAATTAAAATAGTATAAACATATAATAAGTAGTATAAAAATTTATTTTAAAAAATATCCAAATATCAGTTCGAAATATTCAAAAATAAATGCGTGTAGCGATTTATGTGTTGCCACACAGCACAAAAATATGTGTATCTTTTAGTGTTATTATTTATGTTAGTAGTACCGTCTATTATTTTTTTTAATTTTTTTTATTCAAATTCATCATCCCCATGCATGTTAGTTGTAAGAAAATTACTTGACGCTGTTTCATTCTTAGATTTTCTTATAGCAAAATGTCACACGGACTATTTATTGCATTAGTGGCCACCGCAAATTTGTATAATTGTATGGGATCCTCAGTCGTTTGAGTTCTACATACAAAAGTTAACACAATTAACAAGAACATATGTATATTTATATATAATATTTATGAGTATATGCTCAGTAGTGTGCATCCATATAATAATGCTAATAGCACTAAAAAATAGCGAATTATAGCTGCACGAAGTGCATTTATCTTAACAAAATATAAATACACGCAAATACAAACATGCATATTTATATCGAAGTTTAAAAATATCAACCGAAGGGGAGATACGCCAGCAACAATAAGTAAATGCATAAATTCAATATCAATCCTTAATGACATTGGCAACCGATTTCCGATTTTTGTACAAACATACATATGTTTGAGTATGTACAAATGTATGTATACATTGTACATGCGTAACGCTGTGCATACACATGAATATGTGTTAACATATCTTTTAGCTAAAAAGATTTCGCTCATCAAAACAACTTTCGAAAAGCAACCTTAGCAAGCATTTGGCTTTGAGAGTACATGTATGTACGTGTGTGTACATCAATATATGTTTGTAAGAAAGCAACGAACAAATCTCTTCTGATCATGCCACAAACAACGCACGTTTTTACAAATATTGGAAAAATAAATCGAAAATTGTCGTGATCCAAATTTTTTTTTTCGTTTTAATGGAGTAAAATTATTGAAGGAAATTAGAAATTTTGACGAATTTTTTATTTATATTTTATTAAAAAAGGCAACTATTGTCATACACTGTTCACAAAATAGTTTTTTCAGTACCTAATCTACTGAGAGTGAAGTGCATTTTTTAACATTTCCAAAAATCAGATATCTGCATTTTTAATTATTTATTGATTCACTATTATTATTTATTTAAATTTATAAATATATGTACATGCAATTCTATACGTACATACGTATAAATTTTTGCTAAGAATCAAACAAATTGTATTTTTTTAATATCCCAAAATGACTCTCGCTCTCTCTCTCTCTCTCTATTTATCTTTCGCACAAATTGTCTCTCAAAAAGCTTTCATGATTACATAGTTCAGCGGTTCTCCTTCTTGTATCCTGATATTTCATTCTAAGTTTATACTAACGTAATCGATTGCATCACCAATACAAATACCAAAGTAACTGAGTCATTCCGTCGCATACAACAAAGCTCAACGAATTCAACATTGTTATGCTGCGTACAGAACAATTCAACAACAACAATCTTGGTAATGATCATTAACTTATACACACATAATATACATATAGACTCGTCTTGTGCACCGAAAAAGGGAGCGTAGACCCATCAGGATAAGCATTTTCATCGTAATCGTATAGTACGACGAACACTTGCATACATAGGCAAGCGAAAAAAAAATATTTGATGTGTGCAATGCTTTATCGTTGTGTGGGTGGTTGGCTTTGCTTAGACGAAGGTGTAAGAGATAGAGCAGGGGGCAGCGGCTGTAATGAAAATTCGTGTGCTTTTTGGCGCTTTGGCGTAAGCGAATCGGCAAATTTCGGCGCTATGCGAAGTGCATGGTATCAAATTGCCTCATATAAAAAGGAAAGTTCCCGGCTGTATGGGTCAGAACGGCTTTCGAACGCGTAAGTGCAACACCTTTATGTTGGATTATTGCTTGGTTGTGTATTTTTATGTGAATCTAAATTTGAAAAAAAAATTTTTTTTTTGTGTTTCCACACATGGCCATTGATCGCCATTGGTTGTGAGCGCGAAAGCAGGAAAGAGAGCGAATGCGTGTATACGAGCGAAAGAGAGAGAGAGCAGTAGCTACAATAAAATAAAAATCTTAAAATATTTTTATTTCGACTGGATTGCAAATATTACTGGCTAGTGATAAATAAAATATGTGACATTTGAAATTAATTCCATATTAGTGGAAAATATTAAATAAATAAAAAATGAATTGAATTGAAATGAAAAATAAACTATTGTAAAAGTGAGTTCATAAAGAGCCATAAAGGTCAAAAAGGATTACTTAACAGGCATATGTGGATTATCCAACACAGAAATCAAAGAAAAGAAAAATATTTAAATATATAATAGAAAGTAATAGGACACTACTTAATGGATTACTACGAATATGCGACTAAAAATTACATTAAGAAAAAAAATTATTCAAAAGTTGTTATTTTTTATATATTTTATTTTATTTTATTTTTTTAATGAAATTTTAATGAAATACTCACATATACATATTTATGTATATTAGTGAGTGAAAATCTAAGTTCTTAGGCTCATGTCTACAATATGAGAAATACAACGAGCTGGGATTTTAGCAGCAACAAGTGGGATTTCTACTGAAGAGCCAATTATAACATAAAGAAACACTTTTATAAATATAGAGACGGCATAACCTGCACATTGAACTAATTTTATGCATTAAGAGGCCGTTAAAAATTTGCTAGATGCATATATGTTCTAAAAATCATTTATTGGTCATACAAACCTGGGGTTTTGAAATCACTTTATTATTTGAGATTAAATGCTATAGCGAATAATTTTTGCTTGCAATTAGAAATATTAGCGAAAAATTCGAGTAAATGATATATAGATTTGATCTGAAACACGCCGGTGGACTGCCTTTATTACTACATAGAAATTATATTAAAAATTTAAAATTAATATTTTTATTATATAAATAATTTTTTTCCATACACTAAGGTGAAGATCAAGTTCAAATCTTACGAAACAAATAGCTTAAAAGCCTGCTAATGATTTAGAAGATATGAAAATGAGGTTAACGGAGACTTTTTTGGGTGAAAGAAGCAAATGTTAGTATAAATCTATGAATGCGAATCAACAGGTTGATTTTGTTTAATTTTTACATTCGATAACTTCTGTCAAGGAAACATTTTCACTTAACTATTTGCCTTGAAATCAGTGTTTTTCCTCCTTTTTTCTATATTTAAGCCACATATAAGTACAGTATAGATGAAATATAAATATTAATTTAAAATAATATTAAATCTATTTTGTCTATTTTTTATTGAATTTATTATATTTTTTATGTAGACTTCTCTTCTTTTAAAAATAGAATATTTCCAAAAAGACCCACAGATGTCTGCGTTTGCATTAGATAATAAAAAATTAAAAAAATAGACAAACTTACTGATTGTTCATACATATGTATGTACATAGTTATGCATGTATGTATGTAGGTGTATGTGTACACCTACATAAATACTAAATAATAATCTGGACACAGCTTGAAGTAGCGGTATCTAAAAAGTGAGCAAAATTAAATAATGCTGGAAAATATTACATATGCATACATATATTTGTAGGAAATAAATCGGCAGTACGAACTCATTGCTTATTTTGGCAATCACAGCGTTGACTTTATGCTTGCATACCTGTATAGGAGTAGGACATATGTATATGTATGATGTATATGCATATAAAAAAATTCAAACAGTAAAAACATTTCCAAAGGAAATTCAAGTAACCATACAAATTAACATACGCAAACGTAGATACATATATACATATGTATATACGAGAGGCAAGGTGAAAGAGCATAATAGAAATAGAAGAAAAAAAACGGAACACATTCTTGAGCAAAGTAGGCACACATGCGTAAAAACATACATACCTACATATGTATGCACATATACAACGTTGCGTGCTGGCGAACGGCGATCAGCGACCAGCGGCCGAGTAGCTTTCGCACGGTATTGCCTGTGTACAGGAATAGACAACGCCACATGCATGTATGTATAGCTGTATAGATTTAAATATGTGGATGCCTTCGTATAAACGATAGATCGTCGGTTTCGAAATAATGTCGAAATTTTTTTAAATAATCGCGTTGTGTATTGAAAAACTCGCAAAGTTTTTTAGCTTGTTCTTTTGTTGTTGTTATTTTGAAAATTTTCGGTAGTTCGGTAAATGTATATACATACATATGGGTGTATGTATATGTATGTTTGTACATATTTCGGTATACACTTTCATTGGATTTGAAATTTCTATACGAGATATTTTCGAGTTTTCCAATTCATTGCGAACTCGCAACTCGGACGTTTTAGATCATCACCTCTTGTGCGGATGCGATTAGAAAGCGAATTAATTGAATTTATCAATTATTTTAATGCGGTTTAATTTTCAAAACGAAAAAATATTTTGTGTTGAATTTTTTCTTAATTAAAAAAAAAAAAGAAATCAAAGTAAATAAATAACATTTTTGAAAAAAAGTAAGTGAATTCACTTCCAATCGCAGTGGTATACAGAAAAATCTGTACGAAAATGGATAAATATATAAAATTAAGAATGAAAATGCAGTGCACCAGTGTTGGAAAATCATGAATTGCTCAGTGTAATTTTTTTTTTTTTTTGGTTTTTGCGTAACGTCAACGTACTTTTGTATTATATAACCTTTTTATTTATACACGACTCACGGCAATAAGAAAAATATATAAGAATTATTTGCCTATAATATATGTATATCTATAAAAACAAGTGCCTGGTTTCTCGAATATTTATTTGCCTTTTTTTAATTTAATTTATATGTAAAATATAATATATTTTCCTGTGTTTAAGAAGAAGGTTGCGAATTTTCGAAAGCTTTACGTAACAGTTATACTACCGCCCAAAAATGAGCGAAGTCTTTCATACACATACATTAGGTCAAACGCATATACACATTTATACATATTTTTATATATATGTATGCACATATATATGAATATACACATGTAAAAATATGCGTTTATTTGGTAACCTATACATTCAATATGAGACATTTTAAGTATTTTTAGAATTAGTTCGCATACATACATACAACATATACATATATATGTGTGTGTATGACGAGGTTGCGGCAACGCTGTGTGCTATCTTTAGACAGCACAACCCACACATATCACACGTGCGCACACAAACAGGTACCACATCTTGGATGTAAAAAATCATAACCAACAACAAAAGTAACTAACTGAGGAACAAGCTGATCAAACGATCTCCGCTACTAATGATAAAGAAGTGCTTTTCGCCGTAATTAACTGGCGTATGTAAATGAACAGTAAATGCAACATACATACATGCATACATACATACCTACATACTTATGTACGCACATATGGGAGGCTTTTGGTAAATACATATACACATACATATTGCTGGGTAAATTAGACTGAGAGACAATTAACTAAAGCGGCGAAATATAAAAGAAAACTATATAATGCGGCGAAAAACTATCCAATTACAAAGGGCAGCGAAGAAAATCAAAACAAAAAATAACAGGAAAAATATTTTAAACACCAGCTATTGGCTAGTTGACTAACATATACATATATGGCAATGCGGAAATTTACTTGCTATACATGTTTGAATATTTGTTTCTCCAATTAGGAAGAGATTTTAGAGTCTGGCTTGGAAATTTTGACTTTTTTTCAATTGTGAAACGATGTAAACTTGAAAATTTTTTTTTTTGAAATTAGGTCAAAGTAATCATATTTAATTGCTCTCTTTTTCGAGGGTACGCATACTCGTATCTACTGTTTCTCTCGCACACACAACCAGATCACAGGTTAAAGTGGAAATAACCTATACATATGTAACGTATATAGATTCATATGCATCTATTTATTAGTACACATAAAATACGCAACCACCAATAAGTATATTATATATTTATATTGTGCAATAAAGCTAGTGATGATGGTTAACTATTCAATGAAAATGTAGCAAAGGATATATAAAAAAAATAATTATAATTAAAATATAGAAATTTATTAAATTAAATACCTAAATAATTGCAATTTTTAAAGCCAAAAATTAATTTAAATTCTTAAATTTTTTTTTTAATTTTTGTTATAGTTTAATTAAGTTATATTTAACAGTAGCCATAAAAAATTAAAAAATATATACCTTCGTAACTACACTTAAAATTAAAAAAAAACTATACATTTTAAAGTTGAAATTTATTTAATTTAAACTTGCTTTTTAAACTTTAATATTTTATTAAAATTTAACTAGATATACAGCTATGAAAAAAAATAATAATGATAAAAAATAATAAAATAAAGTTAACTTGAATTTATTTATTTAGATTTGATATTAAGAAGATAATATATTTTAAAGCTGAAATTCACAATTTTTTTTAATTTTAATGTGTTTTTTTTTAATTTAATAAAAAATGTTGTCGGTATTATTTAAAAAAAAAATTGTTTAATAAAACACTAAGTATAAGCACAAGCAAATGTTCAAAAAGAAAATAGCTACAAATAATTAACGAAAATAATTTTTTATACCATATTGCCAAATCACAAGCTCATGCAATTTTTAGTTTTGCACGAATATCAAAAAATAATATTTCATTATTTTTATTTATACTTTTTTCTTTACAGGGAAGCATTTGGGCTGAGACGACGCGAAACACTTCAATCATTTATTTGAAAAGAAGGATAATTATTTGCAAAACTCATTGACTTTTGCACTCAAGCCCCAACTCTCACTCGAGTTACATTTTAATCAAAATTTTATTTACGTTTTCTGTTGTGGAAAAAGCGAATCTTAATTAATCAAGATGCCGAAACCAATTGCTAGCCAAGAGGATGAAGATCCAACGCCATACTTGTTCGTATCTTTGGAACAAAGACGTATCGATCAATCGAAACCTTATGACTCCAAGAAGAATTGCTGGGTGCCCGACGAGAAGGAGGGTTATCTTCTTGGTGAAATTAAAGCCACCAAGGGTGACATCGTCTCTGTGGGCCTGCCTGGCGGCGAGGTAAAACAAGCGTTAAACCAAATGCGTATGCAGATGGTGTAACCTAAAAAAAAAAAAAATAGCAAAGCAAACTATTCTTTAGGCGTAATTGTTGAGCGTTGTTGCAAGGAAATAGTTTTCTTAGAAAAAAGTTCAACAAAGAAAACTTTAAATATTTTTCTTCGAAACAAAAAAAATATGAGCTTAGTTAGCTGCATATTGATTTTGCGATAAATTAAGATTTAATTGATGCACAAAATGCCAATATAATTAAAATCACAATGGAATAATATTCTTTGAATTACTTGCTTTAAATTGAAATTAAAAATAAATTTTTTAAACTCTAAATGAATCTCATAAGTACATTTTCTTTAATTCAAAAATAAAAAAATATATTAAAATCCCAAACTTATTGTATTTGATGAGATTTCAGTGAAAAAAATCAGTTTAAACTTATATTTATTAAATTCTCAAATACTTTTTGGTATTTAATTTTTTCTAAAATTAAATTAAGTAACAAATTGATATATTTATATTTTATAAAAAAAATTGTTCAAAAATTTACTCATATACTCGTATATATTTCTATTACATCACAATGAATGTAATTTAGACCAAGGACTTTAAAGCCGATAAAGTCGAAAAAACGAATCCACCGAAATTCGAAAAAATCGAAGATATGGCCGATATGACTGTGCTTAATACGCCTTGTGTCTTGCACAATTTGCGACAACGTTACTATGCCAAACTGATCTACGTAAGTTTCGTAAAAACGTTTCACTAATCAAGCCTTCTTCTCTTCTTTTTCTCTGACTCTAATTTATAAATAAATCAATATGAAAAAAACCTCAATTTGCTTAACCGCTAAAACAAATCAAAAAACATCTAACAATTTTGATGTCAACAAAAATTGTATATATATAACAAAAATAATATGAATAAATGCAAAATAAACAACAACGAAAATCGGGTGCATAAATTATACAAAATTATAATAATAAATAAATTAATAAATTAATAAAAACAATAAAATAATGACAAATGCTTGAAATGTAATGACGAACAAAAAAAAAAAGACCAAAGACTTCAAGAAAGACCAGCTTCAACAAGTCAATCCTCCAAAATACGAAAAAGCCGAGGATATGTCTAACTTGACATACTTGAACGACGCCTCTGTGCTCCATAACTTGAGGCAGAGATACTACAACAAACTTATCTACGTAAGTACAGTTGGAACCGATACAAGGAAATCACAATAATTCCGAAACGGTTTTCGACTGCAATTTGCTATGTTTGCTTTGAATGTATTGTTTTTGTTATTGTATTGTATTGTATTTACGTCTTGGTAATTCTTAGTGAAAATGTCACACACATACATATTTACATATATACACATACAAATTTAGATTCATACTATTATTTTAAATTATTTTTATTAATTTATTTTAATTTTTTTTTTTTGCGAATCTTTATACGAAAAAATGGCTTAGCAGCTGATTAACGACAAAATGTGTTTAGAAAAATATTGAATGCTTATATATGTATATAACATTAATGCTAAATCTTTTTTGAAAAGCTAAAAGCTTGAAGTACATAAAGCAAAGAAAGCAATTTAAAAAAAATGAAAAGAAATATTAAAACAAAAGTTACTAAAAACAAAGTTAAAAATATTAAAAGAAAAATCTTAAAAATTAGTACTAAATTTTTAGGTTTTTAGTTGCTCAAATTAAATACTCATTGACTTAAAAAATGTGTGTAGCAATTTTTTAAATAAATTTTCTTTGAAAAGTATGGAAGAAGTACCTTTATTACCGCGGTAAAATATATTTTCAAATAAAGTAAAGTATTATTTCTTATTGCTTTATTATTATTTTTTCAATAGAATTGTTTTGAAATACTTAAGGATAGTAAATAATGCAAATATCATTCAAATAAAAGTATTTCGAATCTTTTGTATATTAAAAGCAGTTTTGTTAAACAATATAGTTTACGCTAATTGAATTTTTAATAATTAAAAAAAAAATCACACATTTTTCTTTGAAAGACCTACACAATAAATTATAAAAACTACACATATTTTTATTGTTTTCAATATCTTAATTTTTATTTATTTTTTATTTTTTATTTATGATTTTTTTTTCTCAAATCAATTGACCATACATTCCTTAACCCACGGTAGCGTCAACATATTCGTACGCTCTAACAATGCCACCTAACACATACTAAACGCAACAACATAATATACCAATTGTTGGTATTATTATCATCAATAGAGAATGCCAGAAGCACGACCATAAGCACGCCACCAACAAAATATCCAGTTAAAGGAAAGACTTCGGATATATGTATATACTGGAGATTCACATAAACATACACACTGCCATAACATACACATTCCCAAAAAAAAAATATATATATATATATATATAAATCCTGAGCTCCTCAATATCAAAATAAATTCAATATACATACAAATCATCAACCACCCCCAAACACCCCTCGACCTCACCAACCACAACCATGACACATCTTTTGCGTCCAAAGGAGCATTTCCTGGCAAGCGCAGAGACAAAACAACAGCAACGGCATGAGTTAAAACATATTTTGTTATGAGAATGGAATGCAACTTATCGCATATCAATCAAGCAGTACATCAAATATCATAAGTCAACCTCCCAAAAAAATCTTACATATAACATATATGTTTGAGCTGAACAATTTTACATTTATCAAGCCAAACCAATCAAAATAAATATAAATTACTATAAAACAAAAACATATATCAACAAATCATACGTATACATCAAAAATACACGAATGCGTTGACATTTTATCAAATCAAAAAAAAAAAAAGTGAATGCCCCATTTTTAAATAGTTCTATTCCTAACATTTAGTTTATAAGTAGTTAATGTGCATATATTTCCATACTAAAATTTTTTATTTCATATACTCTTTGAATTCATGGATGAACCATTTTTTCAAGCATTATCTTTGTCATTTTGTTTAAAATCTATATGAATTTACACAAAAAGACACAGCTAAAGTTTGTGCATTTTATTTACTGCTAACCCATTGAAGGCATTTTCGAATGTCTCAACTGCGTTGCGTAAAAAAAATGTAAATCATTTCGTATTTGAATGCCACATACTCCATTTTGTTCTTAATTATTTTAGTTTTTTTCTGGTTAATTATGTAAATTTTTTCACACATAAACTGTAAAATTAATCACATATTTTTTCCCAATTTTCCAATTTACAAAATTTTCGACAAAAAATACAGACCTACTCTGGTCTTTTCTGTGTTGCCATCAATCCTTACAAACGTTACCCCGTCTATACCAACCGTTGCGCTAAGATGTACCGTGGTAAGCGTCGTAATGAAGTGCCACCCCATATTTTCGCCATTTCTGACGGTGCTTACGTTGATATGTTAACCAATCACGTTAATCAATCTATGTTGATTACTGGTGAGTCTGGTGCCGGTAAGACTGAGAACACGAAAAAGGTAATTGCGTACTTCGCCACTGTGGGTGCTTCAACAAAGAAGGATGAATCGCAAAAGAACAAGGGTTCCCTGGAAGATCAGGTTGTGCAAACTAACCCCGTACTTGAAGCTTTCGGTAACGCTAAGACCGTGCGTAACGATAACTCGTCTCGTTTCGTAAGTATTGTACAATTAATGGATTTGATCTATGTACATACATTCTAATACTACATATGAACACATATCAGAGATGAGCAATGAGTATTGGTGGAATAGTACATACGAATTAAATTATTTGCTCATGCTTATTTAAATGTAGTCAAACCACATACTCAACTCTCTTCATAACCATACTCAATAACATTTTTGATATTTGACCACGCTTATGAACTTCTATGCGGTATGTAAAGTCGAAAAACATTGGTATCGATAGTGCGTAAGCTCAAAACGCTTTATTAGTACTTTATTGTAGCCGATTATAGATGTTCCATATCACTACCACTCCATGTAAATCATACTATTGACAAGTTGTTTTGAGTTTAACTTTCAACGTTACGATCTACGCATACGATCTGTTAACATTTTTATTAAAAATTGTTATGGTTTCCTTTGTGTAGCGAATAAGAGACTCATTGCATAACTCTGATACATATGTCAAATTAAATCCAAAAGAAAAAAAATTTAAATTATACTCACTATATAACTTCTCTCTTCCCTTTGTTTGTTCTCACATTCGTAATTGTTGCTGTTTAGGGTAAATTCATCCGTATTCACTTCGGTCCAAGCGGTAAACTGGCCGGTGCTGATATTGAGACTTGTAAGTTTATACAAAAGTTGTTGTTTTATGTCTCTCTATTTAACTCGTTTTTTTTTCTGTCTCTCTCAACTAAAGATCTATTGGAAAAGGCTCGTGTAATCTCTCAGCAATCGTTGGAACGTTCATACCACATCTTCTACCAAATTATGTCTGGCTCTGTACCCGGTGTAAAAGGTAAAGCAAAAATGTTTTCATCCTCATCTTACTATAACTCATGGCAACTATTCAGTCCATAACATAATCCTAAAGAAAAAATCACAAACAAAAGCAAAAAAAAAAATGTAAAAACCTATTGTTTTTACCCATAAAACATTTGGGTATGCGAAAGAATTTGCAAAACCACTTTTAGGTATATGGAAAAATATATGTAGTCCTAATTTACTATTTTATAGTTAATATGGATTTATATGCAATTTTTTTTTCTTTAGACATTACTATAAAATTAATTTTTTTTTTTAAATAAATATGCTTTACTATAAATGAGTGCATTACACAAGTGCATATACTCACTCGCATATCTACCACACACCCACATACAGTTGAAAATATTTATTTGTATTTTTATATACATATGTATATTAGTTATATACAAGTATATATGTATATATACGTCCATATATATATTTTTCACCAACATTAATATTAATATGAAGTTTATTTTTTTTTTCAAATTTTTACCTTTCCATCTTTATAAAACAAATGAAACCAAAAACTGTACAAAACAAAAACCCAAAAATCTCAATTTGATACCAAATCATAATACAGACTACTGTCTGTTGACCAATAACATCTACGATTACCACATTGTCTCTCAGGGCAAGGTCACAGTCGCCAGTATTGATGATAACGAAGAATTCCAATTGACCGATGTAATTCCCTAATATTTTCTTTCCTATTTGAGAGTTTTCTATTTTTATTAATTACTACTTGATTTAAAAAAAATATTAATTAATTTTGTTGTAATATTAACAATGTTTATTTAGATATATTTGCAGTTTTTACTAATATAATTTACATAGTAGTTGGTTGTATGTGGTTATACGTACATAGGTAAAAAAAAAAAATTATTTCAATTTTTTTAGTCAATTTTTAATTTATAAATATTTTTTAAATTTATATATGTATGTATAACTACATATAATCTTTGTATTAATAGTTCGTAGTGAAAATATCCTGATATATTTTATTCCGTGCACGATTGTACATACATATCGACGTAGTTATATATTGTAGTAGCTTAGGTAGCTTGCAGCTTCCCATACGAAATTCCCAAATTGCTCATTGAATCCGACACTCTTATTATTTCTTAAGGCCATTTATATCTTTTTAGACACATACATACATACATTTATGAATTTCACTAACCCCTTGATAATAACATGTAAGAGATGAAAAAAAGAAGAAGAAAATTATGCGTTTTTATCGAACTTTATTTTAATTTTATTTCCAACACAACATGCATTTACCACCACATTTTGTTCACCTTCACATACTGTATACCACCACCCCATCATATCCAATTCAACCAAATTTGAACCAAAAAATGCTCATTACACCAACACCAACAGAATATTGTATGCTATCGAAAAATATATACGATTATCGTATTGTATCGCAAGGAAAAACAACCATACCCAGTGTTAACGATGGTGAAGAGTATCAACTTGTTGACGTAAGATAAAGCATATGAAAAAGATATTTGATTATAACGTAACATGCAACTAAAAAACAAACAAAGAAAAATAAATAAACTGTAATCTGTCCATATTTGTCAGTAAATGCAATAAAAAGAAGGCATTAAAACTTGTTTAAAAAACGCAAGGCACTGTCCGTATCTAAAAATTTAAAACAAACCTAAAATCTTACTTATAAAAGTCTAACTCTAAAATGACTACAAAAAAAAAATGATATAAATATATAACCGTACAGCTAATATTTAACTGTAATACTTTTGTGTAATTGTCAAAATCGTCGCTGATGTTCAGATTTCACTACTCACTGGGTCGAATTTTTTACTATAACAATAATAAAAATTATTTGCCTTCCTAAACTTTTCAATTTTCGAATTTGCTAACGTTTCTTTTAACTTTTATTTTCAAGAAAAAAAAGTTACCTATTTTGAAACCTTCAATATTTTTTTTATGGTTTTCAGCTTTATTAGCATTCAATGATCTGAACATTCGATGTCACCAAACCCAATAACAATTAATGTCTAAGCAAAAAACAAAAAAAATACCGTACTTAACTTTCGGTCTTCGAACTTTAACTCTAACAGCGTTCTCGCTGTTCTAATACAGTACAGTTCACTTTTATAATAGCAGCTGTTTCTGTTACTTAACATTCTCTGTTGACTCATCACTCAATATCGTACAACAGCTGTATCTGTTATTTAACATTCTGTGTAAGCTCAACATTGTACAACAGATGTATATGTTATTTAACATTCTCTGTTAGATCAATATTGTACAGCAGCTGTATCTGTCAATTAACATTCTCTATTGGCTCCACGCTCAATATTGTAAATCGTTGTCAAGCTTGCTCACTCACTTTTCATAATCAAATCTCAACGCCTAGGTTTACCTGTACATATTATAGCTCTAATGCTTAGCTGCGATAAACTATTTAATATTATTACAATATTTAATAAACTAATTGTAATGCTAGGTATATTTACATATCATTATTATTGTTTATTTTATAAGGTAAATAGCTCAGAATTTTACAAAAACTTATAGAAAAACACTACCATATTTTACCGTTGGTTAGTTAGTAAAAAATAAAAATTAATGAAATATGCACACATATACAAAATGATGACCTAAATATCAAAAACATCTCTGCACAACACTTCAATCCATTGCATTTAAGTTTAAAAAAATGAAATCAAAGCAAAATTTCACTTTTCATAGGTTATAAATAATTTGAAATTATTATAAAGTGAAACATAAATGCAATTTACAATACACTCCCTGTATCCTGTACCGTATACAGTACACAGATCTCCAATCATTCAATATATAAGCACACACTTTTTCACGCATTTGCGTTTGCCATATTTACGCACAGACTCGTTCACTCATTGTTATTATTATTTTTTTCATTATAATTTTATCGGCGTTACCTTTTATGCGTCCAAATAAAAAATAAAAAAATTAAAAACATGCATACATACATACTCGTATATGTATCTAAACAAATGCTACTACATATATAGAGATGACATATTTATCGAATCATATTGGTGATTATCCTGGAATATGTCAGGGTAAAACAAGGATAGCCGGTGTCAACGATGGCGAAGAATTTGAATTGACTGATGTAAGTTGGTGTGTGTGAAAGAGCCTATAATATGATCACCTGTCCCCAACTGTGATATGTAACAACCAATATTTAGCACTATCACTATACATATTTATTATATACTTTAATATATATATACCACTATATTCTCTTTACTTTCTTATCTATGCGTATATTAAGTTGCTATAATATCTTTTATAAATATTATTTCTCTTTCAACAATTTGTAAATTTTTTATATTCCACTACATTTTTCTTTTTTATTTTCCATTGTATAGAAAAATAAATAAATAAATGACAGTTGGGATTTAATATTTTTGTAACAGTTACATATTTATGTACATATATTGTACCTACACGGATCTCACATCACTGGCATATCAAAAAATAAATAAAAATACCTTAAATATTTATTTAATATCTGGTATTTTCGCAATGAATTCTTTGTATATAAGTTTAATTTTCTAATGTTATTCCGGAATTTCTATCTCATATAAATTAAATAATTACGCTTCAACTATTTATTATTAAATAATCATTTACCTATGCTGTAGTGTTGGTTGTATTGGTTACCCTTTATTGCAAAGCCATTTCATTATCCAAAAACACAAAAACAAACAATTTTTATTAAAATTTTGTATATATATACTTAAAAAGTTTATGATATCAAATATTATTTAAGCTTATAATTTTTTAATTAGTTTTAAAAGAGTTAGGTGCGAGTTGAAGAGAGAGAGAGAGAGAGAGGGAGTGTTATATTTTGAACGTAAATGTTTGAAAATTAAAAAAAAAACACAATTAAATTAGTTTTAGTAAATAAATAATACTTTTTTTCTACTTACAATGGTTCAAATTCAAATTCTTGGTACAGTGGTCTTGATGTCGGCACAACAACCAATCTTTTACCCTGACTTTTGACACAAATTGTTAAAATCAAGTTGCAATTTAACCTTTGACACGCAAATTATACACGCAGGACAAACGCCGTTAAAAATGTTTTTTTTCAATGATATTTCCAATCAAATTTACTATATGAAGTCATTTTATATAAAAAACAAATATTTAAATGGAATTAAAAAAATAGAAATAAAAAGTAGGTAAAAATAAGTAAACAAAAAATATTTTTTAATAGAAAAATATAATATTAATATGCATATTAATATTAAAAAAAAGATCACTCGGGTCCAAACTATACGCATAATAAAATTCAATATGACCTGCAAACCACATACTTCCCCTTAAACCACTCGAAAACATGCTCCATACAATAAATATTTATTTAACTATCAACTTAACAATAAAAACTCCAACAACACTTCCATTTCTACCCCTTAAGCATAGCCACCACACCATGAACTCTCATACCCTCTCACACTACATATTATTTGTATGTCTCTTTCCGTACCGCCATCACCATATTTCCATTGAAAAAAATTAAATAAATAAAAAAGTATTTTAAAAATATCTTATGTAAATACAACAACAAAAAATCTTCTTTTAACTACGCTGCAGAGTCTTGCTTCTTATCTGATAACATTTACGATTACTTTAACGTGTCCCAGGGTAAAGTCACTGTACCCAACATGGATGACGGTGAGGAATTCCAGCTGGCAGATGTAAGTTTTCAACATACCATTAAAAAGAAATCAAAAACCAAACAACATAGAGCAAACCATTAGAGTAGTTGATGATGTCTCTATGTCTACCCACTGAATATTCCACACAAAACGAAAATAGAAATGAAACTAGATTTAAAAAAAATATATTACGCTTGTCCACCACCAACTAGCAACACCACTAGCACTTAGTTGAATACAAAACAAATATGTATGAATTTGGCAAATTTGCTGTAATTACTATTTCTACAACAACCAACCAACACCACTACCACCCACCACTTCAGCACTTAGTATTTACACAGACTTTTTTGTACACCAACAACAACCCACTTTTCTCGTTACTACTTAGTTTCTGTGACATGCGTATGTGTGAATTTTAGAAAGAAAAAAATCCTTCTTACATCTGTTCTAAATATTTCTACAATTTTGTTCTGCGCTCGTTCGCTCGTTTGTACGTTGATTTTTATACCTTAGTGTACTCTAAAATGTTTTAATTGCATCTATGAAACAATTTTTTTGGAATGTTTTGATCTTGACATGAACAAAAAAGAAAAAACGGTTACGACTTGCAAAGCTGCTCCTTTGAATATCCTCTGAATATGTTGGATGTGACAACACACCTGTCAACAACACTGGCTGTGTCATGTGCGCTGTCAATTCAAAATGAAAGCAAATAAAATATTCTTTGCATCCACTTATTTCTCGTGCTTTTTGATACTACGGGTATGACCACATACATATATACATATGGTATATATGGACTGCGTTTGATGTTCAGTCAAACAATTTCAAAAATGTGGTCTGCTTATTGAAATGTTTATAATTATTAGTATAGTGTGTATGTGTTTACCTTCAAATGCCTGTTGGTATTTTTTCTCTTTCTGAATATGTTTTGCAAGATTGCCTGCTGGTATGCAATATTTTATTTATTTGACATGATGAAAAAAATCAGTATCGTTAGTTTATGTAGATTTACGTATAAGCATGACGTCTCGCTGTTAGAGCTAGAGAGCTAAAAAATATATATATACATATATATGTATATAAATTAGGTATAGTTTTTTTTTTTTTTAATTTTTAATGCATGTTCAAATTTTATATGTATTTTACCACGAACATTCTATGCTTTCCAAAAAATTCCGGAATCTATTATGTCTACCCCCTAGAGGCTTTTACCAATTTATTATTTGTAGTAGTTTAGTATTTTATTTAGTACTGCATTTTATGCAATTTATTTGAACACTGTTACAACAAGTTTAAGACTAAAAAGAATAAAAAATAAATAATAAATAAAAAAGGATTAAACAAATTAAAATATATTATTAAAAAAAAGTAAAAATTTAAATAAAAGAAAAATAAAAAAAGAATTTTATTTAAAAAAATTTGATTCGATTTCAGTTAGTAATTAAAAAAGATTTAATCTGCAAGAATCGCCTTAACGTTTTAGGGCAATAAGAAAAATTTCGTACATAAAAAAAATTACAAAATTATTTAAATTACATTTTTCTTGGAAATAATAATAGTTATCTAATAAATTTTGGCATTAAAAATATTACTTTGGATTTTTTATAGTAATAACAAATTTGTATAAATCTTTTATTTAGGTTAATAAAGAAAATATATTAATTCTTTAATATTATTAAATGAATGTCAAATAGTTGGAATAAAACAGAAATTCACGAATATAACGGTAAAATAATTACGTTATTCTCTTAATTCGTAACAATATTCTGCAATAAAATATTAAAAAATATTATTTCTATAAAAATTATCGAAAATAGTTAATAAATCTGCATTTAATATTGCAAACTGCAGCTGCGAAAATGTATGTAGTAATATACTCATATACATATATATAAAACATGTGCATATACAGTTTTAATGCGTTTATTTATATATATTTATTGTTCGTAGTATTTTTACGTTGCATGTTTGTTGCGTTGTTTGTTTGTTTGTTTGTTTGTTTGTTCCTTTTTATCAATATTTCACAAATGTCTTATAGTAATAAATATTTAATTACAGCAAACATATGTACATACACACAATTACAGCTGTACAAAAAATTGCACAAAAATTCAAAAAAAACAATGCTTTCTAAACACCTAAACCGCAAAAAGAAAATTCACTACTACTTATAAATATCAACTACTCAAAATTACCATAAAAAAAATTCGAAAACCAATATTAATTTACAATTATTTTCGCCCACGCCTCTCCAAATCTATCAAATCTACAGCAAGCCTTCGATATTTTGGGTTTCACCAATCAAGAGAAACAAGATGTCTACAAGATCACCGCCGCTGTCATGCATATGGGTGGCATGAAATTCAAGCAACGTGGTCGCGAAGAACAGGCTGAACAAGATGGTGAAGAGGAAGGTGGTCGTGTCGCCAAATTGTTCGGTTGTGATACCGCTGAATTGTACAAGAACTTGTTGAAACCACGTATTAAGGTCGGTAACGAATTCGTCACCCAGGGTCGTAATGTACAACAGGTCACCAACTCCATTGGTGCTCTCTGCAAGGGTGTGTTCGATCGTCTCTTCAAATGGTTGGTTAAGAAGTGTAACGAGACACTTGATACTCAGCAAAAACGTCAACACTTCATTGGTGTACTGGATATTGCTGGTTTTGAAATTTTCGACGTAAGTATGACGTGATCCAGACTTTCGCGTTCACAAGCACAAGAAAAAGCACAATAAATATGTAACTAGTGTGTGAGGTGTTGTATTTATGTGGATGAGATGCCGATACAATTTACCGTTGAAAGATTCTAAGGAATGTTATCGCTGTATTTCCGGCACATTCATACACACATCATGCGCTCGAGTTATTTGCTTTTATTGATCTTATACCTTTCTCAAGGCATATATTTGGTAAAAGCAAGTGTATATAGTGCACACTAACACTTCTCTCACGACATGTCACTATTAGAAAAACAGAAACAACAACTTGACGCGACTATAAAATGGCTTAAGAATTATTACAAGCCCACCACCCTTATCAACGTTCATACAATTCTATACATTATGGCGTAACACATAATACGCCTAAACATTTTAAAGGCCTTCACATTCATATGTATATAGTTTAATCATTTAATTACGTATATACCAAAAAAAACTCTTTATCCACTGTATTGCCTCAAAATATAGTACAATGGTTTCGAACAATTGTGTATCAACTTCACCAATGAAAAATTGCAACAATTCTTCAACCATCACATGTTCGTTTTGGAACAAGAAGAATACAAACGCGAGGGTATCAATTGGGACTTTATCGATTTCGGTATGGATTTGCTAGCTTGTATCGATCTCATTGAAAAGGTGCTTAATCAAAATCAAAAAAAAGCGAAAAAAATTTAGAGCTTGTTTCAGTGTTGCCAATGTGACAGTTATAAATTAGTCATGCCGTTTTGTTCTTGTCCCTAATTTTCAAACAATGTTGTATGTTTTTTTGTTAACTCAAAAAAATGGAGCGCGTTGGCCTTTGGAACAAATGATGCTTTGAAAGAACAGGTATTGGTATGCGTTATGTTCACATTCGAAAAAAAAACATCAAAATCGTTTCACATTTCGTTTTCCCGACGTAGTAGTGTTGTAAAATGTGGTTTGATGTGAACTCCTACCAGCACAATGTAATATTTGAATTGTTATACGTAGTTCCACTTTCATTTTTCACATCACCACACATATATCGTCAAACTTTCTTCTCACGTAAATTTGTACTTAGATTATGTATATTAGTAGTATATTTAATTTATCCATGCGTATTTTTCCAACTCCATATTTGTATTGTATGTTGTCTTGTAAAATATTGCCATGAATCACCACTTACCACAACCACAACCACAAAAACAACCATTAGTACAACGGTTTCGAGCAATTGTGTATTAACTTCACCAATGAGAAACTACAACAATTCTTCAACCATCACATGTTCGTTTTGGAACAAGAAGAGTACAAGAAAGAGGGCATTGACTGGGCATTTATCGATTTCGGCATGGATCTATTGGCCTGTATTGAAATGATTGAAAAGGTACAGTTAGCTATGCGCTCAGAGTACAAGAAAAGAAAGGAATATGGAAAAAAAATATTGGAGAAAATTATAAAAAAACTAAATAATTTGAGTACAAGAAATTACAAATTCAAGCATTTATAGTTAGATAATTATAATATACTCGTATACTCTCGTGTTAATTACAATATTCTCGTATATACAGTAAGCGCTAGCGTGTGCAGGGAGCAAATTTTTTAGGAAATGTCGACTAATACGGCGCAAATAGCGGCACTTTGCATCTACAAAGACATAATACGAATGCGTTTGTTTGCCCAACACTCTATGTGAACCCGAAGCAAGATCTACCCGGCATGCATTAAATATGACATGCGTCGTGTATTGCACGTGTACCCCAACAAACATATCCTTGACTAGTATGTTTTGATTTTTTGACTTGTATGCACCGAAGACAAAAAAAAACAACAACTTACTATGCTCAACTGATCCAACACAAAGACTACACCAAACCATCCCATATTTTGTAACTAACCAACTCAACCAAATATCCTTTGATAATAATCCTAACACTTAACTATAATCCTTTTTCACCTTTTCTCGTTGTTGTGTTACATTTCCCTTTATACATACTACAACAGTACAACGGTTTCGAACAATTGTGTATCAATTTCACTAACGAAAAATTGCAACAATTCTTCAACCATCACATGTTCGTTTTGGAACAAGAAGAATACCAACGTGAAGGCATTGAATGGACTTTCATCGATTTCGGCATGGATTTGCAGATGTGTATTGAATTGATTGAGAAGGTATATTGGCGTAAAATAAAACTAAAAATTCAAAACAAAGCAAAAAAAATATATGCAGTAAAAAATGCTAAGCTGTTATAAAAGCAATGCTGAAGGCTTCGCATTACATTAAAACGCGTTTATTTATTAGTAAATATATTCATTAAACTCAAGAAATTACTGATGTTGATACGCTCTGCAAACAAGTATCTCCCCTTCGTAACAAAGGCTTCAAATAATAAAAAATAAATTTAAAAACGGCACCAGCTTCTTGTAAACCAAAAAAAAAATTAATAATAATAGTATGTGAATAACATATGTTACAGTTGGGCATAGTTTACCTTACGTTGGTTTAAAAATTTTCCAAAAATAGACTTCTCCTACAATTTTTGAAAAAAAAATACACTTATTCAAAAAATAACACTATCTACACACAGTTAACCTCGTTTTTTGTACCTATGTAAATCCTAAAAAAAATATTATTTTCTCATTTATCTACATTCATTAACTCAAGTCCGAGTTACTGGTTGCACGTTCATATGCTCAAATGTTTGTTCGAAATATTAAGAAAAAAATCAAATTTTATTTGTTAAAGTTGTAAAAGTACGAGTACAAAGAAAACGTAAAAAAAATATTAAACAGATAAAAAAAACCTGAATTGCTCGTGTTTTGTTGACCAGTACTCGCTGTTGATATACTCGAGCTACTCGAAAATATCTGTATAATGAGCTCATAAATATTCGTAAAGGTCTTCAATCTTTGATCCAATGTTTGACCTACTCAAAAATCTTCGAACAAAATTTTGAGCACTATTTTATTTTAATATTTTTGATTTGTGATATTTATTAATTTTTAATTTTTTTATTTTTAATTTGTAATTGTAGCCAAAAATGTAGATCTGTACATATTATTTATTTATGTATAAAGTAGTGTTCTCGCTTGTAGCTGGTTTTAGTAGTAGAAAAATTAGAGTTTATTGTAGTGTTGAGTTTAAAAAATACGAAAAAGTAAAAGAAATAGCAAAATACAATAACAATGGTAAGGTCGCTAACGCTAAGGTAAGCGCTGTAATTGCTGTAAATATGTTTTATGTAAAAGTAAAATATGTAAAATACCAAAAAAAAAATGCTGTTAACTGTCGGTAGTTTTTACAGTTTTTATAGTTTTTATAGCACAGGATTGTATTATGTAGTAGAACGCACGCTTCTTTATTTGTATAAATGTAACAATCAAAAATATTTATTCCTCAAATTTCTAATCAAATTTTATTTCTTTCTCATCTCAAAAACGCAAAACAGCCTATGGGTATCTTGTCCATCCTTGAAGAAGAGTCTATGTTCCCCAAGGCTACCGATCAAACATTCGCCGAAAAATTGACTAACACTCACTTAGGCAAATCGGCACCATTCCAGAAGCCCAAGCCACCAAAGCCCGGTCAACAAGCTGCTCATTTCGCTATTGGCCATTATGCTGGTGTTGTCGCCTATAACATCACCGGTTGGTTGGAGAAGAACAAGGATCCATTGAACGACACTGTTGTTGATCAATTCAAGAAGTCGCAAAACAAATTGTTGGTCGAAATCTTCGCTGATCATCCTGGACAATCGGGTGGTGGTGAACAAGCTAAGGGTGGTCGTGGTAAGAAGGGTGGTGGTTTCGCTACCGTCTCATCGGCCTACAAAGAACAATTGAACAGTTTGATGACCACTCTGCGTTCAACACAACCTCACTTTGTACGTTGTATCATTCCTAATGAAATGAAACAACCTGGTCTTGTAGATGCTCACTTGGTTATGCATCAATTGACATGTAACGGTGTACTTGAAGGTATCCGTATTTGCCGTAAAGGTTTCCCCAACCGAATGGTCTACGCTGATTTCAAGCAGCGGTAAGTGTTTTTATTTATGTACATAAATATATATATATATATAAATATATATATATATAATGGTTATAAACATACATATCACTCTATATATAGAAGTAAATACATATACATAAATAAATATATATATTAGGTTCACTTAGATGTTGATTAGGCTTTAATATAAATATTTACCGACTTAGTGAAAAAAGAGAAAGTTATTTTTTTTGTAGCATTGGGTTTAGCACAAATATACACTGAGAATAATAGAAAACAGTAAATATATCAAACCCTTATAGATAAATATTTTAATAATAACTATTTTTTATTACGAATCTTCACATTCAACAAATTAAACAAATCAAATAAAATGAACTACAACTCAAAATAGTTACATGATTTTGGCCCCAGCCATCATGGTCTCTGAGAAACAACCCAAAAATGCAGCAGCCAAGTGTTTGGAATCTGTTGGATTGGATCCTGACATGTACCGTATTGGTCATACTAAGGCAGGCAGCTATTTAAAAGAATTTATGATTTCCCTTCCATTTTTGTTACCCAGTTAATAGTCTTTTTTTTTAATTAAAAAGTGTTTCTCGTATTCTTGTTTCATGTAAATTTTAGTCCATCAGTTACATACATATATACAATATTATTCCCAATCAATGTTCTCGTACTTTACTGTACTGTATTACAGTCCCGTTTGTATTGCGTCCTTTCAATTATATTTACATATCTATGTTAAATGAAGCATCCATTTTTAATGTCTTGTAGTACTGACGTACAATACATTACATATATACATGGAATTTGTATTATCGTTAAACTTCACGTATATATACATACATATAAAAATGTTCTACCCATTTACAAGTATTTATAGCAAGCATAATGCCCACATTATTCCTCTAAATATATTGTATACAATACGTACCTGTAATTTCGTAGTAAAATGTCTTATAGATTGAATGCAACCCTTCATATTTAAACCTCTATTTTTATCATTATTAAAAAAAAAATATTTTTTGATTGGTTGACCCATAGTCGTTGAATTAATTTTTATCTATATGTTTTTGAACCTTTTATCATTACATATATGTATTCATATTTACATATATACATTTATATATATATAAAATATTATCGTAAAATATTTTTGTGCTCCAAGTTGACCTCAACTTGTAGGCCAATTTATCAAAGTTATTTTTTATTTTTTTGGAAACTCCCATGAACACCTATAGTAGTACACAAAACTCCTCTACAATTTGTTAACGAATTAATTTTTTGAAAATTATCCAAATAGTTTTTTAAATGCTGCTATTTTTAGAAATCATAAAAACACGAGTATAATATATCACTTTTGTTTAAAAACAACTTTCGTATTCGTTTGGTTAGTTAATCTTTGACTGGCATGGTTTTCTTTTAGTAGAATACATCGTATTTTGAGTGGTAATTTTGATTAATTTTCTAGAATATGATCCTTAAACGAAATTTCTTGAAAATTAGTTGAAAATATAATTGAATTATTTCGTCGTTACTACCTACCTTACATTGTATATGTTATCTTGGTAGCTACATTATATTGAATCTGATAAATATCTCACGGTACCCTTTAATACAATAATTTCGAAACCAATACAGTACTCCAGAATGTTATATTTTCTCCAATTTTTACCAAAACTCTTATAAATTCCATAGATACTGAAACGGAAATGTGTTATTTTAATTTATTTTTGTATTGCAACCCTGTTTTTATTGAAATCTATTAAATTAACATACTTTTATATATTTTGAATACCATATCTACATATGCATTTATACTACGTAGGTACAATAAAACACACAGAAGTACAAAAATTTTATGTTGAAATATACACAAAGCATTATATTGTGTGCTGTTCTAACTCACTACAATTTTTTCTTCTCGTAAAATTACGAAAACACACGAAAAAAAAGTGCAAAACAAAAATAAAACAAACACACAAAAATATCTTCAAAAACACAAATCTACAATACTACTTTCACAGGTATCAAATCCTTAATCCTCGTGACATTAAGGACGTCGGCGATGAGAAGAAGGCCTCAAAAATACTTATTGAGAGCACTGGATTGAATGATGATCTCTATAGGCTGGGTCATACAAAGGCATGAAAGATTTTTTTTTCTACAACAAAATAATCAAAGGAAACCCAACAAAATATAGCGCATAGCCCAATCAATGCTTCAATAAGTTAATACTACTTGAGTTTAGTTAGTTAGTAGTCTTGCATTTGCCACAAATACAACTGTGTTAACTGTATAAAAAAAAAAAACGGATAACAGATGCATATGCTCGCAAGACTTTTGGCAATTTTTTCAAGTTATTATTATTATTTTTTCTGATAATTGGTTTTGAATTAGCATGAATTGCATTACAAAAATGTACAAAATTTTATATACTCTCTATACATATACAAAGGGCTTTCGTTATAGAAATATCAACAAAACACTGCCTGAAATCTTGAAAAAGAAAAAAACACAGCCACAAAATATACAATGTACAATGAATACCACTACAAAGCAACACAAAAAAAAGTAGTCATATTTTTCTCTCATCATATTTCTGCTCTACTCGTAAACTATAATGTCATACCATATAATTAAATTTAAAAAATAGCATTTTCTCTACATTCACGCACTTTCTATTGTACTATATGTTAGGCTCTAAGTGTATTCACAGTTTCAGTTTCCTTCTTAAACACATTTTCGTTTACACACAGCTATCAGATCTTGAATCCAAAGGACATTAGCGGTATGGAAGATCCAAAAAAATGTTCTAAAATTCTTATTGAATCCACAGAGCTCGATCCAGATCTCTATCGTCTTGGCCATACAAAGGCATGGGTTTTTTTTTAAAAATTTTCACATTATTTCAGCACAGTACAAAAATTTCTAATTGCATTTAATATGAATATCAGGCTGAAAGTGTTTTTTAAAAAACCGTATATATTTTTACTGTTATGTTTTTAAATTTAATTACAATAATTTTGGTTTGGTTTGACATTGCAACCAATATACACGAACTTTTACCACAACAAAAATAGCATGTATTGCACTTCAATTCAATTATGTTCGATTCTGTGGAATAAATTGTTGCTTGGATGCAGAAATGTTATTTTAATTTCTGAATATTCATTAATTGCAAGTGCAAGAATCCAAGGAATGCCAAATGGATGTACGACATTTCGCCCACTTCATGAGTATATACATATGTAATAATATCAAAACATCGGAATGCAAAGAGAAAGAAATTTCTTGCCATCAGTGTATGCATTGTGTTAATGTGTTTAATTCATAAGATTACTCTTTAACCTACACCTCCCTCCACAACTTGGTTGCACGTATTTGCACAAGCCCCCTTTGAATGAGTAGCATTTGCCAACGACTTAGTGCCTATTGAGTTTTTTTATACTTCCTTATATCCTTTTGTTTAGTATTTAACTGCCATTTTATATACATACATACATATGTATATAAAAGTATACATATAATATTTCATGAACATTTAGATTATTTAGTACTAGAAACCTGTAACAACTTTATTACATATACATTAAATATATTTTATCCTGAAATACATACATATTAAATGAGCTTAAACATACACAACAACAAAATAAATATCCAACCTCCACTACAACCACACATATAACTATATATATATCAATATACATACCCACAGCTACCAAATCCTGAACCCACGAGGCATCAAAGGCTTGGATGATCCCAAAAAAGCCAGTAAGATTCTGATTGAATCTACTGAATTGGGTGAAGATCAATACCGTTTGGGTAACACTAAGGCACGAATCAATTTTTTGCACTTTTTGAAAAAAACAAAAACATATTTTTTAAAACAAAATGCCACATAAAAACCGCATGAGTATACATATATATAGTTACTCTAATACATTGTTATTGTCGTTGTAGTTAAATTTTCCAAATTCTATTTCAAAGTTGAAGCCTTTATTCGCACACACAAAACATGCATATTCCACATACGAAAATCCACACCCACCCACGCACACACAATACATGCATTAAAAAAGTGCAGTTGTCAAAATGCAGAATTTTGACGCATTTACAATGCATGCATTACTTATACATATACATAAATGCATAGGTTGATAAATTTGAGAGTCCACATACCCACATACCAACTACTCAACGATACCCATGAAGCATGTTATACCATATAGACATAAATACATATGTATACACCCACCCAGTGTATCTGCCCACCACCACATAAACATACATATATGCAAAACATACATTCTTATGTATGTATGTAGCGAAATATTGATGCATGTTTGCAATTTGTCAAAGCATCTTCGTTTATCCATTACATACATATATTAATACTATAGAAGAATAATTATGATCCACATAGCAAGCATGTCCTACGCTTAAATCTTTTTGGTATGCATCATAAAGCATGGGAAAAAATATCCAATGCACCCATCATGGTATTACGAAATACTTTACATATAGTTTAAGTTTCCTTCCATTTTTTTTATACATACATACACATATATTTTGGAGCAAAAAATGTCAGAAATCAGACATATACGAAAAAACCCCATTATCGAAGCGCACACCATAGATCTCATATAACCAAATGTCTTTTTTCCTGTTTTCTTGCTTTAAAAATAAAAAAACTTTATGAATTGAAAAATATAAAATATTTACTTAAATTTTTTTTTCTTTTGTGAAATTTGTATGAAACTGCTTGAGTACAGCAGACAAATTATACATACATACTTCTAAATTATTTTAATTTTATTTTTTCTTATAAAGCAATAGCTGTTATAGCTCTTCATCCTGGTTTTAATTTTAGTTATTAAAGTTTGTACTATAAAATTTATTCAAATAATATATTTATTTAATATTAAGCATTTTAATTTATTTTTCAATATAAAAATGAAGCAAATATTAAATTATTATTTTTCTCCCGAATTTCCCATCTTTCATCACACTCAAAAAAAATCATCAACAAAAACAAAAACAATATCCCACCTACCACCGAACCACCAACCAACCAAACAACCATTGTAACATCAAACAAAAATCAAAATCAAAAATATCAAAAAAAAAAAAATATTGCACGTTCACACACATACATCTATATATGTATATATCAACGTATACTTGTATAGCTACCAGATCATGTGCCCGAAATTATTGATCGGCGTAGACAAAGATAAGAAGGCAACTGACATCATTATTAAATACATTGATTTGCCAGAAGATCAATATCGCTTGGGTAACTCCAAGGTACCTTTCATACAAAACAAAAATAAAAACAACAATAGATATATATGGAATATAATATTAATACTTCTAAACCAAAATTGTCTTTTGTCTAAATGTGTAAAATTTTGTAAAAACAATTGTCCAAAGTCAAAATTTCTTGAATATTACATTAAACAAACGCTGTAAAGAAGCGAACTAATAATTTCTAATAAACTTTCGATTAACTATACAAAAAAAAATAAAAATTAAGAAGAAAATAATAATAAATAATAATAAAATAATAAATAATATATGTCAGTATCCTTACACTTGTCCAGTAAATGTATAAAGCACTAATTTTGTATGTACATATTACGTCCTACACACATATACATATATATTGTCTTACACACATACATATATCGCCTTACAAATGCCAAAGCACACTAAACATTCATTATATCGTCAACAATTTTGCCTTAGTTTCATATTCACAACTGCACACATACTTAAATTATGTATTAAAATCATTTTAAACATTCACGCCTTAGCAATTATCTTCTTATACAATATATATCGAAATATCCTGTATAATTTAATAAATTTATATGTAAATCAAATCACTTACCATAAGCTTAAAGTCTCCAATTTTTTATTTAATGCTTTCAAAATCATGCTTTTCCATCATTTTGTTGTTCGTGTTTTTTCATAACTGCTAAATGTTTGAAATATATAAAAAAAAATCCACAAAAAATTTATGTTTGTAAAAAATATCCGTAATTAATATTTGAATGCTTTATAAAAAATTTAATAATGACTGGCAGTGAGCTGAAATATATCTGGAAATTAAAAAAAGAAAATAGCTATAAAAAATTTACAAAATAGCCACAAAAGGGTTTAAAAAATATACTTCATCAAAATACAAAACAAAAAAAATTATAATACCTTTTTTCTAGGTTAAAAAATATAGTTTAAAAAAAAATTAAATAAAATAAAAACGCAAAAGGGTTTAAAACCATTTAATAAAAATAAAATAAAAAATTAAAATATTTTTTTTTACTTTTTGTGGGTTTAAAAGACTTTAATCTGAAAAATTACTACACAGAATTCAACGAAAATATATATTTTTATTCAATTCAATTCAATTGTAATATATTTTAAAACCAGTCTAAGTTGGTTTTAATTACACTCAAATGTAATGTGTTTTAAAACCGGTATTTCAGCTCAGTTCCAGTATATCGCTCTATATGTGGCATATTAAAGCGTGTATGATGTTTTATATTAACCAAAGTTTCTTTTTTGTTCTCTCCAACCGATACTTCAAATAAAATTTAAAAAAAATATATAGGTATTCTTCCGCGCTGGTGTCTTGGGTC
Source organism: Neoceratitis asiatica (assembly GCA_030068015.2). Lineage (NCBI taxonomy): Eukaryota > Metazoa > Arthropoda > Insecta > Diptera > Tephritidae > Neoceratitis > Neoceratitis asiatica. The sequence continues at coordinate 57,828,620 of CM061524.1, read as the reverse complement.
AGATGGAAGAGTTCCGTGATGAACGTCTTGGCAAGATCATGTCCTGGATGCAAGGTTGGGCTCGTGGTTACTTGGCCCGTAGAAACTTCAAGAAGTTGCAAGAACAACGTTTGGCTCTCAAAGTTGTACAACGCAACTTGCGCAAATACTTGCAACTCCGTACCTGGCCATGGTACAAATTATGGCAGAAGATTAAGCCTTTGCTCAACGTTTCACGCGTTGAGGATGAGATTGCTGTAAGTACAGTAGAAAAATGTTCGAATTTTTTTTGCTCTATATACTTGCAGATATATACATATATATAATATGGTTTTGAAGGAGGCAAGAGGTGAATCACGGTGTTGTTGGTGATGTTTTGACTTACTGCGGCGCTGGAGGTAGAAATTATGAAAAAAAATATACGACAGAAAAGTATTTGCATATATATACATATGTATGTATATTAAGAAGTACATTTGCATATGTGTACAAAACGTCAACATATTTACCTATACAAAAACCGACAATCTCCGCGTGTGCTTGCTTGCATATGACAGATACACTCACTTTTCACGCTACTGTTATTGCACCTGCCGAAATTGATCACTTTTTCTGCAGCAGCAACTTATAAATGTATGAGTATATACATATATATACGTTCCGCATTTAATAATGCGCTATGAATAAAAGTTCAAAAATAAAATGTGCTGCGTTTAAAAATAAGTCCACTTAATTGCATACATTTCGCTCCACTATTTGCTGCACCCTCTGTCATACAGATACATATACTAGTATGTGAACATATCTGACAATGTTGGCAAGGGTATTCACATAATTAGCAAGCCAATGGCGTTCAATTTTTCAGTATTATAATTTAATATTGAATTTTTACATACATTTATACGCTCAAACATACATATTCTTTTTACAAAACTACCAATCACAACGTAAATAAGTAGCAGCAGCAGCAGCAGCAGTTTGAAATTTGTCACGCAAGCTTAATGTGAAATAAATGATTAAATATTAGTTGTGATTGAGTACATGCACATGTACACATGTAGTTATGCTAATTTGATTGGCGTTAATCATACGCCCTCGTGTACCATATTTACGTATTGTATGACGTCATATTGTTCGCCCATTGAGTGAATGAGTGATATTGTCCATGCTTGCCTGTTACATGAATAGCACAGCAAGCTTTTGGCTTAACGAAATATATATAAATATAATTAAAAATAATAATAATCACATAATCAATGTATTGTGGAGAAATGGCTTCGAAAGAGCTCTCGGCAAAGGTGTTAATAATTCGAACATGTAAAATACAGCAACTTTTTTTTTACTAAAAATAGGCACACAAATATACAATCTTTTTTCTAAAAAATCTTAAGCATAAAATATGTGATTTTTATACATACATACTTATTTCCGTTGTCAATAGCGAGCGCACACCTGCACTTGTAGAGAATCAACAGGGACAAAACATGGTTCTTGATTGAAAGGTAACCAAAGCTTGATTGGTGAAGAGCAAAATGGAGCTTTCTACACAGCTTTCACTTGCCCATTTTCACTTTTATTTGACAAAATTTCTTAAGGCTTTCAATAATTTTATATAATCAATTCAATAATTATATGTAGTCTTGAGCTTCAGTAATTCCATTTTCAATTAAGAATGGATACAGTTACTTCAAGTTTTTTTTTTTTTTTTTTTTTGGTATTGTGAAGCAACTTAACAGCAAAACATCTGATTCAACTGAATAAAATTATTGATTGAAATTCATGACATAAAGAATTTATAGCGAAAAGTAATAAATATAATTAATATAAAAAATATTTATTGTAAATTAGTAAAAAATCAATTAAAATGAATTTAATTAAAATCATTAATTTTAACGAATTATAATTTTGGAGAATCTCAAACAAATTATTGTATTTTATTTGAAAGGATTTGTTTACTAATTTCCACTAAATTATTAAGTTTTTTTAAGTTCATTAAAAAAAATTTTAATTAATTAAATTGAAAGAATTTTTTTTTACTAATTTTCAATAAATAATTTTTAGTTTTTTTCAAGTTCATTAATATTATTTTAAATTAATGAAACTGATTTTAATTAATTCCCTTCAGTTTTTATTCACTTAAATATTTTTAATTTATTTTTCAAAAAAAAATTTGTTACCTTTCTCGCCTGTTCAATTTAGCTCACTTTTTCTAACTATTTAATTTACAAATTATTTTTTTAATCCCTTAGCCAAAAATACTTTGCAGCAGCGCGTCTGCTTTTTAGTTTTTGCTATTAGTGTTTGAAATATATTGTATCAAAACACATCCATACTTGTATACATACTGCTTTCAACAAATGTCTTACACTCATGATTAATTGTTAGCACGACTGAGTATATAGTTTAATATAATTTATTTATACAATATATCATATATGCATATATAATTATGATTTGCTTAGGTTTTGAAGTATGTTTATATCAAATCATACTACTTATTCTAGTATATACAAGCACACTGTTAATCAAATCATTTTAATATGATCGAAGTAGCAGCACTGCCAAAAAATCACTTAATCGCTTATATATAGTGTCAATTATATACATACATTGTGTTTCTACACATGCATATATAAATGCCAGACTATCTCTGAATACTCTACTCAATTAGCAGCTGCAATGACAGCTAAAAAGCCAACAACAATTAAACAATCATTGGCATGAGTAATGATATTCGCACTGATATTATTTTACACCACAAAAAAAATGGCATAAAACAAAATATTAAAGAACAAAAAAACATAAAAAAATTATCTTGCAATTTAATTTCTTCTCTTCCTTTCCGTTTGTGCTTATTAATATTTCTAATTGAAATCTCATCATAATAATTTTGCCAACTCATATTGGCATGAGCAAGCGAGCAAACAAATGAGCGTTTAACTGAAAGAGAAGCTATTTTATATGCTTAATGCAAATGTAGCAGCAGCGGCAGCAATAAATGGTTACAACTATACCAATAATCAAAGCAAAAAAATGAACCTTCTAGTTTTCAAAACGCCAAATATGCGTGGCTCGTGGTATTTTTGTGGCACAACACCTGTGCTGTATCATTGATGGCCCCATACACACACACGCGGCAATTTAGATATTAAAAAAATTTGAATAACATCCTTGCCGGCTTGTGTTTATTTGCGTACATGATTTGGTTGTTGTTGTTGCTTGTTTACTATTTGGATTTCGTTGAGGTGGATAAATATGAAATTCATTTATACCGTTCGCAGAATCTTCGATTCGATCATATTCTGGGCGTTGCTAAATTTATGAACCCCTCACACACATATGCAAGACATATGTGCGATCAATGCGATATGTGTGCATGTATGTGTGAAAGTACTTGCAGATAGTTGAAATTGTAATTGAATTGAAAAATATATGTATGTGCTGCTTTTGAGTTTTTGAGCTGCGCCGAAATTCAAATTTCAAATTGGCGAATTGCTCATGGCGGCTGCACTACTCATTATCATCATTCCAGCTGTTGACCAGTAGCTAGTCGGACCTGGTTGTTGAAACGCGTCGTCAAGTACTTAGTTCAGTTCACTCGCTGACCGCAACGAAAACACATATCGAAATAAAAATAAATTTTTTAAACATCAAAGCAAATAATTAAAAAATAAAAATAGCTAAATATATAAGATATTTATAAAGCATAAATTTTATTTGCTAATAAACGACTTACTAAAGAGTTAAACGAAAGCTCATGTAAAAGCTCTACAACTGAAAAAGTTTTATTTCCACTTCGCAAAGTATTTTAAAAGTAATTATTCTTTGAAACCAATAATAATTGAATAACGCAATAAAATAGAGTGTAGCCTTCCCTACAACAACTAAAACTATGGCAGATGAAAAAAAGGTAAAGAAATCAAAAAAAGCAGCCGCTGCTGCACCTGACTCTACCACTCCCGGAGACGTTGCTGATACAGCAGCAGCAGCAGCAGCGTCTCCTCCTGCTACAGAATCGGCAACAGTGGAAGCAGCAGAAGCAGCAGCAGCAGCAGCACCCATCGAAAATGGTACATTAAATGGACCTAAGACCACACCCGAAACTCTGGCGTCTGGTTTTGCAGAAGACAATAGCAACAACACCAACACCAACACCACCACCTCCTCGCTTCCTTCTGCCGCTACACAAGATAACGTAACTGTATCTACTGACATAAAAACTCCCCACGTTTCTTTGGATTCATTTGAATTACAGCGTCTAGAAGAGAAGGCTAAGAAGGCTGAAGAATTGCATGCTGCTGAAGTGAAAGTACGCAAGGAATTGGAAGCTCTCAATGCTAAATTGTTGGCCGAAAAGACTGCCCTCTTGGATTCGCTGTCCGGTGAGAAAGGTCAATTGCAAGACTTCCAAGAAAGGAACGCCAAGTTGACTGCACAAAAGAACGACCTCGAGAACCAATTGCGCGTAAGTACATCCATTAGCTATATATAAAAAATACATACACAAGTATTAGTCATAAAAAAGTTGTGCATAACTCAGAAGACCATTTCTGAAGACTTTCGGTAGTCAAAACTAGGTTTTAGATAATGATAATATTGAAGAATATTAATAATATTGAAGAACAGTGGACAGAAATTACGTACCTATATTTTTAAATATTTAATTTTAAAAATGAAGCAAAAATAGTCGCCAAGCTAAAATTCTCAAGTTGTCAAGAATAAAAATAATAATAATAAAATAAAAAATTTATCAAAATAAAAAACAAAAAAATTAGTAAAAATAAAAAAATTGAATCAAAAAGTAGAAAATAAGGTTCGTGAAAACTATGAAATTTTTAATGGAAGCATATTCAGTTTTTCCACTCTAATTACAGTATATAATGTAATGTTATTTTGCCACCTCGTTTAGCTTTCGGCTCATTTAGTCTAATCCATTTACCTTTCTATGTTAATTTGTAAATTTTTTAAATCAATTATTCAGATACACATACCGAAGGCATTATTTATGCAAACTAACTGTAATTACCGAAAAGCACATAAAAATTTTTCCGATGAACATGACTGAATCGATCCCCAGTGCATACATATATAATTATATATGAGTACATGTGGCGATACTCATCAAATCTTTACAAAATTTCATAATCCATAAGCACAGTTGCAGCTCATTAAATATGCGGCCGAGCAACAGGCAAAGCAGAGCAAAACAAATCGCAAATCAATAAAATTAACACACACGATCGTTGCAAATTAATCACAACTCTCGAATTCTTGTGTTGAATTTGCACTTGCTGTAATAGATCATGAACAATGAAAAGCATGCATACATACATAAAAGTATTTACGTGGAAAAAGCAGCCGCGCAAGAAATCTTCCTCTATGAGCACTCATGCTATTTTTAGCTGCAAAAACAATTTATAATTTCGTGCTAGCACTCAAACGGTAGATATTTACAGTTTTTTTTTGGTTGTGGTATAAATAGCGCCACAGCAAATAGCTTTGCATTTAATGGTAAATGCACGCGTGGTGTGTTGGTGTTCACGTTTCGATCAAACAGAGTGAGTGCTCAAAAAGTCAAATGAAAAAATGTTTCGAGAAAAATTATGCATAACTTTTTACCACTATATACATAACTATATACTTTCATTCATAACTATATACTTATATATTTTGATATATATTTTACTTTTTCCCCACATTCTTTACATCCCATAGGACATTCAAGATCGCTTGACCCAAGAGGAAGATGCTCGCAACCAATTGTTCCAACAGAAGAAGAAGGCTGACCAAGAGATCTCTGGCCTGAAAAAAGATATTGAAGATCTCGAATTGAGCGTACAGAAGGCTGAGCAAGATAAGGCCACCAAGGATCATCAAATCCGCAACTTGAACGATGAGATCGCCCATCAAGATGAGCTCATCAACAAGTTGAACAAGGAGAAGAAGATGCAAGGTGAGAGCAACCAGAAGACTGGTGAAGAGCTCCAGGCTGCCGAGGATAAGATCAACCACTTGAACAAGGTTAAGGCTAAGCTCGAACAGACTCTTGATGAATTGGAGGATTCGTTGGAGCGTGAGAAGAAATTGCGTGGTGATGTTGAGAAGGGCAAACGTAAGGTTGAGGGTGATTTGAAACTTACCCAAGAAGCCGTAGCCGATTTGGAACGCAACAAGAAAGAATTGGAACAAGCCATTCAACGCAAGGACAAGGAACTGGCGTCGATCAGCGGCAAATTGGAAGATGAACAAGTGGGTATTGGCAAACACCAGCGCCAAATCAAGGAATTGCAAGCCCGCATCGAAGAATTGGAAGAGGAAGTTGAGGCTGAACGTCAAGCACGCGCTAAGGCTGAGAAGCAACGCGCTGATTTGGCCCGTGAATTGGAGGAATTGGGTGAACGTCTTGAGGAAGCCGGTGGTGCCACCTCAGCCCAAATTGAGCTCAACAAGAAACGTGAAGCCGAACTCAGCAAATTGCGTCGTGATTTGGAGGAAGCCAACATTCAACACGAATCCACTTTGGCCAACTTGCGCAAGAAGCACAACGATGCTGTTGCTGAGATGGCCGAACAGGTTGATCAGCTCAACAAGTTGAAGGCTAAGTAAGTATAGTTTGTGGTATAATGTAAAGAATTGGTAATAATTGTTTTTAGGATGGGAATATATGAGTCGTTTTGTCGTTGTTTCGTCGCGTGTCAATAGTGTCAATGTGTCAAATTTCGTTAAAAAAATTCTGTTTTATTTATGCGGGTTTGTGAAATTTCGTAAATTTTATTAATATTTTCAATATTCTTCCACGATGCTATACAGGGCTGAACACGATCGTCAGACTTGCCACAACGAGTTAAATCAAACTCGTTCCGCCTGCGATCAACTTGCACGTGATAAGGTAATATACCGCAAAGACAATAAAAGACAAGGGTCTAAAACACGTACCCACAATAATTTCACACATTCCAGACACAAGTACTCACAAATAAATTCACATTTGAAAACTAAATTAAATTTTAGAATTTTGTAGCGAGCAAAATTAATTTAATATTTTTAATGCGCGTCGTAGCCCAGCCCTATTGAAGGTCGTCTGCAGCAAGTCTTCTCATAACAAATTCGCGTACGCTCGCCACCTGTTGCAATTTATATCTCTCTCGAATCTTTTTTTTTCGTTAACTCTTTAACTCGAATTCCCTTAACAAAATGCTAACCAAATATCCAAATCTACTCTGTTATTCACATTATCTAGGGCTGAAAAGGAGAAGAATGAATACTACGCCCAGTTGAACGACCTTCGCGCCGGTGTTGACCATCTTTCCAACGAGAAGGTATATAGAACAAAAATATTATCAACGTTTTTGTTATACGCATTGTCGCCGCTGTAATTATGCTGATATTCTCAATTGTATATTTTCATGTAGATTTGCTTTTTTATTGTATTACTGTTAAACAATGCATTTAATCAACGTATGAGCACTCGGGAGAGTAAGGATACTTTCTATCCGTACTTTCTCAATTGTGCACTGAAAAATTATGCCTAAATTGCAACATAAGGATCTGGATATACCATCATGCGGGTAAAGCGACATTGATCGCTGGAATCAGCATTCGATTAATTTTGTAAATAAAGCCTTTATTCCTTACTACATTACCTGCCACACTAACCGGACTTTTTTTTTTGAAAAAAGAGAAAAATATACATATAAAATAATAAATGCGCCACTACTAATTGTACATAAAAACACATACCGCTATACTGTAATTGATATCAATTCTGTCTATATCTCATATCAGCACTAATTCATAATCTTTTCTTATTGCCGCTACATAGGCCGCCCAAGAGAAGATTGCCAAGCAATTACAACACACCTTGAATGAAGTTCAAGGCAAACTGGACGAAACCAACCGTACCCTCAACGACTTCGATGCCTCCAAGAAGAAGTTGTCGATCGAAAACTCCGATCTGTTGCGTCAATTGGAGGAAGCCGAATCGCAGGTGTCGCAATTGTCCAAGATTAAGCTCTCCTTGACCACCCAATTGGAGGATACCAAACGTTTGGCTGATGAAGAATCCCGCGAGCGTGCCACTCTCTTGGGCAAATTCCGCAACTTGGAACACGACTTGGATAACTTGCGTGAGCAGGTAGAAGAGGAAGCCGAAGGCAAGGCTGACTTGCAACGTCAACTTAGCAAGGCCAACGCTGAGTCTCAAGTGTGGCGCAGCAAATACGAATCTGACGGTGTTGCTCGCTCTGAGGAATTGGAGGAAGCCAAGAGGAAGTTGCAAGCTCGTTTGGCTGAAGCTGAGGAAACTATCGAATCACTCAACCAGAAATGCATTGGCCTCGAGAAGACCAAGCAACGTTTGGCTACCGAAGTAGAAGATTTGCAATTGGAAGTCGACCGTGCCAACGCAATTGCCAATGCCGCTGAGAAGAAACAGAAGGCATTCGATAAGATCATTGGTGAATGGAAACTGAAGGTTGATGATTTGGCTGCTGAATTGGATGCTTCACAAAAGGAATGCCGCAACTACTCCACAGAGTTGTTCCGTCTCAAGGGTGCCTATGAAGAAGGTCAAGAACAGTTGGAAGCTGTGCGTCGTGAAAACAAGAACCTCGCTGATGAAGTTAAGGATCTTCTCGATCAAATCGGTGAAGGTGGCCGCAACATTCACGAAATTGAAAAGGCACGCAAACGCTTGGAAGCCGAAAAGGATGAACTCCAAGCCGCTCTTGAAGAAGCCGAAGCTGCCCTGGAACAGGAGGAGAACAAGGTATTGCGTGCCCAATTGGAATTGTCGCAAGTGCGTCAAGAAATCGATCGCCGCATCCAAGAGAAGGAAGAGGAATTCGAAAATACCCGCAAGAATCACCAACGGGCTCTCGATTCCATGCAAGCCTCCCTCGAAGCCGAAGCCAAGGGTAAGGCTGAGGCCCTGCGCATGAAGAAGAAGTTAGAAGCCGACATCAACGAGCTGGAAATTGCTCTGGATCACGCCAACAAGGTATACTTCGCAGCAAAAAAGACGAGAGTAAGCAAATATTAATAATTTTTTTTTAATTTTCCGCTGGAATTTAGGCTAACGCCGAGGCCCAGAAGAACATCAAACGCTACCAGCAACAACTTAAGGACATCCAGACCGCCCTCGAAGAAGAACAGAGAGCCCGTGATGATGCTCGCGAACAACTGGGTATCTCCGAACGTCGTGCCAACGCCCTACAAAACGAACTCGAAGAATCCCGCACACTGCTTGAGCAAGCCGATCGTGGCCGTCGCCAAGCCGAACAGGAATTGGCCGATGCCCACGAACAGCTCAACGAAATTTCCGCCCAGAACGCTTCTATCTCTGCTGCCAAGCGGAAGTTGGAATCCGAACTGCAAACACTCCACTCCGATTTGGATGAACTTCTGAATGAAGCCAAGAACTCCGAAGAGAAGGCCAAGAAGGCCATGGTTGATGCTGCCCGTCTTGCTGATGAACTCCGTGCCGAACAAGATCACGCACAAACCCAAGAGAAACTCCGCAAAGCCTTGGAACAACAAATCAAGGAATTGCAAGTACGTTTGGATGAGGCTGAAGCCAACGCACTGAAGGGTGGCAAGAAGGCTATCCAAAAATTGGAACAACGTGTTCGCGAATTGGAGAACGAATTGGACGGTGAACAAAGAAGACACGCTGATGCCCAAAAGAATCTGCGCAAATCTGAACGCCGCATTAAGGAATTGAGCTTCCAATCAGAGGAAGACCGCAAGAACCACGAACGCATGCAAGACTTGGTTGACAAACTGCAACAAAAGATCAAGACCTACAAGAGGCAAATCGAAGAAGCCGAAGAAATCGCTGCCCTCAACTTGGCCAAATTCCGTAAGGCACAACAGGAACTCGAAGAAGCCGAGGAACGCGCTGACTTGGCCGAACAGGCTATCAGCAAATTCCGCGCCAAGGGTCGTGCCGGCTCAGTAGGACGTGGTGCCAGCCCAGCGGTAAGTGTTCACACTTAACTACTCTAATTTATTATTATTATCAAATTATTTAATTTTTTATTATAAAAATTTATTAATATGAAATTATTGTATTCCGCTTTAAACAAAATTATTTTGCTGATTTCTTTTTTGTTTTGTATTTATAATTTAATTGATATATTTATTTATTTATTATTATTCTTCCTTACGATTCATGCGCTTAATTAGAATTAAATACGGCACAGCCAATGGCCCAACAATATAGTGGTGGTGGTGTCATCAAACCATAAAACATGAGAAACAAATGCAAAGAGAATTGTAGTTCATAAGCAGCAAACCAAAAACAAAATAACTAAAATAATAAACAAACAAAAAATGCGCATTCAATTTATTTTTCATCATCACAAGACATGATAGAAAAGTTTAGTTGAATCAGACATCGTTACCTCGAAACTAAACAACAACAAAAATCATCTTAAAATCTGTAAAAAAAAAATATTTAAAAAAATAACAAAAATCTTAAAAACTGTGCTTTTTTATTATTATATATGTATGTGTAAACTGTAGCCGACAGCGTCAAAGGGCGACCGCCAGAGTGCGCTGGACCAATAATTACTTCTTATTACATTTGTAAGTGTGATTGAATGATATTCGTTAGACAATACGACCTTTACTCGCTCCCCGTAAACATAAAAGAAAACCGTGCTCTCCCTAAGAGCAATGGCACAGTCATATACACGTTGTTTCATTCAATTTCAAATCATTTTCATTAAATAAATAAAATTGATCGTACACCAATCGATATAATCACGCACGCACGCACGTAAGCACGGGCATATACATACATACATATGTACCTTTTATTCATGGATGTGCCAACTACCGTATTTGAACTTCATGCAATGCCTATGATTACACTCGTATTATGGTTATCCCTAACAAACTCCACCAAAATTGTTGTCCACGCATTATGTTTTGCTCTATTATTACATACTTATACAATATTATCGTTTTACATACATATTTATTTATTATTTAACTTAATTTTTTTGTGAAATCTCAAATTAAACTCTCTTTCTCTCGTTCATTTAAACAGCCCCGAGCGATGTCCGTACGGCCACAACTCGACGGATTGGCTTTCCCACCAAGATTCGACCTTGCTCCAGAAAACGAATTCTAAATGCCATTTATATTCTTCGTTTTTTAAAACCATTATTTTAAAATAATATTTCATAATTATTTGTTATGTTTAATTTAAAAAATATTTACAATACTTTTTCTTTAATTAATTTAAATGAAATAAAGTATAATTCGAACGACGGGAGGAAAATGCACTTAGGCAAAAAATCTCTTAAAAATAAAAATACCAAAAAAAAAACACAAAAAAATACAAAAACAAACAATAAAACAATATATAAAAAAACACTAGCGTAAGCTCACACCAATGATGAAGTTATTGTATAGTTAGTTCAGTATGTACAAGGATGTTATTGTTGTTAGGAAAATGCCTGCGTAAGAAAGTCAGTCGTCCAGCTTATATTGTATTTAATTTTTGCTTTTATACAAATAATGACTTTTAACTAATTAGACAAAGAAGACAAAATGGCTACTACCATCATCAGTACTATTAGTGCAACGAGTGAGAGTATTTATTTATTTGGAAAGCCGTTAATATTGTACGTAGTACTTTAAGTATGGAGAAGAGAAGAAAGTGTAATAATAGAGTGTATAACCGCAGGAGAGGAGTGCATTTTACTCACACATGCATACATACCATCATACAGACACATACGTACATACACTCCCATTATGGCAGAGCTTATGTTGATTGTTACTTTTTTAAATAATCTGAAAGTAATATTAAATTTAAAAAATAAAGTATACAAAAAAGGAACAAAATAAATGTAAATCAATAAAAAAAAAACAAATTGTGTTTTCTTTCAACGATGAAAATCATAAGGAAAATATCCGTATAGGCAAACTACTAGTTGTTAACTTGAACTCTACTAGTTTGCTTTTTTGCACTAAAAAGTTCATCCTGCATCATTTCACATGTTAGCAGCTGTTATTTTGAACATGGCGATACCCTACGAACTGTCAATTTCATACTAGTTAAACACTAGTACGTTTATGCATCACAAATAAAAATAAAAATTAATTGGCCTGCAGCGAGATTCGAACTGCAAATTTCACCCGTTACAATGATAATCGCTAGCCAGTCGGCAACAACGCACAATGGGGAAAAAGTGCTCAAAGTACGTGAGTTGCTTATTTTATACTTTCAATTCTACGTTATATGTAATTATTGAAAATTTTTATATACTTATATAATACTAGCAGACCCCAGCGTGCTTTGCTACACCTAAAAAAATTCAAGACAATCTAATGTAAACTGTTAGCTTTGTATGAAAAAATGTCAAAATATTTGTTTGAATCGAAAAAATTTTATTCTTAAATCGGAAATTTAAAAAAAAAATTTTCATTTTTTTCACTCTCTCTCTATTTCTTTTTCTTTCAACACCATATACAACGTAATGTACGCGTATTTTAGAGTTTTACATTTATTTGTATTGGTAGCGACCAATGTTCACTAAAATGGGCATACCTCTGCGCAAATATCTTGAAATCTTCACATTAGCCTTCTCCTAATATACCTTTATAACGCCAAAATTTGGTTGATTTTTTATACATATATGTACATAATTACGATCGCTCCTCGGCGGGAAATGTCAAGCCGTCAAAGTGTATTTCTGACATGAAATAAAAACTCGTCATAAAAATCCATCGGCCGTTCGGAGGCGGCTTAGAATAAACAGTAGGGCCCTCCATTTGTTGGTAAAAACATCAAGATGTAAAACCGGCCAAAAATCGCTTCAATGGTTACAAAGCGCCAAATATTTATAACTAGAATTGTTGCATAATAGTCAATTTTTTTATTGCAAAGATACATTGATATTATATTTCGAAAGGAATAAGCCACATGGGATAAATTTTTCGAATTGAAAACTTTTGAATTGAGTAAGTATTCGCATTGAGAAATTTACATTGGGATACGAATAAGAATCTCTCTCCTTATAAAAGCTAAATTGATTCTTCTGACTTACTTTTTTGTATAAAGAAGTATGTATTGATAGTATTAAACTAATAAAAAATCTCTTTATTCCCTGCTTTTCTTAATCGCAATTTACTTTATATCAGCTGATTAGGAAATCTCTAGCTGCTCAGTGTAAGAGGCAAGTGTAACCGCGACTTTCCGCGATTGGCTTCAGATTCAGGACAGTCCGGGCTGTATCTGGTTTTTGGTCATCAGGCGCGCCCATCGATCGGGCATTGTTATGTTCGTCGTCAAGGGAAGAAAAAGGAGAAGACTTTCATGAGAACTACTATACCGACTCAGCAATTAGTATTCGGACAGTTATACCTACTTATTAAACACTTATCCGAGATAGATAGACTGCCAGAAATTTAATTTGAAGATTAGGTTAGGTTACACTGACAGACTTCCAGCAATTTAATTTAAAGTAAAGTAGTCCTCGCATAGGACATCGTCTACTTGAGCAAAATCGAATAGGGCTTGATACACAGTTTTGAAACTTCTTCTTAGATGTCTAAGTCGTGTTCTAGATAAAGCCGGTAAAACACAGAGGAGGTGTTCCAACGCTTCACTTAAGCCTGCTTCCCTTCACATCTTAAATGTGTCACTGATAGTAAAGTCCATTCATTAAGCTTACAACTATCTTGCAGTCCTATCGAGTGAGTGTATTTTTTTCATTTCCATTGTACATTATCTGGGCGGTCATACAGGAGTTAAGGCCTTTCAATTTTAAATCACCAAAGGTTTTAACCAACCGGTGTGATGGTTTATAATTTAGACTATTATTCAAATTAATTTCCTTCTTTCGCAATTTCAAACGAATTATGTACGTCAGCAGGCTTTCTCCATATCTCTCATGCTATTGCTATGTGTGATTGCATTACCGAACATCTTCGTAATACGGCAATTTATCAGGTTGGACATTCATCCAGCAGAGATGGAGTTAGCTCTGATTGCTTGATCCTTTTAAGGATCACAGTTAGATCAATTATTAACCTATCCAACAGATATTTTCGGAGATATATGTATAGGTATACCTGAGTTTGAATTGAGATTTCTTTGAGAAACTACTTTTTTCACAATATCCTTAGATGTATTTCTCAGGCAGGAAATGTAAATTCCCAGGAGCGTATTTGTAAAAATCAAAAAAATTCATCAGCCTTTAGGAGGCGGCCTAAACAAACTATTGTTCGGATAAATATCAAAGCATAACACAGAACGCCAGTTATATAATAAATCCCCCCGCCCCCCAGGCATTGAACGACGGACTAAGATTTTAAAAAATATTTTTTTTTGCTTTTTACTAGGAGTGAAAGTGGAAAACGGTTTTTTTTTTCAACGCCGTTTTATCAAAAATCATAATTTATATTATTCCTTTGTTTAGTACCTCATTAATCTACTGTTCCAAGGAATACATAATGTTTTCTGATTTCTGATGAACAGATAACACATTTTATGGAAAACTTAAAGCGGCAATTTAAAAATCGATCTTTAATATATTATATCCTTAGTTACATTAAAACTTAGTAGATAATCTGAGTTTCGGCTATAAACAATTTCATTTAGCAAAATACATATGCTTGCACGCTTTCATACATGTATAAATATTAATAAAAGGAATAACTGCATTTCACCCAAATACCGTTTAATAATCAACTCCTGGTGGTTTGGTATTCGGTTCGGTGCGTAACAACTGCTTATGTTGGCCAATCATATGTTCGAAATGATTGCATTCGCGCACTTTGCCCTTAAACTGTTCCACTGTCTCATAGAGAATCGGATACAGTTGTGGTAATATGCCATGATCCAATGTGGGGAACAAATGATGCAATATATGATCACCGAAATGAGTCAACACCAAAAACTGTGAACCCTTCAAATCGCCACGATCAATAATGGTGTCCACTTGGAAGAGACCCCAATCTCGATCCTCGCGATTAGCATCGCCTTCATGATAAATTTCTGGATCGTGATGTGCAGCATTCAAACCGATGACACAAAAAGCGAAACTGGCAATCATAGTTATGAAGATCCATTGACGCAGCGTTAAAAATAGTGACAACTCCGAAAAGAGGAAAATAGCGAGTGGAATGCTAAGCGGTAAGATATCGTGCCAGTACATGACATTGCTATAACGCAGAGAGTAAATTATTCTGAAAATACGAATGCATGTTAGTACATGTATAATTAATTCTAAAATAATTAAATACTACCTGGTTATATTTTGCAATGGAAAAGCGATGGCGTAGGTCAGTACTTCTGTGACAATGGAGAAATAACGCATTAACTTGCTCTTAATATATGGATTTGGTACCCAGCAAACGAACGGCTCAAACATTGACAATTCCAAATCCAAAAACGAATTCGGATAGATGTGATGAGAGAGTGCATGAGAGATACGCCACGAGCAGAAGTTCATCATGCTCAAATTGAACGCATACATGCGCCAATTATCGCGTCTATGAAAATAGTTATGAGAAACAATAGTGGTCCAGCAGAGGGCAGTGGCGGCCAATGCTAAGCATACGAGACTGTTTAAGCGGGCGCTGAGTACAGCGAAAATAAAAATGGACGATAATAATGAGAAGTGTATTAACTGAAAAATGTAAAACAAAAATTAAATTAAATATTTTTGAAATGCATAAATTGTATTCAATATGATCAATGGAAAAGAAACCGACTCACATCGCTTTTCTTCTTTGGTGATGTGTCAATGGTCTTCAACTTCTCACGCACACGCTCACGCAACGTCTTATAAAAGCCATTCTCGTGCATAGTGAGTGTATATATGCGCGGATTCTTTGCATCTCGTACTTTATATTTACTTAGTAGTTTATGTGGTCCAATGGAGATGTGATGGGCTTCGAATGCTTCGGTAATATCTGTGCCCTGGGGGAAATTAAAATGTACTATATAAAATAGCTTTTTTTGTTTCATTTGCACTTTAGTTTTCACACCTTCGATTCGGTTAACCAAAATTCACCACCGGGATGCTTTTTAATGAAATCTGTAAAGTCGTAAATTTCATCATAAATTCGCCATAAACCCTCAGCTTCGTCATCTTTCTGTTTACCTAAAAGCCATCTATCATGAGAAAAACTTATTATTTATTTGCAGATAAGCCACAAATACATATACAAATGTGTATAGATAAATAATTAAAATTATAGTTTGAAATAAATAATAATAAAAATAAAAATTACAAAAGTTTTACATTTTCGTCTATTCAATGAAAAGTTTCTAAAATGGCAATTCCGACATGGCAGTGGAGAAAAAAAATATTCCTTATCTCAAGTTGTGTGTATTAAGAGAGTTGAAGAGGGAGTACTTTAATTTGCAGGGATAAAGAGAGAGAGAGAGAGAGAGGGAAGAGAGTAAGTATGAAGAACTTGAGGAGACCGACGTTCAGGGCTTACTGATTTTACTGAATTAAGTTAGTTAGTTGTTTAGTTGAAAAGGAGAGCCATTAAGTTGGCTCAACCCAAGTATGCACTCAGTTTGATAATTTTATGTTATCTTCTTCTATCCATTCTTGCTTGAGGCATCGTGGAAGATATCACGCCTAAATCGTCTGAAGGAAGGACACTTAAAAAGGTTACTTAAGGGTAGTGGTAGGTTTTCATCCATAGCCTGTTAATTGCCTCCTTAGAGGATGTCACACATTTGGACTTTGAGTTGACATATTTAATCATCTTAATTGTCGCTTGGCTGTTAACAGGAAATCTAATAGATTTGCACACAATCTTTGCTTGAAAGACAAATTTGTAATTATTGAGGTTGAAGCTCCTTCTTCCTTCCTTATGTATTGGGAAGGTTACAACAACAACCCTGCTCAAATGCCTGCTTCACATTTATCCCTTCAGAATTGATATATCTTTCTAATTACTGATAGCCTTGCCTTTCCCCAATATTAAGTACACAGTAGGTGGCATCCATCCGACAGAAGGTTTCCCTTTCTCGCTAGCATAATATATTTAGAGTTCTTTTTTGTAATGATGACATTTCCTTCACAATTAGCAGACTCGATCCAATCATCTAGAACTTTAAGAAAGCTATTTTTTAGTGTAGCTTCATACGTCACTTGTATGGTAGTTGGTCTGATATCAAGGACTACTTTCACTACACTACTGCACTACACTACTGCACCATATGTTAGTATGGTAAAGCCAAAAAACCATTGGGGATTGTAACCTCCTTTTAGGCGCACATGTTTCAAATTCTGCGCTTTATTCAAATTCAAAGTGTTTTACTTGCGCTAATTTCCAAATGTTTCCTCCATCTGATCTTATTATCGGAGATTACACCAAGATACTAGACCAAGCTGGAGGGTACTATACTGAGTTCAATTGCGATGACAAAAAAGGACAACAAAGCGACGGAAGCCAATGGTCTACCGATTAAGCTATTCAAATATGATGGCGAAGATCTGCCAAAGGTAGCATATATTATGATCCGTCCAATACTAAAAAATGGCGACTTTACAGTTCGCGCCAATTATCGAGGAATATGTACCCTCAATATCACATATAAGAACCTATGCAACGTACTATGTAAAAAACTAAAGCCCATCGTTAACGACTGACTCCTTGTCATGTGAATATAATAAGTGCTGGTACGCAAAAAGAGTAGGTCCAACGATGATATTGACTAGAACTGTAGAGAAATTTCAGAGAGAATTAGTGAAAGATTTTGTCGAAATGCTCTAGATCGAGCTCGTTGCTCAAGTGATGGAACGGCTCGAAAATTTACGTCATCAAACAAACAGTCAGCGTTTTCGCGTCGTTGCGCCACGTCTCTGTTAACAGCCAAAATTTGACGTCATAGACAATTTCATCAAACAAATCCAACCCAACAGATATTCGTAAATTGAAGTTCTCTCTCTTGAGCTCTATAAGTCGCTCATCAAGAATGAGGTTTGTATTCTGGAAAAACTACCGAAAAAAGCGACGGAGAATACCTTAAACGTGCCATAAATCAGCGTCTTAAGAGATAGTGTCTACATTGGCTAATTCATGTCGTCCGAATGGACACTTTAGTCCTGAAAGTACCAGTTACCGTTATTGGAAGCAGTGAAAGAGGTGAAATACTATTCAAGTAGAGATAGGACTGGCTGGCTCCCAGTTAGCACTGAACAATTAAGAATAAGTAGAATGGTGGACACACAGTGGCTTGTTGTTGCCCGTTGTATAGGTCATGTACATATGTATTTTCTAATACTCAGAATTGTGAACACGAGTCATTTTTTAAACAAATTGTAATCAAAAGAGAAAGCAAACATAAACAAAAATAATAATAGCATCATCAGTTTGATGATTATATGTATATATTATATAAATATATATGCATCTACAAGCAGCATCGGCTAAACTAATTTGTCATTATCTAATGTCAGGCAGACGCTAATAGTTGATAATTATAAAACAATATATTTTATTATTTTTATTTACATAATTTAGGTGCAGGCAGAGTATCTACGAGTCAGTAAATTGTTGGCTAAAATATTTGCCGCGCAAAAACAAAATTTAAAAAAAAAGTATTATAAAGGGTGATCCAAGTAGAAGTACTTTTTTCAAAAGGCTTTTTTTGACAGATCACGCGTGAGACGTGTGAAGCTGTTATGTTATTTTTGTTTAAAAGAAAGATGAAATTATTCAACTTTATTATGAAAATTCACGTTCTGTAAAGAATTAATATCGCGGGCTTCGTTCAACTTATGGTGAACATTATCGACCTACTGAGCGTACAATACATAACACCATCAACCATCTTGAGACCCAGCATTCATTATTGGATAATATTCGACCGAATAGACTACGTCCAGCACGCAGTGAAGAAAATAGCGGCCGTAGCTGAGAGTGTACACGAATACCGTGGAGAGTCGATTCGGCGCCGTCCGCAGTAACTTGGACTGAGGTATGGAACGACTTGGCGCATTTTACTTCGAGATCTTAAATTGAAAGCGTACAAAATACAGCTTGTGCAAGAACTGAAGCCGCTCGACCATCCGAAGCGACATCGCATCGCTCTATGGGCTCTTGAAACAAGCAAAATTGACGTATTTGGGACGAAGAGCAACCTGAAGAGATTCAAGAGCTGCCATTTCATCCAGAAAAAAAAAACAACGGTTTGGTGTGGTTTGTGGGCCGGTGGAATCATCGGTCCATATTTCTTCAAAAATGATGCCGGTGAGAACGTAACCGTCAACGGCGACCGTTATCGCGCCAAGATAACCGACTATACGATGCCTAAAATTGAAGCTCGTGATTTTCGCGACATTTGGTTTCAACAAGACGGCGCCATTCCCACACATCGCATCAATCAATGAATTGATTGACAGAACACTTCGCTGAGCAGATAATTTAACGTTTTAGGCCGGTCGATTGGCCACCAAGATCGTGTGATATCACACCTTTTTCCTGTGGGAAAAAGCAAAGTCTTAAGTCTATGCGGACAATCCCGATTCGATTTAGGCCTTGGAGAAAAACATCACGCGTGTCATTCTCCAGTTAATCTTCAAAAAATAAGAGATAATCTTCAAAAAATAAATTACAAATAATGTTCTTTCGAATGATAATAAACATTCCCCATCAAATTTTTCCTTTATAAAAGTAGGGAACCTTGAAATGGATCACCCTTGCGATTAATAATCAGCAGACAAAGTTTACCCTCTGAGGGTGTTTCTGCGATGAAGCAGATTATTAAAGAAATTCTATAGGGGTATCTCGTCTAAAACTCAGACAATTATTTATTTAGTTGAAAGAGAGACACGGTTGTCAGCAATCATTATCACGCTTAGTAGCCCAGCGAAGTGTGGAAATTTTAGGCTGAGCAAACTGAATGTTAGACTTGGAAATAAAATTTGCCGATTCAGCAAGTAACATATTTTTAATAATCCAAACAATTTTATATAATTAATAAAGTTGTTTTATTATAAAAAAATCATTAATTCGTTTCTTCACTTTTTTGTACTTTAGATGATGTATATGTTATACACTTTCGGTATAGTGAACACCCTATATAAAGCACAAATTTCTACATGAAGTACTCTAAATTTTAAAAGCAAATTTACAAGCAAAAATTAAGAAATATCACAGCAAGGATCAAAACTTATTGTGAGTATTCCCCTAATTTGTAACTTTGCTGTTGGTTATTACAAAATCAGCTGTTTCGTGACCTCAATCTGTAATCGTAATGGAATTTATTTCAAATAATCTCTGTAATTAGTATACACACAGTATACTTTGGGCAAATAAAAAAAGATTTTGAGCAAAAATTTTAACCTTGATAAAATGAATAACCTCATTACTGTGAACAGGGTTTGCAATAATTCATTCACTATATCTAGTCACGACTGTTTTAAAATATTTGTTATTGCATAGGCAGTTACTTGCAAAAGCACGTGCATACTAAGTGATTTATTTACTTATAAATTAAGAAATTTGCTTTGAAAAAATATAAAAATAAACAATGCTAATTATCGCACAGTTTCATATTGTCATCATTTCTTGATTATTCTTTTTTTTTCTGTGGATCTAATTTTAGTAATTGAAAAATTCCGATGCTCAGTAAATAATGATGATATTTGTCAGTCATTTAGCAACTTAGTCTCTGATTGTGTCGCTATAAGATTTTTTCTAGAATGATTCACACCCAGTTCTCTTTTTTTTCTAAAAGTGAAAAAAATGCTTTCCAATCATCCTTCTAGGAGTGTTTACTTTTGGACAAATCCACTGTGGCAGCACTTCACTCATTAACCCTAAATGTAGAAAGAGTTCTAGATGCTATCCTGAATAGTCTGGGTAGAGCTTGCTTTCCTATTAAACATAAAAGCTCTACTGAGCTGCAGGAAGATTAAATGAACTTCTTATAAAATTTTAAAGGAAAGCATCTAAGCTATTTGTATGTCTCCAACGGCTGTACTCGAAAGGTTACTCCACCTACCACCAACCGACATTGCAGAAGAAAACATTGCAGCACGATGAGCTGTCAGATTGGCGGCGATAAGCAAACTTTCTGCAAGAAACTTCGAACATAACTCAACGAGCAAAGAAATTTTGGAGAAAATAGGTTACGTGTCCCACGTTTTATCTGGGAAAGAAATTTTCATGCGGCATTAAAGGAATGGCGGATCGCGCAGGAATATGCGGCCTTTCAAGCTTTCAGAGTGTTGTAGTCATTTTTCAGGCGTAGGTCTTCGCGCTAGGAAAAGCTGCTGTGCTAATTAATATCGTAGGAAACCACATAGAACACATGAATATATTGATATCAAGGTAGCAACTAAAGCAATGGCATTACGTTAGAAAATATCCTTAGTAGCGGAGCAGGAATATAGTATATATATAGTAAATATATATTGCATTCCATTATACAAGGTCAATATGGCAAACGAAATAGTTTAGAATAGAGATTGCTAAAAGAGCCATCCGTCTGGTGCTGTACCATTACAGGAAATACTAAAGTCGCTAATGACGCTATACAATGGATGGGCTGAAAGACGGGTCATGGTCAGATAGAATCTCTTAACGACATACAAAATCGCCACGATCAGGTGCACAACGGAAACGCTAGAGCAGAATGGGATTTAGTAATAGTGACACCTGAGAGAATTGCAGGAAGGAAGGGTTGGGTGATTTGCCGGAACACCTCCTCTGCTTCTGTGCGACCTTATCTAAAACTCGTCTGAGCTATCTAGGAGCTTAGCAGTGGAAAGGGCGCGATGAAATATCAAAATTTGATATCAAGGATTTCTTAAATTTCGCAAAAAGTGTTGACGGTCTACATGACAACTACTTTTGGTTTGATGAAAACTATAATAATAATTTCGAAAATAAAATTTTATTTGCGATATTTTGTGATATACGACCGATTTAACGATTTACGTTGAGATTTTTAAGATTCAGATTTGAAAAAAAAAAAAAAGCTTTGAGAGTTAATATCAAATGAAAATATTTTTATTGAAAATTTTGGAATAAAAAATATCTATTGTGTTGTAATAAATATTATAAAGATTCGAATAAGAAATCCCCATAATGTTCTGTTTATAACAAAAAATTTAACTAAAAATTACTGAGCAAAGTAAAACGAAAAACCAATCAAGTTCCACTGAAAAATAATTACGCAACTTATATACAATGCAAAAGTTATCAACAAACAAAGTAGGAGATAAGGAAAATAAGCAAATAATCTTTGCCTATGATGATTTTTCCGGCTACAGAAACGCAGTGTTATGACAACTAGAAAGTGTGCAATAAATAATTTTTTATTTTTTGTATTTCTTATTTTTATTTGAAGTTCAATTTACATAAATATAAATAAAGCTGTGTAAACTAATGCCATAATTTAATTTAAAATCAGTGTTTTTTTCAATATAGGAGACCATTTTTAAGAGTTCATAAAACTCATATACCTTTCACCAATTGATGGGGAATTAAACATGCTTAAAAATTAAAAGTACGAAGATTTTCAACGTAACCTAGTTTTTTTAGACAATCTTTTGAAACGATGTAGCTCTTAATTTATTCCTAAGAAGCTACTATTATTACCTGAAACATATCCATACACATTTATATCAAGCGCTTAAAAACGTGTTGAGAAAATAATTGTTTCTTGATGCTGAGAAAATTTCAATTTATTAAAGATAAATAGAAATCTTAAACTTGCGGCACCGAAATATCTTATTACCCAGAACTATGATCCTAATCCTAATACTTAACGCCTGATGGCCTTTGGTATACAAACTGCAAACTGCAAGTATGGAAGCGAATACTTAAAAAAAACCAAGAAGTTTTTATGCCGAAGTCATTGCAAAATTTGGTTTCGATGTTTGTCAGTATCAATATTTATGTAGATTTTTACCGAAAACCTCTTATCTAAACGAATCGGTTGTATGAGGGCTATATGATTTAGTCTTCCGACAAATTTTATGCCCTTAGATGTTTTTGACCTTTTTTTACACAAAACTTCATTTCTGAAAGAATCGGTTATATGGGGGCTATATGTTATAGTCGTCCAATTTCGAGGATTTTCAGCACCAAAATGACATTCATTGTATATGTGTACTTATATAATACCAATCTGAAGATGTTTATTTATTGAAGTATTTATGACCCAAAATCACATATCGGATATAATTGAACGATCTGGCCGGTTCCGACAAATGATCAAAGCATTACCAAAAATACACCCGCGTACTAAGTTTCGTTCAAATATCTCACTAAAACTGAGATACTCATCTCGTCTTTTTGATCATATCGGTATAAATTTTGATGTGTCTATCTTTTCTCCTTCTAGTACTTTCATACTTCGGATCAAAGTTTGTATATTATTTCATGTTCATGAAAGGTATACATTTAAATTTTATACATAAAACTTTAGCATTTATTTAAAATGCTATGAACAAATCCACAATTCACTCCATTTTCAGCATATCTGACTGACACTATCGGTTGATTTTGTAACGGTCGCTTACATATGAGTGTCAAAAAATTTTGACTTATTTTAACTTTTCAATATTTTTCTACTATTTCCTTAAAACACACACATGAACATATCACTTACCCTTTAGCTGTAATTAGATTTGAGTTTCTATAAGAAGGAAACTTTGTAGCAATGCCCGACTTTTTCCACGTTTTTATCACCATTTTATACCTCACTTAAAATACAATATATAAGGATATCACGGCAGGATTATCACTCAATAATAATATGTTAACAATGCGATACTTTTTAATAGTCCGAAATGAACGATCACGAATTTTTGTCCGATTGACACTGAATGCAAATTGAATTTGCATAAATCATTTTATTTAAGTTGTTTATATTGCAATAATCATCAAATGCCGTAAAAATGACAAGCGATTTCTTATCAATGCTTTGAAAAAGTACATACGTACATTTATTCATAGCTAAATATGTATATACAGAACATAGAGTTATTTAGACAATACATTTTTTATATTTGTCAGTCATATTGAACACTATGTGGGGACCTGATCCTATCAGCAATAAATTATTTGTATGTACATATGTAAGTGTCTATAAGGTGATTGATCTTGGATTGACAACATTAAAAAAAACTAATAGAAACTAAATATTAGAGAATCTGCTGGAATCTTAATTTTCGTCTTTCTTTGATGACGTTGGAAAAAATTTGTTTACAAGTATAGACAATCACATTTTTAAATGAAAAGCTGAGTGCAAAAAATTTTTATATAAATTTCTCATGCGTAGCCGCTACCTTTACTTTGCATATTTAGCATATATTAAACATACTAATTTAGGATTTCAGCAAACTTGAAGATAATAAAAATAACTATAAAATATACATTATTAACATATTAAACGGAAAGTGGCCGGCCTGACACTTAGATGGAGGTACTAGAATATCCATATAGATTTTTAGTTAGCCATAATCCATCGTAGAGGTTTACAAGTATGGAATCTTGTGAATTTTACAGAAAAATGTCAAACTCGCATTTGTCTGTCAATCTCAGGGTTTGACTGTCAAATAGAAAATCATAATGGCTGCCCGAAAGTTGACAGCCAAAATCGACGATGCGGACATCGATGGAATGAAAAATTTGAGCAATAAATACAGAGGCAATGGAAGAATTAACAAATAACAGAATGTCGCACCAAAAGCAGAGCAAAGAATCTGACAATGCGAATCAAGATGGAATTAGATAAATTCAAAATGCGAATTGGGTGGGTAAAAAGAGAATAGCAAAGTTTTAAAATCAGGTGATCTCAGCGGTTTTCGAATGTAAACAAATAAAATGGCGGATTCCATACTTGTAAAGCTGTACGATGCCATAATCTTCAAAAGACGCGTGTATAAATTTGACAGCTGTCGAATCATTAGTTTGTGAATTAAATCATTTTGAATTGAAATTTGTCATTTTGAAAAAAATGGATGAAAAGGAATTTCGCATTTCGATAAAATATTACTTTTTGAAAGGAAAAAATACAGTTGAGGCAAAAACTTGACTTGATGACGAATTTCCAGACACTGTCCCAGAAAAATCAACCTATCAAGAATTGATATGCTATATTTTAGACGTGAAGACAGTGAACGCGGTGGACGCCCAAAAGCGGTTGTTACCGATGAAGACATCATAAAATCCACAAAATGATTTTGAATGACCGTAAATTGAAATTGAATGAAATAGCAGGCACTCTAAAGATATTAACTGAACGTCATCATATCATGCACGAATATTTGGATATGAGAAAGCTCTGTGCGAAGTGGGTGCCGCGCGAGCTCACTTTCGACCAAAAACAACGGCGAGTTGATGATTCGGAGCAGTGTTTGGAAATGTTCAAGCTTAATAAAGTCAAGTATTTGTGTCGATATGTGACAATGCTCCATCATTTCGCTCCGAAGTCCAATCGACAGTCATCCGAGTGGACTGCACACGAAGAACCTCCAAACGATCCAAAACGTGGAAAAACGCAATAGTCGGTTGGTAAGGTTATGGTGTCTGTATTTTGGGATGCGCATGGAATAAGAAAGGACCATCAACAACGACTATTACATAGCACTATTAGACCGTTTGATCCAGTGACTCGAAGGATTTGGATGGACTCGCCGAAAAACGGCCGTATTTGAAGAAAAAGAAAGTGTTGTTTCATCAGATGGCAAAATTTAATAAATTTGGCTTTGAATTGCTTCCGCATCCACCGTATTCTCCACATCTGGCCTACAGCGACTATTTCCTGTTCTCCGATCTCAAAAGAATGCTCGCTGAGAAGAAATTTTCGTCGAATGAAGAAGTGATTGCCGAAACTGAGGCCTATTTTGAAGCAAATGACACTTGTGCTACAAATATAGTATCGAAAAGTATAAGAATCACTATAATCAGAGCATCGCCCTTGAAAGGAACTATGTTGAATAAGAAAAATGAATTTTGCCAAAAAAATGTGTTTTACTATGGTAGGCAGAGGAATTTTCAATTTACCTGTTGTATTCAAAAAACATTGAAATACGTTAAACCAAATACTGATAATTTTTGCATTTTTTGCTTCTGAAGCATAACCGAATTATTGCAGTCAATTTTTGCAAAGCATTGGCTCACCCTAATGTGTGCATAAGACGTATTATGTATTCTATACAGCCCTATAGATTTTGCGTATTTTCTTATTTTTTTAATAATTTGACATTTAAATAAATACAACTCTGAAAGACTCGAAACTTGATCGATCATGTCGTGATAATTGTATAAAAGATACGTCTCTCCGAAATCTTGTTGTGGTTAAATGCGCCTCTTAGCAGCCAAGAACGCGCGTCAACTAAAACAGAGAAGGTTCGGCGAGGAAAACATGTGTGAGTATAACGATTTTGAGGAGATGACCCATTACAAAGCACTTTCCTGCAGAAAAGAGGAATCCGGTGATTGACGTTTAGAGTATATTTGACGATGATGGTATAAACGTTCCATCACTCTTCTATGGTGAAGTTTGAATTGAGTTTTTCCGTTTTCCTTTCTCAGATATTCAAGCATGACGCGGTCCAGGCATCAGCTTCTGCACAATCTGCGCCAATTATCGTCACATAAGCCTCCACATCTAAGTATCGTGTATATGGTCTCATCGAGCGTACTCAAACAAATGCGCCAGATCCAGGAAAAGTTAGCAAAGGATCGATACACACTATATTTTTATCGACAGCACAAAAAAGAGCTACGTTTATGCCGCTATGTCTGAATTTGGTATCCACACAGAACTCTTACGGATATGCAAACTGACACTAAGCAACACCAAAAATTATGTCAGAATGGGGAAGGACCTCTCAGAGCCGTTCGATACTAAATGAGGTTTCGCGCTGCAGAGCTGAGCCGAGAAGGTAAAATGTTCCATAAGAGTGTTCAACAGCTAGCGTACGCTAATTATATTGATATCATTGGCCTCAATCTGCTAGATAATGAAGCAAATTATAAATAATTAAAAATTTTATATCCGGCCAATGTAAAAAAAAAACCAGATGGCGCTACATTTGGTGTAAGTCCATGCTAAGCTCAGTACTAAAATGCGACGTATTTTCGAGCAGAGAGCGTAGAATTATTATTCTACGTTTCTGATCGGATTCTGTTTGGTGTGTTTTCAAATTTGATCCGCTAGCACAGACAAGACCCATTAATGAACTGGTCGTAAGCGAAGACGCGACCCTTTAGTTGATAGCATAAACAAAATTACTCACATCTAAAAAACTGTTTTTGTACTTTCGTGTTAGAAATAAAGAAGAGAAAATATTGTAACGGAAATCCCAAGTACGAAGGACATATAAAGGGAGCGGCAGCAACTATCGCAGGCAGACGAGTAGAAAGCGAAGTGGCGTTAACGTTGGAGTAAGCTGTGTACTTTAGAAAAGGATAAACTGTGTGCAGCGGAAAATAATTGTGGGATTATAAAGAATTGTAAAATAAACCATTGAGTATAGTGAATAGAATTAAAATTATTGGGGAGTGAATAAAAGTTGAGTAAATTCCGGCAATTCAGAAGCCGAACGAACAAATCTTGGGACATTTATTTAGCAATCCAGTGATCAGACTCGAAGGATTTGAGAAATCATCGAGGTTAATTACGAAAATCATTGCAACATAAAACGTGAGGGAAAATTCTGACAGGGCGGGCTTTGAACTCAGCCTCAGCATGAGAAAAGACGTTTTCACGTTTACATTTATTACTTCATATAAATTTTTTTATTTTATTTATATTTTATTTTATATTATTTTATTTATATGTTTGTTTTATTTTATTTGGATTTATTTTTATATTTTTCGGAAGGTCAGCATTCGAGTCCTGGCACTACAAACATCTAAAAAGACGCACACAACAAACTTTATTTTTCATTAATTTAAGTTTAAGTTTTTAGTTATATAACGTTACATTTTTATCTTTTTCTTTATTTCATTTAATCTTATTTTTGTTTAGTATATTTTATTATATTTTAATTTTTTTTCTTTATTTTAATTTATTTTATTTTACTTTTCTCTTTTTTATTTTTTTTATTTTATTTATTATTATTACTATTTTTATTTCCTTTCATTGTACCTTTTTTTTTAATTAATTATAATAATTTTATTACTTCATTTTATTTTATTTTGTTTATTAAATTTTTTTGTTTATTTTGTTTTCTTATTTTCTTTTTCGTTTTATTTGGTTTAATATTTTTATTTTACTTAATTTAATTTTTTATTCATTTTAGATTATTTTATTTTTCTTTATTTTTATTTTCTTTAATTTTTTTTCTTTAATCTATTTTAAATTATTTTACTTACATCTATTTCATTTTTTTCATTTATTTTACGTTATTTGCTTTTATTTTTTATTTTATTTATTTTTATTATTATTTATTTAATTTCATTGTACCTTATTTTTATTTAAAATATTGTCATTTTATTTTATTTTAAGTTACTTTATTTTATGTTGTCTATTACATTATTTACTTATTTTATTTTCTTATTTTTTATTTTAATTTTATTTTATTTGATTTGATGATGCTCCTTTTTTCATCTAATTATACTTATTTTTTACTTAATTTTTTTATTTTATATTATCTTATGTTTTTTATTTTTATATTTAATTTTTTTTTCATTTATTTTGTTCTTTTTTATTTAAATTTATTTTAATTTAAATTTATTTTATTTTATTTAATTTTATTGTATTCTACTTTATTTTATTTATTTTGTTTATTTTACTTTATACTTTGTATTTATTTATTTTTTTCATTTTATTTGTTTTTTTATATAATTTCTTTTTTGAGTTTTAATTTTTATTCCATATATTTTTTATTTTAGTTTTATTTAATTTTCTTTTTCTTTTTTTTTACATTCTCTGATTTAATTTTATTCTATTTTTTACTTTATTTTTATTTCTAATTTTATTTAATTATTTTTTATCTTTTTATTCGTTTTTTTTTCATTTTATTTCATTTAACTTTATTAAGTTTTATTATATTTTATTTTATTTTACTTAATTTAAAAAAAAAAATGTTATTTTTTTGCTTTTATTGTAAATTTACATTTTTTATTTTGTTCTATTTTATTTTATCTCTTTTCATTTTATTTCATTTATTTACATCACATTATTAAATTTATATTGTTTTATAATATTTTTCATTTTATTTTATTTTACTATATTTAATTTTATTATGTTTATTTTATTTTATTTTATTTTATTTTTTATTTTTTTATTTTAGTAATTTAAAATAAAGTAATATACTATACACATGTACATATGTATGTTAGGTACGAACACGGTACAAAATGTTGAACAGGTTTGTGATACATACATATATATATGTGTATTTTAAATAAAGTGTTCTGGACACTTAATAGCTATTGATGTCCCGTATATTAATATCGATATTTTGTTACCAACACTATATATTTGTATTCTAAATGAAGCGATTAATTGTGCGCTCTTTAATATTTAATATGCAAATAAATAACAATCTCAGAGTTTAGTGGAATTGTTTTCAAATCTTTAGCAAAAAAAAACCATCAACGAGATATGCGTACTCTTCCATACATATACAAATATATATGTATACATAGGTATGTGCGTACTTGTTTATGCATCTACGGGCAATCAATAAGCTGAGAAGAGAAAAAAATCGCTGCATTGCATTTGTCGTCATTTTGAGACAAACAAAAGCGCACTTCGGTGATATATCAACGCTTAGTCAATAAAAAAGAACACAGCGGAACGGTTCTAGCTTCAACAAATATTGAACGAGTTATTTTACGCTTAACCGCTTAATCATTTTCGTATCAAAAGGGCGGGTAATACGCTACTCAAAATACAACCTTTGTAACTTTAGTTCGCAGATAGTGGCGCGGGGCCGCAAACCACTGGGCGACTACCCGACCGTTGACCTTCGCAATTTGCAATTTTTAAATTTACAATAAGCAATTTTTTCTTCGTTGTAAATAAAAAAGAAAACATATTTTATTAAACACCTTTGGCCTTATAGTTTAGATTTGTAAATTTCTTTTTATTATCTATATAAAAGCTTAAACTGATATTGTGCGTATATATTGCATTGTAATCGTAAGGGCAAGTGTGTGTCTTAATATTATTTACTGTAAATAAAGTGAAAAATAGTGGTGGTCACTATGGTAGAGTATAATTTGGACAATTCTAGTAAACAAGAAGAATGGATGGCGTCGAGTATTTTAAAAAAATATCCTGTTTATCGAGATACACTAATCAAGACGTGTGAGGGGTAAGATCTCAAGTGAAACGATATATGTATATTATGATATATTGGTAATATTTAATATAAAAAATTATTAACAATGAAACATACACCAGCATTCAAGTACATAAACAAAACTAAAAATATATTCCGAATCACTGATAAAGAATATTAGCTAATGAAAACGCAAAAATTAATATTGTCAATTTACTACTAGAATTTCCTAAGTGAAATCTAACTAATATGTAAAGTACCAAAGTGGTGCAAATTACAAGACAATTATATGTTCAATTTACTTTCTTTCGCGAAGTGTGTCAAAGCCCTATACAAAAGCATTGAGATTATGATTTAATTTGCTTGAATTTTTTTTTTTTTTTCAGGAAGTGATCAAGAGCCAATATTTTAATGGTTCGATTTTATTAAATTTTTGTGCGATGTTATCTTTTTGTTTAGACAAATAAATGTTGGAAATTGAAGAACAGGGAGCAAGTTTCATTTGCTTGAAATTTATTACGTTGATTTGTTTTTGATATGCAGTACTTTTTTTCGGGAGAAAAATATAAATCGTTCATAGATCGCTGCGCCATGCTAATATACAGTCCGTTTTTAGTTTTACGATTCGGTTACATCCAGATGGTCGTGAACTATTTTTAGTCCTCCAATCTTTTATTGGACACAAGCATAGACCGAAGTAGTGTCGTTTGGCTTACTTCGAGGTCTTCATATTTACATTTTCGTGTAAGACTTTGAGTGGTGACTACCCTCTGACTATCTCTGGATATAACTCAGCCACTGCAATATGTAAATACTAAATATTGTAAGCACATAAATACAAATATGTAGATAGGTTAATAAGAACATTATACTAATATAGACTGT
Organism: Neoceratitis asiatica; assembly: GCA_030068015.2. Lineage (NCBI taxonomy): Eukaryota > Metazoa > Arthropoda > Insecta > Diptera > Tephritidae > Neoceratitis > Neoceratitis asiatica. The sequence continues at coordinate 57,797,514 of CM061524.1, read as the reverse complement.
GGGGTCTATCATTGTATGAAATGGACAGAGCACAATCAGGCTCCAATCATTGATCATACTTTTGTCCTATCATATTCCGTGAACAAACTAATGCATTTATCTTGTTATGTCATTTTGTGCTACTATACTTTATTTTTCTTTGTTTATTTAATTTATATTATATTATTTTATTTTATTTTATTTTATTATATTTTTTTAATTTTTTTATATTTTTTTAGTTTAATTTAATTTTATTTTTTTTCATTCTTTATTTTTATTTATATACATTTTTTTTTTACATTTTTCTTTCGTTTCATTTTGTGTTTTATATATTTTATTTTGTTGGAGTTTATTTTGTTTAGTCTACTTTACTTTTCTAATTTGTTTTATTTGAATTTTATTGTTCTATTTTTTATTTTTATTGTTATACCTTTCATGTACATGAAATGTTATATTAACTTTGGTCCAAAGTATGTAAGTACCAGAAGGAGAAGAGATGGACCCACCGAAATTTTTACCGATCGTATCAGAATGACGAACTAAGTTGATCTGGCTATGTCCGTCTGTCTGTTTGAACGCAAGCAGTTCCTAAATTTTTGAGATATTTTAAGATGCAAGTAAACGTTTAAACGATGTTTTGTCGGAACCGGTCGGATCGGATCGGCATATATACGACTGATTTTTCAGACTTTAAATTTTGGGACAAAAATCCGCAAAAAAAAGCATTTAGGAGCGCGAAATTTTGTATATGCACACATATTACAAATTGCTTATTCATAGTGAAAATCATCAAAATTCGACTACTATATCATATAGCCCCCATACAACCGATTTGTTCAGATATGAGGTTTTGGGTCAAAAAATCCGCTAAAAAGCCATCTAGGGACGTAAACTTTGGTATTCTACAGACGTAAATTTAAGTTTATATTGGTACTGAAAATCATCGAAATCGAATTTTGCAATTTGATATGTTCATTAAAGGCACAAGGTAGGTAGTCTATTTTATTTCACTTAATTTCATTTTATTTTAAATTAATTATTTTAATTTTATTTCCCATTATTTTTTGAGAACAGCTCACCAACAAAACAAAAATTTTAATATTTTTTGATATTTAAAAGGAATAATGTCTACACATAATGGAAGAAAAGTATAATATGATTAAGAGGACATGTACTCATAACAAATTGTAAATAGAATTTGTTTCCTTTAATCGGTCATACATTAAAAGTTCAAAGTTAATTTCATTATTCATTCGTCATTATTACTACAAGGAAACAGACTAATTGCATTTTTACAACGGTACGTATTTATGTAGCTCCGCAAGGCTATGCTGTACTTAAGTAAGATAAGAAAAGTAGAGGTATTCGACTTGTCTAGGAAATGCATGCTATGCAAATATTTCCTATGGAATTGTGCTAGAGATCGAGAGCACCCCCGTTGCAGAATTTTGACATATTCAAGTGAAACAATAACAACCACACAGGCTTTCCTTCTTGCTAGCTGTGGGAAATAAATATACATAAGGGGTATTCTCTTTTTCTAGTAAATGCATGCTACGGTGCACGGATAGGAAATTTTCCCCACTCGTGCAACGTCACAACAACAAAACACATGCAAAAAACATATGGTACGATAGGAAAAATATCCTATACCAAATCCTATGTATATTTATTTCCCACAGATAGCAAGAAGGAAAATACAACCCTGTGAAGGAAAAGTAACCCTGTTCCTGTGTGGTTGTTATTGTTTCACTTGAATATGTCAAAATTTTGCAACGCGGGTGCTCTCGATCTCTAGCACAATTCCATAGGAAATATTTGCATAGTATGCATTTCCTAGACAAGGCGAATACCCCTATAGGATTTGGTATAGGATATTTTGCCTATCGTAGCATATATTTTTTGCATGTGTTTTGTTGTTTTGCCATTGCACGAATATGAAAAATTTCCTATCCGTGTACCGTAGCATGCATATCCTAGACAAAGAGAATACCCCTATTATGTTTAAATAGAGAAGGCATATTTATTGTTCTGTTCTATATAAACAAGAATAATGCTTATTTATTTTTGCGATACAACATACATATGTATGTATGTGCATTCATACTGTTGAGTTGAAGTTAAATTAGATTTGAAAAATTGTAATTATATGCTGGACTATACATATGATTGCTTGTTCTAATTACATATTTATGCACCGTTATATTAGCATTTCAAAATTATAGAATACTTGAAGTATTAAATTGTTTTCTCTGTGTTATTTTTCTCTAGTTATCTATGTGTGTATTTCTTCATTATATTTGAATTAATTTATATTTATTAAAAATTTTTGTAAAGTGTTTTCGAGTTAATTACCAAAATGCACTCTGTGGAAAATTTCAAACCTGAATTTTGGGTGCAATTAAATTTTATAAAAAAAAGGTGAAGGTATTTTAGAAATGTGAATTAATTCATATATTCTACTATATCTATACTTAACTAGCAAAGAACCCGTTCTTTGGATTACGACTGCGATAAATAAATTTTTTTTGTGGAAATTATTTTATGGTTTCTCATTTAAATTTTAATTTAGGTATTATTTCCAACAACATACATATGTATATATTTAGATAAATAAAAGTATGTATACACCTCTTGATTCATGATGGCATTTCATGAACAAGTAATGATATATTTTAGGTACAACTCATATAATCATATCAGAAGGGAAAAACAAATTGATAATAAAAATAAAAAATAAAATCTAGTAAATTTGCGGCAGGTTTTGAGATGTTTTTCTTGTTTTTGTCATCTGACGCAATATAATTAAAAATGCTGAAAATATAATTTGAATAAGCTACTATTAAAATATTAATGCATTTTTTTTGTCCGACGCCTTACATATTATATTTACATACTTATACATACATATGTACTTATATATATCACACAAAAATGATACAACTCGGAAAGTTCAAAATTCTCTTACGGCAGATTCTGTCAGGGTCGCATTTAATTGGGATGTTTTAGTAGTTTTCTCCTCCTGTTTTTATGTAGAATATTTAGGTTTTACCAGTGCGTTTGATTTAAATAAAATATATTGGAAGAATAAACATTTTGTCATGTTTAATATTGACTTATTATGTTCAAAAAAACAAATACAAATTTTCATTTTAAGAACAAAATGTTTATTTATTCATCTACATTGATATGCCCACCATTAGAGATTTTGCACTTGTGCCAGCGCTTCTTCAATCCACGAAACACTTCAGAACCTCGATTTTTGAGATAACCTTTAGCTCTTTCAGCGATGCGCCTATAATGGCATCTACGGCTGTGAAACGAAAGTTCTTTAAGGTCTCTCCACATTTTTTTTTACCGAAAAATCACGAACAAGCAATGAGGTGTGAACTTGTCTTTTTTGGTCTTGGTGAGCCAGAATGCATTCACTAAAATGATTAAACATTTCTCCCACTTTGTTATATTTTATTCTATTTTTACGCAAAATTTTATACAAATTCATTCATCTTTTCTTTTAACAAAAGAAAATCGCCAAATTCATAAACACTCGTCTAACCTATCGCCCGTCGCTAGCAAAGCCGGAAAGTAAAAAAGCTGAAAGTGTTATCATAACATAATTAAAATATATTTGGCAATCAGCCTCTCCAATAATGCGATATTTAAAAAATTCTGTTTTTTTTTTCTTTACATCTCATATTTAAATATAAGAACCAACGTTGTTTCCTCATAAGCATTAGTTAATTGCCTCATATTTAAACATGAGAATGCAACGTTGTTTTCCTCATAAGATTGCTCACAGCAAAATATATGTAAATGCTCCAAGTATGTATACTTTTTCCACTTGCACTTACTTTTATCGAAATAACCGCTTTACAATTGATAATCCAAAGTTTCCAAAAAGTAAAATCTCTATTAATAATTCTGCGGAAGACATTTTTCATTGCAACCAACTTCAAGGAGCCGTCACAGTGGTGGCGCTTATTCTTTATACTTAAATAAAGGAGATCTGTAAGACGATGAATTATGGTCATGCAATTTAAAATTGAATTGCAATGTCAATTAAATTCTCATCTGGAATTGCTTTAAATATTTATAACTTAGTTTTTTTTAAATATGCAATATATTTACCTTGTTTATTTGTTCTTATATATCAGCTGGATAAAAACTAAACAAAAGGACGATGAAGCGGAAGGTTTATGGCGTATAAAGGATAAACTTTACGATCTTACCGAATTTATACCACACCATCCTGGCGGCGCATTTTGGTTGAAATGGACAGAAGGCACTGACATAACGGAAGCATTTGAATCTCATCACATTTCAAAGAAACCAGAATATATGTTAAGCAAATTTTTTGTGCGTAATGCTGCGAAACCGCGAAATTACAAATTAACTCTTCACGATAACGGTTTCTATAGGGTGCTCAAGGCACGTGTTCGTGATAAGTTGAAGAATGTAGACTACACACCAGCCAAACGTACAGATGTAAGCACTTCAATTCAATTCTAATTTTTGTTATTTATTTTGAGTTAATTAGAGATTATAATTGTTTTATTTGCAGCTTATACACTTAGGTCTTTTATTGTCAACTTTCATCCTCGCTTTTGCTTGTTCCTACACAGGCTATTTTATATTCGAATTATTCGCCGGTTTGTCGCTCTCTTGGCTCACCATAGCCACGCACAATTATTTGCATCGCAAGGATAATTGGCAAATGTATACATTCAATTTGTCCTTAATGAATTTTTGTAATTGGCGCATTTTACACGCCATGTCTCATCACGTTTACCCGAATTCTTTAACGGACCTTGAGATGTCACTCTTCGAGCCATATCTTTGCTGGTGGCCCAATTCACGCCTACACACGAAATGGCATCGTATGTTTGGTGTCGCCATACAACCAATCGTTTACACATTTATCTTCCCCTACCAGATTTTAATGAGGTATGTACGAGTACATGTCTGTATATAAACTCTCTATATATAAATTATTTTTTCATCATTTTAGAATTACCGTCTCACTTCTGGGCAAGAATATATTATTTTGGCACGACATAATCTGCCTAGCGCTACCCCTATTCATGTTGCTCGTCGGCCAAGCATCCATATTAACAGTGCTAAGACAATGGGTGTTCATCGTGGGTCTAGCTAGTTTTATTTTTGGTGTAATTGGTTTGAATGCTGGTCATCATGATCCAAAAATTTTTCACGATGGTGATGCAAGTCGTGAAGATCGCGATTGGGGCCTCTATCAGTTGGACACAGTAATTGATCGTAGTGATATTAAAGGTTCACAATTTTTGGTATTAACGCATTTTGGAGATCATTTTCTACATCATCTGTTCCCCACATTGGATCATGGCATATTACCACAACTTTATCCTGTGCTTTATGAAACTTTGGATGAGTTTCAGGCACAATTGCGTGGCTGTAATCATTTGCAGCATATTATTGGCCAGAATAAACAGTTGCTACGCTTGCAATCGAACCCAGTACCGCCGGGTGGTGCGGCAAAAAACAAACGTGGCTAGAAATGATGTAAATTTTTATTGTAAATATTTAAATATTGTGATATATTTTCAAATAAAGTTTAATATTTTTACTACTTACATAAATGAACTAAATGGATAAATAAAAAAACTGTGACAAGAAAATTTTCCAATTAAAAATGTTTGCACAATCCATTTTGAATGAACTGAAATTAGTGCAATTGCAAAAGTGCGAACTTGTAGCGATATATGTCCATCTGGCGAAAAACAACTGCCATTATCCTGTAAGAAACGAGGGTACTCAATGTATGCAGAATATATATACTCCACGTAGATTAAAGAGTTCTCCAAAATTACCAACAATTCATATAAAATATATGCCTCAAGGTACGACCATATTCTTGACCTCTGCCTAACATAACTTTAGCCCATGTAGCATCTACAGGAGATTACTTTATGGAATATTTACGAAAAATTTCATTCAAACCTACTTTTTACTTTTTAATGCAAACTGCTTAGGAAAAGAAAAACGGAAAAACATATTTTTTATCGTAACATTCATAGTAATACATGGTCTTAGTCTGCGCATTGGAAAATATTAGCCCCCGTCTTTCGACATTATGGCGCAGGGAAATCTTCAATCAATCTTTGATTTGGTTGCCATCTTGAAGTGTCAGTGTTAAATATGTCAACATAAGTCACAAGTCATACATAATTTTCATTTAATTTTTCTGGTACAACTGGAACGGTCTGGTATATAATATTCAGTTATTTAGTTTTAAGATTCTTATCACAATATTATTTGAAATCTGATTGTTTGCGACTTTGTATGAGATTATAGTACACCACGATAACATATCATACTTGGTATGATATACAATGGTACTGTACGGCTGGCTATATCGAAATGTATCGAAATCTCTAGTTTTTGTGATTGGTGATAATCTCATACAAAGGTATTTGCTTTTTATTCAAACGAACAACCTAATGTACACACAAATATTTTTGAAATTAAACTAGGCGTGTAAACTTGAAGATTTTGCATTTAGCTTTGCAATAATGTTAATATAGAAATAAAAAATAGTATTAAAGTATATTTATGTGAATAAAACAGTAGTTTTAATAAAATAAACCTCATACACTGATAAAGCATTAAACACTTAAGGCAACGCCTGTACGTCAAGCGACATCTGTCTAAATTAAAACAAATGTATAAGTTTTTTGGGAACAATGACAAACGGTAAACATATTTTTAATGGGTTAAGAGGTTAGGTAGGTTTGAGAGGTTAAAAAAAATTTATTCAAATAATTTATCATATCAAAGATACGTATTTAAACAGTATTTTGTGAAATTTTTATTCAAAAATTCTGAAAACTCAGCCGTTGGTACCTCATCTCCATTGACGTCTCAAAAGAAAATGCTCTCGCCGTGGATAGCATAACTCATTATTGGTTCACCTAAATTCAAAAAACCAAAAATATTTCGTTAGTACATGGATAAATCTCGTTATTGGACGAAGGAAAAAAATTAAAATTTGAATTTTTGACAGACTTTGAACAAAAAAACACATTTTTTGATCAAATTTTCGCCAGGCATTGACTCAAAAAAATTAGTTGTAATAAAAAAATCCTTCGTTCAATGGTATTGCAAAGATGTGTGGCAAATTTGAACAAAATCTCTTTATAACTTTTTGAGCAATCGTGTCCACCGACTTAAAAAATAGTTTTGAGATAAACGCTTTTAAAGTTTCAAATTGCACAGACATGACCAGATGGGCGGAACTTCCAAAGGGTCTATCTCCTAGAATTTTACTCCGATGGATTTTAAATTTTAGGAGAATATTTTAAACATATTGTAACATTAAATATGACAAAAAAATCGATTTTTTTTTTAATTTTCAACCCACCTAACCCCTTAAGAATTGCAATATGATTTTTAGCGTCGAATTGAAATCAGACTGTTTTCGAAAAAATTCCCTTGAAAGGTAATGAAAATAGCTTTTTCGTAAAAAATCTGGTTGGAAATGACTCTTCAAAGCCTGGAATATTGGTTTTTATTAATATATTTAGGAGAAGTATACTCGACCTTGGTTATCCGATTACTTCAATAAGAAGTAAAATGGGGTTGAATGCTATCAAAATGCAGTACAGAACTACAGTCCTTTATAGCAAAAGAAACTTGAAATTAGTAAGAAAAAAATTAGATAAAACCTTTCGCATCTAAATTCTTTTAATAGTAATTCTACGCATTCTAATCAGTTTTTTACCTTAATCACTCATTATTTTTGGTAATACAATGCATAATAAAATTTTATTAACCAATGAAATTGATTAAAGAGGATATGTTTATAGTTAAACCTTGAAATTTTAAAAAAATTGGGATAAAAATTTGTATATAAAATTAACTTCCACTTCTGTAGAAAGTCCCGATCAGTTGACATAAAAGTATTTTCTCGGAGCTGTTGACTGTCATTGAAAATACTTGTACATTTCACATTTAAGACGTGACACGCTGCTGCAAATTAATTTAATCATATTGCAAAAAAAAACTGCCATTTATGACTACACTTATCTGCAAATTGATTTCTGAAATTAAATTTTTAATTGACCGTATTGCACTAGCAATATTTCTTTCACTTGAAACTTCTGTCAAGGGATTTGAGTATTGTCAGTGAAGATTAATTAAATTAGTGTGAAAGAAAGAAATTTCGAAATTTTTCAGTTTGACAGGCAATTCGAAATGAGTTAATTGCTGTATCTGCCCGCGCCTTTAGACTTCGTTCCTCAAAATTTTGTCAGCGGCAGCATTGTATACAATGAAATATTGCACCAAGATGTTGTTCCCATAAAAAATTATATTAGATCAAGTGGAGTAAATCTATTCTAGCAGATTGTTCTTGGTCATTATCGCTTCACAAGGTGCTGGGGAAAACATTTTCAAAATTTTTATAGATATTTTATCAATTCGAAAAACGGTAAAGATCCGAAACTTGCAGTATCAAAGTATCTTTTTAATAGCAATATTTAAAGAGATAATGATACTGATACCATTTTGGGTCGATTCACTTTATCTATCGTCCTATGGGTTTTTCGTTTTTTCAGGCATTATGAATTAAAATGTTTATACTCTTAATTACTAACGATAATTATCTCATTTACACTCCGCGCAATTTGTCAGCTCTTCGTTTCGCTTTTTCTTTCATTTGAAAATTGAGAGCAAATTTCAGTTTTAGAAAAAGAAGTTGATAAAATGATGCATTAAATTGGTTATATATTTATTAACTTCATTTTCATCACCAAGAAAAAGTGCCATCAAGTGGAATTAGACGAGCGAGCAACAATATCAAATTTTGAGGCAGAGCTCAAAAATCGTGGCTACTGGTAAACATCCGTAAACCTCAAGTCGAAAATGGACAAGTTATTTAATTAAGAAATTGATTAAAGGATTGTAAAAAAAATATAATTCATGAAATCAATACATTTAATAAAATTTTTATTATCTGCCTCTTCACCAAGTTTAATAACCGCCATTCATAAGTATATTCTTTTTATAATTTCTAATTTTTAAGTTAGTTTATTGTTTTCCGTTATAAATTTCATTTCATTTTTGGTTTGATTTTTCAGCGGATTTCGATTAATTGTCGATATAAAATTAAAAAATTGGTTTTCGCGTGAAAACTTGTGTAAAATCTGTCAAACGAAAAAAAAGAAAATCAGTTTTCGCTTAAAACTCATGTTCCATTCATTCCAATTGGTGTCTGCACTAGTTTGATCGATATTTTTTTTATCGAAATGGGAGGCATATTTTGTCATATCGAAATATTCATTGAAAAAATTAAAAACAATAACATCGAGAGGCTTGAGGGTATGAATTTAAAATAAACAAAATATTAGAATCGCTAGTAATTGAATTATCTTTTCAGATTTTTGCGTTCTCACAAATGCTGCGGAAAAACTTCGTGAAATATCTGCAAATTTAAACAGCTTCCGGTAATGAATATAAACTATTTAAATTGGAAGAGTCGAAAATATTATATGAATGTTTTCAAGACTTCCAACATAGTGTCTCAATTGATTGATTAATAGCACGAAGCCTAAACCATCGTAGAGGTTTACAAGTATGGAATCTAGTGTATTTTGCAGGAAACTGTCAATCTCAGGATTTGACTGTCAAATAGAAAATCACAATGGCTTCCCGCAAGTTCACAGGCAAACTCGACGATGTGAACATCGGTGGAATGAAAAATTCGGTGGCAATAAATACAGAGACAATGAAATAATTAACAAATAACAGAATGTCGCTTTTAGAAATTTTCGAAATCACACAACACAACTCTGTCGACTGTGCTTTAAAGAACGCAGATCTTCCAAAAAAATTTCGAATCCAATATGATTACGTACGTTGTCGTCTAAAAGCCGATACTAAGTTCAATGGTCAAACTACATTCTCATAGAGTTAACCTTTTGTAACGGATTTGAAAATATGATGGGCATGAAGCAAAATATTCTTGATCATAATTAGTCATATTTACTTTGTTTATTGAAATTTACAGAAATCATGTATACATTTTTTATATATTGTTATTAAAATAAAATTTATAATTCTTATTCAAGTTTCGTGTACTTCTCTACAGTAACAAGACTAGAATTCATTAAGTCTTCAAGAACTTTTTGCACTCGAATATTTTTCAACAGCTCCATAACACGATAATCTGATTTGATTGCTTCCAAAGTGAGGCACAGCTAAGACACATTAGCTTCAAATGGTTTATTCATAAAGAATTTTCAGAGTATTGAAGATATTTTGTTATCCTGTCATACTGAAGTACCATTAGTGGCATGTTATCAGCTAATACATTTAAAAGCGTATGGAGATCACCAACTTTCGGCGAAGGGCTCATATACTTCCAATATTTTGAAATTTGAGCAATTCCTCCCAACGATTCTTGCTTGACTCCTTAACGCCAACGGTTTTATAATTTCCTTTATTTTGTCAAAATTCTGTAAAAATTTTTAAACAACTCATTAAATTCAATTGTTCCTTGTAATAACTTACCACTTCTTAATATAAATTTAATAAAATAATATAAATTTAATACAAGCTCAGAAAAAGTCAGATGCTTCAATGAAAACACAAAACGTTGGTGCGAACACCCTTGAATCCATAGTTCACAAAACAGGTTTTCAAAGTGTCTTCGTGTCGGTCCAAACAAAGTATTAGGCGTACTTTGCAGTTAAAAACTTGTTCGGCATGAAAAGTCGTATTATTATTTTCCGATTAAAAGCAATCGATTGTTTTAAAAATATTTATTGATATTTTGTGATTCAAATTTTTTCGTTTATAATAAATGCAGAAACTTGTTGAAACCTGCATACATAAAAATAAGAAACACAAAATATCGATCAATATAAACTAAAAAAAATTATAACTTATAATAACTATTTATTAATAAATAAATAAAATTAAATAAATAAATGAATAAGAAATAATAATAAAATAGCTATCAAATTTGAGCCAAAAAAATCTATAGGATTTATAAATGACTATTAAATCATTTTCCCTTTTATAACCATACATCCAATGGTTTAAAAAAAAACATCAAATGCGTTTTTGCCTGTGCCTTCCTCATTCAAATTTTGTTAACATTTTAAACTGACCTTTACATATTATTTGAACATTACTTGTGCTCGATTTCAGTGTTTTGAATTTTTCATACGAAAATTTAAATATTTATACAAATGCGCGCATTAAAAACACATCAAGTGTATGTAGATGGTGGGCTAGAGATCGTAAATTTCAGGCATTTTCCATTTTTTTAAGGTGATAATAATAAACAACAATATTTCAACTTTGTAGGTATGTTTAACAACTTATATTGAATACAAAAACATTTAGATAATTCAAAAATAATAATTTTAAATATTTTAAAATCGATCCTAAAGTTGATCTCAAAAAAATTGACGTGCTTGGCGCAGGAAATTCTGGCTCTTGTACTTATCTGAACCACAAAAACCAAGAAGATTGTTAATTTGTACAAGTGTAGCTATAATTCTGTACCAAGTTTATAAAAAAAAATTTTTTTAAATAGTGATTTTTTGTATTTCGATAACCGAAACAGGCTTAGTTTTTCAGTTTTTGCGCTAAAAAAGTAAGAAGTTATCAAGATAATAAAATTTTTATGCTACGCGACATAACTACTAGTGTACTAAATAACATATTCAAATTTCAGATCATTCGGATAAATACTTTGTTTTACCTGCGCCGTGCAGAAAACAGCTGTTCTGAGAAAAACGAGTTTAAAGTTTGAAGTATATGAGGTCGAGCGGTCGCCCGCTACCTATTTAAAGAACTGTAGAACCGAAAATACTGTAGATATCATTATAAAATTTTAACAGTATATTCTTAAAAGAATATAATTTCGAAATATTCAACAACAACAAAACCGATTTTTTGAAAATTCTAAACCACCATCTCCCCTTAATTTCTTCAAAGCGCGTTAATATTTTTTTTTTGTGCAATAATTTCTGTTTTACGCAAAATCACTTCGTGATAACTCTTTTTATGTCTTCGAAATGTGCAGAAACAGCATTGCAAATTTCAAGGTTATTTATTAATTTTATTGTTTGCAAATAAAATGCACTCTCTGAAATACATGTGTATGTGTAATAAAGTATTTGAAAATGTGAATATAGATACAATATATGTGTATTAAATGCATTACAGCAACTACTGATCTTATCATAACAACAGTTTAAGTAGTGTACTTAAACAATTCAAGCGTCTATCGATTAGATATTGTATAATAAAATACTGTCTCTCTCGCTGTGACTAATTCAGTTTGTTTTACAAAATCAACGCAAAATGAAGTGTTGGCCGGACGATCGTTGTTTAATCGCTATGGCGATGACAACATTAATAACTATTTCGAACAGTGTATATCCAGTGGATAGTGATAATATTCTGGGTGTCTTTCTTAGTCCCAGCCCCTCACATTTAATTGTACACATGTCAATTATGAAAACACTAGCTGAGCAGGGTCACAATATCACTGTCGTTTCCAGTTCGAAGCCAAAAGTGAATCACCCTAAAATAAACAATATCGTTATTCCACCAACAGAGGAGAAACAACGGATATTGAATGAGGAATTATCTGGTATTGGTACCAAGAAACCAAATCCACTCGTGATGTTTTGGAATTTTTTGAGCGCAGACAATGTAATGTTTACAATGCAATTTGATGCACTGAAAAATGAACGTTTCCAGTCGGTTTACAATAACAAATATGATTTAGTTATAATGGGTTACTTTATTAATAATTTTCAATTTATCGTACCGGCAAAATTAAATTGTCCCATGATACTGAGCTGGACAGGGCCCCCAATGGAGATGGTTAACGATTTGGTGGGCGTGCCACATGAAGTGTCTTATGTACCGTCTGTATTTACACCGCATAAAAGTGGCGAAGTTATGAATTTGAGCTCTCGTCTAATTAATTTCGTATCAAGTGGTTTATTACGTTTATTTACCAGTATGTTGGAAATTTCTATAGAAGCATTCTATAGGTGAGTGGGACTTATTACAATTTCTAACGAAACTAATTTTAGTTTGAAAATTACATTTCTTTCACTTATAGAGAGTTAGCAGCTAATCATACAGGACTTCGAACATATTCACAAATGAAGGAGAATGTTTCCCTCATATTTTGTAACAGTCATTTTAGTGAGGGACCTATTCGACCAATGGTACCTGGTATGGTTGAAATCGGTGGTATACAAATCAAGAACAAACCAGATGCTTTACCAAAAGTAAGTAGACGACTTTTACAAACGCATAGATAATGGAGTAGTCACAATCAGCTATTTGGTTTATTTACCAAAGATGAAAGAAGGTTGAATAAGTGACCAATTCATTTTTTTCGCTCAAATGTACTCAATGTAGTTTATTTTCTCCCCAATAATGTATGTGCTTAATTTTTAAAGTCGCTACCATTACCAAAGTGGTATTAAAATAACGACATATGATAATTTTAAATGTTGCGCACAATGATATATCGGTACAGACAATTTGGAGAGGCATAATTCAGACACGAACCAATAATGTCACACATCTCGAAAAAAAAAGTATTTTTAATCTTGATTATTTTCCATTTTCACTCAAAAATAACGTGAAATTAAGCACTATCTAATAAGTTGTACGGACAGATATCGAAAAAACTTTGTCACCGAGTTTTGTGAATTGTGGGCTCAAGAGAGTTCGCACTGGACCATAATGTTTTCATAAACATATCTGGCAGCTATTTTCTTTAAATTAGCTTTATTAGAAAAGGTATAACTTGCAGGAATAAGAAATAAAAACTGGAATTTAAAATAAATAATAATATAATTTGAATAAGAAAAAAAAACGATAATTGGCATTAAAAATCCTCAGCAGCAATTTTTCGATCAGAAAAATTTTAGAGAACTAAATAAATAAAGAAAATTTTTGTATTTTCTGAGAAATACTATGGCAATGCTTACGGTGCTAGTGTAAAGCATCTATTTAATGTTATTATGTCACAAGTCCATCAAAAAACATGGACCATCTCATTCCATCTGCCGCGGTTTTTTTGACTATTTTTTTCACATTAACCATTTCGCCTCATAAGTACAATAATTTGTTTATAATTTATTCCCAATAAATATTTTGATATGACAAAATTTTTCTTCCATTTCAATATATACGAGTATATGAAGCAAACTACTGCATACACCGCCTGGAATTAGTGAAACATTAATTTTTAAGTGGTTTTCAGCGAAAAGCGTATGTACTCTTTTCAGCGCTCTATCCACTGTTTTCCTACTCCCAAAAACATTTTCTTACGAAATACCATGTGAGGTTATTGCTTTAATTGTTGGCTAGCTTCAAAAGTATTTATATGTACATATGTATGTTTCGGTTTTTAATATTGTTTCCTGCAGTATTAATTAGCTCAACGGCTTTTCTTTCAAATGGAAAATACTGATGTATTGCGAAAGAATTAAATATTGATTGATAACCGCTGCTAATTATACCAACTCGTGTCGACTTTTTTTATACATTGTAAGGAAACATTTTACTAAAAAAACGAGTTGTAATTACCACGTTCTATTCGGAAGTGTCCAAAAGACCCACGATACTTTCAGAGAGGGTATTAAACTATATACCTCTGTTTGAAAAAAAAAAATGAACATATAGACTCAAACTTCAACTTGTGAAGAAATTTAAGTAAAATCTTTTAAATTGTAGTAAATCTGGTAAATTTGAACTCTATAGCCGAGTGATTAGCATTGTGTACTACCATTTGGAAGGCCAAGGTTCGAGTCCCAGGTTCGATCAACATCCAAAATTATAGGAAATAAATTTTCCCAATAGCGGCAGGGAATGTCAAGCCCTCCGAGTGTATTTCTGAGATGAAATAAAAGCTCCTCCTAAAAATCCATCTTCCGTTCAGAAGCGGTGACATAGTCGATTTAGTGAAAATAATTTTACTTGTAATACTTAAATACAGTTCTTTAAAAAAAAATTGTGCATTGGTATTTTGAACTTTATCGGTGTACCGAAGATTTTCGAGCTCTACTACATTTCCTTATAGAGTCGCTCAGTTGCCTGATACCATATCACCAATTTAATGCATTGTTTTATAAACGACAACTAAAAAGTCTCCGGTCTAGCATAGTAAAACACATTTTTCTGGTATAATTAATTTTTTTATTCAACATACATAGTTATATTCAAGAGTGATACACTGATTAAGCGACCCTCCAACTTTTCGATACAAAGTACGATTTCTCCTTTGCTTCAAAGGAGGCTTCAGCTTCGGCGATCACTTCTTCATTCAACGAAGATATCTTCCAAGCGAGCATTCATTTGAGATCTGATAACAGAAATAGTCGCTAGGGGCCAGATCTGGAGAATACGGTGCGTGCGGAAGCAATTCGAAGCCATCAATTCACTAACTTGTGATACGGTGCATGGTTTTGGTGATACAGCACTTTCTTTTTCTTCAAATGCGGCCGTGTGTCGGCGATTTCGTCCTTCAAACGGTTCAATAACGCTATGTAATAGTCGTTGTTGATGGTCCTTCCTTTTTCAACACAGTCAATAAATATTATTCCATGCGCATCTTAAAATACAGACGCCACAGCCTTGTCAACCGATTCTTTCGTTTTTCCACGCTTTAAAGCGGGCTCATCGTGTGCAGTCCACTCGGATGACTGTAGACTGAGCTTCGGAGTGAAATGGTGGAGCCAATCCATTTGGACATATCGACGCAAAAACTCGAGTTTATTACGCTTAAACATATCCAAACACCGCTACGAATCATCAACTCGTCTTTGTTTTTGGTCAAAAGTGAGCTCGCGCGGCACCCACTTTGCACAGAGTTCTCTCATACCCAAATATTCATGAATCATACGATATACACGTTCAGTTGATATCTTTAGAGTTCCTGCTATTTCATTCAGTTTCAATTTACATTCATTCAAAATCATTTTATGGATTTTTTTGATGTTTTCGCCGGTAACGATCTCTTTTGGGCGTCCAATGCGTTCACCGTCTTCGGTGCTCATTTCACTACGTCTAAACTCAGCATGCCAATCCTTGATGCTTGATTTTCCTAGGGCAGTATCCAGATACTCGTCATCAAGCCAAGTTTTTGATTCAAATTTATTTTTTTGTTTTCAAAAAGCATTATTTTGATTAGCAATTAATGAATTTCATAGTGCTGTCAAAATGAGAATTTTCGAAATTTAATTTCAAGAGCAGACACACGTAAGATACATTTCTTTGGCAATACCTAAATCATTTGGCATCAATTTCAAGGGAAATAAAAATTGCTAGTTCAGTACTAGAAAAGGGAAATCGATTTCAGAAATCAAATTGCAGATAACTGTCCGCACGGGATAATTTGCATAGTAATTGAGAGACAAACAATGTAATACACAATGCTGTATTAACTTACTAGTAACCGATAACTTACTTGATAACTTACTTGCGTGCAGGTCCCTCCATTTGTTTATTCTTTATGTTGTTTGGAAGTATGTATGTATATTTATATATGTATGTAGGTAAAGAGCTACCTACGAACTAAATCGATTCATATATACGATTTTTCCGAATAGAGATCAATTACTGGTCCATTCCCCGGAAGAACTAGTATTCATGCAAATCTAAGCAATAAGTTAGGCGTGTACAAATTTCAAGTAAATTGAAACATAAACCTTTGGTTGACATACACAAAATTTTAGTAACATCTGTCAAACGGTTTAAGATTTTAGTTAGAAACATATTGTGACGAAAAAGCAAAGCGAATGACAGATGAAAGAGAGAAGCCGATAGCTGGCATGTTCTATAGCGAGAAACGAGAACATTCGTTAGCGAGAACGCTTCGATTATTCGTTAGCGAGAATGCCTCGGTTATTCTAGACGGTTGGTTGTGAGCGGCCGACTACTATATAAGAGCGACATTCAGCTGCCAATTGATCAGTCGTGAAGTAAAAGCGTTGGAAATTACATTACATTGAAGTAATAAAAACAGTACATTGTGAAAGTTGTATAGGAGTGATTGTAAATAGAAAATTAAATTGTAAATTGAATTGTGAATTACTGAATAATACAAGGACATTAAATAAGTCTTTATAAATAAAGAGACTGCAAATTAAGTTGGCGATTTTATTTAACAATCCAGAGATCGTATCCGAAGGATTTGGGAAATCATCGAGGTTAATCAGCAAAAAGGAAACAATTGGTGTCAGAAGTGGGATTGTTAAATAAATCCCAAAGGATAATAATTGAAAAATGGTGAAGATTCAGGATTTGACGATACCTCCTCTCAAGAAGGGGTTGGCAAAGCGAGAATTGTCTACAACTGGAAATAAGGCAGAGCTGCAGTCGAGACTGCGAGAAGCAATGGAAGTCGAAGGCATCGACTTGAACCAGTACGAATTCCGTCGTGAGGATGAAGATGTATCCTTTAAAGATGTTGACAAAGAGGAGGTTAGTGATTCTGCGAAGGAGTTGGAGCAGTCCTCAAGTAAGATTCAAGAAAATGCCTCTGGCTCATCTACCGGTATGGACATGAACATGTTGTTGGCTGCAATTTCACAAATCAGTGCCAACATGTCACAAATCGATGCCAGAAAATCACAAAAGATGGATGAAAAGTTTGATGGATTAGAAGGAACCATCGCGCAAATACAGCAAAATCTGGAGAAAGACAATGCAGAAATTAAGGAAAGACAGGATCTAATTGAGAGCAAAGTCAACGAATTTCACGGTCGACAAGACAAAATAGAAGAGCTAATTGAGACCAAAGTGGAAGGTCGTATGCGGGATTTGCAGTTATATCGTCCAACCACTTCAGTGAACTCTCCTAAGGTAAAAACACCATCTTTTGACGGAAAAATTCCCTTCCAAGTCTTTAAGCTCCAGTTTGAGAAGACGGCTGAAACAAATAACTGGAGCATGGAGGAAAAATCTGCTGCACTATTCGTTGCGTTGGAAGGACTTGCAGCAGAACTTTTACAAACTATACCTGATTATGAGAGAAATGATTACGACGGATTGATGCGAGCCCTGGAAAGACGGTATGGTAGCGAACACAGGAGACAGACTTACCAGATGGAGTTAGAAAAGCGCGACCAAAAACCCAACGAATCTCTACAGGAATATGCTTCTGAAATTTAGAGATTGGCTCATTTAGCCATCGGAGACGCATCGGATGAGCATCTTGAAAGGGTGAAAATACAAAGATTCATCAGCGGAATAAAAGACGTTTACACCAAGCGAGAGACATATGCGAATCCAAAGTTGACATTCGCTGAAACTGTTGCGTATGCTCAAACACGTGAAACGGCGGCACTCATAAGCAGACCAGCATACAAAGTCAACAAAGTGGAAGTTGAAACACCAGATGTTATGACCGAAATATTGAGAACTCTGGTGTCAAGAATCAAGCTGAAAAATACTTTAAATGTGGAAAGCCTGGTCACTTCGCAAGCGAATGCAAAACGGCTTCCAGCATTCAGGAAGGACAGCGAAAGCGGAAGGCTGAGGAGGGTGAACCATCAACTTCTCAGTCGTTAAACTAAAACGAGCCAGTCTAAATGGGCGTATGCTGGTTCCCGCAATTGAATGCCCCATAATCTCCGTCTCGCAATTTGGCAGAAAAACGAGCAACATTACTATTGGTGGATATGTGGATAGACGAGCGCGAATATTAACAGTGGATACGGGCGCATCACACTGCATCATTCGAACTGACCTGATCGCTAAAGAATTGAGACCATTACCTGGAGCAATATTGAAAACGGCGACTGGTGAGGACACACAAGTGGTGGGAGAAGTAACATGTGAGGTCACAATAGGGAATGTGACGGTGTTACACAGCTTTATAGTCGCGCAGATCGTAGATGAGGTAATCATAGGAGTGGACTTCTTGATGGATCAAGGTATCAAAATCCACTTGAATAACAAAATTATGGAGTATAAGAACATGGAAGTACCACTAAGCATCGGCTATGATTCCACATACAGCAGCAAACAAGTGGTCTTAGAAGGCAGCGAATTGATTCCACCAAAGTCAGAAGCAGTTGTTTGGGCGAAAATTAATGGAGATTGTGGGACAAACAAATTGTGGATTGTCGAAGCAGCACAAAATTCTACACCGGACATACTTATTGGTAAAACCCTGGCTAAGACACAAAAGAATGGACGCATCCCAGTGAGAGTATTAAATGACTTCAGATCACCAGTAAAAATTCCTAGTGGAACTGTATTAGGGAAATGTCAAGAGGTAGAAGCTATCATCAAATGCAATGATTCATCTGGAACCGACTCTAGTGGCAGCAAAGGCATGGAGGAAGATATAAAGGCATGGACGCAAGGGTTGGAAGACAAGTACAAGCACAAGGAAAGCCAGATGATCCGTAAATACTGCAACATATTCGACAAGGATGGCAACAAACCAGGCAGGACCAACGAAGTGAAACATTGCATTGATACTGGTGACGCAAGACCGATTCGTCAAGCTCCTCGAAGCGTTCCACTAGCTAAACGTGACGCTGTTGGTCAAATAATTAAGGAAATGAGCGAAAGCGGCGTTATCAAACGATCGGCAAGTGCAACATTTATTCTAGACACAGATGCTAGTGGATATGGAATAGGAGGTGTACTTTCGCAAGTGATTGATGGGCAGGAGAAGATAGTTGCCTACTATAGCCGGTCTATTGGGAAACCAGAGCGGAACTACTGCGTAAATCGGAGAGAACTATTAGCGTTGGTGGATTGCATTAAACACTTCCACAAATATTTGTATGGTCAACATTTTCGAGTTAGAACGGATCACGCGGCGTTGAAGTGGCTACTACAGTTCAAGAATCCCGAAGGGCAGCTAGCTCGATAGATTGAGAGACTGCAAAGTTATGAATTCACCATCGAGGACCGCAAGGGTAATACGCACAGAAATGCTGATGCTATGTCCCGTCGACCATGTAGTTTGGAATGCAAGCATTGCTCAAAAGCCGAGGGTAAGGAAGACATAATAGACGTTCGGCTAATGAAAGTTACATCAGCAGAAGAGTGGGAGGCAAGTCACTTAAGGAAATGTCAGCAAGAAGATCCAGACTTGGAATTATTAATGCACGGATTGGAAATGAATAGACGGCCAAGTAAAGAACAAATGGCAGCGGAAAGTCCAATCGCTAAGGCATACTGGGCCCAATGGCACAGTTTAGAGTTGATGTCTGGCTGTTTGCATAGAGTATGAGAAAGTGAAGATGGCCAGTGCTCTCGGAAGCTTATAGTAGTTCCGAGGTTAAGAATTCCAGATGTTCTTAAGGAATTTCATAATGGTCCTAGTGGAGGGCACTTAGGCATTACAAAAACGCTGGAGAAGATCAAGCAGCGGTTCTATTGGGTTGGTTGTCGTCAATCGATTGCTGAGTGGGTTGCTAACTGCAAGGAGTGCATAGCAGCTAAAGGGTCAAAACCACGAAACCATTACAAATTGAAGGCCAGGTATGACAAAGCGATGAACTCTGAAGGCTTCCAAAGTGAAGATTTGATGTTGCTGTGCAGTCCACAATTGAAGAAGGGTCTGTCCCCAAAGCTTCAATGCGTTTGGGATGGTCCATACAAGATAATCAAACGACTAAACGACGTAGTGTATCGAATCCAGAATGTTGGGAGACCAGGAAGCAAGATGAAAGTGGTCCACCTAGAGAGGCTTGCTGCGTTTGGAACAGCGAATGTGTCTGATCGGGACGATCAGACTTAGGTGGAGGGCAGTGTGGCGAAAATGCGAAGCGAATGTCAGATGAAAGAGAGAAGCCGATAGCTGGCATGTTCTAAAGCGAATTCGAGAACATTCGTAAAGAGACGGTTGGTTGGGAGCAACCGGGAGTTGTATATAAGGGCGACACACGACTGCAGAGAGTAGAGTAGTCAGTAATCAGTCGTGAAGTGATTGTAAATAGAAAAGTAAATTGTAAATTGAATTGTGAATTACTGAATAATAAAAGGACATTAAATAAGTCTTTATAAATAAAGAGACTGCAAATTAAGTTGGCGATTTTTATTTAACAATCCAGATATCGTACCCGAAGGATTTGAGAAATCATCAAGCTTGATTCAGCAAAATCGTAACAATATATAAAGATGTATCGAGACAGTTTCTTAATTTTTCTACAGATTCGGAGACTATAATTAAGAAGTTAAAATTTGCCTCAGAGAACGAGTACATCGGTTTATGATATTTTCTCAATGTCTATATATATGTATACATATGTTCTTACATATAATAACTAATGTACTTTATGTATTTCCAGAAACTTAATGACTTCTTGAATAATTCAAAAAGTAATGGCGCAATTCTCTTCAGCTTAGGTTCAAATATGAAAAGCTCTAACATAAAACCAGAAACAGTGGAAATTATTTATAAAGTTTTGTCGTCACTGAAACAGAATGTTATTTGGAAATGGGAAGATTTAAAAAATACACCAGGTCATGCCGCAAATATACTCTATGAAAAGTGGTTACCGCAAGATGATATACTCGCACATCCTAATCTCAAATTGTTCATCACACATGCCGGCAAAGGTGGTATGGTTGAAGCTACCTACCATGGTGTGCCCATGGTTGCTATGCCAGTATTTGCTGAACAACCAACAAATGCAGCTAAAATTGTTTCTTCTGGATATGGCTTGCAAGTGGATATATTAAATTTGAAAGAAGATACTTTTAAAAATGCCATCCTGGAGGTGTTTAATAATCCGATGTATCGTAATAATGTGCAGAAGTTTTCAAAGCTCTATCGTGACCGACCGTTAAGTGCGAGAGAAAACGTGGTTTATTGGGTGGAGTATGTATTGCGTCATCATGGTGCCGTTCACATGCAGAGTCCCTTAGTTCACATGAATTTTGTGCAAAACAATAGCTTCGATGTACTTTTAATTATTTTTATTACTCTTTATATTGTTTGGAAGTTGTTGAAATTAGTTTTTAAAATTATAATCATGTTAATACGTAAGGGCAAGTCAAAAAATAAGTCTAAGAAAGAATAAAAATTGCCAAAACTGGTTGTATGAGGATGCAAGCTACTACGCGGATATTCATGGGTTTGAATCCAACATCCAAAATTGTAGAAAAGGCTAAAAATTGCATAAATAGTTGTGTGTAATATTTATTAGGATAGATAATTCGGATAGGAAATTATAAATATTGGGCATACCGCCGTTTAAGTTATATGGATGTGTGCTCTGTCTCTTGGTTTTGTTCTTTATGTTCGTTTAGTGTTGCTATCATTAAAAATATAAAATAGTTAAAATAAGACATTTTGCATGATATTTTTTTTTAAATATGTCCGAAATAATTATAATTTTCACTTCTAGCTTTTTTTTTTAATTTTTATGTGTTTTGTTTTCCGTTTTAAATATTTCCGATAAATTTTCGACTAAAATTAGAAATGGCATAGATTTTGTTTTTATATTGTGGCGAAAATGCGAAGCGAATGAAAGATGAAAGAGAGGAGCCGACCACTGGCACGTTCTTGAGCGTAAACGAGGCGATTATCGTAAACGACGATTATCGTAAACGAGGCGATTATCGTAAACGACGCGATTATTCCAGGGGTTTCGTTTTCAAGCAGCAAACAAGTATATAAGGACGACATACGACTGCAAGAGTGATCAGTCAGCAATCAGACGTGAATCAGTTGTGAATTAAACTCGTGGAGATTACATTACAGTAAAGTAATAAAAACAGTACATTGTGAAAGTTGTGTACAAGTGATTGTAAATAGTAACGTAAATTGTAATTGAATTGTGAATTACCGAATAATTAAAAGGACATTAATTAAGTCTTTATAAATAGAGAGACTGCAAATTAAGTTGGCGATTTTATTTAACAATCCAGAGGTCGTACCCGAAAGATTAAGGAAATCATCGAGGTTAATCAGCAAGATCGTAACAGTATCATTTGTATCTTTTTTATTGTATGGCAACACCAAAATTATATTCATTTTACGAATAAAAAAATTATGGATACTTTTACAGCTTTGACTCCAAATAAAAATATTTTCATTACTCAAATGCATGTATTAAAAGAAATATTTCCGAAATGTCTCGTATTGAAAATAATAGAATAAAAGTTAAACACTCATATTTATATATTGAATTTTATGCAACGTCATAGCTTGCAACAATTAGCATATTACATAAAAAGTAGTACAAAATGCTTTCAAGTTTCTAATTTTATTTTTACATAACGCTATAAAGTATAAATTGCTATTTACGCCCAAATGGATCCGACCAAACTTTCATATTACCCGGCTGTATTTCTTCTTGTTTAATTCCAGCCCGGGTCCGCCTTTGAATCTCTTTATATTTCTCTACGTTCAGCATTGGCTCCACAACAATTGGATAAATCGCTATACCTATGCCGCCAACAATACACGAAATAAATGCTGCATATCTCCATCCTCGCAGGAAAGTCATATTTAATTCTCCAGAAAATTACTTTATTTTAGTTTGATAACCTTGGATTAACTATAGTTATTTCGGTGTTTATTTACATTTTGTTACCAGAGGTTATTTTGTTCACTGCTTTGAGAGGGAAAAACAATACAGTTAAAAAATGAACATCACTGTTCTCATATTATGAGTGATACCTGCCTGCTTAATTTCTAACTCAACTCCAAATATGCCACTTAACTTCTTTGCTGCCAGAACTCAGCTTTCGCCATTTGCTAAAACTCCATCTCAAAAACTGTTAGATAAGTTTTAAAGAGATGGCAGATACGACTGCGTTGCGTTGACATTTCCAAAAAGCGCAAAACACCAATGGTATGACACAATTAACATTTTTTATTCAGTTACATATTTTTATATTAAAAAATGTTTGGAAATTTTCCTTCTTAATACTTTGTAATTCGAAAAAGATAGTAAAGAAAATAAATGGAAATCAATATCATCTAATGAACAGCGCTCAGAAAAAGAGATGGCCAAATCTTGAGCATTAATGTCAATCTGTCACGTTATGCGATGCGAAAGTCTTGCCTCATTTTAATGATTTTGAAGATTCTATTCTAAAACTGAATTTTTAAGAATCTCTTAAAATTGCTTGAGTTAGTTTTGACTGGTCTTATGGGCCAATTATACAGACTTAAAAATTTTGGAACAGAAACTTGTGACACATGAGTACAAGCAAACAATTGTTTTGAAAATAAAGTCAGAAAATTTAAATTATTCTCATTTAATTGCTGGTAGCCTAAATTGTTTACTTCAGGAGCAACTCCAAAAAATTAAAACAACACAGCAAAAATGTAAAATGTATTTAACATAAAAAGGCTTCTCCGCTTTTCTTCTCATTTCATTTGCTTGACAATGGATTTTTCCTCGCATTCCGATGAGTTTACGTTCTCCAATTTCTTGTAACAATCACAGTTAAGGAAACCCTTTCGAGACATTATTTATTATTTAAAAAATTGTTAAGTTATCCTTAATTTTTACAATGACATCTTTGGATATCTCAAAAAAAAATTTTAGTATTTAAAACACAAGAGCTTAACATTGAACGTCATTTCAATTGGGGAAAGTAGAAACATGTTTAAAAACAAGTATTACTTTATTACTATATTTATGTCAAAAATTGAAGTATTAAAATAATACTAATGTTTACCGTAATAAATTCTTAAAACCCAATTTCAAAATTTCCGCAACAACGAAATTGTAATATAAAAACAAAAATTGACATTTAAATTTTAGAAAGTATTTTTAGTGTGATATGTAAATTTTTTAATGAATTGAGGATTCCTACGCTTAAAAGTTTTGTATTTGCTAGCGAGATTGTTTGTGCCAATTATACACATATCCTTATAAAGGGTGTTTTTTATATAGGTATAGAACTTTAAGTTGGCTTTACTTTTCAAGATGACGACCGATTTAACAGCTGTCAAGTGATTTATTCTCAGTTTTGTTTGGCAATTCATCATGAATAGACTCACGCCTGAACAACGCTTACAAATAGTGCAATTTTGGCCAAAAACGAGATTACCGTTGTTCCCGATTTTCATAAGCGAATTTTGTTTAGCGATGAAGCGCACTTTTGGTTGAATGGCTACGTTAACAAACAAAACTGCCGCATTTGGAGTGAAGGTAATCCTCAAGTGTATGTTGAAACAATGTTACATCCAGAAAAACTGACTGTTTGGTGAGCTTTATGGGATGGTGGAATCATTGGTCCGTACTTTTTCAAAAACGATGGTGGCCAGAACGTTACTGTCAATGGTGGTCGGTATAGAGCCATTACTAACTTTTTCATTCCTGAATTGAATAACCATGATGTCCAGGACATGTGGTTTCAACAAGACGGCGCAACATGTCACACAGCTCGTGTCACAATAGATTTATTGAAAGACACGTTTGGTGACCGCCTAATTTCACGTTTTGGACCTGTGAATTGGCCTCCAAGATCTTGTGATTTAACACCGCTAGACTACTTTCTGTGGGGCTATGTAAAGTCATTGGTCTATGCGGATAAGCCACAAACGCTTGACCATTTGGAAGACAACATTCGCCGTGTTTTTGCCGATATACGGCCACAAATGTTGGAAAAAGTCATCGAAAATTGGACGTCCAGATTGGACTACATCCGCGCCAGCCGTGGCGGTCATATGCCAGAAATCATATTCAAAATATAATGCCACAAGATTATCTTTCGGATAAATAAAATTCATGTCAATCGAGTAATCCATCGTTGTTTTATTGCAACTTAAAGTTCTATACCTCTATAAAAAAACACCCTATATATCTTGATTAAAAAAAAAACGAAATGCAAAATGTATAGGATAATCAATTTTTCAAATGTGGCAGCAATTTTGATGAATTCCTTGTTCACCGATATTCGCATTCATTTTCTGCCTTTCTCTTTTCTTTCATGCTCATTTTTGCAGCCTCAGCAACACACATCTAGTATTTCGATAGTTGTAATATTATTTTGTCCAAATGGTAAATTGATTCTAAAAGTATTAATAAAATTCTCCTTTATTTGTTAATGTTATTGTCTGTATATTAAAAAGACGTACCATGTGCTGAAATAAAATTTGTTCATGAACTCTTTGTGTAGTGATATATTATTGGTAATAAATATGGTAAAATTTTGGCAACATATGTACATATAGCACTGTTTATCATTCATTCATTATACATGGATATTCTTTGTAAAAATTCAGTTTTACGTTGATAATTTTTCATACATTTTGTGCATTCTTACAAGCGGAACTCTAATTTTTATATATTTTATTTTTCATTATTACGAAGGCTTATATTAATTTCTTTCTTCAAATAAATGTTCGTAATTTCGAAGGAAACTTTGGTTTGATGACTTAAACTCTTGATTGGTGGAGAGAAAAGAGGACTTAGTGCTGTCAACAATTGGAATTAAGCTGCAGTAATAGTATAAAAGAAATCTGTACTAGAAATCATAATATTGGTTACTTATTACTCTGAACATTTAACATACACTGGAAATTTCGCATTAAGGATTAACCATAGTGGAATCAAAACGTTGCGAAATCTCTAAACAGATAAGGATTTAGTGAAAAACCTATTGCTGTCCCTTTGGCGTGTTAGTGTTATAAAGTGGAGGAAAATTGCCGACGGTTACAGACCATGAATTTAAGGGGCACTGCTCCTAAGAAGGAGGGAAAGATGCGGATTCGTGCTTTTCCGGTAAGTATTTTTCCGAGTGTATGAAGCACATTGTACACTTGCTTTAAGTCAATTAGATATATACGTATATGAAAACTGTTTATGCGTTTTTGGACCTACTTTAAGCAAATATTTGCAAAAACATTGTCAGTCTACAAATTTTATTCACAAATCTCGCTAAGATACATGATTTCTCCACACACCAGCTACGGTATTTTTGTGCAAAATCTTTTCCCGTTATTAAATACTAACAAAGATAATAATCACTTAAATTAGTTCCATTTTGAATGATGCTTAATTAGTAACATAATGTTTATTTGAAGGCACTCAAATAAAAAATAATACCCCCAATTTTAGATATATTCATCACATTAGAAAAGTAAATCTTGTTATCTATAGTGCACATCTTTTTCCGTTAATAAATACTAACAAATATAAAATCCATGATTGATAGTTAATTATTGAAGTTAATTTAATTTGATTTAGGAATTCTCAAACTAACCTATAAGTAAAACAATGAAAACAATAAAAGAGATCGAAGCTTTTCTGGGACAGAACATTGGAATTGAAAAAAAAAATATTCTGTTAAAAGCACCTACTTCATTAAGTAGACAGATAAAAAGAAATTTAAAATTTTTTTGCATTATGGTGATTTTACCATTTTATCCTATCTAGCTTCAGCTGTTACTTCACACGAGAACATAGAGTAGTTATCTGAGCCCTGAGCTTTAAGCTAGTCCTACAACTAGTAGTGGAAGAAAATGACTAGTTCGAAATTATTAAATGATGCCTTGCCATATGGGATCTCATCGGCATTGCACACTTTATTTTTAAGTTATTTTAGTCAATAAAAAATACAAGATAGTGACTTTATATACATATCAGTTTTTAGCATTTTAACAGTTGATTTACTTCAATTATCCCACAGAACTTTTTTTTCAAATTCAAGCGAGTAGGTAAGAATAAAGCAAATTATTAATTTTCTTTGATGCCCCCGTACCATCATTTGGTAATGCACATGGTTTGGACAAATAAATGGATTTTAGCAATCATCAAACAAAGGAAATACAGTTTTTTTTTAAATTTGTTTGCTTTCGAATAAATTTTCACTCTATAATTTTATGTATCCAAACTTACTAGGCATTCCATGTCAATACAAAATCTTTTGTCTCTGAAAAAAATCGAATTTTTCAAGAAGTTAAGAAAGAAAAATTATTATTTGTGAAAAAAAAAAACGACATCATCAGTGAAACATTTGTTAAATTAACAAATAACTGATTAAAACAAAAGCGAGCGTGTGCGGGTGTTAGGCTAAATAATAACAGAGAGATAATATTTCTACTGAGCTTCTGACAGATAGATTTTAATTTATATGCTGTATAGCTAAAGTGGGATCGAATTTTTTACAAGCAAACAGAGCAGCGTGTAGGAAAAGATTTCGCGTAACGAGACAATGCTAAAATATTAATAAACTCAAAACCAATGATTCAGAAAAATAAATACAAGAGAAAACGACGTCGTTTTGAGGGGAGTAGACGAAGCCAGAATTCAGTAATTGAAGCGCCATTGTTATAAACGATCTACTGCTGTTCTAGCAAACCCTTTTACTTATATACTGCCAAGATATATTAATTCAAGCAATCTGAGCTCTTTTCAATTTGAAAAATCATACCAATATTTTATGTTGACGTTTTAATTTGAGAACGATCTGGGGAAAGAAAAGATACTTGCTTTCATATTACAATTGCACCCGTTCACCAACCAATGCCCAAAGATAGTAAACCTGGAGCACAAGAGCGTCAAAAGAGTTTACTGTTCACGAACAGTCAAAATAGCCAATCGCCTTCTGGTTCTGTGAATAGTAGTCGCTATCGCAAATTTTTAATACGTGGTCGCACAACAGTGGGTGCACAGGGTTCGGTAGTAGCTAGTAGTAGTGCACGTGATCAGCGCGGCGCACAACGGTCATCAACACAATATGTTGGATCAAGTGCTAGCTTATCATCAACTGGAACTATTTGCAGCATATCCGTTGGTATCAATTCAAAACATCTAAAAGTGTCTGAAGTACAACGAAAATTTCCCCTTTGGTTGCCTGAGTACAAAACAAATGCTTTCAATGTTAGCTCCACCTTTTTTTTTTTCTTTTTTTAATATGTTCTATGTTTAACTTTTATCAGATATTTAGCTTGTTTGTATTATTTATTTTCTACAATTTTCCTAGGCTTCTATGGATGAAAAATATGTGGAATCTATTTGGGCAAGCTTAAAAAACGCTATCCAGGAGATTCAAAAGAAAAATAATTCTGGCCTATCGTTTGAGCAATTGTATCGCAATGCCTACAATATGGTGCTGCATAAGCACGGCAATAGATTATATTATGGATTGCGAGAAGTGGTATCCGAACATTTAGAGCACAAGGTGCGCCAGGATGTGCTGGAAAGCTTGCATAACAATTTTCTTCCTAAGCTGAATCAAGCGTGGAATGATCATCAAACGTCTATGGTAATGATACGAGATATTCTGATGTACATGGATCGCGTGTACGTACAACAACGCGAGGTCGATAATGTCTACAATTTAGGGTTGATATTGTTTAGAGATCAAGTAAGTATAATCTGAAAAAAAAAACAATAATTATTTAAGAAATAATTAATTCAATACCCATCTTCCTTATAGATTGTGCGTTATTCGGAAATTCAAAAGGCTCTAAGAGAAACTTTACTTGGCATGGTTATGGATGAGCGTAGCGGAGAAGCCATTAATCATTTAGCTATTAAAAATGCTTGTCAAATGCTTATGTCACTAGGAATTAATACAAGATCAGTTTACGAAGATGATTTTGAGAAACCATTTTTAGCGCAGTCTGCGTCTTTTTACAAGTTTGAATCGCATAAATTCCTTAACGAAAATAATGCCGGCGTTTACATAAAGAAAGTTGAGGTAAATATAATATAAAAAATTTATTAACAAAAACTGTTTCATATAAAATTATAATTTTTTTTAGACACGCATACAGGAGGAATCGGCACGGGCGGCTCTCTATTTAGATAAAGACACCGAACCTCGTATTGTAAAAGTTGTCGAAGATGAACTTATTAAAAAACATATGCGTACCATTGTTGAAATGGAAAATTCTGGTGTTGTTTATATGATAAAAAATTCAAAAACCGAAGATCTGGCATGTACCTACAAATTATTTTCTCGTTTAAAAGAGGAAGGTCTTAAAGTAATTGCTGATACAATGTCATCATATTTGCGTGAACAGGGCCGAATACTAGTAAAAGAAGAGGAAAACGGCAATACGAATCCAATAACTTTCGTACAGAATTTGCTCGACTTGAAGGATCGTTTTGATCAATTTTTACATCATTCATTCAACAACGATCGATTATTTAAAAATGTGATTTCAGCAGACTTTGAGCATTTTCTTAATTTGAATCAGAAATCACCAGAGTATCTTTCATTATTTATCGACGACAAACTAAAGAAAGGCGGTAAAGGCGTAAGTATTTTCATTTTCAGCAAATATATTTATTTATATTTTATATCTTATTCATGTTTGATTTGTATGCAGATGAGCGAACAAGAAATAGAAACTATCTTGGATAAAACTATGGTCCTATTCCGATTTCTTTTGGAGAAGGATGTTTTTGAACGTTATTACAAAACACATTTGGCCAAACGTTTGTTGCTGAATAAATCAGTCTCTGATGATTTCGAAAAAAATATGATATCAAAATTAAAGGTAGTTTATATTAAACAAAGCGTTATTACTGTGTTAAGTACTTACCAACATACATATTAATTTTTTACAATTTTCGGTCATTTCTTGTAGACTGAGTGTGGATGTCAATTTACCTCAAAACTGGAAGGAATGTTTAAAGATATGTCTGTGTCAAATACAATTATGGAAGAATTTAAGAATTATGTAAATATACACAATTTATCATTATCGGGTGTTGAATTGACCGTAAGAATATTAACAACAGGATTTTGGCCTACACAGGTAAGAGAGTGAACGAAATATTTCAAAGTTAATTTAAAATATATATTTATATTAAATTATAGACAGCGACACCTAACTGCAATATACCATCAGCACCCCGTGAAGCATTTGAAATATTTAAGAAATTTTATTTGGATAAGCATTCGGGCAGACAGTTGACATTACAACCACAAATGGGTAAAGATTCTATAATTTTTCTAAACGTTTACTGTTTACTATCTTCGGAATTGCTATATTTTCTAAATGTGTCAGATCGATATAAATTGAACTCTGCGATTTTATCGTTACTTGATTTTTATTAATCCGAAAATAAATGAAATATTCCAACAAAGGTTGTGGAATTGAATAAGGCGAAATTTTAAAATTCTGTACTAAGCACTCTAGTTCTAAAGAATGTCATCCTTTTTTCTATACACCAATAATATTGGATTTACCTGCAAATGTTTATAGATTTAATATTAAATGCATGATTTCGTTTTTTTCTTTGAAAATAGGTACCGCTTATATTAATGCAGTTTTTTATGGCCGTAAAGTGGATAGCGATAAAGATAAAGACGGCCCCACTTCAAGCATGTCATCCGGCTCAAACGGCTGCGCGGTACCAGCAAGCACACGTAAGCACATTCTGCAAGTGTCAACGTATCAGGTACATAAAGAATATTTCAATACTTTTTTTTGTGAAGTTATACAATGATTTACTTACATTTCAGATGTGTGTATTAATGCTGTTTAATAATCGTGACATTTTAACGTATGAGGACATACAACAAGAAACAGATATTCCTGAAAGGGAACTAATACGTGCACTTCAATCGTTGTCAATGGGTAAACCCGCACAACGATTACTTGTGCGAAACTCAAAAACGAAGACAAAGGATATTGACCCCACAGATGAATTTTACGTGAATGATGCATTCGTCTCCAAATTTCACAGGTAAGAGATGAAATTAAGAGACTCATTCCTAAGAGTTGTTTTTCTGTAAGTTTTAGTGTTAAAAATTTTAGCAAAAAGTTAATAACAGGTCAATTGAAAGGTTTCCTCCTTCCAATGTAAAACACATTTTTTTTTGTGGCAAATTCATTCTTTTTATTACAGCAATCCTCCAGCAGTTTCGGCGATTACCTCTTCACTCGACGAAAATTTCTTTCCGGCGAGCATTCTTTTGAGATCTGAGAACAAGAAATAGTCGCTGGGGGCCAGATCTGGAGAATACAGTAGATACGGAAGCAATTCGAAATCCATTTCATGGATTTTTGCCATCGATTTTCACGGACATGTGACACGGTGCATTGTCTTGGTGAAATATCAGTTTCTTTTTCTTTGAATGCGGATGTTTTTCTCAATGTAGTCAATGAAATTTATTCCATGCGCATCCCAAAATACAAACGCCATAGCCTTGCCAGCCGACTGTTGCGTTTTTCCACGCTTTGAAGGGAATTCAGCGTGTGTAGTCCACTCATATAACTTTCGATTGGGCCACGGAGCGAAACAATGGAGCAGTGATTCATCCATGACCTTTGCGGGTTAGGGGTTCAAGAATTTACCCGCGGTAAGGCATGCCTGTCGTAAGAGCCGACTAAAATCCATAGTTCCCGCGACAGTTGGGTCTTTATACCGGAACGACCCGGATTTTTATCCGGCCAAGGACTGTCACTCCCGCAATGTTCCCCGAAGCCCCATTTGGAGAATTTTCTGCGGCTACAACAACAACAACATTCATCCATTGTCACATATCAACGCAAAAACTCGGGTTTATTACACGTGAACATCTCCGAACCCTGCTCTGAATCATCAACTCGTCGTTGTTTTTGGTCAAAAATGAGCTAGCGCGGCACCCACTTTGCACAGAGCTATCTCATGCCCAAATATTCGTCAATGATATAATGTACGCATTCCGTTGATATCTTAGGGTGCCTGCTATTTCATTCAATTTCAATTTGCGGTCATTCAAAATCATTTTGTGGATTTTTTTGATGTATTCGTCGGTAACAATCTCGTTTAGACCTCCACTGCGTTCACCGTCTTCGGATTTAATTAATTCTTTCTAATTCCACCTATGTGTTAGGCCGAGGACTATTCAATTGACCTGTTACATTTTGTTGGAAATTTGTTGCGTATTTAAAATACAGAATTCTTACATTGAAAAATTATGTATATTGTTATTTATTTCGTAAATTAATTATAATGTCAAATATAAATTTATATTGAGAATTTACTATTGAAAATATGTTCCATACATATTTATTTGCTTTTCTGACTACGATTCCACATTTTCAGTTTAGACATTCCTAAAGTAAATATTATTAAATATAATCCATATTTAATATAATTATATTTAATATCGTCTATATTTTTATCTTGTTGAATTTACATTTTCAATTGGTAAGATACCTTACTATTTCCTAACTTATGTAACAAATTTGACAGGGAATTACTTTTTCCTTTCTAAAAAAGAACAGTACATTTTGATTGCATTGATGCACACCTTATTTGCTTCTTTCAGGGTCAAAATTCAAACTGTTGCCGCCAAGGGCGAGACTGAACCGGAACGTAAAGAAACGCGAGGTAAAGTCGATGAAGATCGCAAACATGAAATTGAAGCAGCTATTGTTCGGATAATGAAAGCAAGAAAACGCTTGGCGGTAAATTAAAAACATTTCTTCATAAATATATGCCACATATTCTAATATAATTCGTTCTTTTTATTTCAGCACAATTTGCTTGTTTCTGATGTTACATCACAGCTAAAGTCGCGATTCTTGCCCTCTCCTGTTTTTATTAAGAAACGAATAGAAGGCCTTATCGAAAGAGAATATTTGGCAAGAACGCCCGAAGATCGAAAAGTTTATATTTATCTGGCCTAAACTCTCATATACACACATACATAATTAGTTGTGCTCTAAATGAAAAAAAAAAATGAAAAGAAAAGCGGACAAGTATAGCAAAAAAGGGTCTTAAGCAAAAAAAAAGCAATTTATTAGGACTATAGTTTTATTGCTGCATCATCATCCACATAAATTAGAGAATAGCTATTGACACTTCCTCAACTTATCTATTCGCCATATCTAATTTGCATAAATTTATCGGAATTATTTCTACTACTAATTTTCATTTTTTGCACTATCAAATAGTACATTATATAATTTTCAATGTCACCCAACACTCCAAACATATTTACATTTATTTGTATGTGTGTAATGCCGCTTCATGAAAAACTGATTTTATAACTTTCAAATAAGAAATATTTGCAGAATACTTTTCAAAAACGGCGATTGATTATTTGTGCGAACATCAGTAAATTAACTCCTCATCGTTAAGTGCATGCTTGGGAAGTGAATAAAAATTATGGATATCCATTCGGTTAAGATTGTGCGACCTGGAAAATTTATTTATATATAAATATGTACATTTACATTATTTTTAAATTCAAAACTTAAGTATTTGGTTGCGCAAGCTGCCCCCGGCAGCCACAATTACGAATACATACCAACCAATAACAACGATAGCAAACTGAATAAAGAAATATCAGTAATTAGCACATAACAAAGTCAAAATTTTAACTCTATTTGGTGATTACAATTTTGAAATGAGTAAATTAGTAATAAAATAAATAAAATGAAATCGATTCCGAAGATACTGGCATAAATAAGTTATACATAATTTAAAATTGTTTTTCTATTGTTCGCTTTCTTTTACTCCCTATAATAGCCTTCCCCTCAAATTTATTGCACTGATTTATTTTGCTGTCGTAAATTGACTTATTTTTGAAATGTGAAATAATTTAATGGTAATACACTTTAATATAACTAAAACAGTCTATTTTAATTAACATTGTTTTAATTAAATCACCTCTTATATGAAAGGGAAAGCTGGAGTTTTATCCTAGTTTTTTTTTTTTCAAAGATACCTGGGAAACACGTCCAGAATATTACAAGCGAACGAAAATATCAAAAAATACGACCCGGAATTTTATCCGGCCAAGGACTGTCACTCCCGCAATGTTCCCCGAAGCCCCATTTGGAGAATTTTCTGCGGTTACAATAACAACAACAACAACCATCAAATCTAAAGTTTAATGGTTGTGGAAGGTGGCAATAACTGTAAGATATACTTTTTGTCCTTTTTAGTATTCGGAAATTCACAGACTTCAAAACTAGACTCATCAATCCATGACAATCCAAATGTTTCGCTGGAACGACATAATTCTATGGCTGAAGTGAACAAATTGTGGTAGAAATTCAGATTCAAGTTTACCTTTTGATTGGATCTTATATCTTTACATTATGAGGCCAAGTAAATCTAAATTTCTTTTAAATAAAAACATAATTTAGGTCCAAATGATTCCATTAGAAGAATTTCTCAAAAAAAAAACAACGAGGGGTGATTGCAATTGGGAGCACCCTCTTAATTCGTAAAAAATACCCCTTTTTTATGAAATTCTTTTGTAGATATCATCGAAATGTGGTCTTATGAACGCGAGCTGTTATGACAGATGCAGACCAAAAGGGGAAGAGTCCAAAATAGGCCGGTTTAAGAATATTGTTAGCGTGGATTCAGTGTATGTGGGACGTATACTGTGCAAATCCAGAGCCGAGTCGGGAAGGTAATAGGATAGTCTGCTACGATATCCATCCCTTAATTGCATCAGGACTATCCGCTTCACTCAGGCTTAAACTTGTCTGAAATTGGTGATATTTAGGTTCAAATAAAGCTATTCACAGGAAGAGAGTTGTAATATGCCTTGGAGCCGGTTTGGTTTTGGGTTTCGGTAACAGCGAAGCCAATACGAACTGAGTCTCTAACCGAGAGCATAGATGTCGCAGGTTCTCCACAGGCGACATGAAGTGACTTCCCGACTTCTCGCTAGCAACCGTAATTTATGATCGAGTGACAGATTGCCTTTTATATTACTAGAAACCTTTGTCTTCGTTGCAAATGACGTCTGCTACCGACTTGAGAATTTTGTTGTGGTAATATCTTAGTAACAATTTCGAAAACTTAAGTGATAGCAAAAAGAGGATACCAGCCTGTGGAACCCCTTGCTTAATATTGAAGTTCACCTCTTTAACTCCGGTTGTAATGGGTAATGTCTGTCACTGGTTCGAACATCGCGCAACCAAATAGATTATGGTGTGATAGATGGAAGACTTATCCAATGTTCTAGATTTGCGTACGTTCCGAAGACCTATATCGACTCGGTTTACTATCTTGTAGCAACGAAGGTATGCACCCGCCTCTGCAGCAAGCAATGCCCGTAAACAAACACAAGGAAGGTTCGTCGTCGTTCTCTGAGAGCCCTCGTGCAATTTGATATAAGGGAACTGTGGAACGGTATTCCAAGCTCCGTACGTGCCGCTGCTACATAAACAATTGGTTCT
This sequence comes from Neoceratitis asiatica, assembly GCA_030068015.2. Classification (NCBI taxonomy): domain Eukaryota; kingdom Metazoa; phylum Arthropoda; class Insecta; order Diptera; family Tephritidae; genus Neoceratitis; species Neoceratitis asiatica. Next base: position 57,761,435 of record CM061524.1, on the reverse strand, counting down.
TCATAAAGTTGAAAGCTGGTACGATAAGGATTGCTGAGTCGCAGTGAAGAGCAAACAGGCTGCCTATCTCGCAATATTGCCATCGATCACAACACGTGCGGAGTGGGATAGATACCGAGAGTTAAATCTGCAGATAAAAAAGGAAAGATACCAAAATGCTTCAGTATGAAGAGATTGAGAAGTTGGTCGATAGGGGTAATGAGGTTATTTAGCGACTGATGCACAGAATATAATGAATGTATGGATTTAATGAAGCACTGACTGTGTAGAAGTCCGAATAGCAGTCTGCGCCGGACTTATCTAGCGTTTTGTGTGAAAAACTAAAGACCATCGTCAACCAACTATATATGGACCTTATCAGTGTGTATTTAGGTGTTATAAATCCACCGACATGATATTAGCCATGCGATAATTGAGTAAAGGATCGACACACACTTAGTAGCACCTTCTTAAAGTAGCCTTCGTTAGAATAATAGGCAGTATGTATCTCTATCCCTCTATGTCTAAATTTGGTATCCCCGCAAAAATTATATGGCTGTTTAAGCTCCCGCTAAGCAACACCAAAAGCTCTCTGAAGATCGGAAACGACCTCTCTCAGCAGCTCAATATTAAACAAGTTTTCAGACTCTTTATCGTGTGAATTTTTTTAACTTAATGCTGAGGAAAATAATACAAGCTGCACAGCTAAACAGAGAAGGTATAAGCTTATTTAAAAGCGTAAAACTGCTGGCGTTTACATTTGACATCGTCGTTCTGCTTTCTCCGAACTGGACAAGGAAGCGAGGCACTTGGGTCTGGTAGGGAAAGAGAGCAATAGAGAATATCTCCTATCATCAAATAAACAGTCAGCGTATCGGCTCCCACGTCGCTGCTGACAGTCATAACTTTGAAATCGCAGTTAATTTCGTCTATCTAAAAACCAGACTCAACAACAATATCAAATAGAGGTTTCTGAGATCAGAATCATATTTACCAGCAGGCACTACTTTGAATTGAGTAGGCAATTGAAAAACCTTTATTTCTCCTATCTCGGGTGTAAAAAACTAAATTCTAAACGTCACCCATCATTCCCTTCCTGGTGTGTGGTGCAGAAGCACGATGACGACATCTGATGAGTCGGAACCAGGAGTTTCGAGATAAAGGTTTTATGGAAGATTTATGGCCCATCCACATTGCCAACGACTAATACCGCAGACGATGGAATGATGCACGAGATATACGGCGCCATTGACATATGTAGTTCAGCGAACTAAGAGACAGCGGCTACGCTAGCATGGTCTTGTCCTCCATAAGAACGTCAACACGGCAGCTTTGAAAGTTTTGGACATATTACTCGCCGGTGGAAACAGAGGAAGACGTACACACCATGGAAAAGATACACCGAAAAATATTTATAATCTCCTCAGTGGAGTGTTGCTTTTTAGCCACAAACAAAAATATATAAACACACCCTAATATACTTACAAGTACACAAAACACATCCATACATACGTTTGGATGTTGAGCGAAAGGCTACCAATGACCAGTTATAGCTCTAACAGCATTTATTGCATGTGGCCTATATGTAGTCGTATTAAAAAATGAATTAAAAAATGAGAATTAAAATAAATTTAATGCACACATACACATATATATATATATAGATGTTAGCACTCAGTTGCAATTAACTGCTATTCAGGTGTAAAACGCATTGACAAATCTCAGTTAAGCTCATAAAACGGACGGAATATCAACCCGACTTCGAATTGTGTGTCACGCGTATGTCGTGTAACCAAAAAAAGATATAAAAAATAAAAACAAAATAATTGCGTAAAAACGAAAACACATATGGAAACTCAAAAGTCAATAAATTAAAAATTTGGTTTTCGGATTCCTTTGAAAAATTGTACTTCAACAAAGACAAAAAAAAAGAACAAAAATAACACATCTAATCTTGATTATCACGGAATAGCGGTTAAAATTTATCAATATGAGTCAAAATCCTAGTAAAAATCCGAATACGAGTGGGAAACTTAGAAACACTGCAAACACAACGTCCAACCCAAATGTTTGTTCACAAGTTCGCGGCCGTCCTGCAAACCGTCAATTCCGTTTAATGTCAACAACAGGTGCCCATCAGAATGAGAATGATCTACCTGCAAATGCGGCTCCCACCATACTAAATATTGTCGTTCCGAGTCATATTGGTAGTGAAACGTCGGTTATAAGTTCGCGCACAAACGCTGCCGCTTTAAATGTGGTCACAAAATCTTCACTATCGTCAACTATGTTAGATGCACATGAATATGATCAAGATTCACAATATCCAGAGATCGATGAGTGGATAGAAAAATCACATTCATCAATTCGGTCATCAACAAAGAAGTGCCAATCACAAGCGTTGAAAAGTGAAAAACACTTCTCTAGGGTAGAAAGTGTAGAATCTCGACAACCAGTGAAATCTTGCCCGCCATGTAAACCACCACAACATGATGTGAAAATTTTGAAACAGAGACTTGTTAAATATCGTGCTGAGACAGAGAGTTGTGGCGATGCAGCTAAATTGAATGGACAATTAAATGAGATATTCGTACGACGCTTAGTCGACATTGAAAATGTGGCGGAAGGTGATACGGATGTACGTAAGCGAATAGGCAATACATTCTCAATACACCATTTTCAAGTCTAGATTTAAAAAACATACACATCTACATAATTAAGCCTGTTTGGAAATCTATACCACCCAGTATGCACACAACATCATTAAGGTTTACATGTATAGGTTGCTCTGTAAACAAACCAGTATACGAGTACGAGCATGTTAAATGAACTGAAATTTCCATTTTGTACATGTAGTTAGAGCGTAGTAAAACGCCAGTACTCCCTCCATGCACTCATGGAAAATATACTCTACTTTGTTAGATGAGTACTCCAAATTCAACACAATCCTTTTAAAATATATAGCCCGATTAGCATTTCGATGTGCTAAGGCCTAACAATAAATAATACATTAGTTAGTTCGCCAGCATCCACATTTTGTCTGGTAACATTGTATGATTACTAAGAAAATTATGGGTTATCTAAATAGTTATTACGAATTTCTGAATATACCATATCAATTTCATATTTTTTTTTTATGTAAACAAATCGTGCCAGTCGTTTGTTCTCTTCACAGTTCGGCGCGAATTGGGAACACCAAGTGAATCCAGATTGTTTTCCACCTGGTATTTCTAACGGAGTGGATGGCTTCTTCTTACTCTGCTTACATCGACTGCGTGGAAAACTTTCAAAACTGGAGTGTTGTCGTCCGCTGAATTATGTCAATATCGCTGTATATCTTGTACGGCTCATCGTTGCATCGTCTGCGGTATTCGACGGATGTCATCATCATCCACGGTTCTGCACCATACATCAGAAGTTAATGAAAGTCGCACTTGACAGCCTGTACTGCTTCACTCCTCATACTACTGCAACTGCTTTCAAAGTACAGAGCCACAACAAAATCCTCAAATCGGTAGCATCTAGGGGTATGATAATAAAAATATTGCTCGTAACTTACAAGATAATCGGCCGGCCGGTCAATAATTAAACTGCATTGCGCTAGGCGCCGGGGTCTAGCGAGAGGCAGATAAAGAAGCTTCAAGCCTGTCAAAACTACGTCATGCGGCGGCACACTGTAACGGGAATCCTGCTGATGTCTCACTACTTACATTGTGAAACATCACAACGTTAAGCTGTATAACGACTATCTTCTAAAATGTTATCGGTCCCTACAGCCTATCAGACATCTGCAGGAAGCCAAATCACCACCACCAGGAACGGAGTACTCGACTTAAAATAGTCCATTTAGTACCACAGAAAATACCCGCAGGAATTCTTTCATTTTCTTTAAAAGCTCTCTCGCCGCGAATGACGTGCTCAGACCCGAGTATACTGGCACAATCAAGATCTGGATACTCTAGTAGACTCAATGCCTACTTAACCAGACTTGACATTGATATACTTAACCTATGCCCTGCATGCAATGTGTCCCCACATAACATTAACCACCTCTTTGCATTCCCACTAAAGCAACTTATTTAACACTCCTCTCCTTCTGATCGAAACAGCTAGTTTCTGGGACCTCCCATTAGATTATATAATTAACATAGACTAACTTTGTCTGCGCTAAGACGGGGTTGAGCAAGCTGATACAACAACAACAATGGAAATGATGGGCGACTTGTGGAGTTTGGTATTTGTTCGTCGAGAGAGTACTTTACACTTTAATTGTCCACTCAGATAGACGGGTTTATCTCCGACTTCAAAGTTATATGTGCCACATATATTTCGTTCTGTCTTCATTCTTCCTGTGTTCCTTACCAGATCATTTTTCCACGGGTCTTTTTAAGAATTTCACGCATGGTGAGTATCTGGTCAAGGCTAGATTTGCCAGGTCTACGGGATTGATTTCGGGGTTCCTCTTTTTGTGGATTGAGCAAAGAACACTGAGGTTTCAATCGTTGGGCATTCGTCCTATTAAATTCTGAAAATAAAAACTGATGCATGTGCTTTTTCAGCTTTTTGCTCAAGCGGTAAGCTATCGAATACCGCCGTTTTGTTGTTCTTCAGACGAGCACGTCATTATAGTCGGGTAACGGAACGTTTGTTCCCTGGTCATCGAATATACTTTGAACATCAATCACCAGATCACCTCTTGGTAGAGATTTGGAGCATTACCGTTGTCGGTCAGCTATTCAAGCTCTTCATACTCACGCGTTTTGGCCTATTTTTTTCTGTTTGCAAATACGTCTCGCTTTCCATTTCAACACTCTATATCTCTCGTCTATATGTTAAGCTAGTCAGAATTCTACCGGAGTATTCGATCTCAAGTAAGTCGAAAGATATATGCGACTATTTTGAATAAATTGGTTACTGATCTGCTTCTCAAAAGAAATGTTAGGAGAAAAGAGATTGTTTGGTAGTTTTAGAAAAAATTAAACACTTTTATGTATTTCGTGAACTTCAATAAAATATTTCGTCATCCAAAAATAAAGAACGGTTAATTCCAGTTGCTAAGGGGAAATCATATTATTCACAAAAGTACATTTAATATTTAAGAAGAATACAAAATTTAAATACCTGGAATTATTTTATATTTTTACATAAAGTTTAGTTGTACTACGACCGCTCCTTGAATCAATATTGTTTGTGAAGAAATTATCCAGTATTTCAAACTAAATTAAAATTTTATATTTAAATTATTCATAAATACTTTTTTATTACAGGTCAAGCTGGTTACTTACCAAGAATGGGTAGATATGCTAATGCAAATCAATGAAGTCATCATTGGTAATATGGCCGATCTGGAGAGTGAAGTAGCAGAGAGGCTAGAATGCATGAAACGACGGATTCAATCGAGTTGCAGTCAAACAAGTAATAATGAGCAAAAATATCGTCAAGATATTTGTTCACTAATGAAGCTACTTAAAAATGCCTATCAATATGACAACTGGGATATACAGGGACTTGAATTTCAAACTGTTAATCTAAACGAGATTTTGGGTACCAGAAATGCAACTGTAAGATGAAACAAATTATATATTTCGGCAAATTAATTTTGTTACTTACAGTGTTCGGATCCGGAACGTCCAAGGAATACGAGGGTGAGTAAATGGTTTTTACTATCTATATTGTAGGTTAATGATATTTATTAGTCAGGACAAATATACCGATATATATCGAAGAAAATTAATATAGGAGTTGATTATTGTACTATTACGCCTTTTGACCTGTGCTGCGCAACTTACTTTCGGAAAGTTATTCGTTTGCCTTCTCTTGATAGATACACTCTCTTAGACGATTATTCGTTGTAGTCATTGACGTGTGTACATCGTGTTTCATCTCACTGTGAGTGAATACTCCTGCGTAACGTTTTCAATGCTTTGGCAAATCCAGAAGATCAAATACCTATATCACCAGTTAAAGGTTTTGCCATTGAAGAGCTTATGGCGTCTTGCACTTATGTTCTTTTAGACAGCTCGCTCTAAGAATTATGGGACGGCACCTCAAACGATTAGTTTTTCGACAATCGAAAAAAGAGCTGGTAGGATGGCGAACTGTGGTGGAAAGATAAAATACTGCCTATATCTGAAATTTTCGAAAGAAGTTTTTGAGAAACTTGCCGTAACCTATGAAATGGTGAATCTACCTACGTAAAGTCTCAAAACTGGTTCATATTCATGTGGGAATCACAAAGATAATCTGGTGACCGATGTGCATTGCGTTGTGAGTTTATGGAGGTAACCCACGATTCTTTCACCCGATTGCCTTAGCGGCTGAGTTATTTAAATGCAAAGAAAACAATAAAACGATTCAACCTGAACGTGTAAGATGAGGGAGTTTCCACAATCTAAAACAATGATCATATCAAAAATGTCTTCAATATCGCATTTAAGATCTTGTCTAGCATATTGTGGGAAATATTGAAATGCACCGTCAACGAAATTATTGATACACATCATGTTAAACCAGATGAATGTAGCATCGGTCGGATATTTACCATGTGACCTAAACTGGGAAAATACCCGTCCTCGACTGAAACTGAAAAAACTGCCGCTGTGCAATATTACAGTCTTGGAAAGAACGTCTCTGGGCCGTTGGATGCAAAACGATGCAATGTGACTCTTATGTACGTGTAGCTTGTTTAACACAATGCTCGACTACTGAAGGGCCTCGCCCAACCTGTTCGGTATTTAATTATGTTTCAAAAATGGTGAGATATTTCGCGAAATGATAGAGATAATAATACAAGCCGTACTATACAAGAGTATTCAATTACTGGCGTATGCAGGTGTTATTGATAAATATAATTGGTCCCAAAAATGGCGGCGTTAGTAATGTTTTCTCCAGACTGAATAAGAAAGCAAACTCTAGTCAGTACACTCTGAGAAGGTGGCCACTTCACTGTTGACAGACATAACTTTTACCGACCGAGTAGGCTTACAAAGACCAAGTTTTACGATGAGATATTTTAGGATTAGGGATTACAAAATTTTTGAGACTAGTGACTTTACAAAAAAATTATAGACTATACCAAAACACTGAATTACGTCAACAAAATTGTTGTAATAAAAGTCTTACTAAGGCGTTAATACAAATAATTTAGTAAAAGTTTTTGACATTTTACTAAATGTTATATTATATAACTTACTTGGATGATGACATACATATGTACGTACAAGAAAATGTGTAACAAACTAGTTTCTTTATTTCCAGAATGATTACTACGACGACGACCAAGAATCTCGAAACAGGGTGCGTAGACGCAGCATTTTTTAAGCATCAATACCCTTGAATTTTACTCAAATCATGGTGGTTATTATAATATTGTTATTTTTTATTTTTTACTTTAATTATTGTTATTAAAACTTATTTTGTACACTTTTGTCTATCTGAGAAAGATATAAATATATACATATTGTTTTTTATATGATTATTTTCAGTGTTGTCTTAATGAACCGGAGTGTGTATTGGAAAATGTGAGTGTATTATTATTTGTTGTTTTTCGAATTTTAAGAAAATAAAAAATATGCATTTTCAGGTTATCTTCGAACCTCCTGATGAACGGGTGAGTGGGTCATATAAATATAAATATACATACAAATATTGGATAATAAAAAAGTCTGCGCTCCTTTTTATATATTTTTGAACAAAATTTTTCATGTACATGTTGACCATTACTAATTACTATCTAAGATCTTTTGCTATTTTTCGGGTTGTTTCATAATTCCGTCAGTGTAGAACTACTGTGGTTTAACGGTCAAATCATTTTCAGCGGCTCTTCGGTTGGCCAATTTATTACCATCAAGAGAGTTTTGCAGATGGTGTAATGTCCGAGCTATATAGTGGATGTTATCAAGGATGTGGTCTGGCGTTGTCATAATGATCAATTCTGAACGTTTTTTTTATATTTTTTTTTTAAACGGTTGTTATACGCTGGTTTATGGTTGACAGTGGAACTCAAAATTGAGTAGCAATTGTAGCAACTCATAATGGATAATCCCCTTACAATCCCATCATACACTCAGCATCACCTTGTTTGCCGACAATTCAGCCTTCGGAATCATTTGTAGTCCCCGTCCTTTGACCAAGAGATTTTGCGTTTTATTTATATTCTCTTTTTCAATGATGCGTCGCTTCAAAAGTGATGGCAAATTTTTTTTATGTTAAGGTCGGTATGCATCTCTAGCGAAAAAAAATCATATATTTCATGGATAGAAAAATGTAGTAGGCACGAAAATTTGACAGATGATTTTCTATTGTGAACAGCTCTTTACAAAGGAAGAAGATATGCAAACGTAAATAAACAAAAAGAAAAACATGATTAGAGCGCAGTGAATAATAGGTGTAGAAATTGATGAAAAAACTAAAAAATTACATAAATTGGTTTATAAGCTTGCTTTAATACGTTTGAAAATTAGTATTCCTCTTGCTTCTCGCGAAATATATCTTAGATTATTTATTTCGCTCGGAAACCTGTGTTGCCATGCTTTCATATTTGTTTAAAAACTTTAGAAATAGGCAGAAGAAAATGGGTTTTTTTTCGTTCGAGGTGCGTACTGCTTCGAAAAAAAAACTTCGCGTTATTTTGTACTTTTTTATATGGAGTTTTTGGTTTTCGAAAGAGCTGCATACCGACCTTAAATTCGAACAAATCACTTCTGGGTCCGGCGTTCACTTACAGCATTCTCACCGTAAATCATACAAAATTTTTAGCACGTTTTTGCAGCGCTTTTACCTTTTCTATAGTATATTTATACGTTTGAGCGATCATTTGCCGTAACCGGTCACATCGGATCACTGTAGCATATATACGACCGATTTTTCAGATTTGAAATTTTGGGTCATAAACTCGTCAAAAAAAGTACCTAAGTACCTCCCATAATCCGATTTGTTCAGATACGAGGCTTTGATCAAAACTCAGTAAAAAAGCATCTAGCTGCGTGAAATTTAGTATTATCCACACATATTAAAGAACTGCATATTCGCAATGAAAATCATCAATATCGGATTACTACATCATACAGCCTCCCTGCAACCGATTTGTTTAGATATGGGGTTTTGGTTAAAAATATTCCGCTAAAAAGTCATCTAGGAGCATGAAATTTGGTATTATGCACCCATATTATAAATTGCATAAATGTAGTGAAAATGATCAAAATGGGAATACTGCTGTATGTTACCTTCCCGCAACCGATTTTTTTCAAATATGAGGTTTTGGGTCAAAGATCCGTCAAAAAGAGCGTGAAATTCTACAGTCTTAAATTCAAGTTTATATTGATACTAAAAATCAACGAAATTGAATTTAGCAATTTGCAATAGATTTGATGTGTTCATGAAAGGTATAAAGACTTCAGCATGGCCGAAACAACTATTCTATGTGGTTTTAGTTAGAATAGGGTACGCAGACATACATATATTTTGTGTGTTGTTTGAACATCTTTTATATTTATGCTCTTTTATGCCTAAAAAATTTCTAAATTACTTATTATCTACCTTCCTAAAACGTCTTTGCAAATTTCCAGATTTTACTAAAATTTTATAAGCTATAGAAAAATAGAGAATAATAATTTTGAAAGGATATATGATATTATAATTAGGGAGAGTTATCAATGCCTAAAATTTAAAAAAGTAAAATTAAAATGAGTTGTTGTTAATTAAAAAATATGTGCGATTACTGAATTATTTATATTAATTCTTGCTTTTTAGTAATGATTTTACCAACATCTAAAATTATAGAAAAATAATTCTAATTGCGATTGGTATTTGAATGGAATTTGGTAAGCAGGTGCTTTTTTGGAACTGATTAATTATTTGTTGAGACTAACAGATCGGTCGGTTATACTATATCATCCCCATAAAAACGATTGTTCAGAATGTGTATTCTCACAATATTATAGTCGTTTCGGGGTACAGTAAGCTTTTTTACCGACCCTTGTTTACCACAAAAACAAAAATGAAATTTTGCGTAATGAATTAATTTACAAATTTTATTGTTAATGTTCAAATTTACTAATTTTATTTAATAGTTCACAATATGTATGAAAATATATAAAGCGAGATGTAAAGTTTATAAGAGTAGCAACTATATGCTACAGCTTGCAATGGTAACCGAAATTCGAATGACAAATCTGCAAACCTGTATAGATCCTAAACTTACAAATTTCCTAAATATAATATATGATATTCCTTACGGTATAGGGATCACCTGATTTCTGATTTACATGTTTTTATATTCCAGCTAATTGCCGTTAGGCTTATTTCGCTACAAACAAATTTATGTATATAGATTTATGAGATATATGTTATCAATTCTCCCAGTTCCTTTTCTTTAAGTTGTTTTTGCTTAGCATATAACTAGCCTTTAGCGGGCGCTCAGAACTCAAGCAAACAAACGTTTACGTGCTATTGTAATATGCATACATATTAGTATATTACGTATGCAAATTAGTATGTATGCCTATTAGTATGCATGTATAAATCACTATAAATATAATTTGCATAAAGAACAACTATGCAATGATAAGAAATGCCAGTGATGGTATATAAAAAGTGTTGTAGATATGTAGATAGCAAATTATACTACTTAATGCTATTGGATAAGTATCAATAACTAAACAATAGTCCTTAACATAATAAATAAATAATAAATAAATAAATAAATAAATAAATAAATAAATAAATAAATAATTTTAATTAATAGCTATCCCAATATACTAAATTGTTTCGTTCGTAAAGTTTACAATTGCATTATAGATATTTATATATTTATTTCTTTTTAGTGTGACCAGAAAGCTGCGCTCACTGAAATGGTGAGTTTTCAAGTATGAATAAAGTTAATCCCCAACAGCAATTATTATATTGAAAATATTACAGACGAACTGTCCCAACAATTGCGCTAATGATTGTAGCCTCAAAGGTTTGGAAGAATTAGTAAGTAATGCATATCATTAAAAGTTGTTTATTTTCAAAAATTATGAGCACAATTCAAATATTGATTTAAAAAAATCTTAACGCCGCTGGAATAAAGAAATACTTAGTAGGAGTGTAACTTTCATTGGCAAGTGTTTCATAGAAAATAGAAAATTTGTAGTTTGTGAAAATACCTTTCGGTTTACACACCCTCTTATTTGCAAAAGGTGAAAATATATAATATAATGATAATATACACACATAAGTACTGCGATTATTTGCAAATAGTGTAAACTTTACAGTAATTAAATATGTGTCAAAAACAAATTGAATACGTCGAAAGACACATAAATGTTGTAGAATTTTACATTTTTGATGGTAAAATATCAAACTAACAAGTTCTATTTCACTAAATATTAATGTATAAAAAGTTATAGCTAACAGTAAAATGGTAAACAGTTATATACATATAATTATATATATTAATTGAATTTTTTTTGTGTTAATAGATTGTTTAAAATATAGTGAGTTTAAAATCTTGATATTTTCAATAGTTGCGCAAAAGCTTCAGTTTGATCATTTTTTGTATAGAAGTATAGAATTGCGGAAGGCCTGGGTTCGAGCCCAGGTTAGAACAACATCCAAAATTATAGAAAATTAATTTTTGTAATTGTGGTCGCCCCTCGGCAGGAAATGTCAAGCCCTTCGGGTGTATTTCTGACATAAAATAAAATGCTCCTCATAAAAATCCATCGACCGTTCAGAGGCGGCTTAGAATAAACTGTAGGTCCCTCCATTTGTTGGTAAAAAAATTAAAATGTAAAACCCCAAATTGAAGGAGGAGCTCGGCCAAAAATCGCATCAGCGGTTACAAAGCGCCAAATATATATGTATATATACAGTGGTGGACAAAAGTCTACAAACACCGCCTTTATTCGCTGTGTAGAAAGTACTATCGCTTTGCTGAAAATTGTAGGTATACAGTTTTATTTTAAATCCTTTTCTAAGCACTTGTATTTAAGCAAATCCATTCTCTAAAATAAAATAAAACAATTATGGTGAAAAACCCCAAAAATGTCCTTGACAAAAGTATATAAACACCACATGTTTACAAGCAGTTATGTCAATATGCTGTGTTATTATAGCGGTTAGGTACCCTTTTTTACTATTTTTTTAGATTATGTTTTCTAACTTACTAGAAAAGAAATATTCATTGAAGTTCGAGTCTTGGTTAATCAGCACAGAAAAGAGAAGAAATCATATGGTGAAATTAAAAAAAAATTTAATCTTAAGTTAACAAAATGGATCCACCGAAAAAAAGTCGCCTGTTGGCCGCCCGAATAAACTGACCCCAAGAGATATCAACTTTATTCTGAAGGAAGTGAATGATGATTCTAAAGTTACTGCTCCAAAATTAATCGAAAAACATCGCAAACTCATCAAGAAAGTGTGTCCATTTAAGAACAATTCGAAGAGCTTTGAACGATAACAGCTTCCACAGTAGTATGTCACGTAAAAAGCTTCTTATTTCTAAAAAAAATCGTAAACTTCGCTTGGAGTTCGCTTAAGCACATTTAGTCAAAGGAATGTATTTTTGGCAAAAAATTCTTGATTGCGGACAAATCGAAGTTGAATATATTTGGCAGCGATGGAAAAGCAAAAATTTGGAGAAAAGAAAACACTGCACTTAACTCCAAAAATATAGTACCAACAGTGAAGCATGGTGGCGGCAACGTAATAGTTTAGGGAACGTTTGCGGCATCTGGAGTTGGAAACCTTGTTTTTATTGATCGTAATATGGATCGGTTGAAATATTAGTCATTGTTGGAATCTATTCTGAAGCCTTCGGTGGACAGTTAGGAACTTGGCACAGGCTGGATCTTTGGGCAGGGTAACAATCCAAAGCATACGGTCCATATTGTTAAGGATTGGTTGCTTTATCATGCTCCAAGGCAACTACACACACCACCTCAAAGCCCAGATTTGAATGTTAATGAACATGTCTGGGAGATTTTTGAGCGAATAATTAGAAAAAATCAGATTTCCAGCTCAGCATTACTCAAAGAACATCTTATTGAAGCTCGGGACAGTATTACTCCCACAGAATTGATAAATTTAGTAGCTTCGATGCCACGACGGCTTTAAGCTGTTATTGATGCAAACAGTGAATCAACTAAATACTAAACAGATCAGGTTACCTGATATTAATAAAAGTTTTTGCTAAGATAAGTTATGTATGTACTATTTGTAGACTTTTGTAATTTTTGGATTTACGCTTTTTTGTCATAGCTTCACTATTTTATGTTAAAAAGTTATTTTTGTTGGTTTTTTATGATAAGGGAAAGTAATTGAAATAAACTGTATCATCACATTTTCCAATAAACCTTTTGGACTTTCAATTCAACGAAAACAGCGGGTGTTTGTAGACTTTTGTTCGCCACTTTATATATATATATACTTCTATTGTAACAATGGTCGTGTTTATGCAGCAATTAAGAATTCGTGAAATCAGGAATTCAAAACAAAACATTCATGTATTCAACAAAATTCATGTATACTTGTACTTTTCGTGTATTATAAAATACTTGTAAGTGAATTGGTGTTTATGCACACACACACTTTGTTATTTTTCATGAATTGTATTCATGAAATTTTTAACGCATAAACGTAGTAAATATTTTGATATTCCAGCGGCGAAATGTGTTTATCATTATTAAATAGTTGTAATGTAAAGAAATAAATCAACGTGCATAAAAATTATTCAAACACAACATTCTATCACGAATACTCGTACACAAACATATATGTAAATATGTAATTCTTCCATATTGGCCTTACCATGCAGAGAAAGATACTCATTGTTAACTAGAATGCAACTAGTTTGCATTTATGCACTAACTAACAAAATGGTAAAGATTACAAAACTGATTAATGCTCTCTTTATGTATTGGGTCTATAATTTATTCATGCGGTTTTCCAACATGCGTTGAAAGTTACAGTTATTTCGAGTCTTCCAGTAAATGTCATTCATTTGAAGCGTACAAAAAATTATTTTTATATTATTTTTCAGATTACTGTTCTATAACATTAATTATTTTTTGGAACTACATCAGACCATATTTTATTTTTGAAAAAAAAAAAAAATATTACAACAAAAGCCTGAGCGGTAGAAGTTATAGCTATTTCGAAAACCACCACGTTTCCTTATCAGACTTCTTTCCAGACACCCTTATTCGAATTGGATCCGAACTTGGGACAGCCACAGCACGAACCAATGGTTAAACTATTAGGCCTCGTGTGCGTCGGATTAATTAATTTTTGTTCACTCAAACATATCGAACTTTCTGCATAACAATGTGTTTTTGCGAAGAGTCCTTCTTCATCACTTTAATATAAAGAAAAACCGCTTTCGAAAGTTATCGGACTGCGAATGGTGATGAAATTTCATTAAAACAACCCTAAGTGCAAAAAGTCAGTTGCGAAGCCTGACCAACCAGTCAAATATAAGACAAACCTGAATACTTATGCCGGCAAAGGAAATGCTCTGTATTTGGTGAATGCTACCGGCAACAATTCATCAAATTGAGAACGCTCGGTCTCATCTTGCCTCATACCGGTTAAAAACTATTTGGAAAAAAGTGACTGGGTAGTTTGGCTCACCTACCTTAACACGCAGACCTTGTCCTTTCTGACTACTATTTGGTCCGGTCGATGTCGAACGCCAGCACTGAAATATAGTTGACATCAGAACAGGGTATCGAAAATTAGTTCGATTTATTGTTTTCTGCCAAGCCAATTCTTTTGGAATGGGATCCACAAATTGCTAGAAAGATGAGAAAATGTTAGAGATTCAGATGGGCAACACTTTGAATAATATTACTGTACATGTTTTTTTAAATAAACATACAAATTTAAAAAACTGTACGAATTAAATTATAGGTCCAATAAAATTTTAATAAAACTCTCCAAACAAAATCAGCTGCAAATTTTCAAAATTGTAGCATAAAACAATTATTCTTCTTTACTAGCGCAGACTACGCTTACGCAATTAAAACCGAGTTAAAAACAGCGATATAGCAATTTGGAAGTATTACATACATATGTAACATATCTTAATCAGAGCTTTCGTAAAAGAACAAATTCAGAAATGCACAAAAAAACTAATTGGAAATAATATTAAAAAACTTGTTTGTGTTTTAAATTTTTTTATTTAATTTTTACTATTAAAAATCTTTTTACAGTCATATAAAGCCAGCTGCAATACACTTACGGTAAGAATTTTTCTACATACATACATATGTATGTATATATAAATGTACATTTGACATCATTAAAAAAATTGCCATTCAACACTCCATCTAAAGCACTTATTCAAAATCAATCTCTAAAGAAAAACTTATTCCTAGGGTGGTACCCTAGAGGCCAATGTTTAGTTTATGCTTCTTATTATAATTTTTATGAACATGAAATGGAATATTAACCGAAGTACATATATAAGTAGCAGAAGGAAAAGAGATAGACCCATCACCTCAGTTGATTTAACTATCTCCGTCTGTCCGTTCGACTGTTTGAACGAAAACTAGTCTCTCAGTTTTTGAGACATTTGAACAAAATTTATTGTATTGATCATTTGTTAGAACCTGTCAGATCGGTCGACTATATCATACGAGGTTTGTTCAAAGAAAAAGGTGAATTTAGGAAGTTTTTTAAAAGTACTTTTTTATTCATCAATATCTACATATTTTGTCCCCTTCAAAGTAATCCGGTATGGCCAACAGCTCTTTCTTCTTCGATTGACTTGATCTCATCACTTGTGCCAAAACTTTCATTTCGTTGGTTTCTTTAGTTTTAGGCGATAGGAAAAAATCACGGGGAGCCAAATCTAGCAAATACGGTGGTTGAGGCATGATTACGGTTTTGCTTTTGGCCAAAAAAATCATGAATAAGCATTGATGTGTGAACTGGCGCTCTATAGTGAAGCAAAATCCACGGTTTGTTTTTCCACAATTACGGTGGTTTGAGCCGTATTGCTTCACGCAAACGTTGCATAACTTCCTTGTAGAATTCCTTATTAACTGTACGACCTTTTGGCAGGAACTCATGATGAACCACACTATTGTAATCAAAGAAAACAATGAGCAAAACCTTCACATTTGATAGATCTTGACGTGACTTTTTTGGTCTTGTCTTATCTGGTAGCTTACATTGGGATGATTGAGCATTGATTTCGACGTCATAACCATATACCCACGTTTCGTCACCAGTTATGACCGGTTTGAACAAGCCCGGATCGTTGTTGACATCATTCGACAACTCCTGAGCGTTACTAATGCGACATTGCTTTTGCTCAAAATTTAGCAATTTCGGAACAAACTTCGCTGTCACACGTTTCATGCTCAAAACATTAGAGAAAATTGAATAGCATGAGCCGATTAATGAGCCAACATCCTCTGCAACTTTCCTAATAGTGATTCGACGATTTTCAAGAACACTTTTATTCACTGTTTCGATGTTTTCTTCTCTTGTTGACGTGGTTGCACCTCCATGACGCTTATCGTCATCAACATCTTCTCGACCACTTGTAAACACTTTTTTAAGATAAGGTAGACTCACCGAATGCCACAGTCAACATTTCAAGTGCCTTGGAGCATTTATTCCATTTTTAGCTCAAAATTTAATACATATTCTTTGATCCATTTCTTCAAAAATTCACCTTTTCCTTTGAACATAACTCGTATAGCTCCCACATATCCATTTTTTTCAGATTGAATACAGAATTTGGTATTTGCACATGTACGTTCTTATAAATATTTACTTTAAAAATCATCGAAATCGAATTTTGCATTTTACAATAAACTTGATATGTTCATGAAAGGTCAATGAATATTTTAATTTACTGTCATTAGGGTTGTATTATATATGTTAATTTATTTATTTAAGCATGCAAATTTTTAAATGATTTTTATTTTTATTTATATCACAGCTGGAAAAACCGTCGTGCCCTAACTTGGTAAGTTATGAATAAAATGCATATTCACATGTAAGGTATGAGTTTTGTAAAGGGTGTTTTTTATAGAGGTATAGAACTTTAAGTTGGCATTACTTTTCAAGATGGCGACCGATTTAACAGCTGTCAATTGATCATGAATAGACTCACGCCTGAACAACGCTTGCAAATAGTGCAATTTTATTTCGAAAATAATGGTTCTGTGCGGAAAACGTATCGCGCACTACGTCCAATGATACGGACCAATGATTCCACCAGCCCATAAAGCGCACCAAACAGTCAGTTTTTCTGGATGTAACGGTGTTTCAACATACACTTGAGTATTACCTTCACTCCAAATGCGGCAGTTTTGTTTGCTGACGTAGCCATTCAACCAGAAGTGCGCTTCATCGCTGAACATCGCTAAAATGGACGTAGTGCGCGATACGTTTTCCGCACAGAACCATTATTTTCGAAATAAAATTGCACTATTTGCAAGCGTTGTTCAGGCGTGAGTCTATTCATGATCAATTGCCAAATTGCTGAGAATAAATCACTTGACAGCTGTTAAATCGGTCGCCATCTTGAAAAGTAATGCCAACTTAAAGTTCTATACCTCTATAAAAAACACCCTATGTAATGTGTATTGATTCGGAGCATTTTTTTTTTAATTTATCTTTCAGGAGATTACAACAGATTATTCCTTGGATCCACGTAATAAGGTTGGTCCACATATCATGGCTGGGATTCTGTAAACTAAACATTTTTTATATCGCAGAGTTCTTGTGTAAGCCAGGAAAACAACAACAATGCCAATTTACGTGCTCTGGCAGTGGAAGTGGCCGCAAAGCATGATGAGATATGTGACTTAAGGCGCCAAATATCATGCTTAGAGGATGAAATTCAAAAGGCACAGCAAAAGATTCAATTAAAGGATAATGTTATAAATCACTTACGAAATGATTTAAAATATGTCAATACTAAGGTCTCTGTCTCCAAATCACATGTGTTTCAGTTCATACTTGAAATATTAAAATTTCTGTCATTTTAACATACATAAATACATATGTAAACATGTATGTATGAATTAAAACAATCAAAATTTTAACTCAAATTTTTTTTTCTCACTCTTTTTGAATTTATTTTTAAACAAAACCATTTCAAAATAACTAAAAATACCCTTCATATCTTTTTGACGTTTGTTTGTATTATTGTGTTTCAAGACAAACTGATTTTGGCTTTAAATTCTTTACTATAAATTTTTTCCATTATCATTTCAAAAGCTAACACCTAACGACGGCTCAAGCCTTTGTGTTGGATGTGGCGGTGAATTGAACTATTATAGTATGCCACCGATTAACGTAGACCATCAGTCAACACGAAGTACTTCAACACAAGTCTCTGCTGGTGAGGAATCATGCAATCAGGTGGGTCGTTATTAACATTAACATATAGCTTCGTATTTTATCTAAACACCCTATTTATTGTATGTGCTTAGTTGCCCTTTGTTGCCGAGACCTTGTCCTACGATTGTTTGAGTAGCGCCAGTAATGTGGAGCAACAGAAGTTGAAAGCTTTGGAAGTGGAATTAAATGAACTCTTCCAAGTTACAAATGAGTTAAAAAGCCAAAATCTGGAATATCACCGAAAGCGATTGTCGGACATTTTACAGAAATCGGTAAATGCATACATATTCACTTATATAAAGTATTGAATAGTTCGTTTATATTTTTTTTCTTTATAATTAGGAAGCCGAAAAGGCGGAAGCTTACCGCAAGTTAGACTCAATACGCAAACAACTTGTCAATATTGAATTTCCAAACTATTGCAATGACTCTGATTCGGGCTTTAGTTCAAAATGTGATAGTGATCAAGATGCAAAGATTTTGGACACTTTACGTAATCGCCTTCAGAGTTTAAAGCAAAATAATTCTAAATTACAAAGCCGAATGCAAGAACTGGAAATGAAAAATAATGGTAATTTAATTCCGATTACTTAGTGGTAATAGCAATTCTAATTCCGTAAAATTTAAAACAGAATTGGAGACACATTTGAAAACCGAGCAGACATTTGCGGAACGAAGCAGTGAAACTTTAAAAAAATTAGCTGATATGCTATGCGCAATGGTAAGTTGTTCAAGTCTTCTATCTGCCACTGCTTGAGTTTTAGACCAAAACTGTTTTCGCTTGGGGGAGACGACACAAAAAATTTTGAAACCACAATAGTACCAACATCGAGTCAGTTATACTATGCAAACTGATCCTCAAGTACACAAGTACTTCTCAAATACGAGGTGTCTTCATACATGTAACCTAATGTTTTAACCAATGGTTCGTGCTATGGACATCCCATATCGGATCCAATGCGAACAAAGGTGTCTGCGAAAAGTCTGATGTGAAAACGTGGTGGTTTCCGAAATAGCTATAAGTTCTACCACTCAGACTGTTGTAATTTTTTCACTTTTCCCAAAAACAAAATATGGTCTGATACAGCTCGAAAAACTAATTAACAAGAATTATCATTTTTTTAAGAAAATATTTTTTTTTCGTATAGAGATTATGATGCACTTGTGGCAACGCTTCCCCCAATCCTCGAAACACTACTCAAACTTGATCTTTAAACTAAACTTCAGATCTTTAAGCGATGCGCTTTTACTGTCACCTGCAGAGCAACTTCAATTCGCTGTTGTTTCAACAATTTTGAGTCAATTTTACTGTCACGCTTTTTATACCAAAAACATTGGAAAAAATTTCATAAATATGTCCAATTGATATGCCAACAACATCAGCGACTTGTGATTCGGCGATCGTTCATAGTCATTTCATTCACTTTCTCCACGTTTTCATCGTTTTTTAAGGTGCTGGGGCGTCTAGGGCGTACGTTATCTTCAACGCCTTCACGGCCTTCTTGGAAGCGCTTATACCACTCGTAAACTCTTTCTTTACTCAAAGCAGTGAGTCTGCTTAGTTAACATTTCACGCACTTTAATACACCTGATTTAATTTTTTATGCAGAATTTGATACAAATTCTTTGAGCTTATTTCCTTTGACAAACGAAAATTGCCGAGTTCATACCCGCATAAACTCGTCTAATTTTAGTGGCTGTTAAAGACAAAGTTAACAATAAAAGCAGCTGAAAGTTGTATTATACTTCATGGGCATGTAATAAAAATATATGACAATCGAACTCTCCAAGACCGAGAATTTTAAATTTTTCGAACACACCTCGTTAATGGTTTTGTTCTATCAAAGTGAATCTCGCCATATCAAAAGTTCTACCAATGAAAAAACAGAAATCATCTGAGTCTAACAAAAGTGTCCTTCTTTTATAACTTCCCACAATGTGTTCAGATACATCATACGATTAGTAAAATCATTATTAGTTGGGCGCTAAGAAGATGATTAAAAGGTTTCATTTTGACAGACATTTTCAGCTTTTTTCTATTTTTTTAAATAAAGATAGTTGATCACCGCCTGCTATATGTTGACTAGTATTTTCCGTGATCTGTTGGCATGCAAAGGCCAACTAATAATTTTCAGTAAACCTTTAATGGTATAATTTTGTTATTGTGAATTTAAGTGAATAATATTTGTAAAATAAATTCTAAAAAATTACTAATTATTTTTTCTACTTTACTTTTAGTCCGGTGAGCACTTTTCCTACAAGGATATTTATAACACAGATTCAGACTCGAATCCTTTCTGCGAAGCCGTCATACAAATGAAATGCGACTATGAAGAAAAAGAAGAAAATCTTAAGAAAAATTTATCAATAAAATGCCAACAGGTAAGAAGGAATGGGTTTTGTTTCATAAAATTTTATGATTTCCGAATTACGTCTTTTATTTTTATTAAAGCTGGAAGAATTGCACAACAGCGCTCAGTTGGTAAGTCATAAAGCAATTGTTGATTGGCATTGATTACACATGGACATTGAAATACTTACAATGTCAATAAAACACAAAATTTTTTTCCCTTAGAGTTTGTTAAATTAAAAGACAAAATTCTAAATTGATATATTGAGATTCCAAGATACACGATTTTCCTGTGTGTGAAGCCTTAAAGGAATTTCCCTATGGTGGTAATAAGCGTTTGTAATTGCTTGTTGTGAATTATTGGGGATTACTTTTTTCAGTAGATTAGGACTTTATTAGGACATATACCAAACAGTTTTGCTGGTGCTACCCCATAAACATTAAATTAATAGTTTTCTTATAGAAATGAATTGGCCTAATTCATATATTAATGACCAATTTCAAATGAGGTAGTTAAGTATGTGAAACTTCAAATTTCAATTTTTAACAGCTTGACCGGTATCGAAAGTCACACCATTCATATGGCTTTGAAGGAAGCGAAACAAATGGTAATCTGGTGGAGCTAAGGCAGGGTTATGTTATAAGGTGGATGTGGTATCAGCTCGCAGTTGAGATCTGTTAATTTTTGATCGGCTATCAAAGACGGGCGGGCGTGATGATGAAGGGACATCACGTCTTTACGATTGGCCAGTTCAGTTTTTTTTTTTTTTTGATGTCTTTGTTCAATTTCGATAGTTGTCAACAATAGACATTTGAGTAAAAAAAAGTTATGATTTTTGGAAGCAGCTCAAAGTAGATTGTAACTCTAAAATCCGTTGCAATATGAATATGTTTACTGAATTGGATTTCATCTAAAAAAGCATGAACCTTTTCAAGCAATTTTTAAATTCCAGCAGTCTCGAGAAAATATATTTGAATAAAAAATCTGTTTTTTTGTTAAGTCTTTCCCAAAAATGAACCATAAATTACCATCGATTTGCTTAAAGTTTAGGGGATCACCGACAGATCGACTAAAATAAGTTTAAAACAACCTTTGAATTTAGCTATATTAAGGTGTATTGAAACCACGAACAGTTTTTAATAAATAGAAAAAAAATTCATCATCATGTTGCATTTATATAGCAATACATTGACCATCAAGTCTATTGTAAGATTTGAGAGAGACTTTAAAAGAAATGGATGATAGAATTTGTATAAAATTTTGCGTGAAAATTTATTAAAGTGTGTATAGCAAAGTGTGTGAAATCTTAACAAAGGCATATGGTGAGTCGGCCAGTAGTAAAGCAAGATTTTACGTATGGTATAAGCGTTTTAATGAAGGCCGTGGAGACTTTTAAGATGACGAACGTCCTCGATGCTCCAGCACGTCAACAACCGATGAAAACGTGAATAAAGTAAAAGAAATAGTTATGAACGTCCGCTGAATAACAATTAGATAAGTCGCTGATGATATTGGCAGATCGATTGGGTCATGTCCTGAATTATTGAAACGTATCATAACGGGTGAGGAAAATGGGCTTACGGATATGACGTCGAAACTTAGGCTCAACCATCGCAGTTGAGGCATTTTGTCCCACTGCTTTCTTCGATTTTAATTTCACAATGCTCTATGAATTTCTGTTACCAGATCAAACGTTCACTAAAGGCGCATCGCTTAAAAAACAAGAAGTTATATCAAAGATCGAGTTTGAGAAACAAAAAATCGCTACTGGAGACTGGTTTGAAGACGAAAACATCAATGAAATGGATGAATAAATATTTTGTACAAAAAAATTAAATTTAACTTATTTTTTAACACGTCTTATAAAGATAAGGTTGAAGATTAATTTAATGGCATCCAGAATAAAAGTTGTAGAAGCCATGTCTTTTGTACAACCAAGGTGTATACTTATATATTGTAAATACATATGTATATAAAAAGCTTCGTCCTAAATGAATGACGGATCACAGACTAAACCGTTGTAAACTGTGTATAATATGTACAACAGATAAGAAAGGAATTTCCGGAAAGTGCAGCTGGGATCGATCTCTTCGAAAATATCTTATTTTTGGCTCGATTTTTTTAGGATTCGGAACATACGTAGACAGCTCTTTGACTAGATTAATACCCGGAAAACTTTTCCTTGCGGGATCTGTGACCGATTTATACGAAAAAATTGTACCTTTCGATTTTCTTCATATTTGGATCCAAAAAAAACTTTTATTTTTTATAAATATTCAAATATTTTAACATAATAATTCATATGATATAATGAAATAAATCACGTAAAAAAGCAATAAACCATTTTCAAATTCCATGCAGAGGAAGTCTTAGATAAAAACTAGTTAGTAATATACTGGGAAAGAGTTCCATATCTACATAATATATTCATATATATATATATATTTGTACTTATGTATATATGCACATACGAGTAACCAATGCTTGTATGAATGCATGTTTCAAAAGCGTCGAAGTTGTGACATGCCAAAGCACCATTATTCGGTGGCAGTTTGATTAGACGCGCCAAACAGAAACAGGCGGACTATCCAGTGGTGGAGTTTTGTCGTCTTCTTAGTATTTATTTAAATGTCCTTAACAGTCGTCGTAGAAGTTTAAATCCGTTAAGTTTGTTTCGCGGAGTTTTCACTGATTTCTTTAATCGTTTCTATTAAAACTATTTATAACTCATATAATAATTCAACATACTTCATACATAAATATCCTTCGTTTAAAATAAAAAATCATTCAATAATGCCAATATGGTATGCAATAATGTTATTTACACACCTGTGTGCAAAGTGATTGGTTTGAAAAAAAAAAACAGAAAACAAAACGGAGAAAATCGATTACTCAGGGCAATAAATAAGTGAAGTACAATAGTTGTGCCAGTTAAATGTTTTTTTATACATATGTAAATACATCCTACTTGTGATTTATATGCAAATGTACATACATACTTATATTTGGCACATATCAATATGCTTTCACAATTGTGTATGTGGTAGGATTTGTTAATATTCGATTTAGTAGCCGCTGGATACCTGGATTTGATGTTTGGCAACGACCTATTTTGAGGGAAAAAAAGCTTCGATCATGTAAAAAGCTAATAAAAAACAAAACCACTGACATACTAAATACTGATATCAACAAATGTTTATGCATAAGGCGGGAAAAATTTAATAAATAAACTAAATAAAATATTTGCTTTCCAATGTGGTTCCATTTGGGTAGAAAGAAGAGCTTTCTTTAAGTAAACTAATTTAAATAAGAAAATATCTAATACCGTGTTCGTGATTGTTTTTAATATTAAAAACGAGAAAAGAAAAAAGTTTTAGTACAAAGATTAAAAAAGATTTACAAATAATTTTCAAACATTTAATATCATTTTATTACATCCTTATACTCGTAAATAAAAATATTCTGTGCGTGAGCTTGTCATTGAACTCCTAAACCACTATACCGACTTTAATGAACTTTTCTGTGTGTAATGCAAGTTAATTCCATGATGGTTTTGAAGTGGGAAGGGACCGACCTATTTTTAAAATTTTTTTATTGTTAAATTTACTTGAAATTTCGCGCAAAGGTGTTTTATTTAACTTAGATTAATTTGAACGCTAGTCTTTCTTCCGGGACCAGACCCACCTATTTGAAAAACATATGGACAGATTTGGAAGAAATTTTTTTCTTCGTGCTTAAGTGGATTCGAAAATGGTTTAGAATAAATTTTCTTACTGGAAATCTATAAGTGGATGACCTGTTCAAAAAAATTCTATTTAACGATGAATTTATTTGAAATTAGCTTAAAAATCGTATTTTTTTTAAATTTGGTTGCATTTTCGTTAGAGGTTATTTATTTTCTACACAAACATTTGTAGTAAAATAGAGGCATATGCAGTTTTAACTAAACCACCTTCGTATGGCTAATGTATTTTTATATGGAGTTTTTTTATGTCATGTCAGAAATACACTCGGAGAGGTTGGCATTCCCTGCCGTGAATTATATCTGCGTTTAATTTAAAGTTTTGTATATTATAAAATTTCTAAATAAATAGTTCCCTAGACCATTTAATCCTTCTCCCATTAGCTGCTCTCTGAGAGAAAATTGTTTCCTTCAAATAGCAATTTCGTAAGGCCCTTTGACAATAATTATTTTAGAATAATTCTTCTGAGGATCTTTCTGAGAATTTTGTAAACGAAGAAATTTAAAATCCCTGAAAAACAGAAAGAAAAATCATCTCCCAGAAATATGCAAAAAAAAATTGTTTTTCGACCTAATTTGTCAAGTCTAAGCCTAGTGTCTTCAGTTGGCGCCAAACAACGAACAGAAGAAACAACTGCAGTGCTGCCATCACGTAGTCACCGCTTACCAATTAAGAAGCGTAATTAAGGTTTTTACAATAACTTGTGCTTCCTTTTTGCAATTATAACTTTAAATTTATACAAAAACTTTTAGAAATTTGAAACTTCTTATACAACAACTACAACTATCGTGACAAAAATTCGTTAGCACCATAAAGTGATTGATTTAAGTGGTAAAAATATGAAGGTCGTGGAACAAATTTTCAAATAATAGTGAAATAATTTATTGAATGCACGCGCTACTTAGAAAAACTTGACACCACCGCGATTGAAATTTTTCGGCGTCAATTGCCGGCAATTGCATGCTTATTGGCATTTTTATGAACATAATGGTTCTTACATACATACATAGATACATACTATGTTCATACATAGGCATATGTACATATACTCGTATGTACATACAAATGTATCGTGTAGGTCACTTATCTCTAAAATTTCAACGGCATTTATCAAATAATAAAATATATTTTCACATATTAACATTTATTTTGATTGAAAAGAAAGAAAGGACGGGCACATCCTGCCGTTATCAAACAATAACCAATCAACTTTTTTCAATTGTACGGAAAAGGGTAATGCTTCAGAAGCTGAGCCAAACAATTTTGCTCTGTACTGATCACATATTAAGACGAATTTACCTTTCAAAATCGGTGATAAAATAAATATTTATGTATAATTTAATCTTAAGTCCCCATAGAGGAGACGGAAATTTGGAATCTATGTACTTATGTATGTATGTTAGGCATGCGCTGTCCACCCCAGTTTTTTTAATACTCACATTTCGCCCTTAAGTGTGATCGTGACTACGAAATCTGACTTTAATTGCGTTATTGGTTATTGAGTTATCTTAAATTTTACATATTTCGACCTTATTGGGCTATGAATTCATGACTTTCATTCGATGTTAGCTTGTGTGCGGTACCTATATTTTCCTATTCGAATTGTTGGCCCCAATGAGGGTATACATTTTTTTTTAAATAAACTATGTCTCCTAGCTTCAATGAACCAATATATCAAACCAGTCTGTAATCGTTTACTAACACTAAAGCTAAGCTTTTGCATTTTAGCAACTGGCCACTTTCAATTTTTAATTTATTCATTTCTATTAGTATAATCTTTCTGTTTTTTCAACATCGAATTAAGAAATTTAGGGAGTTAAGGCCTCGAATCTGCGGCTCTAGAAAATTGGTTTTGTCAATTCCGCTTCACCGAATCGGGAAAGTTTTGTTTTGAAAAAGTTGTTTCATGAGTCCTAAACTGAAAGGCTGTGAACTCTTTAGGAAGCTGCAGCAATGACGAGGAGGAAAACACCATTTTCCATCTGTTATGTGATTGATGTATGCGTCCCCGACATTTTGTAGTAGCATTTATGTATAGATGGAAAAAGAGCCGTATAGTAAGAGTGATTTCGTGTTATCACAAAGAGTCGTTTTTAGACCTAAGCGTGTCGAGGTCACATATCTGCAGCCAGCTATCTATTAAGGATCATTTTTTCGCGTGATATCCCTAAACAGAAACTTGTACATTCTTTCATGTTACTTGTACTACAATGAGAAGTGATGGGTGTTGTTACCAGGTCATCAAGGAATCGCTATTCACCAGAAATTTCTGAAGAACTCAGTTCTCTCATTACAATACACCCAATCATATTTGTAAATGTAACTAGTAAAATCTTCTTGTCTAGTGCAAAAATGTGGAACTCTTCTAGTCTTATCCAACAACTTGTATGTTTTAACTTGATACGAGTATTGTGATTAAAATTTTGCAAACCCCAAGTTTCTAATAAGATCTTTCAAATCCCATTGTTTAGGTAAATCAAGTTATTTTGATGCACTTGAAAATCCAGATGAAATATATTTACGTTGCGTAGTCAGAGTTTGCAGGGCTTTTGAAATATTCTTGTAGGAAATTTGTTCCATATTGTGGAACTGCACCACAATATAGTAACTGGTCGCTGAATTATAGGTGGTTAAAGCAAAAAGTATCGTTTTGCTTTCAAAAAAGGATACGCCCGAGAATCGGGCTATAAGGTTATATTAATGAATTCCTACCACCAGGTCAAACTGCCAATAAGAAGAACTACTTACAACTTTTTCCCAAAAATAATACCATAACGATACCCCAGTCTCCATATATTTTCCAGACATGGCTCTGTGTTACTTTATCCTATTTCAAAAATAAAGAGAGTCTTAAAGGGTCGCCATATAACAGCCGTAGAGGATATTAAAAGCGTTCATTGAAAGAGCTATCACAAATATCAAGTTTGAGAAGTGTTTCGAGGATTGGAAGAAGCGCCGGAACAATTTCAAAATCTCTAATGAGGACTATTTTGAAAACGACAATATTAAAGTAGACGAATAAATAAATATTTTACCCAAAAATGTAGATTCCTCGTTATTTTTTGAACAAACCTCATATAGGAACACTGCGTACGTTATTCCCGGATAAAATGAATTAAACAAAGAGCATGAATTTGTAGCGTTTAAAAATCATATAGAAAAAAAAATAGAACTGATAGAAAAATCGGCCAAACGGAAATCATTTGAATGTATTAAAATATTCGTATCCATGACTTAACAACTTGAATGCCATATTAATGAGTAGTGAGATTGAAACCCTAAATTTGTTCGAAGACAAATTTCAGTAGTATTTAACACAATTCATAAACTTTTATAATTCTACTAGCTGACCCAGCCACACGTTGTTGCGGCTTTATGTATTCTCTCCAATTTTTATTCTAATTGGTATTCAATATTTTAATTTTTTTATTATTTTGTAATATTGATCTGGCTACGTATTTGTAAGTGCATTTTGCTAATTCATTACTTAAAGTCTTTCACCAAAATGTCAGTATCAAAACTTCAAAGTAAACGAAAGTAGCCTTCGGTCACAAAAATTATATGACGCAGCGAAAAAAATACGCACGGACCTATGCTTACATCCAAATTATCCCAATTTTTGTCTATCTGTCGGTGATCCCTTTCCGTTAAAGAAATATTTCAAGAAAATTGAACTTTTTTCCTGATCCATGGACGATTTAGTGTTCCTACTAATCTAGGCAGAAAGCTACCAATATACCGAGTTTCAAGCAAATCGAACTACAAATACAATTTTTTCGAATAAGTCAGTCCCTAGTTCACTTCCCGGTATGAAAAATATATTTAAAAAAACCAATTCGTAGACCTAACGATTACACATACGAAATTTCATTAAAACCGGTTCAGCCGCTGTGTACGAGTTCGAGAACAGACACTGTGACAAAAGAATTTTTTATAGATAGGTAAGATTTCAAATTATGTCGGTCCATGGTCTATTTTCCGGAGAGAAAAGTAGTATTCCTATTAAACTAAGCAAAAAGCTACTTATGTTACAAATTTCAAGCAAATCGAACCATAAATACGATTTTTTCGAATAGGTCAGTCTCAGGTCCACCTCCCGCTTATTTGAGTAATATTCTTCATAAAATCACTCCTAATATGTAACTCAAGTTTCAGGGAAAACAGAAATTTTTTTAAATTATAATTTCACTAAGTCTTTTAGCCATAGATTACTACAAGTACAAATGATTAATGGAATATTCAGCGTGCATATTTGCTTAGTTACTTATAAGAACTTGCTTAGGCGTAAACTTTACCTCGTAAATAATACAAAACATCTACGTTTAAAAGTGAAAACATAAATCAAATCAGATCGGTGTGAATTGAAATGAATTTATTGAATGAATATACAAGCACAAAATTCATGCCTATGTACATATGTGAATTTGTTAAATATTTGTCAAACAATAAAATATTAAATAAATAAATGAAATAAATTTCGAATATGCATTGCTGCCGAGAATTTCCAGTTACATTTAATAATTAATTATTTGCCAAACATATCTAATAAAAATGTCTTCACGTTCACATAACGAAGGACGAAATGGTAAGGTTTTTGAACAGTACACAGAAATAGCAAAAATCTTTTAGTTATTTCTTTCTTCACAAGTCAGACGATCATCCACATGGAAGGCAATTTGAGAGACCCTTTCAAATATGGGATAGATCACATGTGCTTTCTGCATATGACAGTTATCTGAACATTGTGAATGAATTAAAAAACGAACTCACCTCCCTCACTCGACAAGTAGCTATGGTGCAGAAAGAGTTTCGTGAACCCTCCACGCCCGATGAGGTGGGTGGCGCAAAGCTCGAGTCTACACTCAAAATCTTGGAATCTCAGAATGACATACTGCAACACGCACTGGAACAAGTATCACACGACAGCCATAAACATTGTTACGAACTAAGTCAAAGTGTCCGGAAATAATGCGATACAATACTTTTGTACATGTAGATTAAACGTGAATTACTCTCTCTCTCTCTTTTACAGAATGAAAATCTTCGCTGCCAGGTACAACATTTGCAACGTACGATTTTGGACAAGGAGCAACACATAGGCAAACTAAATAATATGCTAGAGAAATTACAATGTGAGCAACAACAGCAACACCAACATCGTACCAATGAGTGTTGTCTGCAGGTAAAGGATAATGAGATAAAAGAGATATCTCAAAAGTTGGAGCAAGCTAATAAAAAGGTTGAATCACTTATGTGTGAATTGGAACGGAGTCAAAAACAGGAGCGTTTTCTACTTTGTGAAACACGAAAACTTAACGAGGAATTGAATGAGAGTAAACGAAAGCATGGTTAGTTGACTACAATAATAATTTGAATTCTTATTTATTTACTTTTAATCAACTAATTAAGATATATTGGCACATATACATCCGTCCTTCCGTACGGACGCTATTAAAAATCGGTTAAAATCGGAAAAAATTCACACCTTCCATTCATATAGCGGTAGTTTCGAACGGTTCGAACATCTCGATAATACAGCAACTAAATGTGTAATTAAAATAACATTTTTAACGGTCAAATAAAAGTGAAGGGTGGAAAAAATATCGAGTGTAGTGGCACT
Organism: Neoceratitis asiatica; assembly: GCA_030068015.2. NCBI lineage: Eukaryota > Metazoa > Arthropoda > Insecta > Diptera > Tephritidae > Neoceratitis > Neoceratitis asiatica. The sequence continues at coordinate 57,731,397 of CM061524.1, read as the reverse complement.
ACCCTCTTTCCGATTAAGTGGTATATCGTCCCATATTACGAACGACTCAACATGGAATATTTAAATTAATCAACAGAACTCAACAAAACTTGGTAGGTAGTGGGAACTAAAGTACTACCAAAAATGATGACTGAAATAAACCTATCTCTCATATGACGCATTTTCTTCTTTTGATTGGCCTGTGGACTTAGTATCGAATAATTAATGAATTTATCCAAATATTTGATCTTATTTAATGTAATACCTGAATTTTAGTCCCTCTGTGAAAGTCAAATAAACCGCCTGGCCTTTAATATAAGTATCTAATGTTCGGTCCATTCGAACTTAGTCTGTCCTTTCCTTATATTATACCGAAAGCTTGAAATTCGTTATACATTATGTTACACACTTACATTCTATCATTACTTTTTTACTATTCTGACCCTTTGTCCAAGGATTCATACGCGGTATTACCCCTAGAAGAAGATGCAAGGTTGGAGGAAACCAGGAAACCAGTTCTTTATTAAATAAAATTAAATATTATCGAAACTACAAATTTGTGCTTAAAATTTAGTCCAACACCTAGTATATGAATAACTTAATATTTCCTGAGCTAGTTAGTTGTAGCCTGATCGCGAATCCCTGATCAAGCGCAAGTGTCAAAACCTAAGTACACCAATGGTGTGCCTGTGGAAAAGGTTCCTATCACCTTCTTAGAAGCTCAAACCATTTAGTGCGTTGTACGAAACCTAAACGGTTATATTGCTTAACACATTAAGAAGTTCCACATAGACGATTCCACATTCATGTTTTGGTCCTTTGTGTGACGCTATTGTGTGACGCCAAAAGCCAATACCCCGCTAATGGTCTTGCTATTGAAACCCACAGTGCTAACACTTCCTAAAGATAGTTCTGCAAGGCAGTCAATTTCAGGGAAGGAGAAGTCGGGTAGTACTGAGAGCTGCACAGTGGCAGAGGTACCAAGTTCTCCTAGCGTGAGTCCCCATAAGACAGTTTCTGATTATTACCCCGGTAGTGATGCTGATGTAGGTCCAGTTTAGAAAGAGCAGAAACCTTTTTCTTTTCTCTGATCTATCTGGTTACATTGCGCGTGGTTTCCCCTCTACCTGGTATGGGCTATACAGGTGAAGGCCGGTATCAGCAGCCATTAGAAATAGTTATTTCATATATTGCAGGTGATCTCAGCGTGCAGGTACATCGGTTAAATGCATTATTGAAGTCCCAAAATGATTACCGAAGCGATATTTGTAAAAAATACGAAGAACTGGAGCGAAATTATGAAGACCAGGCGAAGCAGTTACGAGCTGCATGTACACAAATGAATTGCCTACAAGATCGATTGGCACTAATGGATAAGCGTCAAGAGGAGCATAACATGGAAGTATGGCTTACATACATATATAGCTGCACTTCATTACTAATTGGCTTACGAATCAATTTTTTAGCGTAATCTATTAAGAGATGAAGTGCTGGCTTTAAAAGAAAAGGAAGCTAAATTATTAAACAAAGAGAGATGTCTTATGGAACAGTTAATGAAGATTGAAAAAGAGTTGTTTACGGCGCACGATGTAATGAAGGAGCAGCAACGTATCATGCAGCGTAGTGAGTCCTCACAAAAAGACTGCACCAAAAGACTTCAAGAGGCAAACAATGAACTGAAACGTCAGTTCAATAAACTCTGTGACGACTATAAGCAGCTGGAAAATGAATATAGGTATACAAATTCAATAATTTATTGTTTGATGAGATGACGAAAATTTATTTTTACTATTCCCATTTCAAGGAAGCAGTGCGACCTTCGCAAGCAGAATGAAAAGGTTATTGATTCCTTTAGAAAATGGAAAGAGGCTCAGCTGAAAGCAGATGATGCTACTAGAGCGAGTTTCAAGCAATACGAGGAACATATAAAGTAAGATTTAATCATTCTCAATATCCAATTATTGCCTAAGCAATAATATTTAGTCATACATTTAATGTGAGGGTTCTCCTGATAATTAGTGACCCTACTGATCTCAAACTTTTTATATTGCCAACTTCCTTTTGTAAATATCATGTGAATTTATGTCACAGAGTTTCTGTTCCTGTGAGCGAACATCGGTCTTGAGGCAAGCCGTTCACTATACTCGTATAAATGTATTCAAAATATAAACCCACTCCCATAGCGAGGTTTTGTGCTGGGTTTGGGACGCGCCACGCAAAATTCAGTTCCAATAAAAAAGGGTACTTTCATATATTCTTTCAACAGACACTTTAAGGCAGTTTTGCTTCACAATGTGGGTTTCCTCCAGATCATTCCATACACCTCAATGAAGCCTACAAGTACTTGCAATTGGTTCTTTGCAAATTAAAATATATAGATTACTGTTGGCAACTTTGTAATAATTTAATGATCTTGGGTGTGTTACCAGGAAAACAATCTGGGTTTACCAAATTTTCTTGCTTTTTGTGCCGGTGGGAGAGAAAGGACCGAAGGAGCTTAAAACGTCCTGTTCGAAATTTGGGTGCTTCCTCATAAAGTTTTTCTACCACCGGTTCATCTAAAGCTAGGATTGATTAAATAATTTTTTTTAAATCAATCCAAGATATGAAAATTGCTTCGAATACTTAATATCAAATTTTTAAAGAAGTTGAAGGAAGGAGTTTTTCTTTGACTAGATATTAGATAACTTAGGACTGATCCACAAATCAAAATGAACCTCACCGGGAGGGGGGGAAGTGTTTAGTGCAAAATTGCGCTCTTTGATATTATTCCGTGGAGAGAAAACTATTGAGATCATCATCGGATCTGGTTTCCGATGTCGTCACTTATGTCATAGCGAACTTTTATTTAGCTACATTTTTTGCCTGCCTTAAACATGTAAGGGTATATTAGTCTTAGTCCGAAGTATATAAGTACCAGAAGAAGAAGAGAGAGGAGCAGAATCGGTCGTGTATTTGTTTTAATTCCGACAAAAACTCATCTGCCCCCAATAAACTTGGTTGAAATATCTCAAAAATTGAAGGATTTGTTTGTGTTCAAACAGACCGAAGGATATACGGACATGAATACGAGGTGTGTTCAAAGGAAAAGGTGAATTTTTTCGTCTTTGATTACAATGGTGTGGTGCATCATGAGTTCCTGCCAAAAGGTCGTACATTTAATAAGAAATACTACAAGAAAGTTATGCAACGTTTGCGTGAAGCAATACGGCTCAAACGATCGGAATGGTGGAAAAACAAATCGTGGATTCTGCGTCACGATAATGCGCCAGCTCACACATCAATGCTTATTCATGATTTTTTTGACCAAAAACTAGACCGTAATTATGCCTCAACCATCGTATTCACCAGATTTGGCTCCCTGCGACTTTTTCCTATTCCCAAAACTAAAGAAACCATTGAAAGGAAAGCGTTTTATCACAATTGATGAGATCAAGTCAGATTCGAAGAAACAGCTAATGGTCATCCCGAAAATAGTATTTCGAGGATTGGAAAATAGGAATAGTGCTTCGAGGATTGGAAAAAGCGTGCACACAAGTGGATTGTATACGAGGGATATTACTTTGAAGGGACAAAATAGACATTGATGAATAAATAATTACTTATCAAAAAAATTCTAAACTCACCTTTTCCTTTGAAAACACCTCGTATATCAACTCAATTTGTCGTTCTGATACGAGTTTATTTACATGAAAGGTAAAAAAAATATTCAATTCTAAAGTGCAATACAATAAATTTTATATGTTCGTGCAAGGTATAAAAACTTCGGCAATGGCCGAAGACAGCGCTTCTTTCTTGTTTTCAAATAATAATATTTTAATTATTTATTTTATTTTTAAAGACTTTTACTGGAAGAAAAACAAAAATTCTTAGAGCAGTATCGAAGTCTTCATGGAGACTACTGTATTCTGCAAAATGAATTAGAGAGAATAAAGATGTGTAGCTACGGGTAATTAAAGTTAAAATATTTAAAAGTTAATATACTTTTCCACGTTTATGCTTGTATATTTGTATGTACATCCCCAGCTTCAACAATTCCGGAACATCTTCAAGAATGTCAGATAATTCGGTAAATAATATTTTATTGTATAAAAATATGTATTTAATTATGATTCTCAATTCTCGTATTTAAGAAAACTTATTTTTGTGTACTTTTATTAATATATACTTACATATGTACATATGTACGAAATGTAGATGCCACAACGTATAGAACTAATACGCAGCACATCCCTACGAGTTTCACAAAAGAGCAGCTCTTTAAAATGTGATGATACATCGCAGGATGCATCTGGGTCGAATCCTCTGTGAGATTATTCGTTATATGCGGCCAAGTGTTAAAGTGCAGTAGCTGAGAAAGTGCACTTCTACGAAGAGTATCATTTCTCCTAATGTTCACGACGATCCACATACATATTTGCAATGCATGCATGCTCTGTGTGTGGGCGCTAAAGGACAGTGTCGAAGATGTGAATCACATATAAAATACCTTCTATATATATTCATTTGAGTATATTAAATAATTGTGTTCTGAGTTGACTTTATGCCTAACAAAAAATGTATATCTATATATATATATATATATATAAATTATATTTCTCCTTATATACTTAAGTAGGTGTTACTTTTATACATATATACAAAAATTTATATTTTTATGCATACATGTACAAATGTATGTATTTATTTTTTTTCCGTTTTTGTTTTGCGGTAAACAAATATCTCTAACATACCGCAAAACATATTATTTGCTCATAAATTATACGAAATAAAAATAATATTAAAAATTGTAAATACATTTGCATTATAATAGATACAAAAAAATCATTATGTGTAAATATAAAAGACGAAATTAAATAGATCAAACTAAAAGTGAATATTTACAAAAAAAAATTAATGCGATTATTATAGTTTATCTACCAATTTTATTTATTTATTATTATGATTTTTTTTTTTGTAAATGGTTTTTCGGTAATAAAATGTAATAAAATTTTTTTTCCATTATTGTAAATTTGTAGACAGTGATTTCTATTCAACTTGCCTTCTTGTTCACTGAGAGCACTCGTCAAAAATTCGGTATAAGGGAATTGTTTCACCGCCAAAGGAACGATTGTTTAATCGACAATATCTAGAAGGACCAGAAAGGCGACTGTCATGTAACTAGTGCATATTCCTCAGACAACCTCAACATATACTTAAATCTCACTATGAGATCACTTTCAATCTCTGTCCACAAAAACCGCAGTAAAAATTATTAAACTACTTGCAAATTGAAAATGTACTGTCAGCTTCTTCGCCAAGAACACTTCGCACGAAAGCTTGACTTATTGCTGAAACCGAAACCTCAAACACAAAGTCTTTTTGTGCTGGTGAATTAGATTTGCCGTCAAAAAACGATCGGTGGACTTTGTCACCAAAGCCTGCAACGCTGCTTTTGTGGAAGCAAAGAAAGATCAGAACTTCAACAAGCTTTAGAACGCACTTTAACGAAGACAAAAGGTCTGGTTTTGGTCAATACTATAAAGTTCACATATAAACTTTCAAGAAAGCTATCAGGAAAGCACAAAGAGTGTTCTGGTAATACACTGATATTGAAAGTAACTCAGAAGTAAATAGATTGAGAAAAGGTCTCTCTAAGAGCTCTGCAATCCCAAACTACATCCTGAAGCCAAATGCCGAATGGACGATATCTTGCAAAGAAATGCTGGATATTCTAATGCTCACCCACTTCCCAGGGTGTTCTGAAGAATGTCACGCTTTTCCACGCAACTACCAGAGCTTAAAGCAAATGATGAATCTGATATATTTCCCGCCGAACTGCAGATATCAAGGCATATCCTCTCCTCAATGTTTTGCAGAATTCACTTTTCCTATCTCTCGATGGGACACATGGACTGAAACGAAATTGATCATCATACCAAAAGGCGATAGGACTAGTTACTTAAATCCAAAGAATTTTCGGTCAATCAGCCTTACATCTTTTCTATTAAAACTCTTAGAGAGAATGCTCGATGCTTATACCTACAAGGTATACCTTCGAAAAGACTACTGGATAAGCAACACACCTACTCTAATCTCCCGGCAACGCCCTCAAAGAGTACACACTAACCGTTCTCCTCGAAATGTCACTTAGAACATAAGGTAATCTTCACTGCGGAGTTCTCTCTTCTTCATACATACATGGTGACAAATTTTATACACCTGTGTACAAAATATTGTCAAATTTAAAACGTGCAAAAAAACTAAGACATGATAAATGCACCATTTATTATCTTATCTACGAAAGTTTCGACTGGTCACTCTGTGGTAGTGAGGCTGTAGCTGCCAATGTGTTTGTTCCTTAAATTTGCTGAACATGCCTAAACATGCAACCCTGTATTCAGCGCATTCAACTGAAAATCGTTACGACGCTTACGCTTACGAGATTACCAACCATAGATGTTTGTTTTCATTTTACATCGGGCGCCAACTAGAAAATTTATTTTTATCAAAAATTTGTAGAAACAAAGTTTGAATAAATAATAATTCATAATTTTAAACATAGAAATTATAATTTGCTAAAAGAACATTTTGATTGCTGTGTAATCAATATCTAATACAGAAAAAACGCTTTGATTATTCGCGCTAATAGCGACAATGTCATCTTCCAAACGGAAGTCCTTAGTGGGACATCAGAAACAAACAACACCAGAGAAGCGAAGAAAAAGCGGACAAACGGAATCAAATTCAGGTAAAACCAATACATTGAATGTTGGAGCAAATCAGCCCGACACGGAGCCAGAAGGTGCAGAGCAACATGGTTTTGATGAAGCGAACATATCTGACGACGAAGACGGTGGTACACGAATTGGTGACATCTATATTCCTCCTCCTGTGCCACCACATTGTTCAACGGAAAGTAAAGGACCACGTTTGATTATTAAAAAAATCGAAAACAAAAACTTCAAAAGTTACGCTGGTACAGTAGTACTTGGTCCATTCCACCATGTGAGTAGAGTAATTTTTATATTGCTTCCTTTTCTAATAATAAATTTTACTATAGTGTTTTACAGCTATAATTGGACCCAATGGTAGTGGCAAGAGCAATGTCATCGATTCCATGTTGTTTGTGTTCGGCTATCGAGCTAATAAGATACGATGTAAAAAAATTTCCACATTGCTGCATAATTCTGCTAAATATCCGAATATGTCTATGTGTTCGGTAGCGGTACATTTTCGGCAAATATTAGATAAAGAAGATGGCACATGTGAAGAAATTCCTGACAGTGATATCGTAGTCGAACGAACGGCATTCCGGGATAACTCATCATATTATACCATTAATGGCCGTCGTGTACAATTTAAAGAAGTTGCTAAGCTTTTGAAAAATCATCACGTGGATTTGGATCATAACAGATTCCTTATATTACAGGTTTGCTAAAATGAAATATATATTCTCGATATGAATATTGAATAAACTTTTAAAATTTTTATAGGGCGAGGTGGAGTCAATAGCAATGATGAAACCAAAAGGTCAAACAGAAAACGAATGTGGAATGTTGGAGTATATGGAAGACATTGTTGGTACGACACGATATAAAGAACCACTTGTCAAAATCAATGAGCGTGTTGAACAATTAACGGAAGAACGTACTCAAAAACATAATCGCTGCAAATTAGCAGAACGTGAAATGAAAGATTTAGAACAACCTTACAATGAGGCAGTCGATTATCTTCGTCGAGAAAATGAAAATACACGGACTAAAAATTTACGCATACAAAAGTACCTTAGTGAAAAAAATAAAAAGCTCGAGGAATATAAAAAGGAGCACGAAGAAATCAGTGCAGTACTGAAGGAACACGATGAAGCGACAGAGAAACTGAAACAGGAACGGGAGGAGAAAGAAAAATTAGTGCGCGAAGAAATGGTGTAAGTTCAAATTATCAATTAATGTAAATTTTAAGAATTAATAAGTTTATCGCATTATCTTTGGCAGCCAATTCGATGCACTCCGCAAAAAGAAGGAAGAAATAGAAAAGAAATGGGAATCTGCTCATAAAAATTTTACAGAAGTTCAACAGACAATGGATATGACCAATAAAAGGCGCAAACAACATAAAACTCAAATGGATAAACTTAAAAATGAACTGGTAGAACTGAAAAAAATACCTGATAAGAATGAAAAAGAAATAGTGGAGTGTCAAAAGAAAATAGAAAGATTAACTAAAGATAAAGTAGCCATGGAGGAAGAACTTGCAAATAATTATGTCTCGTTGGAAGCTGTGACTAAACCACTAATTGAAAAACGTGAAAAACTTGAAACTGAATTGGTGGAATTAAAAAAAAATGTGGATGAGGCAAAAGCAGCTTTAGCATTGTCGGAATCTGAATTGAAAATTCTTAAACACGATGAGACGACCGAAACGCGCAAGTATGAATCCTTGAAAACTTCGTATGAAGAATCGGAAAGTAATTTGATTGAAAAGCGTAAAGGCGTAGAGGAAATGAAGTATCGATTACCCGAAATAGAAAAAGAAATTGAAGTCAAGAAGCAACAACTGCAAAAATTACAAGAGGAAGAACAAAATATGCGTGGTCAGCTAATGACTTTAAAAGCTGAGGTATAATTAAATCCATATGATGAAAGTGATTTGAGATTTTAATAATTTAATTTAACGAAATTTCCAACAGATAAACGAAAAAAATGCCAGTTTGCAAACGTCACGATCAAACAATAAAGTACTGGACTTTTTAATGAGACAAAAAAACGAAGGCAAAATTCCGGGTATTTTGGGAAGATTGGTGAGTAAGAAAGCAAATTCGGTGTTTTACTAAAACAAAAAAGTTTAAAAAAAAATTATAATATAATAGGGCGATTTAGGCGCCATTGATAAGAAATATGATGTAGCAATCTCAACTGCTTGCGGGCGATTGGATGATATTATAGTAGATACGGTCAATACTGCGCAAGAATGTATTGAGCAACTCAAGCGCTACGATGTTGGACGTGCCACATTTATTGCACTAGAAAAAGTAAATTATTTGGCGAACCAATCGGGTCGAATACAAACGTAAGTATTACACTGATTCTTCTAATTATTAAAAAAGTATTATAATTTATACACTATAGTCCAGAAAATGCACCACGTCTATACGATTTAGTACGCGTTGAAGACGAACGGGTTTCACCGGCTTTCTATTTTGCACTTCGTAACACCTTAGTTGCAAACGATTTGGAGCAAGGCTCACGTATCGCTTACGGTGCACGAAGATATCGAGTTGTGACGTTGAATGGTGATGTTATCGAAACCTCCGGTACCATGTCTGGTGGTGGTCGTACTCAAATACGTGGCAAAATGGGTACTAAAGTACAAACAAAAACCAAACAATCTGCCGATTCGTCCATGATTTCGCAGAAAGCTTTAGAGGATATGCAAGTTAAAGCTGAAGAATTGCAATCTCAAATAAATTATAGCCAAGAAAAGCAAGGGCAGTTAGAACGGGAAGTGTATCAACTAAATATAAGTAAGCAAAAAAATGAGTCAGAAATACAAAAGTTAGGTATCACTATCAAAAGTTTGGAAGAACAATTGCCACGAATTTTTAAACAATTAGAGACGCAAAGAAAGCGTATGGAACGTACAACTACTGATGCAGCAAAAGTAAAAGACATCGAGACTGAGATTGCAAAAAAACGAAAAACACTTAGCGCTTCGGAGAAAGAAGCAGATATAGTAGCAAAGAAAATTGCTGAAGTTAAATCAGAAATTGATAGAATACATGGCGATAAAGTAAAATCGGTACAGACAAAAATCAATAATTTGGGTACACAACTTAAGAAGCTGAATAATAATATATCCAAATTAAAAGTTGAAGTAACAACTTCTCAACGTAATGTTACTAAAATGGAAAAGCAAATCGAGCAATTAAATGAGGATATATTAAAGGCTCAGGATGAGCTGGTCTCAATGAGTGTAAAGAGACAGCAATATGATGATGAAACAGCACAGTTAGTTAAAGAAATCGAAGTAGCTCAGAACGCCATCGAAAATGCTAAAAGCGAATCGTCGGGTATACAAAAAGAGATTGCAGCATTGCAGAAGAAAGAAGGTGTGTATATTTTTCAATAATAATATTAGTTCCTCTTAAAAATCCATCGGCCGTTCGGAGGCGGTTTAGAATAAACTGTAGGTTCCTCCATTTGTCGAGCAGTAACATCAAACCGCGCACCATAAATTGGAGCGATTACAAAGCGCCAATTTTATAATTTATATATGTATATAAAGTTTGATAAATATTAACTCCATCAGCCCTTCTAAGTCCTTGCTAAATATCCCAAAATATTTAACTTTAACTTAACTAGACACTTTCTTTCCATTTCAATAGGCGAGTGTACTCTGAAACGTGTAGAAATCGATCAAAAACTTCAAACTGTCTCTGCCAAAATAAATGATGTTAAATCTCAAATCCCTCATTGGCGTGATCAGCTCAAACCACTGCGATTGCATGTAATTCCTGGAGATCAAGAACCTGAACAGCCTTTGAAAACATACACCGAAGAAGAGCTTTCCGCCCATACACTACAAGATATTCAATATAAAGAAAGTGTGCAAGAAGAATTGTTAAAGAAAAAGCCCAATCTATCATGTATCGATGAATACATTGATAAGCGAAATGTTTATTTGGATCGTGTAAAAGTACTGGAGGACATAACATCAAAACGTAATGAAATGCGTCAACTCTATGATGATTTGCGTAAAAAGAGATATAATGAATTCATGCAAGGTTTTAAAATTATTACACGCAAATTGAAGGAAATGTACCAAATGATTACCCAAGGTGGTGATGCTGAATTGGAGCTTGTCGATTCAATGGATCCCTTTACAGAGGGCGTCAGTTTTAGTGTGCGTCCACCGAAGAAAACTTGGAAGAATATATCCAATTTATCCGGGGGTGAGAAAACACTATCCTCATTAGCGCTCGTATTTGCTTTGCATTACTATAAGCCGTCGCCACTTTACTTTATGGACGAAATAGATGCCGCTCTCGATTTTAAGAATATTTCAATTGTAGCACATTACATCAAGGTAAATTAATGTTTAAATTTTTTTTTGTTTTTTTTTTTTTAATTAAAAATTTGTCCTTTACAGGAACGCACCAAAAATGCACAATTCATCATCATTTCTCTACGTTCCAATATGTTTGAGTTATCTGACTACATTGTAGGCATATACAAGGTTAAGGATTGTACGGATTCGGTGACTATTAAAAATGTGCCGCCGCCATTGCCACTAACACAAGTACAAACTCAAACGCAAAGTCAAACACAGACTCAAAGTGATACAAATTCGTTGTTTGACAAACTTAAGGATAAGGTCGCACATGGTGTAACACTGACTCCACTGACGGAAGATTCAGAAAATGCACCACCACCAGAGAGTCGTGAGATCATATTGGTACCGCTTTCACAAGGACGCGATACCACGTTTGCGCCACCCTGCGAGAGTACTGCGCTGTCGCAAATGCTACAAAAGGATCTAACTGATGATCGGACTAATCATTCCAGTATGACCTCTGACACTAACAGCACTATTAACGATTCATTATTTAAGAAACCGCTGCCGCCTTCACAAAAAGTTATATCTTGAGATGATCAGCAGAGTTGCACTTGCCATTTCACTAGTTTGGTTTTTCTTTCATCGTTTCATGCTATTAACGTCATATACTCGAAATATTCAGATGGCACTATTTAGAAAGGATAACATTGAAATTAAAGAAACTGTTTGAGACTTCAGTTTTATTAAATATTTGCATGTACGAAATTGTTATAATTTTTTATAAATCACTTTTTGACTAAATTTTTCTGTATTTCAAATATTGAAGTATGTATCTATAAAAATTATTTCACCAACAATTCGTAGGAAGATACAGAAATATCGGATATGAAATTTTATGTCAAGATCTAAAATTTTGATAAACTTTTAAGTCGTAACACTTGCGTTAACGTTCATATAACAATTAAATGGATACAATTTTTCGTCATAAATAATAAGTCGGTCTAATTTTTCTGCATTGTTTTAACGATAGAAATTAAATATGTATTTTCGAAAATGCCTAAACGAATGTAAAAATAAAAAAAATTGTCTTAATTAAGTATCACACATGTAAATCTATATCTTAGATAAATTTAAATGAGTTTAAGTGATCAGATTATATCTTTTTTAGCATGAAAAAATAACTGTTGAACTCTTATGTTTTACTTCAATGACATCATCGGCGATATAAACGGAAAAATAAACCTTAAAAAAATTCAATTCTCTTCAAAATTATTTTATTTTATGATATGTTGTTCTCAGCACTGAATTCACTAGCTAGTTCTAAATTCTAATCGTGTTGGAGGTCTTAAAAATTCAAATTAGCTTGCTACAATAAAATATATATTAAACTTTGTAAAAAGGCCCTTATTTTTTCGACCATAGTGTTTGTTTATTAAATATTTTTTATTCCAGTTTGCATTTTTATAATTGTATCACACTTAACAATTAAGACATCTATTAACTTTCTTACATATATCACCCAAAGCTTCGGTTGTAATATTTTTCATATTAGTAATATCATCCCCATTATCACAAGCTTTGGTCACTTGAGGATCAAGAGGCAGTGCACCCAAATATGGTATATCCATTTCAGCACACATCGCCCCAACGCCGCCTGTATTTGCTGGAAAAATTTCAGACTCAGTTCCACAATGTCCACAACGAAAAGTGCTCATATTCTCTACTACTCCAAAAATTGGTATTTTTTGTTTTTTGCAAAAATTTACCTCCTTCCGCACGTCAAGTAAAGATACTTCCTGTGGTGTTGTTACAATTATTGCGCGCAATGTATCCGGCGAATTATCGTCATGCAAATATGAAATTACTGACAAATGTTCATCTGATGTGCCTGGTGGAGTGTCCAATATTAACAAATCTAATGCTCCCCAATCTACTTCACTTAAAAATTGTCGAATCATGCTATTCTTTTTAGGGCCACGCCATATTATAGCATCATCTGGTGAACCAAGTAGAAAGCCGATAGACATAAGACACAAATTGTCATCTACGCCAACGGGTGACCACCCTGAGCCGGATTGATGTACATTTTCACCTTCAACACCAAGCATGCGGGGTTGCGATGGCCCGCAAATGTCTATATCCAATACACCAAAGTTGAGGTCAGGATATGCACGCGCCATGTATCTGGATAGTAAAGTAACCACGGTGCTCTTACCGACTCCACCTTTTCCTGATAACACCAAAAGTTTCTGTTTTACCACACTCATTGACTTTGCAACTAGTGCTTTACCAGGATCGACGATTTTGGAATTAGGATCACTGCATATGCGCTGATTAGGACAACCAGCACAGGCGCTTGATTTACCAGCATTCTCGGTACCCACGCCAGGGCAATTTTCAGGTTCAGCTTCCATCGAATGAGTTCTCCTCAATTCACTTATTATTTAAAAATTGTCAAAACACAATAGCTTGTAGGAATTTCACCAAAACCATTAAAATAATTCAAGTTAGCAGCTGTTTACAATCACTGTCATTAGTGCTCACATATTATCGAAGTCAACATCGATTAACTTACTAATACGATGGTTTCATCGATAAATATCTTTTTTAAGGATATAAAATTTCAATCAACTTTTAACGGTTGCGTGTTAAGGATTTAATTTTAAACCTAGTTCGGGCGGACATCGAAACACTTTGAAAATGAGCTTTGCGGATTGTGTAAGCCTACGTCGGACACACTGGAAACGTGAGCAACTCTTGTGGAACATGCGGTAAATCTAATTCGGACGGAAATCGAAACACTTTGAAAATGAGCTTTATGGATTGTGCGAGTCTACGTCTTGTACCCTGGAAACGTGAGCAACCCTTGTGCATGATGCGGTTACCAACCAGTGTTGGAAATTGGATCACGGCTAAAATAGATGTAGGTTCAGGGGAGCCACTTCGACATATTCGGTTTAAATGTTCGATGAAATCTAATGTCTGTTCACCAGAAGTGCGGCTGTGAGCTAACGTCGACCTCGAAGAAAGTGCTTGTATATATACATGTGTTGCGAACTTCCAATTTCGATAACGACCACTTCAAACGTATTATGGACAATGATTTGAAAGCATGCACCTGGAATGTCCGTACCCTTAAATAAGAATGTGCCGCTGTGCAGCTGGTTGATGTCCTTATAAAAAATAAGGCTTATATCACTACAATCCAGGAAATGCAACTATGAGCGCTGCACCGGACACAAAATCAAAATAGTGCTTGGCGATATTAACGCCAGAGTGGACAAGGGAAGCATCTTTGGTACAAAGATTGGAAAATTCAGTCTCCACGAAGAGACATCCCTTAATGAGCTGAGGCTGATCGACTTCACCGGGGCCTGATATATAAGATTAGATAATATCAGATTCCGACATAAAAAATTCATCAAGCCAATTGGCTGTCATGGGTTCGAAACACTCGGAAACAGATCGACAGATACTCGTTCATGCATGAATAAATTTAAAATTATAAATAAGAAGTTTTGAGAAAAAAGTCTATGTTTTTGTCAAAATGCTGAAGCTAATGCTCGAAATTTTTCGAGCAATGCTCAAGTTGTTCGAAAATGTTCGAATGAAATCTTGAGCTCTAAAACGTACAATCTTCTATAAGATTGTACAACCTGGCCTTAAATTTTCGCGAATTTTCTGCCAGTCCAAACATCAATAAGAATGTCAGCATGACAATCCACCGCAGTAGCATTCTTGCCCACTGAGTGAGCCTATTGAAAAGTGAAGCCCTCTCTCGAAAAACCTCTACTTCTTTATAGTGCAGATGTTTCGAGAAAAAGGGTTTGCGGAAGATTTGTGCTCCCCAGACCGGAGACGACGCGCTCTATGAATGATATGGCGACATTAACATAGTTCAGCAAATTAAGAGTCAGCGGCCACGCTGGCTAGGTCATATTCTTCCTCTAGGGGACAACACTCCACCAGTACCCGCTGTATATTCGATCCAGGACCCGCTGGTGGAAGCAGAGGAAGATTAATTTCTCTACTCTGGTGACAGGACCAGGTGGAGGACTTGGCTTTACTTCGTGTCTCCAATCGACGCCGATTGACTAAAAGTTGCTTTTGTTTGTAAAATTATTTAAAAAGATGAGAAAGTGCACTAAATCTCTGTCCATGGCTGTATGTAACCAAAGTGGTAAACACTACTACTACCACTTTATGATGTCTTAAATGTTAAAACCAGCTCTGCTGATAGTTTTCTGTTGCGACGATCGCCGTCTTTTATGTTGGCAAAGTGGTTGGAGTTCTATATTGCAGCAGTCATCTCTTGAGGTTTCAGCATGACACAACGTATTTGTGTCTAGGTCTTGTGCGGGCATCAGCAGCAGTTAATATCGAATTGAGTGCAGAGCATATATACTAATAGTGATTAAATTGTGCAGAATATAAAGGTTAACCTTATAAATAAAATACATATATACATATGTAGCATATACATACATAGTATATGCATGTCTTTTTTGTGTACAGTTGTATTTACAATAAGTAAAGTGCAAAGTAAACTTAATTTCTGTGATTCTTTGTGGATTTCGAAGTGTTAATTGTTATTGAGATTGATTTTATACCACACATGCATGCATACGTATTTACGTATGAATATGTATACATGTCTCTGTACACATGTATTCGTATGTTGAAAGTAGTTATTTTAGCTTGATGTTTAACATACATATCTAATTATATATCCTCATTTTAACGGTTGCGCGCATACTAAATAAAGCCAATCGAATTGGGTGTTATTGTACGTATCGGTTAACATATGTGTGTACATACATATAATTGTTTCCAATATTTATGAATATTTGGAGCATATTTTTAGTAGATAGATTTAAAGCTGATGCATACAATGTACGTATATATCTGTGAGTTAAAAACTTGTAACCAATATCGTTAAATGCATCACTGACTTCTTTTGAATTGAAACATACATAACATACATACATACATATTTAACAGCAGATGAAAAACTTTCATTTAAAATATTTCATTATTTGTACATACGTACATACATACATATGTATGTTTGGTCTTTATCAATAAATTCCACATTATTTGTATGTGTGTGTGTATGAGCATACATAAATAATACTAAATTTCTGGACTTTATATGCTACATTACTCAGAAACCTGTTCTTAGCGCCAACTCCACAACTGAAAAATATCGATATTGGTATGCCATTGTTGGTCGGCTACGGCTCTATGATACTTACATATGTTCAATATATGCATAAATCCCTGTAGAGAATGATGCTAACTGTCCTGAATCAACTATTTTTCAACTAGACAAAACTGCCCCACGTTGTGCGCTGCTCTCTTATCAAAAAAAAAAAAAAAAAATTGTACGTAAAAGCAAAAACAAAGTTATGCAGTTGCATTCAACGAAAGAGAGTATGCCCAAAACTCATTGAAGTTGTATAACCACTTAGTTCAATGTTGGCAAGTTTTGTTTTACAGATTTTGGTCATGTTTATCTGTGAATAGTTTAAATTAGAGCTGTCAAACAAGACAAGTTGTCAAATTCGTTACTCAAATTGTAAATATTTAATTATTTATATTAGTTATTTTTAACACATTTCTTGTTACTTTCTGAGCTGTCAAATATCTCAGTGACAGTTGATTTAATACATATGTAATTTCTGACGAGTATTTTGCAGCAATAAATTTGAAAAAAAACTCATATTTTTATGATTCAAACCCCATCATCATGTGAAGTCAACTTCTACCTTGTTGGGACTGACATCGAAAACATTTTTTTCACAACGAAGTGGTTTTCGCGCTAAACTTTATGTTTTCGAACATTTTCCTAAAAGTTCACGCTCATTCACTCATTCCAATTGGTGTCTAGTTTGCTCGATATATTTATGCGAGGCATATTTTAATAATCAAATTATTGTGAAAAAATTGTGAGGAAATTATTGTACTCAAAAATTCGATAGTGATTGTTATTTAAAATAATCTAGCGAAAAGCGAAGGAGCTGGAAAAATATGTCAGTAAAATAATAGCTTTGCGCGGGCTCTATAAGTATTGTTATTGATTTGAGATCATAAAGAATTTATTTTTGAACATTATTTTTCCAACGCATATTTGAAAAAAAAGAAGAAAGGAAAGGAAAAATTGTTGTAAAAGAATTGGTAAATTTCATTAGTTTTTATTAAAAAAAACTTTTTGAATACTAATTCCAGGTATATATATGGATATATGTAAACAAAAGGTGTCAGATATGTCAACGAAAACACTAAAAATCGCTCCGAATACCCTTGAGAGCAAAATCCACAATACTTGTTTTCAAAGTGTATTAAAGTTAGTCGAGTTAGTCGAAAAAGTGGGCCAAAAGCTAGCAAAATTGGTAATCAAACAACAAATTTCCGGCAGGGCAATGTAAGTAGTATGCGCACACATACATACATACATATACACCAACATAGGTATTTGTGTTAACTTGACCAAAAGTTGTAGAAGGAACGGAGCGTTTGTAAACTGGACGGTGTGATCGCAGCGCGCGAGTGGTTATGGTGAGGAATTTGGTACTACATTCTCGTGATGGTGTGTGCTTATGTACGTATATGCATAAGTGTAATTGTGCTAATATACCTGTATTGGTAATAAAATAACCAACGCCGTGCTCACGATGCAGCACGTAAGGTTTTTATAAGTAATACCAAGAATAACCCGTTAGAACAGAATGCAAATATTATTGTTGTTATTTATTAATTAATTATTCTGCGTGCGCCGGTTGTGGTTCCAAAACCATTTTGAATAAATTTATAAATATTTTTTTGCTAACAAATAAGGCGTAACTATGAATAACCGTTTACGAGTGTTTTTGTAAAAGTTTTCTTTCTTGTGGTGTTTAAAGAAATTTATTGCCAAACGAAACGAGGCTTGATTAACGAGGAAACAACTGCAACGTTATAGAAAATGTAAATTAAAAAGTACAAACATATAAGAATTTGAATCACCAATATTGCAAATAACATACGATAAATAAGAATTTAAATAAACAGTTATAAAAAATTATTCAACCAAGTAGTGCGGCAATTTTTTTAAATTTTAAATTTGTGTATATCCGGTAGATTTACTGCTCCAGTGAAAAAGTTTCAATCATTTATAGATTGAACAGAAAAAATTGTACGAGTTGAAAGTGATGATTTTTGTGAGTATATACTATACACAAATATATAATCATGGACAAAATAAGATAAATTGAACTCTAATTTTTAAGATATGCAAGATAAAAAAATATGAGAACACAGAATAAATAAAAATAAAAAATAAAAAATAATTCATATGCCTACAAATTAAATCAGGTTGGCTTTTTGTATAAATATACGACAAGTTACTTTCTGCATTTGGTATACTCTCGTTACACTCAAAAAATTAATAGAGAAAGGAATTAAATGATTATGAACACATAATGTTATACAAGTATTTTCCTCCTAGTTCCATTTTCAAAGGCACGAAAATCCCCAAGAATTTATTCTATACTTTTGATCCGACAGCAACGAAAAGCCACATACACGAACAAGGATCATCGAACAGCCATACTGCCATCCCTAAGATCCCTAAGTAGGAACGTTCAGTGTTGCATTTTCTAGCGCCAATGAGCATTAGCGGGCGCTATATCTAAAAGAGCGTTTAACGTTAACGTTTTGACGTTTACTCATTATGTTGGAGCTCTAATCTTGTTATTAACACATTCAATAAGTGTTTGGATATAATATTTGATATAACTTAAGAATATAACATTGATAATATTTTAATATTTTATTTCTTACATCCATCGTGTATGCAAAATAAAAATTTTGTTTTCAACTTCTCTCATTTATTTTTTCCTCTTCTGAATCTTATCTTCTTTCTTTCAAACTTCCATCTTTAACGCCTAACTTCATCATATAACGCGCTGTCAAAATTGAATATTCCATTTGCTCAACGCTGACGCCACGTTATTATGGAATGGGTCATATATGTATATTGTATGGACATGAGGATTTTTGACAGTTGTTTAGTGCTCAGCACTCCAATTTAGGGATAGCAGATATACGCATACTCATTGTCGCCTGTCCAAATAGAAATAGATTTAATTGGGTCACAGCTACAGTCGCGAATTGATTCAATACTATAAAAATACGTGCATTCCAATTTTGACAGCTTGTGGCTCGTGGCGTCATTCTGTTTTCAACTATAAACGATAATATCTGCAACTCAAAGTCATGAATGTCAAATGTGACGTGGGAGCGAAGACACGAATGCAATGACTGTTTGTTTCAAAACTAGAGATATTTCGTCTGCTCATCCCCTACCTAACCGATTTGGTTTGCTTGCTTATCCACTCTGTAGAGAGCAGAACTAAAGGCGCGGTTTTTGAAACCGATGATGTCAATACGACAGAGTAGCGTGCCGATCATTTTCGCACTCATATTTGCTGTTCCAATCAGTTCAATCAATCTCTAGTTAACTATATCTAAAAGTCAACACATTTTGAAAGAGGTTGGAATGAAAATTGTCCTTAGCCATGGCTCTTGATTCTTATCAAGCTCTTTGTAAAATTTTTAACAACACTACCAATTGGTAATCAAATCTCGTATACGTTTTTAAATAAGTACAGATCTTACAAGGAGCATTTATACTATATATTAATATACACATATAAAGTATATGTGCATATGTATAAGTAAATATGTAGGTACATATATTTTTTTTATATTCGGTCTGCGCGTTTTTCGTCAATGATCCCGGTCAATAGTATTTACTTGTTTATATATATTGTTATATATACATACGAGTACATACTATCTAATGCAAAAATAAATAACGAAATCAACGAAGAGAAAAATTGCTGCATAGTTTCGAATTAAGCGCATTTTCTAAGTGATTGTTATTAAGGTTGCACATACATTGACAACGAACCCAGTAAACAGAAAAAACATGTATATTTTATACATGTAGATGATATATTTTACGTTAATCAGAAAATTTATATCGTTTCGGTTGAAACATTTGGAAATTTTTATTTATTTTTTACTGGAAACGAAATGCTGTCGCTAGTGTTCATCTTTACTAGAGAATGTTAAACATTTAAGCTTAAGTGCGTTGTTAATTTGATAGCAAGTAGTCATTTTTAAACTTTCCATATGAACAATTACATTTCGTTTCGACAACATGGCGCCGAAACGGGACAAAATCATTTCCTTAAGTTTATTTTGTATATGAACATAACGAAATAGTATCGTTTCGTTAGTTGAGCATTTCTAATTTAGAGAGATCAAGGCTATTTTAAATCAAAGGATTTATAAATGTTTTAAATTTCAATACGAAAAGAAAATTGATTATGAGTTTTCTTAGTCGAGCTTAACAATTTTTGCAATCATCGTGCATTAAGTTTAAGTTTTAATTTGTTTACAAAAAAAACTGGCATTGCGTACTACAATTCGGAAGGCCTGGGTTCGAGCAACATCCAAAATTATACCAAATACATTTTTCTAATTGCGGTCGCCCCTCGGCAGGGAATGTCAAGCCCTTTGAGTGTATTGCTGTTATGAAATAAAGCTCCTCTTAAAAGTCCATCGGACGTTCGGAGGCGGCTTAGAATAAAGTGTAGGACTAGAGGAGGAACTCGGTCGAAAATCGCTTTAGCAGTTACAAAGCGCCAAAAATATATATATAAATATAATTCAACTTTTTTAATAAAAAAGTCATTTTAACAACACTTATATGGAAGATAGTACGATTTGTTCGATATCGAATGGATCGCAGAGGTTTCGTCTCTGATCAATTCTGCCGGTAAGCCATTGGCTCCAGCCGCTTTCTAATTTTAAAAGCCAGCCAATGCTAATGGAATTTCTGCGTAGACCTGTGACGTAGCATTTATTCCATCACTATCGATTGGGATTCATTTTCACCATCTCAGAGTGTGTGATTTTCATTGCATTCAAGCAGACTGGCCATAAACTCAGTCAATTGGTCACCAAACACCTGCTTTTGGTTCCTACATTACGTCTTAAAACCTTCTGAAAGTCGCCGCAAATTGGGAATCACTATTTGAGATATTTTAAATTTGAGGAAATCGGTTTGCTGGGAAGCGTCAATGATATAAATATGTAAGCAATCAAACCGTGGAAGCACACATACACACACAATACATAAATAAAGGTGCCTATGGACGCTTAGGTGTGCATGCTTATGAAGAAAAATTAATAAACGCATAATAAATACAAACATGATTCATACGGCACCAAAACAGGGGAGTTGATATCAGTGCGTGATAGAAGATGAAGAGTCGTGGGCTCGATTCCTTATCAATCCAACACTACAAAATTATGAAGAGATTTTTTTTATAATTGCAGCCAGCCTTCCGAAGTGAGGAACAGTATCCTTGCACTTTAAAGGCTTAATAACAAATCGCAGCAAAAACTTGGCCTAAATACTCTCTAAACTTATATATTGTACATGCATACATATATAGTTACATTATATATGCATATTTGATTATATATAACAAAAAATGAGCGCAGACAAGTGTACTAAACTACAGACCTGCTTCACAATTTGACTTTCTCCTCTTTTCTTTTATTTGTTCGCTGAAAGTCGCCAGTATTTACTATTTCTATGTATAATATGCATGTATGTAAGTACGTACACAGGTATTTACTTGTAGTAAAAGTAATATAAATAAGCATGCACTTTTATATACGCAAAGACGACGCAGCTTTAATTTTGGTGTTCAAGCCTTGAGATTTATATATGTATAACGTTCAATCCGCTTCAGCGATCTTGTTTGCACTCGTTAGGCTTATTTGAGCATTGCATATTTTGGTAGCAATCAATTGGTGGCATAGCATTTGCAAATTTTAATGTATTTCGTAAAATAGATTTATAACAGTGCTGCCAATGGACACAAAAATTATGTAGTGTTTCATTGAGATTTTGTCGTAATGGAAAACATTGCTACAATCATGAAGTCATCCTTTTGTTAATTATTGTGTGTTTTTTTTCCGACTACGCTTCTATACTGATGCCCATGATAT
Source organism: Neoceratitis asiatica (assembly GCA_030068015.2). Classification (NCBI taxonomy): domain Eukaryota; kingdom Metazoa; phylum Arthropoda; class Insecta; order Diptera; family Tephritidae; genus Neoceratitis; species Neoceratitis asiatica. The sequence goes on along the minus strand of CM061524.1, from coordinate 57,709,311 downwards.
AATAGATTTTTCACCTAGTTTTCTATAACTACATAAACCTTTGTAAAAAAGACACCCAAATCGACTCAACGAATCTTGTCAACTTCCACGCTTCTGCACCATAAAGTAGGACGGGAATGTTGACCGAATTGTAGAGTTTAATTTTTGTTCGCCCAGTGAGTACTTTACTTTTCAATTGCCTACTCCGTCTAAAGTAGCACCTGTTGGCAAGAGTTATTCTGCACTGATAAGTTTCAATTAGCTTGTTAACGGTGGTCAAAGCACAATGAGGTTCCAATCGTCGATCATGCTTTCGTCCGACCGCATTCTGCAAATAAGCTGACCTTGGAATTTCTTCGTAGTCATGCTTTAATAGCTCAATTACTGTTCAAACTTCATCATAGTCGGGTGATGGAACATCTATACCATCGTCCTCGACTGGTGTTTCAGTTTCTTTCCCGGTTGCTGTCTACATAAACTCAATCAACGTCAATTAATAGTTTTCTTTCTCGTTACCACAGAAGAAAGCTCCGTTTTTGAAACAGAATGAAAGTCACTTCAATTTTTCTCAGAATTTTTCAGCACTTGGCCCTCTCTTCAAGTTCTTTAAATAACGCATTTCAGCCTATCTCTGTTTCTGTCTGCAGATGCGTTCCGTTTCCCTCTTCATCTCTCGATACCTTTCCCATACCGTTCGTTTTGCGCTCTTTTTTGACTTGTCGAAAAACTATATTTTCGTTTTCAGCTATACTTAGGGAGTTTGAAATTCCGCCCTACAGTTTCCTTATAATTAGTTTTAGATAAATGCTCCTAGAGAGAAAGTCGAGTAGAAAACTGCTTGGCTGTCTGTTGAGATTGCAGCATTTCGACATCGGACCTTCCCTGTGTTTGTTAACCGGACCTTCCCTGCGCGTTCTAGACTACAACAAGGTAGTGGTCCCAGTCGATGTTAAAGCCCCAAAGAGTACGCACATCCAGGTCTTCCGATCCGGATACAACTAAGTAACTTGATGGACTTTTTTGTATCGCCGGGAACCAAGCGGAGTCGATCAGCCTCAGTTCATTGAGGAATGTTTCGTGGTGGAGGTTAAATTTCCGAACGTTGTACCCAAGATGCCTTCTTTGCGCCTCTGCCGTTAAAATCGCCAAGCACGATTTTGCTGTCAGACTTCAGCAAACCCTTGAACCAATTATGTAGGAGTGGCTCCACTGAAGCTATCTTTCTTTTAGCTGTGATTCAAGACTCCACCCGTATTGGATATCACAAAGGTAGCCCACGTTCCTAGGGTGCACGACGTGGACACAAAAATAGGAATTGAGTATAGTTTGAGAGTGGCTTTATACCTAGAATAAGGACACTGAAGTGATTTTTGGCCGAGCTCCTCCCCCAATTTGCGTTTTAGCGTATTGATGTTTTAACAAACAAATGGAGTGACCTACAGTTTATTCTAAGCCTCCTACGCCCGATGGGGTTTTTTTTACTTTCATGTGATAAATACACTTTTAATTTTAGCCTTCCGAATGGCAGTACGCCATATTAACTACTCGGCTATCGTGGCCGCCCCGATTTGATTTAGTTCAGAAAATTAAAATCTGTAATAAATGAACCACCAAATAATACCTAATCGCAATAAAGAACGCCAAATCAGTTGAATAAACGAGTTCTTATATAAAATGTCAAAAGAGCCCTGTATATCCCATAAATAGGCTACAGCCCCTTCCGCATAGGCTTAAAACTGTAAGTTCCTCCACTTATAGTTAAGATTTCAAAAACTCACGGCACAAATCCTAGAACCTCGGCCAAGGAACCAATTATTGGAAGGAAAACGCAACAAAAATTTCAAGAAATACGTCATATTTTGTACCGTGCGTCTTATTTTCTTACCAGACTTGTAGAAATAAGATTTTTAATAACAATTCTACAATTTTTAGCTTCTTCGTTGTCAATAAATAAATCACCAAATGTCGGTCAGAACAACTTTTTGTTTGCAGTCCACAAATAGACAATAATATACTGGTTGATAGCTGTAACTTTGCGACCATACGTTGATTTGAGAAGCATGTCGTGCAGTCATGAGTTAGATGAAGAGGGATAAAATGCTGTTAGAACGTTCAAGTCCTTGTCGAGATTCTAAGGATTCAAAGAAAACAATACATCGAATATTAAGCCAAATGGTAACAAATAAAACGGTTATTAATTTATAATGCACATACATACATATTTATTTAAACAAATAAATAGAAGATAGATATTCTATGCACTTACTCATGGCGGCTGCCACGCTTAAATCACTACTAACGACAAAATAAACAAGTTGGCTTAAAAGAGCTCCATCGGTCTTATTGAAATGTGGATGTGTAAAGCGTTATTGCGCTTCTGAGCTTGTTAATATAAACCGTTGCACATTTACTCTTAGACGTTTTTATACAAACAAGGTTACGACGACGTATTGACACAAATTGGTCTAGCTGCTATTATGTGGTTTAGGAGTGAACTTTGAGTAATAGCTTAAATGTAGAAATTTGAGCGTTTACATATAAATACAATTTCAAAATATGTTATAACGAAATACAAAATACAAATTTCGTATCGAGTTCGAGCTCATTGTTTTAACTGCATAATTGCATTTTTACTTAAAAAAAATTACAAAATTCATTCTAAAACGAAAAAATACTTCTTTCCGTGCCGAAGTCTTTGTAACTTTCATGAACCTATCAATTTTAGTTAAAAAATCGCTTTCGATGAATCAACATTTATGCCATGGTAGAATACCAAATGTCACACTATTAGATCCTTTTTTGACGAATTTTTGACCCAGAACTTCATATCTGAACGAATCGTTTGTATGGAGGCTATAGAATATAGTCTTCCAATTTCGATGATTCTCGGTGTCAATATTTACCAGATATAACCTGTTGCTAATACCAAATTTCATACTCTTCGACGCCTTTTTTACGGATTTTTGACCCAAAACCCATGTCCGAAGGAATCGGTTATATGGTGGCTATGTGATATAACCCTCCGATTTGAAAGATTTTCAGTACCAATATTTAATTAAAAAAAAAAAATAAAAGGCCAAATTGATTGAAAAACACTTGATTAATAATTAGTATTCAGTTTTAATTAACTCTATGTTTTCATTTTATAGACCCCACTTAAAGTGCTTTCTCGCTCTCCTTAAAAATTTGCTTTTTTGAAAGAAGTTGTTTTGTCAGTTGTCCAGGGATAAGTGTTTTCATATTCTAGATGCTTTATTTAAGTATTTATAATCGAAAATAACAAATCTGAACAAATCGGTTGTATGGGAGTTATATGACCAATCTGGCCGGTTCTGACAAACGATCAGTACAACACATAAATACATTTACATATACTAAGGTGGCCGCGATAGCGGTACTACAATTCGGAAGGCCTGGTTTCGAGTTCAGGTTCAACCAACATCCAAAATTACAGAAGTGTCAAGCCCTCCGAGTGTATTTCTGCAAACTTGGAGACTAGTTTTCGCTCAAACCGACTACGGACAGGCAGATATGGCTAAATCAACTCGGCTCGTCATTCTGATCATATCGGTACAAATATTGATGGGTCTACAATACACCATTTAATCCACACGAAATGTATAAAAATAATTTTTCTTACTTAAATGAGTGGTTTTGAAGACATACACATTTACAAACGGAAACTGGAAATATCGCGAGATATTACCTAGTACACCCTAGTTCACAACCTCTGAACAAACCGTGTAATCTATATATGACTAAAATCTAAGCTTACGAGCTCTGATGGGCAGTTTTTCTCTGCACTGCTACTTAAAAAATGTGAAACTCTTAAGAATTGCTCCATCTGCGTCATCAAGATGTTGCAAGTGTATTTACCTGATCGTATACATACATACATACATATATACATATGTACTTATAAGTATATAATACTCGATTTGGAAGATACAAGTATATAAGAACAACTGCGCTCAATGATATCAGTTATGGTGACAACTCGCCAAGCCGGAATATGGTTGTAGCCAATTGACCCAAATTCATGCTTCCATCACATCTTTAGCAACACACACATACGAGTTCAAATGTATGCAATTCAAAGCAAGTGAGTTCCTGCAACCAACTCATCGCGACGATAGCGGGTCAATCATTTGTACCGTTTGTTTATACACAACGCGTGATCCAACCTACTTTTAATAAAGCATCTATGAATAAATGGCGAGTAACAAAATATATTATTTTCCAACAAACACATTTTCATGAATGGCAGTGCATCGGAATGATATGGAAAGGAAAGAAGTTGAGATAAAAATGGAGAGCTAAGTTGCTCTGATTTAGTTAGGTGTTTCAAAAGTTTTAACTAATACACTAGGGGTTGACCACGTGGTCATTAAAGTCCTTCTGGACCCCATGTAGCCCAAAGTAGATTTTCCTCCTGCAAAATTAACACCGGAGTACCAAATTAAATTATTTTATTTAAAAAAATTCGCATTTGAAGAAAACTATGTAGCGTTGCGTTCACCTTCTCCCTCTATGTAATTCAGCGATGCATTTAAACATAGCCGAGCTAGCTGCGTGGCTTATAAACGCTCACTAAGGAATTAATTTAAGTTGCAGAATACGCTAACAATACAAAAGCGTCTCTTCCAAGACAAATTATTTACTAAAAGAAATGTCGGCAGAGTTGCTAAAGGGAACTGAACCATGCAACAGGAGAATTCACATTTATGTATGTAGATATAAGAGTAGTTTTTTTAGTCTTCCAAATAATCGATTTTCTCAAGGCTCTCCAAAGAAGTGGGTTTTTTTCAGTAATGACCTCTTCATTCGATCCGAATCTCTTACATCACAGTCATTTCTTCAGGTTTGAAAACAAAAAAGAGTCGCATGGGTCTAAATCTAGAGAATATGCTGGATGGGGTTGCAGTTCGTCGTACAATTTTTAAATTTTTGCCATGGTGACTACACACGGTTGCACCAATGCATTGTCCTAATGAAACAGTATTTTTTTGCCAAACGCGGTCGTTTCTGCTTTATAATCTGTCCAAAATCTCTGAATAATATTCGCCTTTTCAATGTAATCGTCACTGAAAACTGTGGCCATGACCTTGTTGGCCGACAGACCTCCTTATTCGTCTTTGGTACACGTTCATTCGGGAAAACTCACTGTCTTGATTATTCTTTGGTCTCTGGTGTGATGTATTGGACCCATGGTTTGCCTACGGTAACGGAACGGCGCAAAAATCAGTTTGGATTGCAATTTAGCATCGTCAAACCCTCTTTTGAAGTGGTTACACGGTTGACGCTTATAGTCGTGTGTGAGCAATCGCGACACCCATGGCGGAGATAATTTTTTCATGTCCAAACATTCATGTAAATGTGATGTACCCACTCAGTTCAACTGCCTATAGCCTCAGCCACCTCACCAACTTTTATTCTCCGATCATCCAATATCATTCCATGGATTTTATCGACGATTCTTGGCGTGAATACCTCTTTTGGGCGACCTGAACGTTCGGCGTCACTTGTACTGACACGACCACAACGGTACTAAGTGAACCACTTCTTAACCATTAAAATTGCGGTCCTGATAGTATTTATCAAGTCTTTGATTGGTTTCGGTGATGGTTTTGTTGCGCAAAAAAATAGTGTTTAATGTGCACACCAAATTCACTTTTTCCATTTTCATTCAAATTTACGAGATCATCTGCTTTCAATAGTATGCCAAAGCCAAACTAAATGTGTGTTTAAGGTGATTGCGGGGCTATATCAAAAACTCACTGATTTATCAAACACCCCCCATAGTCAAATGGCCATTACAGATTTACTTTCTTATAGCACGAAGTCGGCAGTGTGTAAAGAGGAGATCAAAAGACTGTCGGAGAAAAGATAATTCGACATTTATTGGACATCGAAAGCAACGATATAGCATGTGATGATGGATTCTTTTCTGAATAGGTTGTAGTCATGAACCTTCCAGTTTCTCTTAAAGAAGTGAATCTTGAACTAGAAACGTTCTTGTATCGACAAACTAATGGAATTTGGGTACGTACAAAGCGATGTAGAACAGCGAAAATTACTTTCCAGCATCAAAGAGGTCAGACTCCGAGCTAGTTGAATAGTTAAAAAAACACGCGACATTGCGTGTCGGCGTCGCATATTTTTAAATTAGGTCTGGTTTATAACAAGAATGTCGGAAGCACGTGAGGAAACAATAGAGCGCGTAATACGTAAGCACGACCTGGCGCTCAACAGACAGAGGCTAATCATACTTGACGAGGATAAGCTGATGGAGCTTCAATCGGCAAGGGGAAATAGGGATAAAACACCTACTTCAATTCGCTAAAAGAACAGCAATTGTATGCAGGAAGTAGTCCTATGTAGTGTTCCTGGTAACACTATGGGCATGATATCGTCTGTGTGAAAATTCTCAAGGTGCCAACTTCTGTTGGAAATCAACAAAATAGGCCTTTTATTTTTCTACTTAGACTGAGTTTACACACGAATATTTCTGTCGAAGCGACACTTAGTTTGTTGGGGAGAGGGTGACGACGAAGAGAGCAGCGCACCGACTCTGTTGTGCTCGGTTGACACGCTTTGTTATCTTATTCGTTTGTGTAGATTTTGAAATTCCCTTTCATTTTTATTTCACAGTCATTGTAGCTGTTTCAAATTGAATTGCAAATCAAGTTGGCGATTTTATTTAACAATCCAGAGATCGTACCCGAAGGATTTGGGAAATCATCGAGGTTAATCAGCAAAATCGTAACAATACGAATGAATGTGGTAACTATGGAAATTGAATTTTTTTTAAGAATGAAAAAAATTAAATGCCTTAAAATTGCTCAGACAGAGTCTCTCCGTGTGAACATGGCTGGCGACAGCAAAAGAGAAATTGACGATAAAAAGCGACAAACATATTCGTGTGTAAACTCAGTCTTATGAAACAATATTAATTGAAATAAATGCTCATTCGTTTGTGAACCTTGATTTGAATAGCTTAATTATTTCTAAGATGTTATGAGCACCTTAGCTTTGAATTGAACATCAATTTAAAAAAAAAAAATTCTTTTGGAAATTGAAATTTTTTTTCGCTGAGTATAAAGAAAATTTTTGAAATGGCTTCTATTTGCCAAATAGAGAAGCTAAATGATTCCAATTACGAATCATGGAATGTAAAAATGAAAAGCGTTCTTGTACATTTGAAGCTGTGGCAAATTGCAAGCGGAAGAAGCGTCAAGTCGGACATCTGCGGAGGCAATTGCAAAATGGGAGTCTCAAGATGAAAAGCCGTTAGCTTCAATAACATTAAGCGTAAACCCATCGCAAATTAACCACATCAAAAATGGGAATTCAGCGGCAGTGGCCTGCAATATTCTAAAGGGAATTCATCAGCCTAGTGGACCAGCAAAAAAAGTTGCACTATTTAAGGTTTTGCTGAATAACAAGCCAACAGATGATAGGAACATGACATCTTACATAAATTCTTTTATGGGCATTGTTGAAAAACTAGCTGAAATAAATGCAAATTTGCCTGAGGAGATTTTAGTCATCATGTTACTTTCAAATCTGCCGAAATCGTATGAGTCTTTCATTGTCGCGATTGAGACGCGAGATATCTTGCCAACGCTGAGCACACTAAAGGTGAAGCTAATGGAAGAAGGGAACCGAAAAAGTGGACAGGAACGAAAGTACGAGACAAGGGTGAGAAGAGCAAGAACCAAGGAAGCGTGAAAGAAATTCAAACCTGAAATGTTTTAATTGCGGAAAGAAAGGATATATTGCAGTTAATAATTGTAAAAAAAAGCGGAAGAATTCGTCAAAGGAACGACAAAATGGAAACAAGGAATTTTCAGTTGCATCAGCGCAAGAAGAAATGCGTAGTAAAGATGATTGGTGCGTCGATAGCGGTGCGACATCGCATATATGCTGCGACAGGAAAATGTTTTCATCATTCGAGAATCATCATGAGCGGATAATTTTAGCAGGTGAAAATTTCGTACAAGCTAAAGGACGAGGCAACGTGGCGTTAAAATTTGGAAAATCTAAGGTGACGTTGAAAAATGTTTTATTTCTGCCTGACATGTTAAGCAATTTTATATCCGTAAGTAGAGCTGTGAGACATGAACACAGTAGTTTTTAACAACAAATACGCAATTGTGAAAGACAAATTTGGTCAAGAAGTGGTCTGAGGTAAACATACAAATGGTCTATTTATGTTCATAGATGGGAAAAGCAAATGCTTTAATGTAAATGTGAAAAATGAGAATGAAATAAAGTGGCATAATCGTTAAGGACACTTAAATTTCGCTAGCTTAAACTAGATTTCAAAGAATGAAATAGTAAACGGTTTAAATTTGAAAAGTTTTTCAAAAGATATACAATGCAAGATTTGAATGGAATGTAAGATTTGTACTCAAACTTTTCCGAAATGTAGTAAAAATAAATAAGAGAATTTATTAGATATAGTACATTCAGATGTATGCAGCCCGATGAGTAAGAATTCCTCGAGATATTTTGTGATCTTTATTGACGACAAGTCAAGGTTTATATATGTTTATGCTATCAAATCGAAATCACAAGTTTAGTTTAAGTCATTAGTAGAGCGCAAAACTAATAAGAAAATTAAAATTTTAAGAAGCGACAATGGTACCGAGTATGTTAATAATGAATTTAATAGGTTTTTGAAATAAAATGGAATTCAGAGGCAATTAACAGTACCATAGACACCTCAACAAAATGGCATAGCTGAAGGAGCTAATCGTACTCTTGTAGAAATGGCTAGGAGCATGTTAGTCTATGCTGGTTTAGATGAACCTTTTTGGGCAGAAGTAATTTTAACTGCGGCTTATTTAAGAAATAGATCACCAACCAAGAGCAATGTAGACAAAACTCCATTTGAAATATGGACGGGTAGAAAACCCAGTGTTCATCATTTGAGGATATTTGGATCAATTGTAATAGCTTTAAACAAAAGTGAAAGGCATAAGTTTCGTCCAAAGGGGAATACTCCGAGATTTCAAAAGCTTATCGTCTATTCGATCCAATTAGTCGTAAAGTGATTTTACACGAAACATAATAGAAAATAATATTGATGGAGGCGAGGAATGTGTTCCGTTATCACAAGAAGAACAAAGTTCCATCAATAACGACGACGAAATGTAAAGATAGGTATAGGGAGGCCAAGAATAGTTCGTGACGGCAAAATAGGTCAATCGCGAAGGTGGCTGCTAATATCATTAGTGCAATAAGTTGCAATGAGGAAATAAAAGTACCTGAAATGGTAAGAGAGGCAATGAATTCGAAGCATTCCAAAGAATGGAATGAAGCAATGATCAGGGAATATGAGTCTCTAATTGAAAACAACACTTGGAATTTAGTTGACTTACCACAAAATCAGAAGACAGTAGGATTCAAATGGGTTTTTGCACTGAAGTGTGATAAAACCGGTAAAGTAAAGGCTAGATTAGTAGCAAAAGGATGCAGTCAACAATATGGTATAAATAATAAGGAAACTTTTTCGCCAACTGTTCGATATGAAACCATTCGTATGGTGATAGCACTTGCAGTAGAATACGAATTCATAGACAAAAGATATCCAAATCGTGTACTGAAACTTAATAAGTCTCTATATGGTCTGAAACATACAGGTCGTGAGTGGAACGCAAAGTTAGATATCGTTCTGAAATCAATCGGATTTTCTTCATGTGTAAGCGAACTATGTCTTTACGTAAAAAGGCCAAAGAAAGCCTTAAGCATATAGCGGTTTACGTAGATGATTTGATGGTGCTAGTACAAATCAAGATGAATGATGAATACGAAAACAGCGATCGCAAAGAATTTCAAATTTCTTGGGTATCGAAATTAACCGAAATGGCGATCGAGGAGGAATTAGTATTTGTAATGAGCAGTTTATAAAAAATCTTTTAAAGGAATACGGCATGGAAAATTGTAATTCCGTAGCAACTCCTTTAGATGCAGGTTTTCAAGTGAAGTGCAGTAATGAGCAATGCAAGCGCATCGATAAGACAAAATATCAATCGTTGATAGGATCTTTAATGTACTTAGCACTTGCAGCACGCCCAGATATAATGCATTCTGTTTTTAAAATTTGATTGAATGTTATGTCGACGCAGATTGGGGTGGTGATACGATGGACCGAAAATCGTTCACCGGATATGTTTTTACCTTAGCTGGTAGTGTATTTTCTTGACAGTGTAAAAAGCAGAATACCGTCACACTCAGCAGCACTGAAGCTGAATATACTTATATGGCAAAGTACACTTCAACGAATGAAATGGTAGCAGATATTTTGACCAAGAATCTGTCAAAAAACTAAACATCTGAAATTTGTTGAAATGTTAGGCCTTTCAATGAATTATATTGTTAATTTAAGTATATACAACAGTGGATATTTTGTTGAGGAAGAATGTTCGAAATCAACAAAATAGGGCTTTTATTTTTCTACTTATGAAACAATATTAATTGAAATAAATGCTTATTCGTTTGTAAACCTTGATTCGAATAGCTTAATTATTTTTAAGAACTCCTCTAACCTCAAATAAGCCTCGAAACTTGAAAATCAAACAATTTTTGAAGTGGTTTGCCAATTCATTTTGATTAAAAATTGAAGACAGTTTACTATTCCTTCAGAAATTAAGTAATGTAACAAAGGGTAACTTAAAAACGTATCCAAGTGCGAGCCCCAACTAGTTCAGCCACTACAAACATTTTAGAATGAGGAAAAGCTCAGTCAACCTGTATTAACAAAAATCAAATATTCAAGTTATTGATGTTTGCAAGATGTCATAATGGTTAAATTATTATTTTTATTACTTTTATTTGTTATAAAATGTGTGGTATTTATGGTTTCTGGTGTTTCATTATAAACGAGAAATGATAATCCAAGATTAGCAAGGTTAGTGCCTATAATTGAATATACAAATTTGAACTGTTGTTGGCATTTAAAAAAATTATAGTGATGGTATCACAAATATAGGAGTGTATTTCGTTTTCAGTTTCATACCACGAACTAAAATAACTAAAATATTTATGTACATATATATACATTTATGTATATGTACGTACTAAATATTATATTAAAACAAACGTGCAGAAACATAAGTATTTATGCACTTCGCGCAATACCGTCAAACAAGTTTTTAATACGGTTGTGCCTCTACAGGGAATGTATGTAAAGGGTGATCCAAGTAGGGGTACTTTTTTCAATAGCTTTTTTTTGACAGATCACGCGTGAGTTGTGTCAAGCTGTCATGTTATTTTTGTTCAGTATTGTTCGGCATTTCATCATGGAACGACTTACGCCTGAACAACGTTTACAAATGATTCAACTTTATTACGAAAATTCACATTCCGTAAAATAAGTGTTTCGCGGACTTCATTCAACTTATGGTCAACATAATCGGCCTTCTGAGCGTACTATTTATTCGCAACACTATCTATCACCCATCTTGCGACCCAGCATTCATTATTGGATAATATTCGACCGAATAGACCACTTCCACCATGCAGTGAAGAAAATATAGCGGCCATAGCTCAGAGTGTACACGAAGACCGTGGAGAGTCGATTCGGCGCTGTTCACAAAAACTCGGACTGACGTATGGAACGATTTTACGTCGAGATCTTAAATTGGAAGCGAACAAAATACAGCATGTGCAAGAACTGAAACTGCTCGACCTTCCCAAATTTTGTTCTGCGATGAGGCGCATTTCTGGCTCAATGGATATGTAAACAAGCAAAATTGCCGCATTTAGGACAAAGAGCATCCTGAAATTGACGCTCGTGATCTTTGCGACATTTGGTTTCAACAAGACCGCGCCACTTCCCACACATCGCATCAATCAATGGATTTACTGAGAGAACACTTCGGTAAGCAGATAATTTCACGTTTTGGGCCGGTCGATTGTCCACCAAGATCGTGTGATATCACACTGATAGACTTTTTCCTATGGGGATATGTAAAGTCTAAAGTCTATGCGGACAATCCCGTTTCGATTCAGGCCTTGAAGCAAAACATCACACGTGTCATTCGCCAGTTACCAGTCGAAATGCTGGAACGTGTCATCGAAAATTGGACTCCACGGATGGACCATCCGAGACGTAGCCGCGGCCAACATTTAAAAGAGATAATCTTCAAAAAATAAATGCCAAAGAACGTTCTTTCGAATAATAATAAACATTCCCCATTAAATTTGAATTTTTTTTTTAAGTAGTGAAACTCGAAATGAATCATTCTTTAAAATGCTTCTGAAGATATTTTTGATATAAAAATTTGCCAGACGTTTGGAGGCGGCTTAAAACTCTACGCAAGACGTACAACTTCAAAGTAATATGTATGTATGTACGTATTAAACACCTCTCACTAACAACTACTCTCCTTGTATAATTAAAAATAAGGTGTGGTCTGGTTAGCTTAACGTCTCTTTACACATTACTTTATTAGCAAAGTATTAGATTTTATAAGAAACACGCGCCCATGTGTTAGGTAGCTGGAGAAGCTTAAGGCTGATTCACATAAAACATGTTTCGCCTTACTTGACAGATGAAACTCTGACAACAGAGCGAAATAAATCGAGGGTATGCCACAATGAAAGCCTTAAGGTTTCTAAAAATTAACCGTTATTTCATTTTTGACGTCAATCTTACGGTTTTAAAATATGAATATTGTGTTTTTTACTGTTTAGCAAAGTTTCATAATATGTACTGCACTAGAGAATTGATGATGCGAAAAACAGTTGAAGGTTAGACACTATTTTTCCTCACTTCGCTGCGGCTCATCTCTACTACTTTCTATGAGTCCATACGTATATGAATCTAGTCTTCGAATATATCTGTCAAACCGAAACACTGACGTAAAGCAAGACTCTTATGTGAATTAACTTTTAGCATCCAGCCTACCATTTTGTATTGCGAATGGAAAGATCCAATTTCTACTATGTGACTCTTATAATGATGCCATGAAAGGCCGGTTGCCAATCCTCGTTTCTGTCGCCGTTTATCTAGTACTACTTCGGTGTGAGGCAAATGGTAGCACATTCTTTCCGCTTTGATTGTTTGAGGCATTGATATGTGGACAGACTGAGTTTCTGATCCATTCAAGTAACATTTTCGAGTATTGCCCTCGTTTACATTCATTGCCAACTGATATTAAAAATTTTGACGTCCTAAATTTCGACACATTATAAAAATTTACCATAAAACAATTACAACATTTAAAAATTACTCAACATTCTCTTCGTAATCTGGACATAAAGAAACTGAGTTAGAAAGAGCCAAGGAATAAGAATATACATAAGTTCATCTGCTCAAGCCGACCGGCGCCTTTCTTCAGCAACAATCTCACGCCGACTCACAGTTTGATTTCGTAAGAACATTATGGAGTAAACCCTATTAATTTCCTCTGCAAGGATGACAAGGGTCGAATTAGGCTAGCTAGAACAAAAGCTTATAATCTGATATCGTAAAAAAGCTACATAACGCGTAAATGGGCTGATTCGATATGGGGCAGTCAGTTAACTTTCTCCAGTTAGTGCTAATTTTAAGAGCTGTCTGCCCGTCATCAAATTTCGACTACGTATTTTTCACTTATTTTATCGAGGCCCTACAACATTTTTATAATACGTGGCCAAGGCAAGAATTAACCTTCAACACCTAACCTTCAACACTTCATTTGAAGAACTGTAAGTGGATTTTAAGCCTTGGTCGGTTATTTATCATGGCATTTAGATTCGATGAGATAATCTCGAATCTCACCTTAATAGGCATAACTTCAACCATTCTCCCACTGCTGATTAGAACAGCTTCTGTTTAATACTCGACCAACTCGTTTTTATTTTATTTTTTTTTATTTTTTTTTTTGAGAATAACCAATATTCTCTCGTTGCCTGGAATAGTTTTGGCCATTACGATAAGTACGATTTTTATACTGATGCATTACAGCATAATCGAATTGTCCGACCAAATTCTCAACCAAACATCCCCTCTCCATTATTTTGGGTAATCGTAATTTTTTTCGCCAAAATTTTGTTCTATCTAAATTATTGTAGATCAGTGTGGATTTTAGACGAACTAAAATGTTACTTGCATTAAGCAAAAGAGAACTTAGAATTCTTTGAGTGAATATTAACGGGGTAGAGATCTCCACAAGCTAACATAGCAAAGCTAGTTAAGTAAGTCGATTGAGGCGTCATATCTTTAACGATGCTCCCAGCTTCATCTTTACGGAGGTAGGCACTTATGGTTGGAAGAAATTAAAACAGTTTATTAAATCGAAAAAAATGTTCGCAAATGCATAGTTGGGATAAGCAGGGGAGGAGCCTACTTAATGGCTCTGACCATATTTAATATATCTATGTTATTTTATAAGAATTCGAGGTTAGGGCAATAAAGAAGCAAAGCAAATCGACCCAATATTGTATATTATACTTGTACTATACTTACGAGGTGTGGTCAAAGGAAAAGGTGGATTTGAAATGTTTTTGAAAAGTACTTATTTATTCATCAATATCTATTTCGTCCCCTTCAAAATAATCCCTCTCGGATGTAATAAACTTGTGGCAACGCTTTTACTATTCCTCAAAGCACTTCTGAAATGTGCTTTTTTGTATGGATATCAGCTCTTTCTTCGATTCTGACTTGATCTCATCAATTGTGGCGAAATGCTTTCGTTTCATTGGTTTCTTTAGTTTTGGGAATAGGAAAAAGTCGCAGGGAGCTAAATTTTGTGAATATGATGGTTGAGACATGATTACGGTTTTGTTTGTGGCCAAAAAATCACGAATAAGCATTGATGTGTGAGCTGGTGCACTATCGTGATGCAGAATCCACGATTTGTTTTTCCACAATTCCGATCGTTTGAGCCGTAGTGCTTCGCGCAAACGTTGCATACTACTTCCTTGTAGAATTCCTTATTAACTGTACGACCTTTTGGTGCACCACACCATTGTAATCAAAGAAAACAATGACCAAAACCCTTTTCCTTTTCCTTTGAACATACCTCGTATTTAACATACATACATATATACAAATTTTTTTATGTTGTTTTTTGTTTCTTGTAGATATAATACATTTCATAAACATACATATGCGTGTATTAATATGCATATATACATTCATATGCATAATATTCGGTTTCGCAAAGAATGCGACAATGATGGATACTGAAGAAGCTCAATGCCGAGCATGACATCATCAAAATATGTGCACATTTAGCAATGAAGACAGAAATCGATATGATTGACTGAAAAAACATTTTACTATAAGATCAGCATATCTGGAAATACTTTTTGATCAGGTTTTTAATTGTACACATGTATGTTCGCGCATATATTATACCAAACAAACAAATACCAAGCAGACAGCTTACACTATGACTCTTAAAAGTTGGGTTGGGCTAAAATGCTCAAAATGTTAAGTGACCAAGTACTAATTTTGAATATTTTATGCTTTCTTATATATAAGGAAGGTTTTATATGGTGTTAGGCGTAATTCAGGGCGTAGTGAAGAGCACAGTATCGAAAAGTTAAAGAGTAAGGAATGAAGAAGCCATAAGATATTTATGAAATGTAATAAAACAAGAAAGAAACACTGCCTGCCGAAATCTTTATACCTTTCGTGAACATATCAAATTTAATGTATAGCATATTAGGATTAAATTTTAATATTCATATCTGAAAAATCGGTTTTAGGAGGCTATATGATATAGTATACCGATATCATGAGTTTCAGTACCAATATTTATTTCAATTTACGTGTGTTCAATAACAAATTTCACGCTCATAGATGCTTCTTTGACGTTATAGTGATCCGAGCAGCTCTGACAAATGATCGTATAAATATATAAATAGATCAGCGTTCCAAGTCATATATCAGACGATATATCTCAAAAACTGAGGAACTAGATTGCGATTAAATAAACAGATACACGAATATAGCTAAATCAACTCAGCTGTTCCGATCGGTATAAATTTTGGTGGGTCTCTCTTTTCTCCTTCTGGTACTTACATACTATGGACCAAAGTAAATATAGCATTTCATGTAAATGAGAGGTATAAAAAAATTTCTAATTCAAAACCCCAGTTTTGTTAATGACAACCTGTTTGTGTTGCAGAAATTGCAATAGAAGTCGTTAAATGTTCGATTACCCACAAGACTAAGTTTACCTGAGGACCTAAACGGGGTTAGGCCGTCGAAAGGGTGACAGCCCTTGGCCGTTGGGTCAACTCCGTTGCGTAGAACCGGCTGTCGTGAGAATCGAAGCAAAATCCTTCTCCAAAAATCTTCACTGCAAGACATTTACATCTACAACCCGCGAAATCCTCTGCCACTCTTTTCACCAGCTGGACGAAGGAGTACCGGCTTGAACTCAATATGAAGGTCGATGAGGTAGAACTTCCGACCACGAACAACCCAAATTTACTGGGAGTCACATTTGATAGTCCGCACTCCTTCACCCTGCATATGACTGCAATCGCCACTAAAGTACAGGGCCTGAACAAAATCCCAAATCGCTAGCCGGCAGCACTTGGGGTAAAGACAAAGAAACGCTGTTGGCAACATACAAGGCAATTGGTCGGCCGGTCGTAAGCTATGCTGCTCCAACTTGGACGGCGGGAACTAGCGAGACGCAGTTGAAGAAGTTACAAACTTATCAAAATACCGCTCTTCGGACCGTGACAGGAAACCTCCTGATGGCGCCGGCGCACCACTTGCACAGTGAAACATCTCTGCTCCCAGTTAAGGAGCATAATGTTATGCTGTGTAAGCAATATCTGCTGGGATGTCACCGCAGAAATCATCCCTATAGACACTTATTAGAAGCCGAACCTCTTAGAAACATCAGGAAGGGAATACTTGACTACCTCTACTACGTACAGTAATACCGACAAGAACCGCTGGACAGTATGTTATACCGACAAGCTTTAAACACAATTTACTGAGAGTCCGTTACCACCTTTATGAACTTTCTTCCAGGACAGTGTGCCATAACACAATTGAGGTCTAGGTACTGTAGTAGACTCAACTCCTACTTATCCAGACACTAACCACCTCTTTACATGTCCACTCAACCCGACTCATCTAACACACTAGGTGGGATTAGCCTGCCGCTACAACAACAACAATAACAACAACAGAAACCCACAATTTATATAGCTCCAAATATAAAAAGGCATTAAGCATGATTTTTTGTTTTAACGAGTTGTGTATTATTTATTTCAGTTTATTTATTGTTGGTAAAACATGATCTGTCGCGTTAGCTAGCATTTAACATATTATTTGTATAAAAATATCTGTAAAATTTGATTTAAATAAATTTTGTATGTTCCGTAAATGCACCACATAAGCGTACTTCTTCGCCAACTACAACCGCTCTCAAGTAATGTGGGCAACCAGACAACTCTTCGCACGCGCGTAAAACATATTCTTTCATTATCAAACATTTTTGCATTTCACTCTCATTACAATCAATAATATGTTTGCCAATTTTATTTGCTATATTGCAACTATTTCCATTTTCAATCATTTCTTGGAACTTTTGCTTGACTTCTTCAAATGGTATGCAGTCTGGAGAGCCTGTCAGTCGTTCGAAACATTTAAATTGAAAGAGTTGTGACTCTAGCTCTTCAAGTTTTTCAATAAGGCATACGATTTTGGATGTGTCTTCTTCGATGCTCGAAATTTCCTTATCAAATAATTCCTCGTTGCGTGATAAATGGCATAAATCAGCGAGTAATTCATCAATTTTAACCTCAAAAATATCAAAAATTTTCTCAGTTTCTAAAGCATCCTGTAATAGGAAAAAACACATAACTTTTTTTTTTAATTTTCAAAAGAAATTTTCATACCTTAAACTTTATGATCGCAGCATGTAAAACCGTTATTATTACTAGTTTGCTAATTTCTTTTATATTCCTGGTTTCTAAATATGACAAAACCTTTTCGCCCTCAGTCGTTTCATCAAATAAACGCTTCTGCTCCATAGATAACAAACAACAAAGCATAAAGAGAAGATGAAAATAATATAATAATGAAGTAAAAGGATGTCACTTTGATGAGCTTTCCAGATGACAGAACTAGTTCAGAGGGTCTGAATGTAATAGTAAGATATACGTTTACCTGTTTGTAAGCTGGTACTGGTTGCGCTTCTTGCCACATCCTCTGCCAAGTGTTTCCTGGCGCTTGCATACGCGCGCTCAATTTTCCTAAACCAACATCATCTAAAAAATTTCAAAAAGTTATTTAGGAAAAAATTCATTTCATGTGCCGCTTTCTACGCTCTCAGATTGTTCGCCCAAAAGTTCTCAAATTAAACTGTACCTTCTTCCCAGTCCCTTGGACTGTACCAACGTATAAAATCTTCTAGTTTTCCATTCGGGTTGGCAGCCTTGAAGGCTTCCATATCAGAAAGTAATGAAGAACACATAAGTTGCATACTCATATCTGTAGTGGTTTTCGAAAAAATGTTGTTACTTAATTAATAAACAAAATATTATTTTATAATCGAACCTGAACCTGAACCATGTTTTAGCATGGTTTCTGCATCTTCCTGCAGCTCATCTTCTGTTTTTGGTACAGGATCTTGCGTTATGGGAACGTATAATAGTTCATCGCAACCCAATAATTTCTTGTCATCCAATTGTTTATAGCGACCTTCTGGTGCATACTCAGCGCAATCGTAGAACTCATCTTCATCTTGATCACCTGTTTCTCTAGAAGAATCTTTAAAACTTGCGTCGTCAGTTGAAGATTCATTGAGATCATTATTATCACTTAACGGTTGTTTCGTTTCATATTTTCGAAATTTCGAACGATCAATACAATAATTCAGCATTTGCAGTTTCTGATTTAGCAAGCAAGTACGTGTGTCAGGGAACATTGTAGAAACTCTGATTGAAAGTAATACAAAGTATAAACATATATAATATATAATTATTTAATTTGACTGAGGTCGTTGGTTCAGATCCCAACCAACCAACTATAAAGTTTTTCTTTTTCTAAATTCGATCTAGATGCCAATATATTCTGTCGAAATAATAACTTCTTATTAAAACATTAGCCATCTAACGCGACTTACAGCTGAAGGTCCTTCCAGATGCACACCATAATATGGCAAATCGAAAATATTAATTGCTCCATTAATCTAAACTCATCTTAGTAAAGCCTTCAATATCGTTCAACAGAACAAGAAAAGTTACATTTCGACGCAATGTTTGAGTTTGAAGCTTCTACAGAAAGAAATACTTAAATACTTTCGTAAATGAAGATATATTCTTCACTTATATGGTGGTACGAAGGAATGGTGCCGAAAAGATAATAGACTGGGCATCAAGTAGCGCCCAATATGCCAGTCATGAAGCTCTATTGCGAGATTAATGATTTTAAAAAACAACTTTAGAAATAAGGGACCAAGTTTCAAAGGACAAAGAAGTCATATTTAAAATAAAGGACGGAGTATCACCGTCCTAATGCTTAATGCCGGTTGGGCCATTAGAAAAAAAGTCGAGCTTTAAAAGTTTGTTTATAATGTGCCCCACTTAACTTTATCCTGATTTGGAGTAGAACAAACCTTAAAAGGAGTTAGAATCTTTGCATAAGCCGATAATTTTACTG
Source organism: Neoceratitis asiatica (assembly GCA_030068015.2). Classification (NCBI taxonomy): domain Eukaryota; kingdom Metazoa; phylum Arthropoda; class Insecta; order Diptera; family Tephritidae; genus Neoceratitis; species Neoceratitis asiatica. The sequence goes on along the minus strand of CM061524.1, from coordinate 57,689,705 downwards.
TTAAGGCTCATCAAACTCTATTCGACTTTATGGGGACTCTTACAGGAGTATCCAAATAGTCTAACCGTTGCGGACTGTGCGTCAACACAGTAAGGATGGAACTCGTTCTATTCACTAAGAGGTATAAAATAACGACAATAGATCCGCCAACTCCAAATGGTGTTGACCCAAGTCTAGGAAAAAAAAAAGCGAAACTGCAAAGCAACATAGTACAATAAGTAGATATGAAAATGTCTCTATCGCCCTCTATACAAATAATTAATGGGTTTAAGTCCCAAAATTTGTGCTGGATCTAAACATCTGTGATGATACCAATACTTTTGCATGGGGTGGCTGTATTGTGCCCCGGTTTAAGCAAAGTGACAAACGTTAGCTTTCTAAACAAAAATCAACATTCAAAATTAGTCCTTATAGCTCTCTTTCAGATCATTGCTGTGTATTTTATGTTGAAATTCTGGTCATTATGGAATCGAACTCACGGGAAAAGATATCTTCATTTTCGCGATAGTCGAGCAGCAGTTAAGTCGCTTCGTTGGCACGCATTAAACTCAAGAACTGGGCTGGATTGTCGTCGATCTGTTCTGGAGCAGGCCTGATCACAGGGAAGCATATTGTAAGGCGTACATTTTCCGGGCAAAGAACGCGTCGTTTTACCTTTTGCTGCATGTACAAGTACATGGCCTCAAAGAATTTTCTTATGAGCAGGCTGAATTAGGATGGAATCACATTGCTACTTTTCGAACATCTAGACAAACTTGGCCGAAAAAGATAAAAAATATTGAAAGGAAGGCATATAGCGACGCTGAGAGTTCATTCAAGTAGATGTTGTAGAACGATGAAGAGGAAAAATGGTATTTCATCCATTAGTCGAATGTCCTGCCTTGGGCAGAGCTTGGTTCCGATATCTGGGAGCTGCTTCCCTTGATAATTTATCTAATTTGGTATCAGATATCAAGGAAAATTATTTAATGGAATTTATGAAGGAATCGAAGTGGATGAAAAGTGAAGTTTAGTGATCGGACAAATGTCACAATGGGTCTACTCTGATCTAGGTGTAATCAAGCTTCCAGATCGATAGCTACTCTAATCTAATTGAAACTAACAAAATAGGTTGCAGACACGTGGTACACATTATTTATGAACATAATTTTAGCCGCTGTTTCAATGCTTGTTTTTTTAACAAACATTCGTTATAAGGGTTAATAGGAACAATTTGCAATAAAAAATTAATTGCTTAATGTGGAATGTTCTGTATTTCAACATCTAAAATTCAAAATCTTACATTTTTATAGCCTCCAATATAAATAGCTATATACATACATACATATGTAATTACAAAAGAAATTAATTAAATTATGTTTTTCTGATTTGAATATTTTGTTGAAAACAACCAGTTTGTTTTGCATACTTGTTTTACTGAAAACAAGAGTATTATTAATATTTTGATAAGCTTCGTCTAGCGAGTGTTTTGTATATCTCAATAATATTTTCAAACAGTAATGAAGTAAATTAAATTTTAAATTAATATCTAAAAATATTAAAGAAATATATTTTTGTTCGAATTTTTTTCAAAAAACTGAATCATATATGATTCAATTCCGAGCACGTTCATAAAACGGATTATAACTGGTGATATGGCATGGGTTTACGAGTTTGATATGAAAAAAATTTAAAAAGCTAAGTCAAAGTCAACAAAAAGTAAAGATAATATTGACTGTTTCTTTGATTTGACTGTAAATATAGAATATTTTCTGAGCGCTATGCTCTATTTTAGAATGTAAATACTTCAAAAAAGGCCAGATTTGTGGAAAATAAACTCACGCACCATCTCATAGAATTATCATTGCGAACGAATTTCTGACCAAAAATTTCCAAATACTTCGAACAAGACCGTATTCATCTGATATGGCTTCAATCGACTTGAGCCACGATAAATTTGCGTTTTTATATTGTTTTAAAAAAAACGTACAAATATTTATTAGGTTTTTTAATTGAGTGCCTCAACATTCCAGTTAATGATGGAACACCGCCTTCTTTAATATGGCTGCCGCGGCTTCAGACTCTTCTCTTGATCCAAGTTTTCAACGCATTTTCGATTGTGTGGCTCTCTCTGACTGAAATGCCGACTTCAATTTCGTTTTTCCTAGCCATGAATCGTCTGTGTGTGCAATAATTGTGTGATTTTCGATCTAACTAAATTTCGATTGCAACGTTGACAGTGTGGCACGTAGCGCCGTATTTTTGTTCCAACCACTTGAATATTTGGAAACAAATAATTTCTAAGTATGGCATAGTAACGGACGGCAAGGACGGTTACGAGAGCCCTTCTTTGTTTTCGAAGATAAATGGATCCATAGTATCGCCGGCAGTTTTGCTTGTTAGCGTAAGCGCCGAGGTGAAAATGAAGGAAGCGAAATGGCGTCGGATGGTCACGAGACTTCAATCCTTGAACCAATTAGACTTTATAAGAAATGTTTAATTCCTGCAAACTGCCTGGAAGGCGAGTTATTTCGACTCAACATTTTTGAAGGAGTTTTCAACATTTCCCCAATTTTATTCAACCGTTAACTTAACCATTTCTGAAATGTATGACACATCGGAAATGCCATTGAAAATGTCAAAGCTCAAATAAGCTGTTGTTCAAACACAGACGGTAGATGAAACAAACTTCAAATTTCGCGCTTTATAGCCAGTAAATAGAGTTCCTCCATAAGTTTGTGGCGTGTGTCTTGAATTTTTTTTCAACGAATGGAGTAATCTACCGTTATATCAAGGGCGCCTGCGGGTGGCTGAGGGATTTTTATAGAGCTTTTTATTTCATGTCAGAGATATCTTCGGAGTGGTTGACATTCCCTGTCGAGAGGTAACCGCTATGAAAAATTATTTTCTGTAAATTGCGGTAAACCCAAGGTGCTCAGCAAACTACTCGGCTAATGTCGGTAATAAATAAAAGGGTCTAGTTGCAGAATGAAGCCACTAACAACCATTGTTTTTGCTTACTTTTAGAATTATTTCATTTCTTTTATTGTTTTTTTTTTCAGGTCTGACACAAGCACAAACCTTTCAAGTACTCAGCAATTTTCGATAAGTTCAAAATGTTTACATCCAAATATTTTTTATTCACAACGATTTTATTGGTGACTACAATTGCGGAAACAACATCACAATGTCCATGGCAGAGAGATATACCTGAACTGCAAACATCTTGCATATGTGCATACAACTTGGGACGAGAACTCTCCGTGCAATGTGACCAGGTACAAACATACTTATGCAATAGATGAATATATATTTATATATTAATTATGTTTATGTACATAAAAGTGAATTATATTTTAACACAAGTATTTTTTTGCATTATAATAAATAACTTATCTTTATCAACAGGTTAATTTCCCTACACTATTAGATGCCTTAAACACATATGCCAAAGAGAAACCGATAGATTTACTGTACATTAATAATTCAACTATCAATGAATTGCCAAATAATGTCTTCGAAAATCTAAGCGTACATAATGTTCAGTTATCCAGTTGCCAAATTAGCAAAATTCATGATGGTGCTTTCCGTGGACAAGAAGGTGTACTAAGAAACCTCAATATACAGGATAACTTGCTGACAGAAGTTCCTACACAAGCAGTAAAATCCCTTAGCAAATTAAATTTGCTTGATTTATCAAAGAATCTCATCAAATTTATACCGAATGGTGCTTTCTCAAGTTTGAGCAAATTATCGACGCTTAAGTTAAATGATAATAATGTTACATTAGATGTTGCAGCCTTTGGTGGTCTCGAAGGTTGTCTGAAGAATCTCAATCTGAAAGGCACACGTCAGCGGCGTATTCCCGAAAGTATACGTGGGTTGAAAAGTCTGGCATTTTTAGATCTATCATTGAACGGTATCAAAGAACTGCCTGGAGTGGGAGGTATACGCGCATTTGATGGGCTGGATTCTTTGACAGCATTAAATTTGGAACGCAATTTCATACAAAGTGTTGGAGAAACTTCTTTTGCTGGCATTCGTAAAACTCTGAGTTCACTGAGTTTATTAAATAATTTAATGTCCGAGTTCCCCGTGGGCGCCATACATGCTCTTAAAGAGTTACGTGTATTGGATATAGGATTTAATTTGATCACCTCCTTACCAGAAGTGGCATTCCGTGGTAATCCTGGTATTACATTGTTGGCGCTAGATGGCAATCCTTTACCTACTGTACCAGAAAAAGCTTTTGCTCATTTAAACTCAACACTTCGTGGTCTCTCACTGGGCGGTCGTTTTTTACATTGTGATTGTAAATTACGTTGGGTTGCCAAATGGATACGTAATTATGACTTGCAAGTCACATCACGTGAACGTAATCCACAATTTTGCGGAACGCCAAGTCGTTTCCGAGATCGAGGATTTTATTCTCTACAACCGGAGGAGTTGACATGCACTGACCAGGAAATTATACCAAAAAAGCCAAAAGATGAAGAAAGTGAGGCAGAATTGCAACAGAGTCCATCACTAGTATCTCCCACCAGTACAGCCACAACTACAACCACACAAAATATTCCGTTCATACCGAACGAGAACATTACATCAACTGCAACGAAGACAAAGGACGATATAGCCACTTCTACGGTCAACATCACAACCACTGCTAGCACAATAATAACTCCAGCTAAGGAATTGCCCAACAAAGCAATAAATGTAAGTCGAAATATTTGAGTATATGTTATGTACTTGTATTAGCATTTGATTCCATTGTAATCGCATTTGAAAACTTAGAGCACATCAATTGCACCGACACTTCAGTCATCCACACTACTACCTAATACAACAGCCATTAATACGAGCACAACAGTGAAGCCTTCTGTACCAAATATTGTTATTAATGCTGCTACAACCAATACACCAAACAATGTTGGCAATAGCTTACGCAACAACAGCAAACCGTCGTCCAATTGGCGTCAGAATAGCTCTCCAGCAGCGCCAGTGTTAGGAAGCGACAAATCACATAAACAACAACGTCCACCCTTGGTCTTGGGATTCCCACCGCAACGCGACACACGCATCGATGACTCAAATGAAGTTCAAGTTAAGAATGCATTCCGACAAGATAACTCCGTTATTATACAATGGGATTCCGATACAGCGAATATACTTGGTTTTCGTGTGGTATATCGACTTTTTGGTGAAAAGACTTTCAAACAAGGTCCACCGCTAGAATCCAGCGAGCGGGAATTCAAAATAAAGAATGTACCTGCTCAAGAATGCATTATTGTTTGTGTCATTTCCTTAGAGGAATTGCATGTCACACCCGAAACGGTACCATATCAGCAATGTCGTGAAGTACGAACAGTCGCTTCACAGACTTCAAATATGGATAAAATAACGATTGCGGCGAGTGCGGCAATATGTGGCACAATTATTGTGGCGGTGATTGTATTTATAGCTGCAAGTAGGTAAGAGTAATTATATTCGAAATGCTTGTAGAGCCTTCGAAAAAATACATTTGTTTATTACTGTTTTTTGATAATCTTAATCATATGGATTTTACCAAAACGAAGAGTTAAAATACAACCAAATATAATGATTTAATATCTATATAGACGTTCACGCAAACTACAAAATACACAACAGAAGACCCCTTTGCCAATTGGAGGCTTACCAGTAAACTGTTGTGGACCAGCAGGTTCGCCGGGACCTCTAGGTTCAATTGCAACATTATCAGCATTTAATAATCACAAGGTTAGTACTGCTGCAATTATATTTATACCAGATAACATACAGTGGCGGACAAAATTCTACATACACCCCCTATTTTCGTTGAATTGAATGTTCAAAAGGAAAATTTAACGATACGGTTTATTTCAACTATTTTCCCTTATCATATAAAACAAAAAGTAGTAAAGCTAGGACAAAAAACGTAAATCCAACATTGACAAAGTCTACATATAGTACATACATAACTTGTCTTGGCGCAAAAACTTTGGTTAATAACAGGTAACATAATCTTTTCAGTATTTAGTTGGCCCACCGTTCACATCAATAACAGCTTGAAGTCATCGTGGCATCGAAGCTAGTAAATTTTTCAATTCTGAGGAAGTAATAATGTCCCAAGTTTCTATAAGACGTTCTTTGAGTAATGCTGAGCTGAAAATCCGATTTTTTCTAAAATTTTGCTCAAAGATCTCCCAGACATGTTCAATAACATTCAAATCTGGGCTTTGGCGTTGTGTGTGTAGTTACCTTGGAGCATGATTAAGCAACCGATCCTTAACAATATGGGCCGTGTGCTTTGGATTGTTATCCTATTCCATATCGACCAGCACTGCTAGTGGTGTATGTAGACTTTTGTCAAGGACATTTTTCACCATTGTTTTATTTTATGTTAGAGAATGGATTTGTTTCAATACACTGATTTGTGAATACATGAAAAGGATTTCAAATAAAAAAAAGGATAAAAAGGGGGGGAAATAACCTACATTTTTCAGCAAAGTGATAGTACTTTCTACACAACGCATACGGGCGGTGTACGTAGACTTTGTCCGCCACTGTATAAGTATATGTTAGAAAAATATGATATTCCGACCGATCTGGTTCCAACAAATGATCAAAATATTACCAAAAATACACTAGGATACTAAGTTTCGTTAAAATATATCAAAAACTGAAAGACTAATTTGCGCTCAAACAGACGGACGGACGGAGATGGATAGTCGGACAGACGGAGATGGCTATATATGGCTAATGAGCTCATCATTCTGATCATATCGGTATAAATTTTGATAGGCCTATCTCTTCTCATTCTGATACTTACATTCTTCGGACCAAAGTTAATATACCATTTCATGTTCATATCCAAGAGAAAGGCCAGTATTACGAGCTGCGTTTGATCTTCGTTTGTAATTGAGAGTGATAATCGGACGAAATTTTTATTTGGAATTATGACGCGCTTTAAATTTCATTTCATTTATTTTTTTACTGAGCTTACAGTCCCCTATATACAAAAGTAAACTTTTCTATTTCATGGTTTTTTTATTTTCGTCTAATTAAGAGCTAAACATTGAAGTTTAATGCTTTAAAGTAGAGGACAAATATGGTTTTGACCCGTTCTATCAAGAATATATTAAGACGACTTAAAGTTTGTGATCTTTCAAAAGGTAATATTAAAATACTTTTTCGATATTTAGGGGAGGTAAATTCTTCCTGATGCTCCAGTTAGCTACATTATTCGTATCCGCCTGCCATAGCAAAATATTAGAAATACAACTGATACAAGAAAATAGCTTTAGATGAACTGAATACAGCAAAAAATAGAGTTTTTAAAAGTCGCTATTTGAAGATAATTTCAAAACCGAAACATTAATAACATCAGACTTTGTGCTGAACATAGAACCATAGTTCAGTCTTCGTAATGCCCTGACCTTTACAGATGGAAATACCAACATTGTTATGACATGTTAAATTTGAAAAAAAGAAAAAAAATAAAGGGATTTTCAATTAATAAAACGCTTTCTAAATATTAGAAAAACTTTTCTTGGAACGAATATATTTCCTAAAAGATTCGTTTTTAAGTCTTATCGATCATGTTAAAACTATTCATAAAATTAATAAATTTCTTCTTGTGTGAATAATAGTTACTGATTATTGAATTCGTTCCTAAGATTTGGCAAAGAAAAATTAAAAAGTTTAATGGTATTGCTGTCTGAAGTAGATATGAAACAACGGGGCATGATGTATATCGGACTTGAAAATTAGGAAGGCACATTCAATAAGGAATAACATTGGAGTAATGATTCGATAATTCCTGACAAATTCCCTTGACAAATTATTTTAAGAAATTTTCGCTCCACGCTAAAATTACTTCGATTGAATATTGAAAATTACATTCAAATATTGAAATTTTGCTACAAATTATTTAAAATTGGCATTTTTTAATTTCGGTACCAAAAATAAGTAATATACTTGTATATACTTTTGAAACTTTATTTAAATCTCGAGGGAAAAGTCCTCCTGAACGGTCAAATGCACTCAGACCTAGCAATTCATCGTAATTACGGTATTTATATATGTATCAGAGCTCTAAGTTTTGCTTAAACATTTTCAAGCAATGTGAGCATTGGAGCAACGAGCCCACACCGGCTCATTGTTCATTACTCGAAAATGTTTCGAGCCGAGCACGAGCATATCGAGTAAACTTTTTTCAAAACTTTTTTTTATTAATTTTAAATTTATTTATGCAAAGTGTAGAACTCATTGAAACGCCACTTTGACATAAAAAATTAAATTTTTTTGTTCTGCTTAGCTGCTCGCAGTGCTCGATACTCGGGTATCTAGAGCTCTAGCATGGATCTTTCTAACTTTTGATCAGATTCTAATTATATAATATGTTCTTTTTATCTATACACAGGAATGGGATCAGGTCTCTGCGTACAGTGGTCGTTCAATTCCTCGACCACGCATTTATCCAGTGGAAAATCCAGATGATATGCGTAGTCATTTCTCTGGCATACCTGGGAAGGTGGGAAAAGCGAGGTAAGCGCGTTGCTTGTCTGTCGAATGTTGGAAATATACTAAACTGCATTCTTACATGCATTTTTTGCACTTTAACAAATCATACAACAATTAAACCTGTCCAGTTTCTTATGCCCACCCGATCTTTGTCTTTCTTACTTACTTCTTCTTACTTCTTACTTGTTTTAACAAATCAATTGTTTCTGTTCATATTTTATTTATCCTATTCCTACTCCCTACCCAAAAAATCACGAAAAATTTCTGACCTTTATGAATTATATGTATTAATTGAACAGATCAATTGCCGACGGTCAGTCTCAACATAGTTTTTCAAATAATTCACATCGCGGCTACTTAGGTGCTGCCTTTCCTACAAATTTAATAAATTCGAGACCAGAGCTTCGTCAATCGCGACAATCCTTAGCAGCCGCTTCGGAACGTATGTCCCGCGCCTCATATGCTGGGTCCATACATGGTCCCACTAGCATAGCCTCGAGCACACGGCGCTCGCGACCACGCTCAAGATCACGAGAACAACTAAATGCAGCACATTTGCATAATCATAGGCCTGGGAGTCGGTAAGTAAGAAATCTTTGAAGAAGCTTACAGAACTTATATATTTAGTACCTCTCTATGAGTTGTTAACTAGTAGTAGTTTCGCAATTTACAAAGGAAAATGAAAAAATGAAAGAAAAAGCAAAGTGAGGGAAGTCCCCGGTCTGACACATAGATGGCTCTACTAGAATTAAATCCATTTAGATTTTGAGTTAGCCCTAACCTTCAAAAGACGCTTGTATAAATTTGACAGCTGTCGGATTATTAGTTTGTGAATTATAGCATTTTGAGTGAAGCAACTTTTGTTATTGTGAAAAAACGGAGAAAAAGGAATTTCGCAAGTTGATAAAATATTGCTTTTTGAAGGGGAAAAATACAATTGAAGCAAAAACTTAGTTTGATAACGAATTTCCGGACACTGCCCCAGGAAAATCAACCATCTAGGATTGGTATGCTAAGTTTAGATGTGGTGAGTGACCATCGAAGACGGTGAACGCAAGTTGTTACCAATGAAGACATCAAGGAAATCCATAAAATGATTTTGAATGACCATAAATTGAAATTGAATGAAATAGCAGGCACTCTAAAGATGTTTTGGGATGCGCATGGAATAATTTTCATTGACTACCTTGAAAACCGAAGGACCATCAACAGCGACTATACGATGGTGTTATTGAACCGTTTGAAGGACGAAATCGCCGAAAAACGGCCGCATTCGAAGAAAAAGAGGATGTGTTTAACCAAGAAATTCACCGTGTTTCAAATCACCGTATTCTCCATGGCCCCCAGCGATTATTTCTTATTCTCAGATCTCAAAAGAATGCTCGCTGTGGAAAAAAATGTAATCGAATGAAGAAGTGATCGTCGAAACTGAGGTATGTTTCGAAGCAAAATACAATTACGTACTAAAAAAATGGTATCGAAAAGTTAGAGGGTCACTATAATCAGAGTTTAACCCTTGAGGATTACCAATTGGTCTTTTATGTATATATAAATAGATCTACCTCTCATGTAACAGACTTTCTTCTTTAAGGAAAACTTGATCTTACTTAATGATTATGGTAATTACAGTAAGTTCCAAACATCTGTCAAAAATTACTATAAAAAAAAACAAGCCTACATTCCATATAACTGGACTTTAGTCCTTCTGTGAAAATCAGATAAGCCGCCTGGCATTTAATAAAAATATAAACCGATCGGGTTTTACCTAAATTAATCTTCCTTCTTAGGCAATTAAATTCATCGAAATGTATATTTAAAATAGTATATTTTTTATGGGAAATAGCTCATGTATTTTTTGTACGCGTACATATGTATCATTTCTCATAAAATATAGCTTAATGGATATTTTTTTCTCGAAACCCCGTTTACTTCTTCTCAATGACATAGTAATATTTGTATGAAACAAATTGTCAAACTGCACATTTTTGTATTGGAAAAGCTAAGGTGCTTTCGATAACACGAGTCTTGGGAAGAAAAATAATTAGGCAACATTTTTCGAGAAAGAAACTGCAATAATTTCCTTAATTTATCCGCTCTTGTGTTTAATACAAAAAATATATTATAATCATTTTAGGTATTCTCAAGCTGGTTCTACACACACAATAAATAACTACTGTGACACATCTGACAATTGGACTGATCATGATATGGATATTTATATGGCCAGGAACCCAACAACTCGCAATGGTTTGGTACCATTATGAGGGCAGGTTTTATTCCCCTGATATTTCGATGATGTATTAAATATAATGATAAATTTTTGTGTCATGCTTTTAATTTGACGTCTTCTTGCATATGCGGCGTTATCAATAATAAAGGGTGTTTTTTATAGAGGTATAGAACTTTAAGTTGGCATTACTTTTCAAGATGGCGACCGATTTAACAGCTGTTAAGTGATTTATTCTCAGTTTGGTTTGGCAAATTCATCATAAATGGACTCACGCCTGAACAACGCTTGCAAATAGTGCAATTTTATTTCGAAAATAATGGTTCTGTGCGGAAAACGTATCGCGCACTACGTCCATTTTAGCGATGTTTAGCGATGAAGCGCACTTCTGGTTGAATGGCTACGTCAACAAACAAAACTGCCGCATTTGGAGTGAAGGTAATCCTCAAGTGTATGTTGAAACACCATTACATCCAGAAAAACTGACTATTTGGTGCGCTTTATGGGCTGCTGGAATCATTGGTCCGTATCATTGGACGTAGTGCGCGATACGTTTTCCGCACAGAACCATTATTTTCGAAATAAAATTGCACTATTTGCAAGCGTTGTTCTGGCGTGAGTCTATTCATGATGAATTGCCAAACCAAACTGAGAATAAATCACTTAACAGCTGTTAAATCGGTCGCCATCTTGAAAAGTAATGCCAACTTAAAGTTCTATACCTCTATAAAAAAAAAAACCTATACAATCAGCCGTAATGAGAATATGTTGTCCACGAACAAGCACATAAAATATGGCCATATGAAATGTGACAACATACATATAAAAGCAAAATGGATGTGTAAATAAATACAACGAAAATATTTGGGAACTCTTCGACATAAATCGTTCCATCATACCCAATTTCCAGTGTGCTGATCATAATCATTTAAATCTACGAGTATAATAATTAAAGAAATTCACGCCAAAATCGAGGATCTAACAAAGTTATACAGCTGCAGATGAGATATGCCTTAACATTGTATGTTTGTATATAGGTGCTCACAGAAATTGAACGAAGAATATTTAATTTAATTAATTTATTAAAAATATTACTTTTACACTTAAACTATAATTAACAATACATACACTAAGCGACAATAGTTTTAAAAAGTATATTTAATTAAATTAAAACACTACGCGATAACAATTAATTTACTACGATAAAAAACAAAACGCAGGGCAAAGGCAATAACGAAATGACAATACTAGCGTAAGTATATTTCAACTAACATGATATATTTTTATTCTCGTTAATTCATACAAAAGTTTGTATGTATGTATGTATATAATGAATCATTAGTACAATAAAATATACAGATATTATCTATTGGAAAATTACTGTATTTGTCTTTAATTTATAATAAATTTTTTGGCGCTAATTTTTAAAAACATTTTCTAAGTACAGCTGACAACGGTGGTTTTCGGTAAGGTCAAAAAAAAAACTGGTATGAAGATAATTGTCCTACCACAGTGGAGAGAAAAAACACTGCCTCTCAGCATTATAATCGACCGCAGCGAGCACCAAAGATGACTAGATTCGAAACTCTTTATTTCGTGAAAGCGCTCACAAATCAGCATTTTTTCTAACATTTCCGAACACTGCCACTAGGATAGAAAAATAACTTTTTGGGATTTTGAGAGGAATTTTGGATATTTTTTTACGAACATGAATTCAACAATCGTCTTTAATTTCAATTTTATTCCAATATTTTGTTGAAAAGCAGTAAAATATTTAATTGTCTTAAGTTTCAACATTTAAACTACAATCATTTCTGTAGTATTCCTTTTTGAAGCAAATTTTTTTAGAATTTAAAATAGCGGATTTCTTTATTTACATACGAGGTATGTTCAAAAGAAAAGATGAAGAGTTTGCTCACTGTTTTCTTTGATTACAATAGTGTGGTGCATCATGAGTTCCTGCCAAAATGTCGTACATTTAATAAGGAATACTACAAGGAAGTTATGTAACGTTTGCGTGAACCAATACGGCTCAAACGATCGGAATTGTCGAACAACAACTCGTGGATTCTGCATCACGATAGTGCGCCAGCTCACACATCAATGCTTATTCGTGATTTATTGGCCAAAATCAAAACCGTAATCATGCCTCAATCACTGTTTTCATCAGATTTGGTCCTCTGCGACTTTTTCCTATTCCCAAAACTAAAAAGAAACCATTGAAAGAAAAGCGTTTCGCCACAATTAATGAGATCAAGTCAGAACCGAAGAAAGAGCTGATATCCATACCAAAAAGGGCATTTGAAAAGTGCTTCGAGGATCAGAAAAAACGTTGGCACAAGTGTATTATATTCGAGGGAAATTACTTTGAAGGGGACAAAATAGATATTGATAACTAAGAGAGACAGAAATTCGTCAGTATGATCACTTCACCACCCTGCAAAATGGAAGTGAAAGTGAAACATCTGGAAATGGTGAATATTAATTCCCAATCAATGACGATGGAATGGCCTTTACATTACCCGACTGTGGCGAAGTTCGAAAAGAATAACGCTGGGAGGCTTTGATTTGCCGGCTGAGCTATACAGATATGGTGGAGAATTAAAGGAGCTGCCTCCTTGCCGCTATGCCTGAGCTCGATATCCCTGCAAAACTTATACAGATGTGTAAACTGATGCTAGACAATACCAGTTGCTGGATAATTTAGAAAGTGTGACTCTCTATCGTGTGATTTCTTCAAATAAATTTTCAATGATATTGTTACCATTTGTCTTAACAAAACAAAGAAGCGAATGGATCTTGTAGTGAACGAAGACGAGACTGTATCATCAAGAAAACATTACAATTTCTTGTTGTCTTTTTTGCAGCGTATAGCTGAACTCCGCCTAGTTGCAGGCTAGACTAGTTTAAGTCATCGTGGTCATCTAACGGAAAATCCAGGAAACGTGCTGTTTTGAGGGGCTCGGACCAAAGGGAGAGCGGTGCTAGATTAGTTGGTCTTAGGGGGCAAGCAATTGTCTTGCGGGCGGTTGGGTATATCGGGGTCAAGTCTGAATAACTATGAATTAAAGTACAGTCGCCGACTATCATTCAAAGCGTTCAGACGTTGTTTTTTCTCAGTGAATAGTAGTGACACTTGCTATTGTGTTAATAGTTCCGTTAATTTTTCTTATTTACTTTTCATCGCATTCTTACCTTTTATTATATTGTTTCTCTATACGCACGTGTAAATTAACTTTACATTTGCATAAATATAACCAAGAAAATGTCGCCGGGGCCTCCGGATAGGTCACCAAATCGCTTTTCTTTGTTAAGTGATTACGGAGACCACCCAAACAGAAAAAAACTAAAAACCAATACTAAACTAGATTTCCCAAAACTTCGTCAAAAGTGCTCTTCCTATAACCCCAAATTCTTATTAATATCTTCTGCTGACGATAGTATGCCACTTTCCCAGGTGAGCCCATTCGCAATCAAAAAATCCATCGAAGCTATATCTACTGAACTAGACTCAGTTACTCAACTCCGAGACGGTAACATACTTGTCTTGGTGCGCAGTGCTCTCTTTCCAACCTTTGCTCAATTAAAGCAAAATTACACGACACCTTGAACTCCGTTAAAGGCGTAATCTACGCCCCTTACCTTAAATTCGTCGAAGAAGAAGAAATAATCCGGGAAATGAAAGATCAAAAAGTCACAGGTGTATACAAATTCACGCGTAAAGTGGGAGACAAACAAGTTTATACTGGCCAAATGGTTTTAACCTTTGATCTTTATCAGCTCCCTGAAACCGTGGAAGTGGCTTGGTACAAAGTCAAGGTACAACCTTACATCCCAAGCCCAATGCGGTGTAGGGACTGCCAGAAACTGGGTCATACAAAAAAAAGGAGTACTTACAGCCCAACATGCGATAATTGCAATCTTCCAATTCACGATCCGAAAAAATTCGAGAGAACCCAATGCGCTAACTGCGCTGAGGACCACCCCGCCTCAGACCGTAACTGCCCGAAATTCATCGAAGCCAGGGAAATTCTTAAGATAAAAACCTTGGAAAAATGCAGTATGAGCGAAGCACGCCTTAAATATAAAAATAGTTTGCCATTTTCCCAACGACTAGCTTCCTACGCCAGCGCTACAAAAACTGGCACATCCACCAATACTGATTTCCCAAGTTCAAATAATAAAACGCATGCTGAAAAAAACAAATCTACCGATTCCAATGTATCAACACAAAAGACCCACATTATTAAACAGAATCCAACTAGTTTATCCGAAAAACCATCAAGCTCAAGTAATTCCAACAATCAAAACTCTACCATTTCCTCTTCTGAAATTTTTTCACATCAATAAAATAATAAACCAACTATACAAAATAGCCCAACATCTGAATCAAACCCTACGCCACAATTATCACCAATATCCGTTTTTACTCAAAATCTATTAAAAAATAACGACTACTTTCTCAAAAACAGTGAAAACATTAATAAACCCCTCTCGATGGATTATTCCATTGATGATCTATAAACCAACCCCCTCTTAAATCCCTCGCTTCTGTAAAGCAGACCTTTACAAAAGTCAGAACACTTTCCTTTTTTTCATCTCAACCATGAACCTGAATATTCTCCAGTGGGATATGAAGGGTTTCTACAATAACTTCTCTGAACTCCAAGTACTCCTCAAACAATATAACCCAAGTCTAATCGCAATCCAAGAAACTCATTGTTGCCAGAACTCTGGCCCAATCCTTTTGAACAATTACTCCACCTACTTTGTAAACGATGCATCAAATACAACAGCCAAACAGGGCGCAGGTCTAGCAATAAAAAGCTACATTCCACATAAAAAGATCGACGTTAACTCTCAACTCCAAATGGTAATGATCGAAATTGAATTGGATATCAAATTCACGGCAGTATCCGTATATATCCCTCCCTGTCAAAAATTCAGCAGCAGAGACTTAACCGACATTTTCAACTCAGTTAACACTCCAATTATAGTGCTTGGCGATTTCAATGGTTGGAATCACCTGTGGGGTGCCAACTCTGACAATTACCGTGGTCATATTATAGAAAATGCTATAAGATTATCCGATTTGAGCGTTTTGAATGATGGCAGCCCGACTCACTTCTCCACCCACTCCTCCCTCTCCCACGTTGATATATCCCTTTGCTCCCCTCCACTATTTCCGCTTATAAAGTGGAAAACACTAAATGATCTCTACAACAGCGATCACTTCCCGATCATCCTAAACTTCGCATTAAATCCCAATGTCTCCTACCGCACCAAAACCCCACCCAAATTCCTCCTAGACTTTGCCGATTGGGAAAACTTCCAAAAGGAAGTTCACTTCGAACTAAGCGCACGGCCTGAATCTAGCTCACCAAATCACGAAGCGTCCAATATCGCTAAATCCATACGAGTGGCTGCAAACCACTGCATTCCCCAAGCATCACCTTCCCGTAGAATCCATGTACCCTGGTGGAATAAGGACCTAACGCTCCTTAGAAAAAACAAAATGCAAGCATGGCATAGCTTTAAAAAGAACCCTACGACCTCTAATCTCGTAAAATTTAAAAAATCCAACGCCATATTTCGGAAGGAAATGAAAACCCAAAAAAAACTGAGCTTCATCAAATTTACTGAGTCTATTTCGCCCAACTCTTCAATATCCGACCTTTGGAATAAAATTAACAGGCTATGCCATAGAAATCCACATACTCCTATAGCAGCAATCAAAACCAACTACTGCATATCCTCCGATCCGTCCGTGATATCCAACGAATTCGGTAAAGTGTGGTCGAATCTCTCGTCCGACACTAAATTCTCTAACCAATATAGGGAAACAAAAAATAATACATCCATGCAAATGTCCCCCCTTCGGGAAACACACCCAAAAGCCGCTCTCATTGAGAAACCAATTACGATGACCGAACTGCTAACTTGCATTGGCAAAGCAAAAGGCAAAACACCCGGTTTCGACCGAATTTCGTATAAAATGATCAAAGAAATGCCTGCTTTAGGATTATCCCGCTTGTTGCAGCTTTACAATGCCATTCTTGATACTGGCACAATCCCTCAGAGCTGGAAAACCGCCACCATTATTCCCATTCCTAAGCCAAATAAAGATTCCCTCTCAACCGATGGATACCGCCCTATTTCACTTATCTCGTGCCTTTCCAAAGTTATGGAACGGATGGTGGCAAACCGAATCTCTTGGTTCACCGAGACACAACAACTTATCGATTCGAACCAAGTTGCCTTCAGACCCAACCGAGGATGCACCGATGCCCTTCTCCACATTGACTATTATGTCACGAAAGCCTTATCAACTCGCAACCATGTCTCGATTCTTTCACTGGACTTTGAGAAGGCTTTTGACCGAGTTGGATCTCATGTCATCTTAAACCGCCTGCGCTTGTGGGGAGTAGGCCCCAAAATTTTTTGCTTCGTTAAATCTTTCCTATCAAATCGAAAATTCCGTGTAAGAATTAAAAACGTCTTCTCCGACGTATATCCACTTGAAAATGGTATCCCACAGGGTTCTCCATTATCCGTAATATTGTTCAACATCGCATTCAATGAAATAAGTAACATTATAAAATCTAATAATTTTGTAGACCACTGCCTCTATGCAGACGATGTTTACATACTCTGCAAAAGAAACAATAACATAGAAACCAACCAAATTTTCAAAGACCTGATAAAAGATATCCTGGATTGGGGTGACTACTCCGGAGCCAAGATATCCTTAGAAAAAACTAAGAACTTTCACATATGTAGAAAGCACCTCTGCGATTTCCACAATCGCACATTAGCAATAAATAACATAGAGATAGAAAATGTAAAGAAACTGAAGATTTTAGGTATTGTATTTTCGCACAATTACCGATGGATATGTCATTTTTCTTATCTTAAAAAAGCATTAGCTGCCAGAATCAATATTATAACGTATCTCGCTAGTAAAAAATGCCATGTACACATTAATAGGCTCATATATTTAACCAAAACACTACTATTAAGCAAAATCGACTATGGGTTCTTCCTCTTTTGGAACGCACCGAAATCCGCCTTCAATATAATCAAGCCTGCATATCACCAGGCAGCACGAGCAAGTATATACGCATTTCGTACGACTCCCGTTAGAAATATCTTAGCTGAAGCGGGATTACCAACTATCGAGGAGAGATTGTACCAAATCCATGCGAGACTCGTCCCTAAACGTTTATTTTCGACCAACTCGATCATCGATTATGACATCCAAAACATTAACAGCGTCTGTCGGCCTCAAAGACTTCCTTCTGCGATGCATCAAATACTAAAAATCGCCAACAATCTCGAACTATATAACACAACGGACAAATACCAAACACAAAACCCGCCATGGGAAATCAAAAAGGAGTCGTGTGATCTTGCTCTAGCTACCTTCAAAAAGAGCACCACATCGCCAGAAACCTTCAACATAATGTTTCAGGAACGCAGAGAGTATTATGAAGCCGAAAACTGGACCCTGTGGTTCACAGATGGATCAAAATCTGAACAAGTACCGGCTAGCTTCGCAGTTGTCGACTCAGATGGCGACACTCTAAGGGTACAAACTCTATCGGACTACACATCTGTTTTCACTGCAGAAGCAGTCGCTATTTCTGCAATATCTATGGCTTTAGAACGCAACTCTAAAACCCTTATATGCACCGACAGTAAGTCAGTCATGCAAGCGATCCTAAACCCACTATCAAGCGCAGCTACAATTAACCGAATTAGAGATATGCTCATTGACAATGCGTCAACAATACGTCTGCTTTGGATACCAGGCCATATCGGAATTCACGGAAATGAAAAGGCAGATAACGCAGCGAAATCAGCTTCCTCAACCCCGGTAACCAAAAACGCCACATGTGAAACAAAAGACATGCACTCAACAATCATGCGACATATCCACACCAAAATGAAGCATGAATGGCAAAACTATACCCACCACCATTACACTGCCATAAATAGAGACCTTACGTCTCCGCAATACCCTACCGACATATGGAAGTCACATATAAAAGTCTTCTCTCGGGTACGCCTTGGGCATACTGCGGGCACACATGAACATCTTCTTACCGGCGAATTACCCATATCCTGCGAATATTGCGGCGAAACTATGTCGCTAAACCACATATTTGTAGACTGTCCTGCACTGATAGACGCCAGAAACCATTACCTAAGAAGAAACTGGACTGAACTTCTAAAGAATCCTACAAGAGAGAACATCAACTCTATTTACAACTTTATAATCCATATCCGCGTCAACGTTTGAAATTGCTGTTAGTAAAATATATATACCAACCCACTCAATACACTATCATAACTTTACCACATATTTGCACATACTAATAATAATATCTTTTACTTAAGTTTTGCTTAAATCCATAGAGCTGATAGCCCTGGCAGCTAATGCTCGCTTAATGTTAGCATTTTAATTTATTTAATTTGTTAATAAATAATAACAATAATAATAATAATGAATTAAAGTAATGACAATATCAAATGGTGTTTGGATTCCGATGTCGCAATTCACTTGAAGAGAATTCACAAAGGTGTTAACGGACTCTCGGTGAATGCTATTTAAAGCCTGTCGGTATTCCATCCTGTCCAGCAGTTCTTGTCGGTATTGCTGTACAGAGTCGTGATAGTCTATCACTCCCTTCCTGATGTGTCTAGGTGGAGGTTCGACTTCTAATAAATGTCGGTTGGGGTAATCCCTACAGTAGCAAACAATCAGATATTGCTTACACAGCATAACATCGTCGAAGAGATATCTGTTTGCCTTCAAACAATGGTCATCATCATCAGCGTCATTCGTCAATATCGAACAGTCATCATCATATGAGACTAAGGACAGGTCCAATGGTGTTGGAAAAAGCTTAGAAATATAAAAATTAAACAATAGCGGAAGGAGAACTCTTGTTTGTTGACTGGCTTCTTCGGTTTCGGTTGGGGGACTACTCTGTTCCTACATGTCAGGTATGGTTAGAGTGGTCAGAGAAAGATTGAGGACTTTGATAATTTTGCTGCCGCTGGACATACTTATTCCATCGGGGCTGGTGGATTCGGAGGCTATTGCCTTCCCGATAATCCCCTTAACCTCTTTCGTGGAGAAATCAAGCGTCGCGTTGGGGTTTGGCAGTCTGCGCAAACGGCGGGTCACTTGCCGTTTATTCTGTCAGCAGTGCAGTGGTCCTTACGTATGACGATGAAGCCGGTACAGCTCAGATTTGTGTGACCGCCTATATTGGTATTTTGGATGGAAGCTATCGACAGGGTCTTCCGACTCATGAAGCCGGCTACCTCGCCGATCTTCGACTGGAGTCCGTTTCAGTTGCTGTATTACCCGCTTCCAATCGAAATGGAAGAATGGTGGAGTCGAGCTCCCACGATATTCGGGTCTTTATACCGGATCGAACCGAATTTTTTCGGACAGCCGTCCCTCTCCAAATATTCCCCGAAAACCAATTTGAGGAATATTTTTGCCGTTATAAGAACAACAACAGTGGTGGAGTCCTCTTCGACACACGCAGTAGAAATATTCCGTTGGAGCAGGTTTGGGCTTAACGCTCTGATAAGAATGATTTGCAGCGCAACTATTTTGCTCTTAATATAATATAGAAAATAAGTTTTTCGGCGAACTTTCTTAAAATCGTAAATCTATGTAGTATGTATGTATGTACATATGTATGTATGTACATATATAAAAAAATCAATGCAAATTTTGATGAACGCCTATAACTTGAGAACCACCAGGTCAAATTGCACAAAATCTTTACGAGTTATAAAGAGATATTAGGAGAAGGTTAATGTGTAAGTTTTCGTGAAAATGGCGCAGGCTTTCCAGAGATACATACATATGACTATTTTAGTGAAAATATTTAGGTCGCTACCCATACAGAATACAAGCAACAAAAAGAAATACATATGTACATGTAAAATTCCACAAAACGCGTACATTACATTGTATGTGGTGTTGAAAAAGAGAGAGAAAAAAGAAATAGAAAAGTTTGGAAAAAAAATTTTAAATCAATTTTTTTTCTCCTTTTCCCAAAAAAAAAAAATTGAAAATTCAAAATTTCAGTTAGATTTATTTGATTTTTTATAGGTGTAGCAAGGTACGCTGGGGTTCGCTAGTAATTTATAAACATAGAAACTCACCCCGGAATAGCAAGTCGAAAAGTCCATATAAAGCGCAGCTCCCTCATAAATGCAAAATAAAGTTGAGCTAGCCCACTTTTTCCACCAAAATGTGCATTGCAAGTAGCAAGAAGGCAACTTAGTCGACTGCACAAAGAGTCTAAAGGTGCCGATTTGATGCGATGAGGGTCAATCTATAAATACTTTTTACATTTCAGACAAAAACTAATATAAACAATTTATATACTACCTCTCCCTTTTCGTGTAATACATCGTCTGCATAAGTATAACGTTTGTCGGCAGGATATAAATCTGGAAACAGGAAGCCCATGAAAGCTTTTAGTTCAGATTCTTGCAGAGGCCCAGGAATTTTTTTCAAACTCTTTAAATTATTCTCTTCAGTTCCACGACCGGGTCGAAAATGTCGGTTATGTGGATCCGTTAAATTGCGTAAAGCTTTTGCCATATTTTCACCACCAGGCGATTCCATAGAGCATCGACCTGCGATTGACTCTAAAGTATCTTCCACGCATAATAATTTCAAAAAATCTCTTAAACAACTACTCATATATGAGAAGGCGTGAGTTACTTGATGCATTTTACAATTTTGTGTTTTAGAAGGTACAAGGTCAGTGTAATGCGGTGAATCCAAAGCAAAATTTTCTGAAATTTCAATCCAAGTGTACACGAGGTATACCTCGGTATTTGCATTCGGAAAATATCCACTTGGTAATGCGATAAACTGACTTGTTTTAATGTAATTTGTATCCAAATTGTTTTCCTTTTTTTCGCCCGGAAACATCAGAAAAGGTACGCTCATGGGGAATCGAATATGAAGAGGTTGAAGGTAATACGTGTTTCTCACTGAGACTGTAATTGTTGGTATATTTCGTGGCAGTTTCTCTTTAAAAATTGTTAACAATCCGGAAAGGTATCGACAGTCAGTGGGAGAATATTTTAGCGATACTATATCAAAATTTGTTCGATGCGTTGTATTTGATCCAATTCCAACAAAAATTCTTAACTTTGGATCATATAATTGCACAAAGATTGGTACTAATGGACAGTACTCTGCTGCCACGACATTTGCAGCACTTAGAAACGAGCAAACTTCAGAAGGGTTGGTTAAACTTTGTCGATACGGATGGATAACCACAAATCTGCTTAATCCGAACATGCAAGATATGAAATGTGTTCTTTTGAAGTTTTGAAATTTCAGTGGCGGACCGAAGGTATTTTTGACATTCATTAAATCTTTGTAAAAAGCATTATTCATATTTTCAGAACCAGAGTCATTTTCAATTCCTTTTTTATTGTTTGCAACATAAAAGCTAACAACAATCTGTTCCTTACGCAGTAGAATTGTTTCTGTTTGCTCCTTCCACTCACAATCGAAAACATTATCGCAGCTCGGCAAATCAATTTCAAATAATGTCAACTTTTGGATAGCTTCACCTAATTGGGCACTAAAAACTTCCCAGTCAGAAACTGTACTGAAGTCTTGCCTATAAAATCCACTATCGTCTATTTCTTCTGCCATTTTTGTTATTTAAAGTTTATAAACAATGGAAATAAATAAATCTCTTCTTGGTTAATTATTGTCATAGTCCCATGGTTGCCAAGTTTTTATGAAGATAATCTAATAGTAGAAGCACTCACCAACGTACGTAAACGTGTGCGGTATCTTTTACTGTTTCAACTTTTAATCGGCTGACATTCTCTTATACTACAATATTAAAAAAAACTTATGTGTTCACCTTGTAAGTTTTTTGCCACCAACTATTATCGCCGATTTCAATTCTACAAACAATCAATCGCTATTCGAAATCCTTTTCATTCCTTTTCTTCCAAATAAAGATTCTTTGGGAACGAC
Organism: Neoceratitis asiatica; assembly: GCA_030068015.2. Classification (NCBI taxonomy): domain Eukaryota; kingdom Metazoa; phylum Arthropoda; class Insecta; order Diptera; family Tephritidae; genus Neoceratitis; species Neoceratitis asiatica. Next base: position 57,666,936 of record CM061524.1, on the reverse strand, counting down.
TATTCCACTATCTTTAGTTGGAAAACATAATTTACCATCTCCGTTTGTTGAATTTGGGTGAATGAACTACTTTCGAGCTATTTTCGAGCTTTTCGACGTAATACGAAGAGGTCATTTCCATTCTCCTCCTTGCAAATACGTGTCCTTCTCTTTTCGTATCTTCACGCTCCACTTTTGAAGTTTTTAATATCAACGTAGTAAGTGTAGTATAGTTGAAGAAACAGCATTTTAACGGAAACACTCCGCGACATAGCTGTCAACTATATTATGGTAATGTGTACAGAACAACCTGAACAACAAATGTACAAAAGTCAACCATATTAGCGATCGAATCGGAAAATTGTTATCTATAATGTGGACAACATCACTTTACAACTCTCAAGACTTTGTATCGTGTCGCCTGCTAAATGGAGGCCCTCGTAATAGTTTGTTGTGACATATTCTGCCTGACATATCTTATTGTCTACGGCCTCTGTTATTGTTCCATTGTTTTTGCAGTGGCTGTTTTTAATAACATTGCTCTGAATTTGCCTATTATATTATTAATAAAGTATTACAATGAGGCAATCCATCATTAATTTAGCTAAAGTTTCTCCAAAACTAAAGGAACTGCGTATTCACCTTTGCCAAAAAGGAGAGACTTCCAAGGGAGCTAGGTATGAAAATAAAATCACACTAGTTACATAATGAGCTATGGTTTGTGAATTTGAAACTTCCTCGCATCTTTACTACGAGCGTATGTATCAACATTTGACAATTCGGCTGCCACAAGTCCTCTTAAAATATATACAAAACTCGGAATAAGGAAACTACTTATTTTACCAAATGGAGAAACTTGCTAAGCTTGCTCGAAATGGAGTTTGTAAACATGCGTGAAAACTGTAAAAACAGCTGTTTGGTGATCCGAACACATTTTCTTTATAGCAGGTATCTTTATTAATGAAATCGGCAAAATAAGTGCATGAAAAGAAGAATTAGGGTTTGTTTACTTCTTTTGTTATTTAAACATTAATATCAAATTAGATTTTAATTTGTTATATATATAAATACAAATATGTCATGTTGATGGAATTTCCTTTAGAATTCAGTGCTGCGCTTATCTACTTTGTACAAAATATGTTCTCCATTTGCAAATGTTAGTCGAACGGACGATCAGATTTACACTTTCTTAATACAGGTATTCATTTGTAGAAAAAAAATTTGATATCTTTTATTTCTAGGGAGTTCGTGGAAAAATTCTATCCCAATCTTAAAAAGGACAACCCAGATTTGCCTATCCTAATTCGTGAATGTTCGGGAATCCAGCCACGTCTATGGGCACGTTACGGTGAGTTTAATGATATTCGAAGCCTTGTGTAAATTACATTGATTGTATTTACAGCTCTGGGTAAAGAGAGCTCCGTCCCGTTGACAAATCAATCTGCCGCAGAAATACAAAAACAACTGGATGCTGTTGCAAAAGCGTAAAGTCCCAACTAACTACAACGGATTAAAACAAAAATGTATCTACCATAAAAAATAAAATACGCTTCACACATAACATTGTATTTATTCATTTTTAAGTAGCATCATACGACATTCATGTAGTAAAATATTTTTATATTTAAAAATAATATAACATTAACAAGTTTTTGGAAAAGGCGGTAAACCAAACTCTTCTGGTCGAAAGTCTTCCAAAGACTTTAAAACTTTTGTGGCGCCTTTGCGCAGTTCATCCGACACAAGTGCATCTGGCACCATAACAACTTGCATGCCAGCGGATAAAGCAGCTTGCACTCCATTTGGAGCATCTTCAAAAACCAAGCATTTAGATGGATCTGGTTTGTCAGGGAACCTTGAAGCAGCTATAAGAAATATATCAGGTGAAGGTTTGCCTTCTTTGACTTCCGGGTCAGTTGATCCGCAAACACGATGATGAAATAAATTGAACACTTCACGATGATTTGTAATTTTTATTTCCACCATTTGTTCGCCAGAGCTTGTAGCCAAAGCTATTGGCACGTTATTAGCATGTAAATGTCTAAGCAAACGCTCCGCACCTAAAATGGATAAAATTAAACGTTGAATTTACGATATATTGAATAAGTTACTTTTAGATTCGTGTACGAACAACTAATGTTGATTTATTACATATGCCCAACACTGCTACCAACTACATAAAATAAACAACATGCTTTAAAAAAAGATTTATTGTTGGAAACCTACATATGTGTGTTTTTGCGTATAAGTGTTAGATGTGGCGTGAGATCTCTTAAATTGGTATACAAAAGGTTTTAAATTAATATTTCTTATTAAAAGAAAAAATATTTCGAATTCACATATATTCAAGGTTAATATATAGTATTAACAGATACATAAAACAATATATTAATATTTTTTATTTCGGCCGTAACAAAAACGTTCACTAAGGAAATAGTTTTGAACTTAAAAAGAAAGAACCTTAAGTGTAAAATTAAGAAATGTATTGAAGTAAAGTGATAATTCCTTTGAAATATTAATCTTTTTTTACTCCTATTAGCAAATTATTTTTGAATAATTATCAAGGAATGAAGCCGAAACCGTAAACGTTTAATATCATCCGACATAAGCTCCATAATGCCTTTTTAGGTTCCGATCATTTTGAAAAATATTAACTTTATTTTTCGTGACATGAATATTAGCTTGAGCTGAAAAAATTGAAATAGCTGCTACGACGTCATTCCTCTATAATTTTTTAAACAATCTAATCTACCTTTATTTTAGTTCATAGTTTTAAGGAAAAAATTCATATAACCGAAACAAACCAAATTCAAAATACTTTACAAAATCAAAACCGAAACGTTATGTAGAATCGGATTCATTTCCTCTATATACGTTTTTTTTTTATCTCTAACCTTTCATTAACGGAGAATGTCCCAACATTTCTTTACATTTTTTAGTAAATATGCTCAGATATTCTTCGACACTTATGGGCAATTCAAGTTCTCTGACTGCAATCTCAGCCGATTTCAATTCAGTTGTGCCAAGCATTTTCACACGCACATCATGAGGATATGACTTGTTAAAAGAGTCTGCAATTTGTCTTACAATTTCCTCATATACCACTTCAGTATCTACAACACAAAAAAAAAAAAGAAATTAGATGATTTTATTTTAACATTACCTGGCATCATTTCAGCGTTAGCCATTAATAATTCTGTCCGCTCCCGTTGTTTTTTTGCATATTCCTGCCAACTTATTGGTAAATCATAAGCAGCTACAATACCTTCAGCAACTTGCTGAGTTTGCAGACCCATAACACTTACTTTAACTTCCCATGTGTATGTTTTGCCGTATGGATCAAGAATATCCTGAGTGGCTTTCGAATATAGTTTTTCCGTATCTGAGAATTAATAGACAAATAATTTACTGTGACTAAAGAAAAAGTAAAAAAAAAATATAAGAAAATATTTACGAAAATGAATTGAGAATTTACTAAATGAACAAGTCAAGAAAATTCATTAAAAACTTCTTTGATATAAAATTTATCCTTATATGTGTTTAAATTTTATTGTGTAATAAAATAACAAATTCAGTCTATCATGATTGAGATATACGTATCTGTATTAAATCTTGTACGGATTTACAGACTTTTGTAAATAAATAATAATAATTTTAAGTGAGGATATTAAAAGGGTAAACAATAGCTCCAATATGTATCCAATCATATCTCCATGTTAACCTAGCCATGAACGAGACTGAAATTATTTTTGAGCGGAACTGGGAGTAGATAGTATGCAAGTAGCGATATAGTTGAAATGGTAAGAAACGAATGACTATAATTAATGTACAATAAAAAAGTTTAATTTAATCTGGATATTGAATTTTTCGTTTACTTGGAATGTGTGTGAAAGGGAGTTTTATGGTTGAGAGAAATAATATCGCTCATCACTGTACTATACACTCATGACCTCTAAATGTACGCCATGGCAACATCAACATCAACAAAATATAACCTTCGCTTTTTATAATTATGTGGTGTAATTCAATTTTTTTTTTTTTTTAAATAAAATAATAATATATTTGAGCATACATCTTGTTTTTTCCCCATTATGCATTGTGAAATTCGAAATGAAAATGAAGAATTAAATTTGGTATATTCATTGTAGAAACGTATATGCAAACAACTACCAAATCATTATATTTTACTAATTATTATGTACGTATACCCAAGTGAGCACCCTTATTCCTAAAGCCCTCGTAACTTAGATTTCCTAGATATGATGAAAGTGCGACTAATCAATCCGAATGGGCTATGACGTAAAATTAAGCCGGCTATTAGAATATAAGTGTCTAATTAGGAATCGTACTTCCGTCACATCTACATAATTAAAAGATACAATGTTTTCAAGAATATCGGCGAATAACTTTGTACAGTTGTTCTACTTATTTTATTGAAGATAAAAGGATAAAATTGAGGAAAACATTACTGGGTTTTAGTGAATGAAAAGTGCATCTTGGTTGATATTAGCCAATTGCTATGAGAAAAAAATTTGATTATTTTATTGCATTTATAGAATTTTTACAAAACAATTAAATAAAATCAATAGCTCACCTAACAGTAAACCATCCATATCAAAAATGCAGTGTGTAACATTCTTAAACTCGCACATATTCCTGATTATTATTACTTAGAATTTTACTATAAAAAAAGATTAGTAACTAATCGAGCTTTGTGTTTAAAACTCTAACAACTTGTGTCCAAAAATTGGATTTTGTTTTGCCGAACCGACTATTTACAAAAAATTATGTAACGCTGGAGACTATTTTCACAACAACTTCGATTTTGTACTAAAAGTTTTTTTTTAAAACGTCAAGAGCAAGGCAAGAGTTCACAGGTCACAGCTGATATGATTCATTATACTATGTTTCCACGGCAATGGCTTTTCTAATCATAATTTGTTCTGTTATTCGTAATTTCCAGCCCAATTATGAATCTAACCAACGTGATTCGCCAGACAAAAGTTTGAAAGCAATAATCAGAAATTCATGAAGCAATTGCAGTTTTTGAGTTTTATGGTGGAACCACCTTTAATCTTAATTTTAATAGCTGCAGGAAGATTTAATTTAACCACATGACATATATGTAATGATTTCATTTCACATATATTTTAGATTTTATAAATCTGAAGCGAATTTCGATTCATATTTTCGCACCAAATAACTATTTTTTATGCCACTTTGTAAGATTTTTACATGGCAGAAGGCTGAGGTTTCCTACTCGGTTCCAATGCTTATATTAGCCAAAATACTTTACTTTTACTTATGAAACTTTCAAATGTGGTTACTACAGATGTTATTTATGTAAATTGATTTTAGTTTTCATATTTTCATTTAATTTGTTGTTAAAAAATTTCCTATTATATTGCAAATTTTTCATATAACACGTGCACAAATGTTTTATATATGGTGTAAGGTTTCTTTGATGTTGTCATTCACTATTTCACAGATTATTACATTTCTATATTATTTAATTTATTTAATAAAACCAATTTTACTTATGTATTATTTTTCTTTGACGAATTGTAATTGTAATGTTTCACTTTGACATTGGGTATTGCCATACGTCATTAATATTGTTACGATCTTGCTGATTAACCTCGATGATTTCCTTAATCTTTCGGGTACGACCTCTGGATTGTTAAATAAAATCGCCAACTTAATTTGCAGTCTCTTTATTTATAAAGACTTAATTAATGTCCTTTTAATTATTCGGTAATTCACAATTCAATTACAATTTACGTTACTATTTACAATCACTTGTATACAACTTTCACAATGTACTGTTTTTATTACTTTACTGTAATGTAATCTCCACGAGTTTAATTCACAACTGATTCACGACTGATTGCTGACTGACTGACTTGCAGTCGTATGTCGCATATGTCGTCCTTATATATTAGTTTGCTACGTGAAAACGAAACCCCTGGAATTATTGCGTCGTTTACGATAATCGTCGTTTACGATAATCGCCTCTTACGTTCTAGAACGTGCCAGTTGTCGGCTCCTCTCTTTCATCTGTCATTCGCTTCGCATTTTCGCCACACTGCCCTCCACCTAAGTCTGATCGTCCCGATCAGACACATTCGCTGTTCCAAACGCAGCAAGCCTCTCTAGGTGGATCACTTTCATCTTGCTTCCTGGGCTCCCAACATTCTGGATTCGATGCACTGCATCATTCAGCCGTTTGATTACCTTATATGGACCCTCCCAAACGCATTGAAGTTTTTGGGACAAACCTCTCTTCCGTTGTGGACTGCACAGCAACACCAAATCTCCACTTTGGAAGCCTTCAGAGTTCATCGCTTTGTCATACCTGGCCCTCAATTTGTAATGGTTTCGTGGTTTTGGCCCTTTAGTTGCTATGCACTTCTTGCAGTTAGCAACCCACTCAGCAATCGATTGACGACAACCAACCCAATAGAACCTCTGCTTGATCTTCTCCAGCATTTTCCTAATGCTTAGATGCTCTCCACTAGGACCATTGTGAAATTTCCTAAGAATATCCGGAATTCTTAACCTCGGAACTACTATAAGCTTCCGAGAGCACTGGCCATCTTCAATTTCCCATACTCTATGCAAACAGCCAGATATTAACTCTAAACTGTTCCATTGTGCCCAGTATGCCTTCGCGACGGAACTTCCCTTTGCCATTTGTTCCTTACTTGGCCGTCTGTTCACCTCCAATCCGCGCATTACCAATTCCAAGTCTGGATCTTCTTGCTGACATTTTCTTAAGTGGCTTGCCTCCCACTTTCCTGCTCGTGTAATTGTTATTCGCTGGACGTCTATTATGCCCTCAGCTTTTGAGCATCGTTTGCGTCGTCTTTCCTCTCTGTTGGAGCCCGACTGGCATTCGCGTGCGAAGTGACCTGCTTCACCGCAACTGAAGCACTTTCCATCTTGATTCTTAACACCACAACGATTCATTCCTGCTATCGACTTCAGAGTTTTCAATATTTCAGTCCTCATATTTGGTGTTTCTGCCTCCAAACGCTTCACTTTGTGGGCCGGCTTACATAGCAGTGCCGCTGCTTCACGTGTCTGAGCATACGCAACCGTCTCAGCGAATGTTAACTTTGGATTCGCATAAGTCTCTCGCTTGGTGTACACGTCTTTAATTCCGCTGATGAACCTCTGGATTTTTAATCTTTCGAGATATTCAGCCGACGCGTGCCCTGTGGCTAAATGAGCCAATCTCTCGATCTCAAAAGCATATTCCTGTAGAGATTCATTATGTTTTTGGTCACGCTGTTCCAGCTCCATCTGGTAAATTTGCCTTCTGTGTTCGCTACCAAAGCGTCTTTCCAGGGCTTGCATTACTGCGCCATAGTTATGCCTCTTACATTCGGGAATAGTCAGCAAAATATCCGCTGCAGGTCCTTTCAACGTAACAAATAGCGCAGCGGATTTTTCCTTGATGGTCCAATTATTTAACTCAGCCGTCTTCTCGAACTGGAGCTTGAAGATCTGGAATGGAGCTGTGCCGTCAAAGGATGGTGTTTCTAGCCACGGGCCGTTTATCGATCTGGCTGGACGATGCAACTGCAAATCCCGCACACGACCTTCCAATGCGTTGTTCACTTTGGTCTCAATTAGCTCGTCTATTTTGTCTTGTCGACCGTGCAATTCGTTGACTTTGCTCTCAATTAGATCCTGTCTTTCCTTAAGTTCTGCATTATATTTCTCAAGATTTTGCTGTATTTGTGCGATGGTTCCTCCTAAGGATGATATTTGCTCCCTCTGTTCAACCATTTGTGATGTAATGTTGTCATTCATTGCAGACATTTTGGTATCCAGCTTTTGTGACATCTTGGCATCCTGTACATCCATCTTTTGTGACATCTTGGCATCCTGTACATCCATCTTTTGTGATATGCTGGCATCGATTTGTGAAATTGCAGCCAACAACATGTTCATGTCCATACCGGTAGATGAGCCAGGGGCATTTTCTTGAATCTTACCTGATGGCTGCTCCAACCCCTTCGCAGAATCAATAGCTTCTTCTTTGTCAATGTCCTTCAAGGATACATCTTCATCCTCGCGGCGGAATTCGTATTGGTTCAAGTCGATACCTTCGACTTCCATTACTTCTCGCAGTCTCGATTGCAGCTCTGCCTTATTTCCAGTTGTAGACAATCCTCGCTTGCCCAACTCCTTCTTGAGAAGAGGTATCGTCAAATCTTGAATCTTCACCATTTTCGATTACTATCCTTTGGAATTTATTTAACAATCCCACTTCTGACACCAATTGTTACGATCTTGTTGATTAACCTCGATGATTTCCTTAATCTTTCGGGTACGACCTCTGGATTGTTAAATAAAATCGCCAACTTAATTTGCAGTCTCTTTATTTATAAAGACTTAATTAATGTCCTTTTAATTATTCGGTAATTCACAATTCAATTACAATTTACGTTACTATTTACAATCACTTGTATACAACTTTCACAATATACTGTTTTTATTACTTTACTGTAATGTAATCTCCACGAGTTTAATTCACAACTGATTCACGACTGATTGCTGACTGACTGACTTGCAGTCGTATGTCGTCCTTATATACTAGTTTGCTACGTGAAAACGAAACCACTGGAATTATTGCGTCGTTTACGATAATCGTCGTTTACGATAATCGCCTCTTACGTTCTAGAACGTGCCAGTTGTCGGCTCCTCTCTTTCATCTGTCATTCGCTTCGCATTTTCGCCACAATATAGTGTGGCGAAAATGCGAAGCGAATGACAGATGAAAGAGAGGAGCCGACAACTGACATCTTCTAGAGCGTACGAGACGATTATCGTAACCGAAACGATTATCGTAACCGAGAGGATTATCGTATGGACGAGATTATTCCGGGGGTTTCGTTTTCAAGCAGCCAGTCTAAAAGGGCGTATGCTGGCTCCTGCAATTGAATGCCCCATAATCTCCGTCTCGCAAATTGGTAGGAAAACGAGCAACATTACTATTGGTGGATATGTGGATGGACGAGCGCGAAAATTAACAGTGGATACGGGCGCATCACACTCCATCATTCGAACTGACCTGATCGCTAAAGAAGTGAGACCATTACCTGGAGCAATATTGAAAACGGCGACTGGTGAGGACACACAAGTGGTGGGAGAAGTAACATGTGAGGTCTCCATAGGGAATGTGACGGTGTTACACAGCTTTATAGTCGCGCAGATCGTAGATGAGGTAATCATAGGAGTGGACTTCTTGATGGAGCAAGGTATCAAAATCGACTTGAATAACAAGGTTATGGAGTATAAGAACATGGAAGTACCACTAAGCATGGGCTACGATTCCACATACAGCAGCAAACAAGTGGTCTTAGAAGGCAGTGAACTGATTCCACCGAAGTCAGAAGCAGTTGTTTGGGCGAAAATTAATGGAGATTGTGGGACAAACAAATTGTGGGTTGTCGAAGCAGTACAAAATTCTGCACTGGACTTACTTATTGGAAAAACCCTGGCTAAGACACGAAAGAATGGACGCATCCCAGTGAGAGTATTGAATGACTTCAGATCATCAGTAAAAATTCCTAGTGGAACTGTATTAGGGCAATGTCAAGAGGTAGAAGCCATTATTAACAGCAATGATTCATCTGGAATCGACTCTATTGGCAGCAAGAAGATGGAGGAAGATATCAATGCATGGACGCAAGGGTTGGAAGACAAGCTTTAAAAGAACGACTATGCAAGCACCAGGCCAGTCAGATGATTCGCAAATACTCCAACATATTCGACAAGGATGGCAACAAACCAGGCAGGACCAACGTAGTGAAGCATAGCATTGATACTGGTGACGCAAGACCAATTCGTCAAGCTCCTCGAAGCGTTCCACTAGCCAAACGTGACGCTGTTGGCCAAATAATTAGGGAAATGAGCGAAAGCGATGTTATCGAACCATCGGCAAGTCCATGGAGCTCTCCGGTGGTACTCGTGAAGAAGAAAGATGGCCAGTTGCGGTTCTGCGTGGACTATCGGAGATTAAACGATGTCACAAAGAAAGACAGCTATCCTTTGCCCAGGATCGATGATACACTAGACTCCTTAACTGGCACAGAATGGTTCTCAACACTTGACCTTAAGAGCGGGTATTGGCAAGTAGAAGTGAGTGAAGAAGATAAAGAGAAGACAGCGTTTAGTGCCGGCAACGGTCTATGGCAATTTACGGTAATGCCATTTGGGTTATGCAACGCTCCTGCCACTTTTGAAAGATTAATGGACCATGTGCTCAAAAGACTACACTGGAAGACCTGTTTGGTGTATCTGGATGACATAATCGTATTGGGAAAGAGCTTCGACGAACATCTGAGTAATTTAGAAGAAGTTTTCCAGAGAATAGCTGGCGCTGGTCTTAAACTAAGTCCTAAGAAGTGCTCTTTATTCAAGAAGGAGGTGAATTACTTAGGTCATCAAGTAACCACGAAGGGCGTATGTACTGCGAAGGAAAAAATAGAAGCAGTGAAGGATTGGCCGAGACCCAGAAATTTGCATGAATTAAGAAGTTTCCTTGGGCTGTGTACTTACTATCGTCGCTTTGTTCCGAATTTCGCCAGCGTAGCTCATAGTCTCCATGAACTCACAAGGAAAAATAAATCTTTCGAGTGGAAAACTGAACAAGAGGATGCTTTCCAAGCTTTAAAAGAACGACTATGCACTGCACCTATGCTAGCGTACCCGGTTCCAGGTGCAACATTTATTCTGGACACAGATGCTAGTGGTTATGGCATAGGAGGGGTACTTTCGCAAGTGATTGATGGGCAGGAGAAGATAGTTGCCTACTATAGCCGGACTATTGGAAAACCGGAGCGGAACTACTGCGTAACGCGGAGAGAACTATTAGCGTTGGTGGATTGCATTAAACACTTCCACAAATATCTGTATGGTCAACATTTCCGCGTTAGAACGGATCATGCAGCGCTGAAGTGGCTACTACAGTTCAAGAATCCCGAAGGGCAGCTTGCACGGTGGATTGAGAGGCTGCAAAGTTATGACTTCACCATCGAGCACCGCAAGGGTAATACGCACGGAAATGCTGACGCTATGTCCCGTCGACCATGTAGTTTGGAATGTAAGCATTGCTCAAAAGCAGAGGGTAAGGAAGACATAATAGACGTCCGGCTAATGACAGTTACATCAGCAGAAGAGTGGGAGGCAAGTCACTTAAGGAAATGTCAGCAAGAAGATCCGGACTTGGAATTGGTAATGCACGGATTGGAGGTGAACAGACGGCCAAGTAAAGAACAAATGGCAGCGGAAAGTCCCATCGCGAAAGCATACTGGGCACAATGGAACAGTTTAGAATTGATATCTGGCTGTTTGCATAGAGTATGGGAAAGTGAAGATGGCCAGTGCTCTCGGAAGCTTATAGTAGTTCCGAGGTTAAGAATTCCGGATGTTCTTAAGGAATTCCATAATGGTCCTAGTGGAGGGCACCTAGGTATTACAAAAACGCTGGAGAAGATCAAGCAGCGGTTCTATTGGGTTGGCTGTCGTCAATCGGTCGCTGAGTGGATTGCTAACTGCACGGAGTGCATTGCAGCTAAAGGGCCAAAGTCACGAAGTCATGGGCAGATGAAGCAGTATAACTCAGGTGCACCATTTGAGCGGGTTGCCATGGATGTAGCCGGTCCATTCCCTCTAAGCAAAAAAGGAAACAAATACGTTCTTGTGGTTATGGACTACTTTAGTAAATGGCCTGAGGTCTACCCAATTCCAAACCAGGAAGCGAAAACAGTTGCGGATGCATTCACTCACAATTGGGTTACCAGATACGGTGCACCTATAGAATTGCACTCAGACCAAGGAAGAAACTTTGAATCGGCGGTGTTCCAGGAGATGTGCCAGATACTTGGTATTCGCAAAACCCGAACGACAGCCCTGCATCCTCAATCAGATGGCATGGTAGAGCGATTCAACCGGACCCTGGAAGAGCACTTGCGGAAAGTGGTGGACAAGAATCAAGATGATTGGGATGTACACATACCGCTTTTCCTGCTGGGATATCGGTCCGCAGTGCATGAAACAACAGGTCAAACTCCTGCCAGGATACTGTTTGGTAGTGAACTTCGGTTGCCCAGCGATTTAAAATTTGGAATAACTGGTGATGCGAGAAGAATTGGGAAGGAAGCGTCTACTGTTCTCGAGGAAGAGTTAAGAGAGATACATGCTCTTGTGAGGCAGCGAACTCAAATTATGAGTGACAAAATGAAGGCTCGGTATGACAAGGCGATGAACTCCGAAGGCTTCCAAAATGGAGATTTGGTGTTGCTGTACAATCCACAACGAAAGAGAGGTTTGTCCCCAAAACTTCAATGCAATTGGGAAGGTCCATACAAGATAATCAAACGACTAAACGACGTAGTGTATCGAATTCAAACTGTAGGGAGGCCGAGAAACAAGATGAAAGTGGTCCACCTAGAGAGGCTTGCTGCGTTTGGAACAGCGAATGTGTCTGATCGGGACGATCAGACTTAGGTGGAGGGCAGTGTGGCGAAAATGCGAAGCGAATGACAGATGAAAGAGAGGAGCCGACAACTGACATCTTCTAGAGCGTACGAGACGATTATCGTAACCGAAACGATTATCGTAACCGAGAGGATTATCGTATGGACGAGATTATTCCGGGGGTTTCGTTTTCAAGCAGCAAACAAGTATATAAGGGCGACGTACGGCTGCAAAAGCAATCAGTTGTGAATTAAGCTCGTGGAGATTACATTACAGTAAAGTAATAAAAACAGTACATTGTGAAAGTTGTATATAAGTGATTGTAAATAGTAACGTAAATTGTAATTGAATTGTGAATTACCGAATAATTAAAAGCACATTAATTAAGTCTTTATAAATAAAGAGACTGCAAATTAAGTTGGCGATTTTATTTAACAATCCAGAGGTCGTACCCGGAAGATTAAGGAAATCATCGAGGTTAATCAGCAAGATCGTAACAATAGAAATATTGAACGATGCAGAGTTGCATGACCACAGAAAAAAATTAATAAAAATTTATGGAAAACATTTGGAGGATTTTTGTTATTAACTTCATTTTATTGGAAATAATGTTCAAAGCGAAGCCGGTGTTGGTCCGGTGGAGGGTTATTTTTCCAAGCGCGGCCGAAGGCCACCAACTTATAAAGGTGTTTCACTTAAGAATACTGTTCAAGATGAAAGCGGTGTTGGGTTATTTTCCCAAGTGCGGCCGGAGGCCGCCAATATAGTGCGGCCGAAGGCCGCTAATTTATAAAGGTGTTTTACTTAATACTGTAAAATTTGTGTTTTTATTGTTTTTGTAGGAAATTTTTTTTACAGGTGGCATCACCAAAATTTATGGTAGTTGCTTTGATAAGCAAAAACAGGAAAAAATTCATATTTTTACGATCTTGCTGATTAACTTCGCTGATTTCCTTAATCTTTCGGGTACGACCTCTGGATTGTTAAATAAAATCGCCAACTTAATTTGCAGTCTGTTTATTTATAAAGACTTAATTAATGTCCTTTTATTCTTCGGTAATTCACAATTCAATTATAATTTACTTTACTATTTACAATCACTTGTATATAACTTTCACAATGTACTGTTTTTATTACTTCAATGTAATGTAACCTCCACGAGTTTAATTCACGACTGATTGCTTTTGCAGCCGTACGTCGCCCTTATATACTTGTTTGCTGCTTGAAAACGAAACCCCCGGAATAATCTCGTCCATACGATAATCCTCTCGGTTACGATAATCGTTTCGGTTACGATAATCGTCTCGTACGCTCTAGAAGATGTCAGTTGTCGGCTCCTCTCTTTCATCTGTCATTCGCTTCGCATTTTCGCCACACTGCCCTCCACCTAAGTCTGATCGTCCCGATCAGACACATTCGCTGTTCCAAACGCAGCAAGCCTCTCTAGGTGGACCACTTTCATCTTGTTTCTCGGCCTCCCTACAGTTTGAATTCGATACACTACGTCGTTTAGTCGTTTGATTATCTTGTATGGACCTTCCCAATTGCATTGAAGTTTTGGGGACAAACCTCTCTTTCGTTGTGGATTGTACAGCAACACCAAATCTCCATTTTGGAAGCCTTCGGAGTTCATCGCCTTGTCATACCGAACCTTCATTTTGTCACTCATAATTTGAGTTCGCTGCCTCACAAGAGCATGTATCTCTCTTAACTCTTCCTCGAGAACAGTAGACGCTTCCTTCCCAATTCTTCTCGCATCACCAGTTATTCCAAATTTTAAATCGCTGGGCAACCGAAGTTCACTACCAAACAGTATCCTGGCAGGTGTTTGACCTGTTGTTTCATGCACTGCGGACCGATATCCCATCAGGAAAAGCGGTATGTGTACATCCCAACCATCTTGATGCTTGTCCACTACTTTCCGCAAGTGCTCTTCCAGGGTCCGGTTGAATCGCTCTACCATGCCATCTGATTGAGGATGCAGGGCTGTCGTTCGGGTTTTGCGAATACCAAGTATCTGGCACATCTCCTGGAATACCGCCGATTCAAAGTTTCTTCCTTGGTCTGAGTGCAATTCTATAGGTGCACCGTATCTGGTAACCCAATTGTGAGTGAATGCATCCGCAACTGTTTTCGCTTCCTGGTTTGGAATTGGGTAGACCTCGGGCCATTTACTAAAGTAGTCCATAACCACAAGAACGTATTTGTTTCCTTGTTTGCTTAGAGGGAATGGACCGGCTACATCCATGGCAACCCGCTCAAATGGTGCACCTGAGTTATACTGCTTCATCTGCCCATGACTTCGTGACTTTGGCCCTTTAGCTGCAATGCACTCCGTGCAGTTAGCAATCCACTCAGCGATCGACTGCCGACAGCCAACCCAATAGAACCGCTGCTTGATCTTCTCCAGCGTTTTTGTAATACCTAGGTGCCCTCCACTAGGACCATTATGGAATTCCTTAAGAACATCCGGAATTCTTAACCTCGGAACTACTATAAGCTTCCGAGAGCACTGGCTATCTTCACTTTCCCATACTCTATGCAAACAGCCAGATATCAATTCTAAACTGTTCCATTGTGCCCAGTATGCTTTCGCGATGGGACTTTCCGCTGCCATTTGTTCTTTACTTGGCCGTCTGTTCACCTCCAAACCGTGCATTACCAATTCCAAGTCCGAATCTTCTTGCTGACATTTCCTTAAGTGACTTGCCTCCCACTCTTCTGCTGATGTAACTGTCATTAGCCGGACGTCTATTATGTCTTCCTTACCCTCGGCTTTTGAGCAGTGCTTACATTCCAAACTACATGGTCGACGGGACATAGCGTCAGCATTTCCGTGCGTATTACCCTTGCGGTGCTCGATGGTGAAGTCATAACTTTGCAGCCTCTCAATCCACCGTGCAAGCTGCCCTTCGGGATTCTTGAACTGTAGTAGCCACTTCAGCGCTGCATGATCCGTTCTAACGCGGAAATGTTGACCATACAGATATTTGTGGAAGTGTTTAATGCAATCCACCAACGCTAATAGTTCTCTCCGCGTTACGCAGTAGTTCCGCTCTGGTTTCCCAATAGACCGGCTATAGTAGGCAACTATCTTCTCCTGCCCATCAATCACTTGCGAAAGTACACCTCCTATGCCATAACCACTAGCATCTGTGTCCAGAATAAATGTTGCACCTGGAACCGGGTACGCTAGCATAGGTGCAGTGCATAGTCGTTCTTTTAAAGCTTGGAAAGCCTCCTCTTGTTCAGTTTTCCACTCGAAAGATCTATTTTTCCTTGTTAGTTCATGGAGACTGTGAGCTACACTGGCGAAATTCGGAACAAAGCGGCGATAGTAAGTACACAGCCCAAGGAAACTTCTTAATTCATGCAAATTTCTGGGTCTCGGCCAATCCTTCACTGCCTCTATTTTTTCCTTCGCAGTACACACGCCCTTCGTGGTTACTTGATGACCTAAGTAATTCACCTCCTTCTTGAATAAAGAGCACTTCTTAGGACTTAGTTTAAGACCAGCGCCAACTATTCTCTGGAAAACTTCTTCCAAATTACTCAAATGTTCGTCGAAGCTCTTTCCCAATACGATTATGTCATCCAGATACACCAAACAGGTCTTCCAGTGTAGTCCTTTGAGCACATGGTCCATTAATCTTTCAAAAGTGGCAGGAGCGTTGCATAACCCAAATGGCATTACCGTAAATTGCCATAGACCGTTGCCGGCACTAAACGCTGTCTTCTCTTTATCTTCTTCACTCACTTCTACTTGCCAATACCCGCTCTTAAGGTCAAGTGTTGAGAACCATTCTGTGCCAGTTAAAGAGTCTAGTGTATCATCGATCCTGGGCAAAGGATAGCTGTCTTTCTTTGTAACATCATTTAATCTCCGATAGTCCACGCAGAACCGCAACTGGCCATCTTTCTTCTTCACGAGTACCACCGGAGAGCTCCATGGACTTGCCGATGGTTCGATAACATCGCTTTCGCTCATTTCCCTAATTATTTGGCCAACAGCGTCACGTTTGGCTAGTGGAACGCTTCGAGGAGCTTGACGAATTGGTCTTGCTTCACCAGTATCAATGCTATGCTTCACTACGTTGGTCCTGCCTGGTTTGTTGCCATCCTTGTCGAATATGTTGGAGTATTTGCGGATCATCTGACTGGCCTGGTGCTTGTACTTGTCCTCCAACCCTTGCGTCCATGCATTGATATCTTCCTCCATCTTCTTGCTGCCAATAGAGTCGATTCCAGATAAATCATTGCTGTTAATAATGGCTTCTACCTCTTGACATTGCCCTAATACAGTTCCACTAGTAATTTTTACTGATGATCTGAAGTCATTCAATACTCTCACTGGGATGCGTTCATTCTTTCGTGTCTTAGCCAGGGTTTTTCCAATAAGTAAGTCCAGTGTAGAATTTTGTGCTGCTTCGACAACCCACAATTTGTTTGTCCCACAATCTCCATTAATTTTCGCCCACACAACTGCTTCTGACTTCGGTGGAATCAGTTCACTGCCTTCTAAGACCACTTGTTTGCTGCTGTATGTGGGATCGTAGCCAATGCTTAGTGGTACTTCCATGTTCTTATACTCCATAACCTTGTTATTCAAGTCGATCTTGATACCTTGCTCCATCAAGAAGTCCACTCCTATGATTACCTCATCTACAATCTGCGCGACTATAAAGCTGTGTAACACCGTCACATTCCCGATTGCTACCTCACATGTTACTTCTCCCACTACTCGGGTATCCTCACCAGTCGCCGTTTTCAATATTGCTCCAGGTAATGGTCTTACTTCTTTAGCGATCAGGTCAGTTCGAATGATGGAGTGTGATGCGCCCGTATCCACTGTTAATATTCGCACTCGTTCATCCACATATCCACCAATAGTAATGTTGCTCGTTTTCCTACCAATTTGCGAGACGGAGATTATGGGGCATTCAATTGCAGGAGCCAGCATACGCCCTTTTAGACTGGCTCGTTTTAGTTTAACGACTGAGAAGTTGATGGTTTATCTTCGTCAGCCTTCCGTTTTCGCTGTCCTTCTTGTATGCTGGAACCCGTTTTGCATTCGCGTGCGAAGTGACCAGGCTTTCCACATTTAAAGCATTTCCCAGCCTGATTCTTACCACCTGAACGATTCATTCCTTCTAACGACTTCAGAGTTCTCTATATTTCGGTCATCACATCTGCTGTTTCAACCTCCACTTTATTGACTTTGTATGCTGGTCTGCTTATGAGTGCCGCCGTTTCACGTGTTTGAGCATACGCCACTGTTTCAGCGAATGTTAACTTTGGATTCGCATATGTCTCCCGCTTGGTATAAACGTCTTTTATGCCGCTGATGAATTTTTGTATTTTCACCCGTTCGAGATGCTCACCCGATGCGTCTCCGATGGCTAAATGAGCCAATCTCTCAATTTCCGAGGCATATTCCTGTAGAGATTCGTTGGGTTTTTGGTCGCGCTTTTCTAACTCCATCTGGTAAATTTGTCTTCTGTGTTCGCTACCATATCGTCTTTCCAGGGCTCGCATCAATCCGTCGTAATCATTTCTCTCATAATCAGGTACAGTTTGCAAAAGTTCTGCCGCAGGTCCTTCCAACGCAACGAATAGTGCAGCAGATTTCTCCTCCATGCTCCATTTATTGGTTTCAGCCGTCTTCTCAAACTGGAGCTTGAAGACCTGGAAGGGAATTTTTCCGTCAAAGGATGGTGTTTTTACCTTTGGAGCGTTCACTGAAGTGGTTGGACGATTTAACTGCAAATCCCGGAAACGACCTTCCAATGTGTTGACTTTGGCTTCAATTAATTCTTCTATTTTTTCTTGCCGACCGTGCAATTCGTTGACTTTGCTCTCAATTAGATCCTGTCTTTCCTTAAGTTCTGCATTGTCTTTCTCCAGATTTTGCTGTATTTGCGCGATTGTTCCTTCTAATCCATCAAACTTTGCATCCATATTTTGTGACATCTTGGCATCCTGTGCATCCATCTTTTGTGATATGCTGGCATCGATTGCAGATATATTTTGTGAATTACGGGCATCCTGTGCATCCATCTTTTGTGATATGCTGGCATCGATTGCAGATATATTTTGTGAATTACGGGCATCCTGTGCATCCAGCTTTTGTGAGATTGCAGCCAATAACATGTTCATGTCAATACCCGCAGATGAGCTAGGGGCCTTTTCTTGAATCTTACTTGATGGCTGCTCTAACTCCTTCGCAGAATCACTAGCCTCTTCCTTGTCAACATCCTTCAAGGATACATCTTCATCCTCGCGGCGGAATTCGTACTGGTTCAAGTCGATGCCTTCGGCTTCCATTGATTCTCGCAGTCTCGATTTCAGCTCTGCCTTATTTCCTGTTGTAGACAATCCTCGCTTGGCCAACTCCTTCTTGAGAAGAGGTATCGTCAAGTCCTGAATCTTCACCATTTTTCAGTTATTATCCTCTGGAATTTATTTAACAATCCCACTTCTGACACCAATTGTTACGATCTTGCTGATTAATTTCGCTGATTTCCTTAATCTTTCGGGTACGACCTCTGGATTGTTAAATAAAATCGCCAACTTAATTTGCAGTCTCTTTATTTATAAAGACTTAATTAATGTCCTTTTATTCTTCGGTAATTCACAATTCAATTATAATTTACTTTACTATTTACAATCACTTGTATATAACTTTCACAATGTACTGTTTTTATTACTTCAATGTAATGTAACCTCCACGAGTTTAATTCACGACTGATTGCTTTTGCAGCCGTACGTCGCCCTTATATACTTGTTTGCTGCTTGAAAACGAAACCCCCGGAATAATCTCGTCCATACGATAATCCTCTCGGTTACGATAATCGTTTCGGTTACGATAATCGTCTCGTACGCTCTAGAAGATGTCAGTTGTCGGCTCCTCTCTTTCATCTGTCATTCGCTTCGCATTTTCGCCACAATATTTTTTGCAACTTTAACTTTAAATATCTTGAAAACTAAGGGTTTCTAAGTGGTTTGGTTTTCAGTTTTAGAATGGGGGGAGGGACCCCTACCCTCCCCTATCATTAGTTTTTCTCCTAGTTTGGGACCGTAAAGGAATTGTTTCCCGTTTTTTGAATGATTGTCTGGAGAAGATTCGGAACCATAACTCACATGATAGTACACAATACCAACTACTAGTTATGCAACCGACAACAGATGCAGATTAACCGCCAGAAAATCGGAAATTTGTTCAAAAACTAACTTTTTTATAAGTTTATTTTTCGTGCGATGTTTACTATCGACGGCTCTATCGGAAAGTTATGATTGTAAAAATTTAAAGTAATCGAATATTTAATGGAGTACTTACATGGTCGAAATAATGCATAATAATAATGCAATGTTTAATATTTCTTAGAGAAAATATATTGTGACGAAAATCCCAAATACGAAGGACAAACAAAACTGGTGACAATGTAAATGCAATTTCCCGGACGGACAGAAAATAAAGAAGCGGCCGTATAATGCAAATTACCCATACCAAGGACAAACAAAAGGGTAGACAGATTAAAGGAAATTCCACGTCGTTAAGGATGAACGGAGTAGCTGCAGCTACCGCAGGCAAACGAATAATCAGCCTATCCTTAAGCGCGTGGTATAAAAAGGGAGGCAGCCGCTATCACAAGAAGAGACGAGTATACAACTTAGTGGAGTTATCACTGCTGTGAGCTGTGTGTGTTTTAGAAACGGATGAGCTGAGTGAAGCAGATAATAAGTGTGTATCATAAATAATTGTATAAGCCGCTGGCTAAAGACGAAAATTGTACAAATAAATTCCTGACGGTTAAGAAGCCGAACAAATAAATCTTCGGAGTTTTGTTTAGCAATCCAGTGATCGGACTCGAAGGATTTGGAAAATCATCGAGGCGAATTTAGCAAATTCGTTACAATATGTGCATGTTCAACGATATAAACAATAAAGATACCCTCTGTCTGAAATCTCATTCGGCATCGAACGGCTCGGAAAGATCATTTACATAGTCGAGATGTGAGATTTTCGATCATGAGACAGCAAAATGACTGGACGAACTTACATTTACTGAAATTTTATAGTACAAACAACCATTTTTCAGACCAAAATTGATTAGCCTAAGTTCAACGTGAACTCATCGAATCTACAAAAGTAAATAGCAATACATGGAAATGGAGTCCTCCAAAAGACCTATTTTCTTTTGTCCTTTATCAGCCTTAAGTTGTACGAGAACTTCAACCAGATGTGTAGCATCTGTGGGTTCTTTCGTCCGAGGGATGTTGATTTTATTATTCAATGAAACTACTTTTTGGGATTCTAAGCCCTATATAATAGCCGAGTGGTTGAAATTCTGAGCTGGAGGTGTTTCATTTGCTCATAGAATGCTGCAGAACAATGCAAAATAGCACCTGCATTTAAGGAGGAAAAACTGCATAATAGAATCAAAATAAAGTAAATGTTTTTACGCTTTTCCTATATAAATGTTATATTATTAGCAATCAGATTTCTTGAATAAAGCCATTTTTAAATTATTACATACTATATATAATATAAAAAATTTAACTGAAAAAATATACAGATTCCAACACATTTCGCAGATCAAAATCACCCTTACTCGGCATCTCTGCTAAGGTTCGATTCAGTCTGCGTTTAGAAAGATCATCAGCAGAACCATCATTAAGCATGTCCCTGAAATAAAAAAATATATAATTTTAAAGAAGGCATATTTAGGTAGAACTTCGGAAAACTTACGCTTCTTTAAAACTGTATTTATATTTCATAAATGCTGACAAAATTTCCAGTATAGGTTGTGAGTGTAGAGAAACAAACTGTTCTCTACAAATCTTATTCATTTCGGGTACGGTACACGCATGAGTCCAATAACAGTCATGTACGGAAATAAACGTAAGCCCTTTTCGTTCGCAATATAACGACGTAAGCATCATATGGGACGAGTCTAGCGAGTGTATAAAGTTTGGTGGAAATGCATTTTTCTGTTTCATAACATTCGGTTTCTCATACATGTCCATAGCCATAGTTTCAGATACGCGTATACCTGTGCGTATCGTATGTTTTGCTTCTTGTCGTGTATAAGGCTGTACGACTGGCAGGCCAAGTGGCGTTACCCACTCTACATTTTGTCCACAAACACCCGATATTAATCGAGCACATTCGGTGAACCAATCCTGTATTTCACGTGTTGATGTAAACATTTCTCGCAAACTTTCAAACGTCTTCGCAGTCAAATAGGTAGAAGCAGGCCATACCCATTCTTTGGGAAAACTATCAATATCTTTTAATTGTCTTGCTATTTGCAAGCGTGCACCATAGCGGGTGACTCCATACACGGTAGTCATTACAGTTTGTTTAATAACTTTACGACGGACGAAGCCTTGCAATGCCTGAGCTACTTGGCTTCCATTAGCAGCATCTGTTTTTCGAGATTTCTCCACTAGCACAGCAACAGCGTTGTATACATCTTGTGGCAACGGTGACGGAGATAAGTTGACACTTTTAGCTCCAACTTCGTCACGACCAAGGGCAGCATAATGTTGTAGGCCATTGCAAGATCCATCTTGATGAATGGGAAAACGACTAAGGAAACCTACAAGTGAAGAGAACATATTTCGAATATAAAATAATAATTTTCTTAAAACTCGGGCACAGCCAGTGGGAGAAATTCTGATATTAATAGAAATGCCACAGAACACCAAGGGCCCCTGATTAGTGTTATGACTTAAATACATCTATTCCCACCTTCAGGATTATTCGATCTATATATTTTGGCTATTTCCATGCAGCATGCTAATGTTTGCCACGGTTCATCAGATTTTGTCCACCACATATTGCCCGTCAGTGGGTTATCAGCTGAATCCAGAATTTCGCTCATAATTTCTTCGGCATACAATAGTCGCTCGCGCACTGAATCACGTTTCTTCACTCCTGTTAAGTTAATGCAATGCAGCTTGAGCCAACTAAAGCCGTCAGGTCCGAGCGGTTGCGCTTTATCAAAAACAAGCATAGAACGCGCCAAATCTGATCCCAAATGGTTGAGATGAGGAGGTATTGGGTAGACACGACCACGAAAGTCCATATTATGGGGTAACCAAAATACTCGATCACGATACTGGAATTAAAAATGTACATAATTTTTGTATTGTTCTCCGGAATACATTAAAATTTTATTTAAATTCAAATTAGTCTTACATGATTCGCCAACGAAAGGCGATATAACGTATCACACCATAAACTGTACATCTCTGCCTGTTTTCGACGATGCGCTAATTTGTCCTTAAAACGTTTCGAGCGCTCAGCACTCGTTAAGGCAGGTGTATCCTCATGAATTGAGGGTAAAGGTGGTAATGAGCTCGGCGGCATAGGTACATCTAGTTTATCATCGCCACCGTCTTGGAATACTTTTATGATAACGTCTAGAATCTAGTCAGAATAATGTTATAAAACGTGTCAATATGTAACAATTATAATTTTTTTTTATAGTAATTATATAGTAGACGTGATATTAACCTCTAATGGCCATCTTATGTATTAAGTATTAAAAAAATCATTGATCAATGTGACCATGGATTCATAAAAATTCTATTCTGATCATAATACAAAATAAAAATTCGTTTGATTGCCACTTTCGACTACAGGCGACGACCGTACGAGGCCCAATATTTAAGAAATATATGTTTTTTCTAGGTTATCACCAGATGTTGTTGATGTTGTTGTTTAAAATAGTGCAACTGGTTTTGATAATTTTTTATGAAAGAAACAGCACCTTAAATTAAAAAAAAATGCAGAATGATGCAAAAAAGAAGGTAGTTCCAACCATGTTTTAAGAGCTTCAATTCTAAAAAAATTTAGTATCAATATTGAGTGAAGCTAATTTTCTTTTTTGTATCACATAATAGTATATTAATTTAAAACGCTTCACATACATCAGTATTAACGCGCCAAGCCACATTCGACAGTTGATTCAAAGAATCTAGAGCTGGATATAACTGCTGTGGGCTTGTTGAATTTATACGTTCCCATTGTTGTACGGCCTGTAAGAGAATAAATTAATGCAATAAAATCAAAATCATATGATTAAATATTGAAAAGTTTACCTGGTGTGGCAATCGTATCAACTCTGACTTATTCAATAAATATCCTCCGCTATGGGGGGTACTCCAAGGTTGTGGAGGACAAATCATGGGTACCAGATTTGAATCAAACACCAATGTCTGCTGACGTGACGTTCGCAATAATCTATTATATTGATCGGAATGGACAATATCTTAAATTAAATTTTTCTCAAAATACCATGAAGTAATAGAACTGTAGTTTGTATAAAAATGTACTGATGAGATGGTATAAAATGTTACAATTTAAAAATTCTTAATAAACAATACAAATACAATAGAAATATTATACACTTTAATGTCTTAAATTACACTCCTCTTAACATCAAAATTTTTCCATTACCAATTTATTATATACTGTGGATCAGCATCAGCTGTTATACTTTAACTGTTATAATTATAACGATTTTCTTCTTTCAGCCAATGAAAAGAATTAATAATATTAAATCTTGGTCCTCAAACACATTATTATATAAAATACATATTTACCTTGCCAACACTGGATGAGGTTTAACCTCTTCTTTGACTAAGCGGCCTTGATTGCGAAAAAGTGTATAAAATGTGGGTAATATATTATGTTGTTTACTATTCTTTTTTTGCCGCAAAATATGCACATCTATTTTTATATCACGCATTAAAATGTTATAGAGAAATCGGCCGACTCCAGATAGAACATTCGGAGGCCAACTCACATATTTCATGTCCATGCTGGGACCAATAGCACGGTGTTCGTGTACTAAACGTTGCCATATTTGTCGTGAATTATCACTGGTATTTACTTCAACCCAGAAATCACAGTAACCACTATAAATATCTCCAATTTTATCTAAAGTGCCATTCTTCTTCTTCATCTCAATTTGATATCTAAATTAATAGAGTAGAGTAAGTAAAGCACAGGTTCATAATCTCATTAATTTTCATACCTTTGTTGTACTTTCTGTCCTAGTTCTTTATAAAGTTGTCCCACTGTTGGACTGAAAGTTTCCGACCCTTCTGCCAACTTATAAATTTCTTTTATCAAAATATCAGTATAAATAGATGGATCCAGCACCTTTAGATAAGTATAGTAGTTCATGAAGCCATTTGGTTTGTAACGAATTTGAGCTCGTAAAGTGTTTAAGTCTCGGATAAGGGCAGCATTTATTTGATTTCTCCATTGTTCTTCAAGCTCTTTAAGTTTTCCTCGCTGAAAGTTTGTTAAAAGCCAAAAAATTAATACATTATTATTTGAAATATATTTTATAAAATTGTTAGAAAAAATCTAAGAATTTAATTTGTATGAAATAATTTTCAAGAAATTGTCAAATTGAGTTCCAAAAAGCAGAAAGCTCTCTTGAAAGAAAGCCTTGATGAAGATTTATTGATTTTAAATTTTAACTGAGGAAATTAAAAATTATATTACGAATTTTTTCTTTTGTTGAGAGATATTTTCATACGGTTGTTCTTGCAAAACTTGCAACGAGAAAGCAAGACTTTGACACGGTTATTGAATGTGGATGAAGAAAAATTGTATTCAAAATTATTTTAGTAAGCTAAAATTTATTAAATAAATCTTAAATAAATAAATACTTACACAAAATTCAGCATTTGCAAATTCACTGGAACTTTCAATCGACTTGATTGTTACAGAACCCTCTAGCTCAACTCTAAGTTGTTCACGTGCCATTTTCTCTAGTTCAGATTTACTATAGCCGCGATTATATTTCATTACATTTCTGATTGTTTGAGATGCTTTTTTATTTGATGAACCATCATCTATAGGCAATATGCCTTCATTTAACTCATCTAGAAGAGTGTTATTATAATTTAATACAGGTGGTGTATATATAGGAGTGAAATCTGGTTCAATTCGTCGTATAGCGTCTAATGCAATATCTCTTTGATCAGCGGCAAACTCTGAACGATCCATTATTTGATTTAAAGTTATTCCCTATAAATATATATATTAAAATAATTTTGCAAATCTAATAAAATAGAATTATTACCAAGTCTTGTGCCATTTCTTTATATTTTTTGATTTGCTGAATATTTTCCTCAGATGATTCCACGCGTCCCAGGCACTCGAATATAGCCGCAAACGTTTGCTCGTTAAATTTCAATTGATCTTCTTTGATTAAATCGAAAATATCTTTGTACCGTTCAAAGGAACCCTTTTCTGCAAGTCCATGTAGCAAAATATTATAAAAATCAATTGTTATCAGCGTTTGATTTTCGGATTTTCTCTTGGCTCTCTGTCTATATGCTATCAAGGTGGAGATACCTCGATGAACCATTCCCGCGGAAACACAGACCTTAAGATATGACTCCAAATTAACACGTAGCGCCTTTTCTTTAGCAATGCGTTCTTGTTCCTCACTGCTATGTATTTTGGACTTGTATCTATTATTATAATGAAAGCGAATAATATGGAAAAAATTATATTATTTAATAGATTTATAAATTTTACCTTGTTTTAGATTTTGCAACGGCAGCAGCTTCTCTTTTGTGTATATTTTGAAGTTTTGATGCGTTAGTTCCGATATTTTCTGACGGAATATAAGGTTCATCAGACACTAATGAATCCAATAACTCCTCCGCACCGTCATCTTTTGGGACTGCGCAACTACGAAAACAACAAGGCTTTTTTATTGCTGTTAAAAGTCATCTAACATAAAACTAACAATTCTTTTTATATTCAGGTTGTTTTCGGTGAATATTGAACGTAATATAATAATTACCGGGAAATTATTGTTAAAAATTTACCTGAAAGCATCAATTGGTTTTTCGCAAGGATCAGTATATTCAGTTCCCACACTCTCTAATATTTCGCGATAGTTGTTGAAACTTTTGATTATATTATTAATATCTTCAGCATTATTTATTATGTGCTTAGTGTGTTCTTCCTTTCCAAAGAAGATTAATGGCTTGTCGTCATATAATCCTGACTCCAAAATTGAACGGTCTATTTCATCTACGTCGAGTTCTTTGTAAATTAGTTCATCTGATTTTAATTTAACATTAAGAGTTGGGGTTACACTTTGTGGTATCTTATTTCTTCTCTGTTTTCCTTCTCTTTCACGTTTCTCAATAATTTGTGCTTGCGTCTTCGCGATAAACTCTTGTAATTTTTTCGCTTTCAATCTCTTGACACGTGACTTTCGTTCGTTGGCTGATATATCAGTAACTGTTAGATAAGAAAAAATTAATAAATTACTAAGCTAAAAGGATAATTATATAGAATATTTTTTTTTTAATTTGATTAATTTTCGTTTATAAATTAAAAATTAGAATAAAATATAATGAAACAAAACAAAAAATATTGGTAAAATAAATAAAATATGAAGAAAAAAATAATAACAGGACAATATCTTTTCACAAATTGAGTCAATGCCAAAATCTTCAGCATAACTTACCTTCAAGTAGCTCAACATATTTAGAATATCGTGGCTTTACCACACGCTTCTTCTTCTTCTTTTTGATTGCTTCATTTATAGTGGTCGACTGGAAGCGGATTACAGGGTTGAAAGAGGTTTTTAACCGAGAATGCAAACTATTATCTGAAAACATGGAATTAGACCAATATTTTTTTAACGGTTACTAGTTTAAATTGAAAGGTTGACTGAAAAAAATAAAGAGCATCCAACAATAAATACATCTCTCACAATTGTGCAGGTACTCTATAAGAAGGTAAAAAAAAACAATTTCCGACGCTCATAAGAGATGGAGTTTGCATCTTTATATCTACATCTTTGTAGGTTCCAACATCGAAGGTAATTGTAAAATAATAATATAAATGGTTTTCAAAATAATTTGAACTTAAAAACTCAGGAATCGATGCATGGTTCGTCATAAATACACGGTCTAGTAATAATTTACATATGTAGATCAGTCATTCTGAGCAGCAAAACTATTCAAATTTGAATTTCTTCTATTATTTTCAATTTATTTGAGTTAAAAGTTTATTTGAATCGTCTAATTAGAAATATATGAGACTAAAATTACTAATAATTTCGATTCAAAGACATGAATTAGACTAAATATTACACACTATTTATATTCAATACTAAAAATTCATATTTTATATATGCATACAAACCTCGAAAATCATTCAGTGGAAATGTAGAAAAAATACCAGACCTACTAGTTCTTATATTAATATCGCATTTTCAATCCAGTTCCTGTTTTGATTTTTCTTTAACTATGTGTTAAAAGTCGGAGCATGAAGCTGTTAAAAGAACAACTTAATTATATTTTACCTTTTAGATAATTTTCTACAATCTGTTTCTTGAAAGTAAAATATTTTCGGGAAAATTCAAAACTTTGTGCACTTTTAGTTAGCAATAATTGTACACTTTGGGCGCTTGTCCACTTTGCTGACCAAATGCGATACATGTTAAAGTATTACATTTATCTGTTTCTAATATATATATCCTTTTATTGTATTATTATTAAACCTTTTATTGCATAATTAACAAAACACAAACCGATCCAAACTCAAAATATAAAATCACATGTAATAATATACAGAAGTTGGCTGCTCTTCTTACTGTTTGTAATATAGTTAATAAGCGCTCTCACTAAATATTCGTTATACAAATATTGAAATGACAACCAAAACATACAAAAACACTTGAAATAAACTTTGTGCAGCCAGAACCAATGTTAGAAAAAAAAGTGTAGAAACTATGGCAATTATTATGAATAGCTATTTTATGGATTTTCAATTAAAGATTGTTTTACAAAAGAGCGTTTTCCATTTTCTAACTGAATTTTTGACAAATGTAGCTATTCTCAACCTCGTGGGCTATTAAAATTTAAGAGTTTATAAATTGCTAAACAAATGGAAACTGAAAACCAGAAATGATCAATTCTACAACTCTTATTAGTTACACATATTTATATAAAGTGAAACTTATTTACGTCATTACGGTGCATTGTTGTTAGTAACTAGCAAAAAATTCTGAAAATTGCATTTACCCCCATTTTTTAATTAAGTTTATTATAAGGGACTCGATTTGCACCAGCTTCGTCTTCTTTAATATTGTTACGATCTTGCTGATTAACCTCGATGATTTCCTTAATCTTTCGGGTACGACATCTGGATTGTTAAATAAAATCGCCAACTTAATTTGCAGTCTCTTTATTTATAAAGACTTAATTAATGTCCTTTTAATTATTCGTTAATTCACAATTCAATTACAATTTACGTTACTATTTACAATCACTTTTATACAACTTTCACAATGTACTGTTTTTATTACTTTACTGTAATGTAATCTCCACGAATTTAATTCACAACTGATTCACGACTGATTACTCTTGCAGTAGTATGTCGTCCTTATATACTTGTTTGCTGCTTGAAAACGAAACCCCTGGAATAATCGCGTCGTTTACGATAATCATAATCGCCTCGTTTACGATAATCGTCGTTTACTATAATCGCCTCGTTTACGCTCTAGAACGTGCCAGTTGTCGGCTCCTCTCTTTCATCTGTCATTCGCTTCGCATTTTCGCCACACTGCCCACCACCTAAGTGGTCGTCCCGATCAGACACATTCGCTGTACCAAACGCAGCAAGCCTCTCTAGGTGGACCACTTTTATCTTGCTTCCTGGGCTCCCAACATTCTGGATTCGATACACTGCGTCATTTAGCCGTTTGATTACCTTATATGGACCATCCCAAACGCATTGAAGTTTTTGGGACAAACCTCTCTTCCGTTGTGGACTGCACAGCAACACCAAATCTCCACTTTGGAAGCCTTCAGAGTTCATCGCTTTGTCATACCTGGCCCTCAATTTGTAATGGTTTCGTGGTTTTGGCCCTTTAGTTGCTATGCACTTCTTGCAGTTAGCAACCCACTCAGCGAGCGATTGATGACAACCAACCCAATAGAACCTCTGCTTCATCTTCTCCAGCATTTTCTTAATGCCTAGATGCTCTCCACTAGGACCATTGTGGAATTCCTTAAAAACTTCCGGAATTCTTAACCTCGGAACTACTATAAGCTTCCGAGAGCACTGACCATCTTCACTTTCCCATACTCTATGCAAACAGCCAGATATCAATTCTAAACTGTTCCATTGTGCCCAGTATGCTTTCGCGACGGGACTTCCCTTTGCCATTTGTTCCTTACTTGGCCGTCTGTTCACCTCCAATCCGCGCATTACCAATTCCAAGTCTGGGTCTTCTTGCTGACATTTTCTTAAGTGGCTTGCCTCCCACTTTCCTGCTCGTGTAATTGTTATTCGCTGGACGTCTATTATGCCCTCAGCTTTTGAGCATCGGTTGCGTCGTCTTTCCTCTCTGTTGGAGCCCTACTGGCATTCGCGTGCGAAGTGACCTGCTTCTCCGCAACTGAAGCACTTTCCACCTTGATTCTTAACACCAGAACGATTCATTCCTGCTATCGACTTCAAAGTTTTCAATATTTCAGTCCTCACATCTGGTGTTTCTACCTCCAAACGCTTCACTTTGTAGGCTGGCTTACATAGCAGTGCCGCTGCTTCACGTGTCTGAGCATACGCAACAGTTTCAGCGAATGTTAACTTTGGATTCGCATAAGTCTCTCGCTTGGTGTACACGTCCTTAATTCCGCTGACGAACCTCTGGATTTTTAATCTTTCGAGATATTCAGCCGACGCGTGCCCTGTGGCTAAATGAGCCAATCTCTCGATTTCAAAAGCATATTCCTGCAAAGATTCATTATGTTTTTGGTCACGCTGTTCCAGCTCCATCTGGTAAATTTGTCTTCTGTGTTCATAGCGTCTTTCCAGGGCTCGCATTACTGCGCCATAGTTATCCCTTTTACATTCGGGAATAGTCAGCAAAATATCCGCTGCAGGTCCTTTGAACCTAACAAATAGCGCAGCAGATTTTTCCTCGATGGTCCAATTATTTAACTCAGCCGTCTTCTCGAACTGGAGCTTGAAGATCTGGAATGAAGCTGTGCCGTCAAAGGATGGTGCCTCTACCCACGGACCGTTCATCGATCTGACTGGACCATGCAACTGCAAATCTCGGACACGTCGCTCGAGCTCGTTGATTTTGGTTTTAATTAGCTCCTCTATTTTGTCTTGTCGCTCCTCGATTTGATTCTGTCTTTCCTTAAGTTCTGCATGGTCTTTCTCCAGATTTTGCTGTATTTGCGCGGTTGTTCCTTCTAATCCATCAAACTTTGCATCCATCTGTTGTGACATGCTGGCATTCTGTTCATCCATCTTTTGTGACATCTTGGCATTGATTTGTGACATGTTTTGTGAATTACGGGCATCCTGTGCATCAAACTTTTGTGATATTGCAGCCAATAACATGTTCATGTCAATACCCGCAGATGAGCTAGGGGCCTTTTCTTGAATCTTACTTGATGGCTGCTCCAACTCCTTCGCAGAATCAATAGCCTCTTTTTTGTCGGAATTCGTACTGGTTCAAGTCGATGCCTTCGACTTCCATTGCTTCTCGCAGTCTCGATTGCAGCTCTGCCTTATTTCCTGTTGTAGACAATCCTCGCTTGGCCAACTCCTTCTTGAGAAGAGGTATCGTCAAATCCTGAATCTTCACCATTTTTTTAATTATTATCGTCTGGAATTTATTTAACAATCCCACTTCTGACACCAATTGTTACGATCTTGCTGATTAACCTCGATGATTTCCTTAATCTTTCGGGTACGACCTCTGGATTGTTAAATAAAATCGCCAACTTAATTTGCAGTCTCTTTATTTATAAAGATTTAATTAATGTCCTTTTAATTATTCGTTAATTCACAATTCAATTACAATTTATGTTACTATTTACAATCACTTGTATACAACTTTCACAATGTAATGTTTTTATTACTTTACTGTAATGTAATCTCCACGAGTATAATTCACAACTGATTCACGACTGATTACTCTTGCAGTAGTATGTCGTCCTTATATATTTGTTTGCTGCTTGAAAACGAAACCCCTGGAATAATCGCGTCGTTTACGATAATCATAATCGCCTCGTTTACGATAATCGTCGTTTACGATAATCGCCTCGTTTACGCTCTAGGACATGCCAGTTGTCGGCTCCTCTCTCTCATCTGTCATTCGCTTCGCATTTTCGCCACAATATTGTATGGCATTAAACTCGTGGAGGTTACATTACAGTAAAGTAATAAAAGCAGTACATTGTGAAAGTTGTATACAAGTGATTGTAACTAGTAACGTAAATTGTAATTGAATTGTGAATTACTGAATAATAAAAGGACATTAATTAAAGTCTTTATAAATAAAGATACTGCAAATTAAGTTGGCGATTTTATTTAACAATCCAGAGATCGTACCCTAAGGATTTGGGAAATCATCGAGGTTAATCAGCAAGATCGTAACAATTGGTGTCAGAAGTGGGATTGTTAAATAAATTCCAAAGGATAGTAATCGAAAATGGTGAAGATTCAAGAAAAGGATCCTGTTTCATCTACGGGTATGGACATGAACATGTTATTGGCTGCAATTTCACAAATGGATGCCAGCATTTCACAAAAGATGGATGCACAGGATGCCCGTAATTCACAAAATATGTCTGCAATGAATGACAGCATTACATCACAAATGGTTGAACAGAGGGAGCAAATATCATCCTTAGGAGGAACCATCGCGCAAATACAGCAAAATCTGGAGAAAGACAATGCAGAACTTAAGGAAAGACAGGATCTAATTGAGATCAAAGTCAACGAATTGCACGGTCGGCAAGAAAAAATAGAAGAATTAATTGAAGCCAAAGTCAACACATTGGAAGGTCGTTTCCGGGATTTGCAGTTAAATCGTCCAACTACTTTAGTGAACGCTCCCAAGGTAAAAACACCATCTTTTGACGGAAAAATTCCCTTCCAAGTCTTCAAGCTCCAGTTTGAGAAGACGGCTGAAACCAATAAATGGAGCATGGAGGAAAAATCTGCTGCACTATTCGTTGCGTTGGAAGGACCTGCGGCAGAACTTTTGCAAACTATACCTGATTATGAGAGAAATGATTACGACGGATTGATGCGAGCCCTGGAAAGACGCTATGGTAGCGAACACAGAAGACAAATTTACCAGATGGAGTTAGAAAAGCGCGACCAAAAACCCAACGAATCTCTACAGGAATATGCTTCGGAAATTGAGAGATTGGCTCATTTAGCCATCGGAGACGCATCGGGTGAGCATATCGAAAGGGTGAAAATACAAAAATTCATCAGCGGCATAAAAGACGTTTACACCAAGCGAGAGACATATTCGAATCCAAAGTTAACATTCGCTGAAACAATAAAGTGGAGGTTGAAACACCAGATGAGATGACCGAAATATTGAGAACTCTGAAGTCGTTAGAAGGAATGAATAGTTCTGGTGGCAAGAATCAGGCTGGGAAATGCTTTAAATGTGGAAAGCCTGGTCACTTCGCACGCGAATGCAAAACGGGTTCCAGCATACAAGAAGGACAGCGAAAACGGAAGGCTGACGAAGATAAACCATCAACTTCTCAGTCGTTAAACTAAAACGAGCCAGTCTAAAAAGGCGTATGCTGGCTCCTGCAATTGAATGCCCCATAATCTCCATCTCGCAAATCGGTAGAAAAACGAGCAACATTACTATTGGTGGATATGTGGATGGACGAGAGCGAAAATTAACAGTGGATACGGGCGCATCACACTCAATCATTCGAACTGACCTGATCGCTAAAGAAGTAAGACCATTACCTGGAGCAATATTGAAAACGGCGACTGGTGAGGATACCCAAGTAGTGGGAGAAGTAACATGTGAGGTAACAATCGGGAATGTGACGGTGTTACACAGTTTTATAGTCGCGCAGATTGTGGATGAGTTAATCATAGGAGTGGACTTCTTGATGAATGAAGGTATCAAGATCGACTTGAATAACAAAATTATGGAGTATAAGAACATGGAAGTACCACTAAGCATTGGCTACGATTCCACATACAGCAGCAAACAAGTGGTCTTAGAAGGCAGTGAACTGATTCCACCGAAGTCGGAAGCAGTTGTTTGGGCGAAAATTAATGGAGATTGTGGGACAAACAAATTGTGGGTTGTCGAAGCAGCACAAAATTCTACACAGGACTTACTTATTGGAAAAACCCTGGCTAAGACACGAAAGAATGGACGCATCCCAGTGAGAGTATTAAATGACTTCAGATCATCGGTGAAAATTCCTAGTGGAACTGTATTAGGGCAATGTCAAGAGGTAGAAGCCATTATTAACAGCAATGATTCATTTGGAATCGACTCTATTGGCAGCAAGGAGATGGAGGAAGATATCAATGCATGGACGCAAGGGTTGGAAGACAAGTACAAGCACAAAGCCAGCCAGATGATCCGTAAATACTCCAACTTATTCGACAAGTATGGCAACAAACCAGGCAGGACCTACGTAGTGAAGCATTGCATTGATACTGGTGACGCAAGACCAATTCGTCAAGCTCCTCGAAGCGTTCCAATAGCCAAACGTGACGCTGTTGGCCAAATAATTAGGGAAATGAGCGAAAGCGATGTTATCGAACCATCGGCAAGTCCATGGAGCTCTCCGGCGGTACTCGTGAAGAAGAAACATGGCCAGTTGCGGTTCTGCGTGGACTATCGGAGATTAAACGATGTCACAAAGGAAGACAGCTATCCTTTGCCCAGGATCGATGATACACTAGACTCGTTAACTGGCACAGAATGGTTCTCAACACTTGACCTTAAGAGCGGGTATTGGCAAGTAGAAGTGAGTGAAGAAGATAAAGAGAAGACAGCCTTTAGTGCTGGCAACGGTCTATGGCAATTTACGGTAATGTCATTTGGTTTATGCAACGCTCCTGCCACTTTTGAAAGATTAATGGACCATGTGCTCAAATGACTACACTGGAAGGCCTGTTTGGTGTATCTGGATAACATCATCGTATTGGGAAAGAGCTTCGACGAACATCTGAGTAATTTGGAAGAAGTTTTCTAGAGAATAGCTGGCGCTGGTCTTAAACTAAGTCCTACGAAGTGCTCTTTATTCAAGAGGGAGCCGAATTACTTAGGTCATCAAGTAACCACGAAGGGCGTGTGTACTGCGAAGGAAAAAATATAAGCAGTGAAGGATTGGCCGAGACCCAGAAATTTGCATGAATTAAGAAGTTTCCTTGGGCTGTGTACTTACTATCGTCGCTTTGTTCCGAATCTCGCCAGCGTAGCTCATAGTCTCCATGAACTCACAAGGAAAAATAAATCTTTCGAGTGGAAAACTGAACAAGAGGAGGCCTTCCAAACTTTAAAAGAACGACTATGCACTGCACCTATGCTAACGTACCCGGTTCCAGGTGCAACATTTATTCTGGACACAGATGCTAGTGGTTATGGCTTAGGAGGTGTACTTTCGCAAGGGATTGATGGGCAGGAGAAGATAGTTGCCTATTATAGCCGGTCTATTGGGAAACCAGAGCGGAACTACTGCGTAACGCGGAGAGAACTATTAGCGTTGGTGGATTGCATTAAACGCTTCCACAAATATCTGTATGGTCACAGTTCAATAGCCAAACGTGACAGAATCTCGAAGGGCAGCTTGCACGGTGGATTGAGAGGCTGCAAAGTTATGACTTCACCATTGAGCACCGCAAGGGTAATACGCACGGAAATGCTGACGCTATGTCCCGTCGACCATGTAGTTTGGGATGTAAGCATTGCTCAAAAGCAGAGGGTAAGGAAGACATAATAGACGTCCGGTTAATGACAGTTACATCAGCAGAAGAGTGGGAGGCAAGTCACTTAAGGAAATGTCAGCAAGAAGATCCGGACTTGGAATTGGTAATGCACGGATTTTAGGTGAACAGACGGCCAAGTAAGAAGCAAATGGCAGCGGAAAGTCCCATCGCGAAAGCATACTGGGCACAATGGAACAGTTTAGAGATGATATCTGGCTGTTTGCATAGAGTATGGGAAAGTGAAGATGGTCAGTGCTCTCGGAAGCTTATAGTAGTTCCGAGGTTAAGAATTCCAGATGTTCTTAAGGAATTCCAAATGGTCCTAGTGGAGGGCACCTAGGCATTACAAAAACGCTGGAGAAGATGAAGCAGCGGTTCTATTGGGTTGGCTGTCGTCAATCGGTCGCTGAGTGGATTGCTAATTGCACGGAGTGCATTGCAGCTAAAGGACCAAAGTCACGAAGTCATGGGCAGATGAAGCAGTATAACTCAGGTGCACCATTTGAGCGGGTTGCTATGGATGTAGCCGGTCCATTCCCTATGAGCATACAAGGAAACAAATACGTTCTTGTGGTTATGGACTACTTTAGTAAATGGCCTGAGGTCTACCCAATTTCAAATCAGGAAGCGAAAACAGTTGCGGGTGCATTCGCTCACAATTGGGTTACCAGATACGGTGCGCCTATAGTATTGCACTCAGACCAAGGAA
Source organism: Neoceratitis asiatica (assembly GCA_030068015.2). Taxonomy (NCBI): domain Eukaryota; kingdom Metazoa; phylum Arthropoda; class Insecta; order Diptera; family Tephritidae; genus Neoceratitis; species Neoceratitis asiatica. Next base: position 57,630,967 of record CM061524.1, on the reverse strand, counting down.
GAAACTTTGAAGCGGCGGTGTTCCAGGAGATGTGCCAGATACTTGGTATTCGGAAAACACGAACGACAGCCCTGCATCCTCAATCAGATGGCATGGTAGAGAAATTCAACCGGACCCTGGAAGAGCACTTGCGGAAAGTAGTGGACAAGCATCAAGATGATTGGGATGTACACATACCGCTTCTCCTGATGGGATATCGGTCCGCAGTGCATGAAATAACATGTCAAACACCTGCCAGGATACTGTTTGGTAGTGAACTTCAGTTGCACAGCGATTTAAAGTTTGGAATAACTGGTGATGCGAGAAGAATTGGGAAGGAAGCGTCTACTGTTCTCGAGGAAGAGTTAAGAGAGATACATGCTCTTGTGAGGCAGTGAACTCAAATTATGAGTGACAAAATGAAGGCTAGATATGACAAGGCGATGAACTCCGAAGGCTTCCAAAATGGAGATTTGGTGTTGCTGTACAATCCACAACGAAAGAGAGGTTTGTCCCAAAAACTTCAATGCAATTGGGAAGGTCCATACAAGATAATCAAACGACTAAACGACGTAGTGTATCGAATACAAACTGTGGGGAGGCAGAGAAACAAGATGAAAGTGGTCCACCTAGATAGGCTTGCTGCGTTTGGAACAGCGAATGTGTCTAATCGGGACGATCAGACTTAAGTGGAGGGCAGTGTGGCGAAAATGCGAAGCGAATGACAGATGAAAGAGAGGAGCCGACAACTGGCGTTCTAGAGCGTAAACGAGGCGATTATCGTAAACGACGCGATTATTCCAGGGGTTTCGTTTTCAAGCAGCAAACAAGTATATAAGGGCGACCCATGACTGCAAAAGTAATCAGTCGCGAATTAAAAACGTTGGAGGTTACATTACATTGAAGTAATAAAAACAGTACATTGTGAAAGTTATATACAAGTGATTGTAAATAGTAACATAAATTGTAATTGAATTGTGAATTACTGAGTAATCAAAAGGACATTAATTAAATTCTTTATAAATAAAGAAGCTGCAAATTAAGTTGGCGATTTTATTTAACAATCCAGAGATCGTACCTGAAGGATTTGGGAAATCATCGAGGTTAATCAGCAAGATCGTAACAATATAGTTTAGTTTTTTTCTGATTGTTGGGTGAGTTTTGCTTTTGGAGCTGAATTCGCTTTGTGTTTTAATCCAGCGCCAATAAAAGTGTAGTACAAGCAAAGAAAATTCAAACACGAACGAAATGTTAAATTAGTCACATATTACCGTTCCGGAATGTCACAGCATAAACAAAGAAACAGAAGAACAACAGCTACAAAATAATAACAATTACTTTGACTGAACGAAAGTTGCAGTGTTAATTTCAATATCTTTTTAATTTATTAAATTCAAGATGTATTAACAGGGGAGTTACAGTGCAATATTTCGTATGCATTTTACTTTTTATTATGCCTGCCATTCTAGAAATCCGCAGTCGGCAAAAGAAAACTGCGGTGCTACCAGCTTCACCTTATATGAATTCGCCTTGATGTAGTGTCAACAGAGTTTTTTGTGGTAATTGGCAACTCTTCTTTATAAATAACAAAAGAAAATCTAGATGATGGAAAGGCTGTTTCTATAAACTCAGTTTTCTCTTCCTATTTTGTTCTAATTTGAAATAATTGAGCATTTCAGGAATAAACATGTCTTTTAAGCGTGTAAGACAACCAAAAATGACAACTCAAGCTCTTTTGGATTTTGATCTGGGCGAGAGTTCCTCGGATAGTGATTTTCGCATAGACGAGGAGGACCAAGACAGCAATGATGAAGGGAATTCATCAGAAAATACTAGTGAAAATGATAGTGAATCAGATGCTTCCTCAAATAATGAAGAAAGTGACAATTCACTTCAAAATTTAAAAGAATTTTCAAATGAGGATTATTTTGATGCTCCAACGAATGGTTACAATGAAATATCTGAAGCAATTAAAAAGTTAGAAACAAAAAGGTATGAAGAGCCTAAGCTAACAGTAAAACCAATTTGTTGCGTCTGTTTAGGTGATCGTAGTGATGACTCAAATGAGATAATTGAATGTGATGGATGTGGTGTTTCTGTGCATGAGGGTTGCTATGGAGTTAATGATAATATAAGTATATCCAGCACCAATTCTACGTGTTCCACCGAACCCTGGTTTTGTGAAGCTTGCCGCGCTGGTGTTTCCGAGCCAGTTTGCGAGTTATGTCCAAATAAAGGTGGAATATATAAAGAAACTGATGTTGGGAAATGGGTACATCTCATATGTGCACTTTATATTCCTGGCGTTGCTTTTGGCGAAGTGGATCAACTATCTTCTGTCACATTGTTTGAAATGCCTTACAGTAAATGGGGGGCCAAAACTTGTTCTCTTTGCGAAAACACCCGATATGCACGAACGGGTGTTTGCATTGGCTGCGATGCCGGAATGTGCAAAACTTATTTTCATGTAACTTGTGCACAAACTGCCGGATTTCTGACGGAAGCACATCATGAAGAAGCCGAAGTTGCTGATCCATTTTTTGCTCATTGCAAGGTACATTCCGAAAAAGAAATGATAAAACGCAGAAAACGGAATTATCACAATCTTAAGTTAAGCATGCAACAAAAATATAAGGAAAAAAATATTTTAAAAAATGACGACCCCTGTCCAGCGCAATTGCGTATTCAACGGAAATTACTAAAATACCAGTCCAAATACTCGCAAGGCAAAAAAATAAAACCAGATCCTTGGGTACCTACTCAAAAAATGTCACGTCTTCTGACAACTTCAGCTTCGGCTTGTAAGAGGTTACTGGCAAAAGCAAATATTATGGCCGTCGATGTAGAACTATTAGAGCGACAGCAAGGACAGATCACAGCCCTGGCTGATATACGTAAAAAATGGCATATTGCACCCGCTTTCAGTGTGGAATTCATTGGCTATTATTTGGATCGAATTTCACGAACAAAAGAACTTAAACTGCAGCTTTCAGAAATGATGGAAAATAATTTAAGCCTCTCGCAAGAGCAAGATATGCTACGACTCAGTTATGATTCCAGGTTGGAAACAAATAAAGATTTAAAATCCAAACGGGTAGGTAATTTATTCATGAAATAAATATTTTACATCTTTTAAAAATTATAGGAACCAACGCTTTCTAATGTTTAGTTAATTAAACATTTCAGAAAATTTTTATGTTTTCCTTCGATAGTATCGGCTCCTCGGGATACGTTTTCAATATATATACATATATGTTAGTATCATACCAATTATTAATAAGCTTTTATTTATTTCTAGGAATCGTTAATACATACAATTACTCAACTTCATAAAGAAATAAATCTTATGTGCCCGAATAAAATATTCCCCAATCCAGCAAATATCGGGCATGCCCAATACGATTCTAATAAATCGGCATCAACGCCACCAAGCAGACCAATTTCAGTTCCAACAGCAGCGGCTCTTAAAATGGGAGTGGGGTTCCCTTTAGCACATCTTGGTCCTCCAGGCACTAAGGTGGATTCCTCTCGTCTTCTGAGCACTCATGCAAAGTCCTCACCAATCGCTAGCGGAGGAGCCTCATCAGCACCGAGCACTCCTACAATGAATGTGCAAACATTTGAATGTGGTATATGCAAACGCACCTCTGATCAGCATTTGTTGGCCAAATGTGATACTTGTAAATTACACTACCATTTGAGTTGTTTGAATCCACCACTGACTCGTCACCCTAAAAAGTCAAAACTGTATGGTTGGCAATGTTCTGAATGTGACAAGTCTGAAGATTCTGAAGGAGTAGCGGATATACCCAAAGGACCACGTAAATCACGAACACGTTTTAACAAAGATGGCTCGATTATAGCTGCGCATATACCCGATACGGAAAGTGATTCTGCACCACAATCTAAAACGCGTTCAGTGGACACTTCGACTCCAAAGGGTGTGGCACAGAAAAAAAAGATTCATAATCCAATTACAACAACCAGTGAGAGTGATGCAAGTGGCAAAACTACTACAACGAAAGTGGACATATCATCATCAGTCTTAGGGAAAAAAACGAAATGCTATGTTCCCCTACAAAATATTAAGAAGAAAATGCAATCAGTTGCTGAACAATCTCAAGCTTCTGCTTTAAAAAAACCCAGTAAGTTGGACACATTTCGTCAGTCTTAAATTCGTATTTACAAAACCTTTTTTTCAGTAATTAAACCAGTTCACACTGAGCTTTCTGATGAGCCATTGTTGTTGGTAATGCCTCCTGCTACAATTCCACCTTCAACAGATCAGATTCCTGATAATGATCCATTAGCGTTACCGTTGAACAGTAACACTACTGTCTCATCTATGGAAGATTCATCGGATCCCAATAAACAAGCGAGAAAACAAAAACGAAAAGACAAACATAAGAACAAGCACAACATTTCATCTGATACTGAAAAGTCACCCAACAAGGAGCATAAACGTAAGCGTAAGAAAAGAGTGCATGGACATGATGAAGAAAACCCAAATGAAAGCAATGGAGTTAGCGTTCCGAAAATTAAAATCAAATTCAAAACTTTACCATTGCCTGGCGAGGTAACGCCGGAAGCACAATTTTTTTATGTGTCAGCGGATATGGTACGATCAGCTGAAGAAGCCTCGCGCCCCACATCCGTAGAAACTGTAGAAGATTTAACACCAATTTTGACAGAAGAGCGTCATCATGTAGAGGGAAGCAAAGCGGGCACATCACTTAATTCACCAGTAGCTAAAACACCCCTAATTACGCGCAAAACAAGTCCAAGAAAATCGGCCGGTAAGAGAAGTTCGCAAATATCTCGTTCTAAATTAACAACCACGACACCATCAAGTGTGAGTCTGGTCTGCTGTGTCTGTAAGGAAATTGGTGCAGCAAGCAATGCCGTAACTTGTGATGAGTGTCACAAGCATTATCATTTTACATGCTTAGATCCTCCGTTGAAAAAAACGCCAAAAATACGTGGCTACTCCTGGCACTGTGCGGATTGTGATCCCACAGATGATGAGAAAAAATAAGCGGGACGAAGAAATGTTTCGGAAATAAATTAATTGCTTGCGCAAACTCTATTTACACACATTTAATCTTATCACGGTAGTAGTCATAGGCATAACTTCGTTTCATCTTTAACATCACTTCGGCAATAAATCTGTATTAAATGATTTTTGCTGAATTTTTTTAAACTTATTATATTATAAGGAGTATAATCTGATGGCTCTAAAAAACTCTAAATCATTTATTTAAAAAATAATAATATATATTTTTGACCAATAAAATTTATTACCATCAAAAATTCTAACGTATATTTTGAAATTCTGAATTCCGTGGACAAATGTCAATATTGTTAGCACTTCTGATCAAGTTTTATTTTTTCTAAGTTTAATTGTAGTCTGCTTTAATATTTGGTTAAATACGAGTCTATTATCTATTTGAATTTATAAATGTGTTCAAAAGGTCGATTAGTTCCCGGATTGACAAATAGATGGCGCTACTAGAATTAAATCCATATGATTTTTAGTTAGCCCTAACCTTCAAAAAACGCGTGTATAAATTTGACAGAGAATATATGCAGAGAATGTAGAATATACATTCTCTGATAAAAAGGATTTCGCGTGTTGCTAAAATATTGCTTTTTGGAGGAAGAAAATACAGTTGAAAAAAGTTCATGACGCGTTTCCGGACAGTGCACCAGGAACATAAACCAACAAGAATTGCTATGCTAAGTTTAGACGTGGTGAAATTAGCACCGAAGATGATGAACGCAATGGACGCCCAAAAGAGGTTGTTACCGACGAAACCATCAAAAAATCCACATAGTGATTTTGAATAACCGTAAATTGAAATTGAATGAAATTGCAGGAACTCGAAAGATATCAACTGAACGTGTACATCATATCATTCAAGAATACTTGGGTATGAGAAAGCTCTGTGCAGAGTGGGTGCCAGCGCGAGCTCACTTTTGACCAGAAGCAGCGACGAGTTGATGATTCGGAGCAGTTTGGAGATGTTCAAGCGTAGCAAACCCGAGTTTTTGCGCCGATATGTGGCAATGGATGAAATATGGCTCCATCATTTTACCCCGAAGTCCAATCGACAGTCATCCGAGTGAGCTGCACACGATGAACCCGTTCCAAAGCGTGGAAAAAACGCTCCAGTCGACTGACAAGTTTATGGCATCTGTATATTGGGATGCGTATGGAATAATTTTCATTGGTTATCTTGAAAAAGAAGGAACATCAACAGCGGCTACTGTATAGCGTTAATTGACCGTTTGAAGGAAAACGACAGCATTTGAAGCAAAAGAAAGAAATGTTTCACCAAGACAATCCGCTGTGTCACAAGCCAGTGAAATTGATAGCAAAAATCCATCGCATTCTCCATATCTGGCCACTAACGACTATTTCCTGTTCTCAGATCTCAGAATCCCCGCTGGAAGAAATTTCGTCGAATGAAGAGGTGATCGCCGAAGCCGAAGCCTCTTTTGAAGCAAATGACAAATCGTACTACCAAAATGGTAGAGAAAATTTATAGGGTCGTTATAATTAATATATCACCCTTGAAGAGCACTATGTTAAATAAAAGAATTAATTTTTCCAAAAAGAGGTTTTACTATTGTAATTCGGGACTTTTCTACTATTATAAAACAAATGGAGATAGGTAACTACTAGTCTTGTGTTTCAAAATTTATTTCTAAAATACGATAACGCTCTCTGGTTATTAGTTCTAGGGGATGAAACTCGGTAATGAACGATTTTCTGCAAACTCTTTTATAAGAAACTAGGGATAACCTGATATTTCTGGAGATACTTGTACCTTTTCATTCATTCTAAGTGTAGTCAATAACCTCCTCGACATAATTTTTCTATTTTCTTAAACTTTTGGTTTTTCTATTATTTAAAAATTTAAAAGATACGAGTTATTATTATTTTATATCCATTGGCACAATGTAACAAAAAATGCACAAAATGTTAAAATCTACATCCAGCTTTCGAAATGATTGGTTAGTATGGCGTCATCAAAAACCATTACTACGGTTGACGGGATCTAAATATATTCAATAATTTTTTGTTAATAAGGCGCCCATTATTAATGAGAGAGAGGATTACAAATGGGAGAACGATTCGAAAGTGCTGTGGAAACATAATGTTATTAGTCGTGCTCGTGATACGATGTATTAGGCCTAGTGCTTGTATTTCCGATATATTTATATCGCTGCATGATATCGTCTATCGCCCATTCTAACCAAGTGAAATGTAAACAAGATCAGCTGTTGTCTGGAGTATTAATAATAATTATTAAAAAAAAATATCGCAACGTGAACACGACTATTGTTTATTAGTTCATTTCGTATTTTGAATAAAATTTGGATATTATTGATTAATTAGTAAAATGAGCTCAATTAATCGTTTGACAAAAAGGTGTTTTTCTTTATTTCCTAAGTACTTTTCGTCCCAAATTAGGACAGAAAAGGAATACAAATGCCATGAAATTTCTCACAAAAATAATGCATTGAAAATGAATGGTTGGCAAATTCATAATTATGGAAATTGCGAGGAGTTACAGTATGCCACAGGCCTCCGCATGCCTTTTATTCGCAACGCTAATGATTGTTTGGTGCGTATCAATACAACAACAGTTAATCCCATTGATGTGGCGATGTTGGGTATGTAATATTTTACGCTACTCCTTAATGACTTTGAATTTTTACCGCTATTTTCAGGAGGATATGGCTCGAAAGTTATAAATATGCTACGCTGTCAAGAATCAAAATTTATAGAGTTTCCTTTAATTTTTGGTCGGGAATTTTGTGGTACCGTTATACAGTGTGGAATGGGGACTAATAACAAAATTGGTGTCGGTGACCGTGTATGGGGTGTTGTTCCTCTACATATGAATGGATCACATGCCCAATATGTTGTTGTACCGGATTATTGTGTAATTAATGCGAAGTAAATTTTTGTAAGTAGTAAAATTGAAATATCAATATTTAGATTTCAGCTGCTCCTGCTTCCTTATCTGATGAACAAGCTGCTTCAGTTCTCTATGCGGGTCTCACAGCATGGTCAGGTTTATACATCACCGGACGTTTAGGAGGTCTGTGTGGTGCAATTTCTAGCTCAGGAGGTGGCGAAAACAAACAAGTACTGGTTCTTGGCGGTTCTGGCAGTGTTGGCTCAATTGCTGTTCAACTACTTAAGTCTCAAAAAGCCAACGTACTTGCTACTTGCAGTACCGACGCCATTGAAATTGTAAAAAACCTTGGTGCTGACTATGTTGTTGACTATAAAAATTCTGAAGAAATGCGTAGTTTAAATAAATTTGGGCCATACGATATAGTACTGGATTGTGCAGGTCAAGGTTCAGAGATTTCCAGTCAGCTTAATATAAAGTTTCATCAATATATAACATTTTCTTCCCCGCTACTGAAAAATTTTGATAATTATGGTGTTGGTTTGGGAATGATAAGAAATTTTACAAACTTTTTGGAAACCAATACAAAATCTTTTTCCCAAAAAGGAGGTTTGGTAAAATATGGATTCTTTGTGCCTGCTCCTCAAGGAATTGAATTAATATATCGTCTGGTAGAGAAAAAACAGGTACATATATATAATAGTCCTGATGTAATCTTCCATATATAAAAAGTTGTATTTTTCAGTTGTTGCCGCTTATTGATAGCACATTCACATTTGATCATTTGCCGCATGCTTTTGAGAGGGTTCAAAAGGGTAATTTACGTGGGAAAGTTGTAATTAATTCAATAAATTAACTAATAGGTATTCAATAAATATTACGTTCATAGAAGTATAATATAAAATAAAATAGTAACCATTTCACGAATTTGTAAACTACTTCCAGGTGGCTCTCCAGATAGTATTAACTAAAACTCAAATATGTGTAATTGAGGAAAATATCCCTTAAATTCGAGATAGTTAAGTGTGTTACCCTGAGGCATTAGATGTAGTAATTCCAACAAAACGAAAGTAATCTTAATCTTAAATTAATTCTAGTTATTGTTGTTGTTGTAGCCGCAGAAAATTCTCCAAATGGGGCTTCGGGGAACATTGCGGGAGTGACAGTCCTTGGCCGGATAAAAATCCGGGTCGTTCCGGTATAAAGACCCGACTGTCGTGGGAACTATGGATTTTAGTCGGCTCTTACGACAGGCATGCCTTACCGCGGGTAAATTCTTGAACCCCTAACCCGCAGGGGGTAATTAATTCTAGTTGTTGTTGTTGTTGTAGCGGCATCGCCGAAAGGGTGACAGCCCTTGGCCGGATAAAATCCGGGTCAACTCCGGTGCGTAGAACCGGCTGTCGTGGGAGTTGAATTAATTCTAGTCATGTGAAATGGATAAATATCTCAAAAAATATGTGTCTTAGTATACAACTATGAAGAAAGCAAGAATTCCGCAAAAAAAAGGAACTCAAGCGGTGATGAACACATTTTCTTGAAACAAAGCCCAATACAGTTCTTAAGTTTTTTGTGAACAAACGAATCTTTGTAAAAAATAAATACGAGCATACAAGACGAACTTATCAAAAGTTGAAGGATTTTTTTTGCCGATGTTTGGCGTTTGTGTTTGCTGCTAATTACTTTCATTCAACATATTATTTCTAATTATTGTTATTTTCTAAAGGCTTCACAACAACAAAAAACACGCTTGCAGGGTCCAAAAAGACGATTTAGTGACTGATGCTCAGATTATACTGAATTTATGGAGAAACCCCTTTTCCCGATACTGAATAGCAGTGAAAATGAAACATCACGAAGTAGTGAATCCGAATCCCCAATCGATGATGATGGAACAAATGTTCCTTTGCCCTACTGAAAAAGTTCCAATAGAAATTGCTCGTCTGCAGAACAACAAAGCGCCGACTGATGGATTGCCGAGCCGACCTATTTCCAATACGGTGGCGAAGCACTGATAAGATTCAAGCACCAGCTTTGTTGCAAAATATGGTCGGGCGAAAGCATGTAGAAGGTATGGATCGACCGTACAGTGTGGAAGACTAGATCCCAGAGCAGGAAAATCTACAATTGATCAGATATTCACCATGCGCCCAATCTTGAAAAATAAGATCGACGCACACCACCTATTAGGTGACTTTAAAGCCGTCTTCGACAGCACGAAAAGGAGATTCTCTCTACGTCTCTTTGTCTGAATTTGACAGTAAGGAACGCCACAATCTCCGTCAGAATCGGAAAGGACATATCCGTGCCGTTCGATACCAGAAGAGGTTTAAGACATTTCCTTATCATGTGACTTAAATTTTTGTTTCTGGAGAAAATATTACGACTTTCAGAGCTAAACAAAAAAAATTTATATTTCTATAAGAGCGTACAACTGTTAACGGTAGTGAACGACAAAGGACAAAGCGAGGAAACAATCATCGTATTCGCGACTTGGCTCTCGAGTCATTGCTAGCTAGTAATAGCTTTGAAGTTGTAGATTATTTTGTATATTTGGAACCACCATTAACACCAAGAAAAATGTCTGCCTTGAAATCCAACGGAAAATCACTTACGAACAGGTGCTGCTTTGGACTACGTAGACAATTGGATAGTACAGTCCTCTCCCCGACGAACAAAGATCAAACACTACAACTTCCTCACCATTTCCAACGACAATATCTGATGAGTCGGCGCTAGGAGGAAGGAAATCCACCTCATCAAACGCATTAAAAAATACGAACCTTTACTGAAACGTTACTAAAAACGACTCATTTCTGAAAAGAATAGTAATTATTGTTGAAAATATGATCATTTACAATAGCCTAAGCAAAAGAGTAGCCACAATCAGCATACAAGAAAATATTGAGTGTGCTGCTTGTGTGGTATTAATAACTGCTTTGAATGTCTACTATTGTAGATTTTATTTCCCGTCAGAAATACATTCGAAAGGGTTGAAATTCTCTGCCGAGGGGCGACCGCTATTAGAAAGAGGAAATAATATTTGAAATTAATTTTCTATAATTTTTTGTCTGACCAGGATTCGAACACATGAGCTTCATCAGCGGCCTAACCACTCGTCTACTGCGGTCACCAATAATAGCTTCTGATAAAGATATATGAGGAGGCGGCTTTAAATGTATGTAAGTACCTGATAAAGAATCGTCAAGGTTAATACATACATACGAGTATGTTCAAGAAAATAATATTTTCCGAAAATTTTACTGAGGTATTATTAGACAAAATCTTTATACGTAGAACTTAACAACAATATTTTTCTTGAATTTTTACAGTATATTTGTATATGACATAATTCCTATTTAATAAGCCCTTGTTGCTATTTTCAAGTGACTTCAAGCTTGTAAAGTTTTCCATAGAACAATCCTCCGAACTTGTATGTGAGGGCCAAAAACGTTTCTTTTAAGTACAGCAAGCTCAATGGAATTATTTCTCGTGAATTTTATAAATTTGCTCTTTATACTCATTCAAAAATAAGCATTTGAATGCAGCTCATTTACTTATAACCAAAAACAATTACAGGCCGCATTAAACAATCCATATTTCAGTCCTTGTTTGCACTTTTTTGAAAACAACATTTACCAGGATAAGAAAATTTTAGGAGGCCATAAAAAGCTTTCGCGCTATTTTATTTTATATCCATTAAAGGTTTTATTACTGGATGTGTCATTATGAAACCAAAATTTCAAACCGCAACGTAAATTTATTCCGGCTTGTATTTAAACACGAAACAGTTCATAGTTAAAAAGTAGAACCGTATTTTAACTAATTCAGCTTAGTTGACAACTAAAATAATTGGAAAATTCATTAAAAAAAATAATTGAAGATCAGCATAAACAATCTTCATATTCTTATCAACAAATTTATTTAGTATTATATAATAGATAAAAGCATTTCAAGCCAAGCTGCTGAGCTGCACGTCAGACAGGCAATATATATGTATGTAGTATATAGTTGTGTGAGAGTACCACCGATCACTAATACGCAATTTCCATGAGACGACATCAGGTTTTGTTTGTGAAGAGAGCGCGTTACATTTATAAAGGGTGATCCATTTCTAGGTTCTTCAAATTTAATGAGGAATGTTTATTCGAAAGAACATTCTTTGGCATTTATTTTTTGAAGATTATCTCTTTCAAATGTTGGCCGCGTCTCAGATGGTCAATCCGTTGAGTCCAATTTTCGATGACTCGTTCGAGCATTTCGACTGGTAACTGGCGAATAACACGCGTGATGTTTTGCTGCAATGCCTGAATCGAAGCGGGATTGTCCGCTTACACTTTAGATTTTACATATTCCCACAGAAAAATGTCTAACAGTGTAATATCACACGATCTTGGTGATCAATTGACTGGCCCAAAACTTGAAATCATCTGCTCGCCGAAGTGTTCTCTCAATAAATCCATTGATTGATGCGATGTGTGGGAAGTGGCGCCGTCTTGTTGAAACCAAATGTCGCGGAGATCGCGAGCTTCAATTTCAGGCATCAAGTAGTCGGTTATGATGGCGCGTTAACGGTCGCCATTGACGGTTCTGATGTTCTCACCGGCATCATTTTTGAATAAATATGGACCGATTATTCAACCGGCCAACAAACCACACCAAACTGCTGCTTTTTCTGGATGAAATAACAGCTCTTGAATCTCTTTAGGTTGCTCTTCGTCTCAAATGCGGCAATTTTGCATGTTTACATACCCATTGAGCCAGAAATGGGCCTCATCGCTGAACAAAGTTTGCCTCGAAAACGTCGCCCATAGAGCGAATCGCTGTCGCTTGGAAAAGTCGAGCGGCTTCAGTTTTTGCACAAGCTGTATTTTGTATGCTTTCAATTTAAGATCTCGACGTAAAATGCGCCTAGTCGTTCCATACATCATCATCATGTTGGGTCTCAAGAGTGATGATGTTGCGAATAGTCCGCTCAGTAAGCCGATTATGTTGACCATAAGTTGAGCGAAGCGCACGAAACACATTCTTTCCAGAACGTGAATTTTGGGAATCAAAATGGAAGGATTTGCAAACGTTGTTCAGGCGTAAGTCTGTCCATGATGAAATGCCAAAGAACACTGAACAAAAATAACATGACCGCTTGACACGACTCCCGCGTGATCTATCAAAAAAAGGCTATTGAAAAAAGCACCTCTACTTGGATCACCCTTTAGATACATTTGTACTTAAAGGTGAAATTAACTTAAAAAAAAAGTATATTCGTATGTGTATCGCTTAAGCAAATATTCTCGAGCTTTTCCTCCCCTTTATGATGTGCATCATAATGTTTTTTTTTTTTGCACAAATGGAGGGACCCACAGTTTAACGTTTACATTTTCAAAGACCTGTCAATGGATAATAAAATTTTACGAAAAGCTAATCAATTCACGTCAGCAATACAATCGAGAATCCATTAATTTTTTTGTAAAATTTTTTATTTTTTTATAATTTGTTATGCTCTCGGACGCGTTATCGCCTAACCAGTAATACATCCCAATGCTACTCACTTTATATGAAACATGAATATGAATGTACTAGGTGCGTATAGCTAATTCATTACTTAAAGTCTTTCACGAAAATGTGAATATGAAAGCTTCTAAATTAAACGAACACAGACATCGGCCACAAAAAAATGACGCAGCGAGCGAACTACGAACGGACCTATACTTACATCAAAATGATCCAAATTTTTGTATATCTGTCGGTGATCCCTTTAGCGTAAAGAAACGGAGAGAAAAGTAGTGTTCCTACCTACCTACGTACCAAATTTCAAGCAAATCGAACCACAAATATGATTTTTTCGAATAGGTCAGTCTCTGGTTCACTTCCCGATATGAAAAATAGATAAATTACCTGTTCGTAGATCTGACGAATATATATAGTATGTACGTAATTTCATTAAAACCGGTTCAGCCGTTTTGGAGGATCTCGAGGACAGACACTGTGACAGGAGAATTTTATACAGATAGATAAGTCGGTCCATGATCTACTTCCCGGAGAGAAAAGTAGTGTTTCTGTTAAATAAATACTGTGAAAGAAATCCCAAATACGAAGGACAGATAAAAGGAGCGGCAGCAGCTACTGCAGGCAGACGAGTTATCAACGTGTTCTAGACAGTGTGAACGGAATGTTGGGTCATGGTCATGTGTAAAAGGAGCGGTAGCAGCTATCGCAAGTAGGCGAGTAGAAAACACTGTTGTATAAACTTAAATTAACAATACAATTCATTGAAACACTTATTAATATGTATATATATGCATACAATTAAGAAAGACCTAACATTTCAACAAATTTCAGATGTTTAGTTTTTGACAGATTCTTGGTCAAAATATCTGCTACCATTTCATTCGTTGAAGTGTACTTTAAGTCGATTTCTTTCTTCATATATATTTTACGAATATAATGATATCTTATGTCAATATGTTTACTGCGCGCATGAAAAACTGAATTCTTTACTAAATTCTGAACACTAATATTATCTCCATTCAATATCATTGGTTGATTGTTGTATAGTAGACCTACATATTTCTACTAAAAGTTTTCTTATGTATACCGCTTCTTTTACAGCTGCTGTCAATGCCATATATTCAGCTTCAGTGCTGCTGAGTGCGACGGTATTCTGCTGTTTACACTGCCATGAAAATACACTACCAGCTAAGGTAAAAACATATCCGGTGAACGATTTTCGGTCCATCGTATCACCACCCAAATCTGCGTCGACATAACATTCAATCGGCTTTCCCAACTTCTTATACTGTAACTTATACTTTGCCGTCTTTGAAAGATATCGCAGAATATGTTTCGCTGCATTTTCATGTTCAATATGAGGATCTGTATTTCTCTGTGAAAGTTTACAAACAGAATGCATTATATCTGGGCGTGTTGCAAGTGCTAAGTACATTAAAGATCCTATCTAGGATTGATATTTTGTCTTAACGACTCGCTTGCATTGCTCATTACTGCACTTCACTTGAAAACCTGCATCTAAAGGAGTTGCTACGGACTTACAATTTTCCATGCCGTATTCCTTTAAAAGATTTTTTATAAACTGCTCATTACAAATACTAATTCCTCCTCGATCGCCATTTCGGTTAATCTCGATACCCAAGAAATGACTGAGTTGACCTTTATCAACTAATTTGAAATTCTTGGCGATCGCTGTTTTCGTATTCATCAATTCATCTGACTGGTACTAGCCACCATCAAATCATCTACGTAAACCGCTATTATGGTTAAGGCTTCCTTTGTCCTTTTTACGTAAAGACATGGTTCGCTTACACATGAAGAAAATCCGATTGATTTCAGAACGATATCTAACTTTGCGTTCCACTCACGACCTGACTGTTTTAGACCATATAGAGACTTATTAAGTTTCAGTACACGATTCGGATATATTTTGTCTATGAACTGCTCGGGCTGTTTCATGTAAACTTCATCCCGTAAATCTCCATTTAAGTACGCTGTTGATATGTCCATCTGATGCAAATACATTTCGTATTCTACTGCAAGTGCTATCACCATACGAATGGTTTCATATCGAACAGTTGGCGAAAAAGTTTCCTTATAATTTACACCATATTGTTGACTGCATCCTTTAGCTACTAATCTAGCGTTGAATCGTTCCACTTTACCGTTTTTATCACACTTCAGTGCAAAAACCCATTTGCATCCTACTGTATTCTGATTTTGTGGTAAGTCAACTAAATTTCAAGTGCTGTTTTCAATTAGAGACTCATATTCCCTGATCATTGCTTCATTCCATTCTTTGGAATGCTTCGAACTCATTGCCTCTCTTACCATTTCAGGTACTTTTATTTCCTCATTGCCTTTTTTGCCGTCGCGAAATATTATTGGTCTCCCTGGACCTATCTTTACATTTTCATTATCTAACTCTTCATTCAAATCATTTCTGCTATCGTCGTTATTGATGGACCTTTGTTCTTCTTGTGGTAACGGAACACATTCCTCCCCTCCATCAATATTATCTTCTATTATGTTTCGTATAAAATCACTTTGGTTCCATGAAGCATATTCCTTTACATCCTCATGTACTGATGTTCGAAAAGAATTCTTTACATTTTCAATAATTTTTACATCTCTGCTCACTATTTACGACTAATTGGATCGAATAGACGATAAGCTTTTGAAATCTCGGAGTATCCTATTAAAATGTATTCTTTCCCCTTTGGACGAAACTTATGCCTTTCATTTTTGTGTAAAGTTATTGCAATTCATCCAAATATCCTCAAATGACGAACACTGGGTTTTCTACCCGTCCATATTTCAAAGGGAGTTTTGTCTACTTTGCTTTTGTTTGGTGATCTATTTCTTAAATAAGCCGCAGTTAAAATTACTTCTGCCCAAAAAGATTCATCTAAACCACCATAGACTAACATGCTCCAAGCCATTTCTACAATACTACGATTAGCTTTTCAGCTATGCCATTTTGTTGAGGTGTGTATGGTACTGTTAATTGCCTCTGAATTCCATTTTGTTTCAATAAACTATTAAATTCATTATTAACATACTCGGTACCATTGTCGCTTCTTAAAATTTTAATTTTCTTATTAGTTTTGCGCTCTACTAACGACTTAAACTCCTTAAATGTTTCTAAAACTTGTGATTTCGATTTGATAGCATAAACATACTTAAACCTTGATTTGTCGTCAATAAAGGTTACAAAATATCTCGAGCCTCCTAAGGAATTCTTACTCATCGGGCCGCATACATCTGAATGTACGATATCTAATAAATTCTCTGATTTACTTTCACTACATCTCGGAAAAGTTTGAGTACAAATCTTACTTTCCATGCAAATCTTGCATTGCATATCTTTTGAAAAACTTTTCAAATTTAAACCCTTTACTATTTCATTCTTTGAAATCTGGTTTAAGCTAGCGAAATTTAAGTGTCCATAACGATTATGCCACTTCATTTCATTCTCATTTTTCATATTTACATTAAAGCATTTGCTTTTCTCATCTATGAACATAAATAGACCATTTGTATGTTTACCTCGGATCACTTCTTGACCAAATTTGTCTTTCACAATTGCGTATTTGTTGTTAAAAACTACTGTGTGTTCATGTTTCACAGCTCTACTTACGGATATAAAATTGCTTATCATGTCAGGCACAAATAAAACATTTTTCAACGTCACCTTAGATTTTCCAAATTTTGCCTCGTCCTTTAGATTGTACGAAATTTTCACCTGCTAAAATTATCCGCTCATGATGATTCTCGAATGATGAAAACATTTTCCTGTCGCAGCATATATGCGATGTCGCACCGCTATCGGTGCACCAATCATCTTTACTACGCATTTCTTCTTGCGCTGATGCAACTGAAAATTCCTTGTTTCCATTTTGTCGTTCCTTTGACGAATTCTTCCGCTTTTTTTTACAATTATTAACTGCAATATATCCTTTCTTTCCGCAATTAAAACATTTCAGGTTTGAATTTCTTTCACTCTTCCTTGGTTCTTGCGTCTTCTCACCCTTGTCTCGTACTGAATAAGCCTTTTCATTAACATTTCCTTCAGCATTTCGTTCCTGTCTATTTTTCCGGTTCCCTTCTTCCATTAGCTTCATCTTTAGTGTGCTCAGCGTTGGCAAGATATCTCGCGCCTCAATCGCGACAATAAAAGACTCATACGATTTCGGCAGATTTGAAAGTAACATGATGACTAAAATCTCCTCAGGCAAATTTATATTTATTTCGGCTAGTTTTCCAACAATGCCCATAAAAGAATTTATGTAGGATGTCATGTTCCTATCATCCGTTGGCTTGTTATTCAGCAAATCCTTAAATAGTGCAACTTTCCTTGCTGGTCCACAAGGCTAATGAATTTCCTTTAGAATATTCCAGGCCGCTGCCGCTGAATTTGCATTCTTGATATGGTTAATTTGTGATGGGTTTACGCTTAACGTTGTTGAAGCTAACCACTTCTCATATTGAGACTCCCATTTTGCAATTGCCTCCGCAGATGTGCATTGGGACTTGATGCTTCTTCCGCTTGCAATTTGCCACAGCTCCAAATGTACCAGAACGCTGTTCATTTATACATTCCATGATTCGTAATTGGAATCATTCAAGAATTTTCTTTTATACGCAGCAAAAAAAAAAAATTTCAATCTCCTAAAAAATTTTCTTTAAATTGACGTTCAGTTCAAAGCTGAGGTGCCCATAACCTTTCGGAAATAATCAAGTTATTTCAATGAAGATTCACAAACGAATCAGCATTTATTTGAATTAATATTGTTTCATAAGTAGAAAAATAAAAGGCCTTTTTTGTTGATTTCCAACAGAGGTTAATTACGAAAATCGATATAATACGTTAGTCGAAACCAGCGGACGTATGACAACTCGAGATATAGCGCGAGACATATTGAATTACACATTCACACAATACCTGGAATGTTCGGGTACCTCATAAAGGGTGTTTTTTTATAGAGGTATAGAACTTTAAGTTGCAATGAAACAACGATGGATTATTTGATTGACATGAATTTTATTTATCCGAAAGATAATCTTGTGGCATTACATTTTAAGTATGATTTCTGGCATATGACCGCCATGGCTGGCGCGGATGTAGTCCAATTTGGACGTCCAATTTTCGATGACTTTCCAGAATTTGAGGCCGTATATCGGCAATAACACGGCGAATGTTGTCTTCCAAATGGTCAAGCGTTTGTGGCTTATCCGCATAGACCAATGACTTTACATAGCCCCACAGAAAGTAGTCTAGCGGTGTTAAATCACAAGATCTTGGAGGCCAATTCACAGGTCCAAAACGTGAAATTAGGCGGTCACCAAACGTGTCTTTCAATAAATCTATTGTGGCACGAGCTGTGTGACATGTTGCGCCGTCTTGTTGAAATCACATCTCCTGGACATCATGGTTATTCAATTCAGGAATGAAAAAGTTAGTAATCATGGCTCTATACCGATCACCATTGACTGTAACGTTCTGGCCACCATCGTTTTTGAAAAGGTACGGACCAATGATTCCACCAGCCCATAAAGCGCACCAAACAGTCAGTTTCTCTGGATGTAACGGTGTTTCAACATACATTTGAGGATTACCTTCACTCCAAATGCGGCAGTTTTGTTTGTTGACGTAGCCATTCAACCAGAAGTGCGCTTCATCGCTAAACAAAGAAAAATGGACGTAGTACGCGATACGTTTTCCGCACAGAACCATTATTTTCGAAATAAAATTGCACTATTTGCAAGCGTTGTTCAGGCATGAGTCTATTCATGATGAATTGCCAAACCAAACTGAGAATAAATCACTTGAAAGCTGTTCACTCGGTCGCCATCTTGAAAAGTAATGCCAACTTAAAGTTCTATACCTCTATAAAAAACACGCTTTATAAGGAAGTTTCTCATCATAGCTTTATGTGGTAGATCCCAAACCAACACACAGCTTTGCCACTTAGCTCGCCTACAAATAGATGTTTGTTAGCAACCCAGAGGATACTCCCTCTCAGACTGAAAATTGAGAGCTGCTTGAACTGTATGTAAAGTAATCATTACTAGCCACTCCCAGGTGAATGGCAACCAAAAACTTTTCCAATTTGCGTGGACTTCTATAGATAGCACCATCATCCATAGCCATGTGCAATATGGTGACCGCTGTCCTCAGTATACTGACATTTTAGAGGGAGCACTTCTCAAGCTTGCTTAATGGCAGTAAAAATAGAACAGATGAAGAGGATGATCCTGAATTTGAACCTCCAATCAATGATGAAGGAATGACTAATGTCCGTTAAAAAAAATGTCAAAGCGACGGGTGCAGATGATTTACTGGATGAACAAATGGAATATGATGGGAATATGATGGCAAAGAACTGACCACATGTATGAATAAACTTCTTTGCAGAATATGAACGGACGAAAGCATGCATGACGACTGGAACCTAAGTGTACTCTACTACTAATCCATAAAAAGGGAAACCGCACAATATCGAATATAAGGTGTTATCTACCGAGATATTAAAGCTCACCGTCAACGCACTGATTGGATCTTAACGGTGTGGCTTCAGGCCTAGTAAATTCAACAATGAAAAGATATCCACAATGCGTCAAATCCTGGAAAAAAAGACGAGTGAGGATTGGCACACACCACCTCTTCGTCGATTTTAAAGCAGCTTTGGATAGTACGAAAAGGAGTTGCCCTTTCTTTCTATACATTGGACAAAGAAGCGAAGCAAATGGGTCTAGTAGGAAACGGGACATGACGCAAAATTTCTTGTGAATGTCGCAGACGATGGAACGATTAGCAGTACGAGATATACGGCTTTATTGACATAGCGACTGCGCTAGGTCGTCCGAATGTATGAAAACACTCTAGCCTTGTAATTATTTGATGCCGCAATCGCTCTCACTAGCAGAAGAAAAGAAAGACTTCCACTTCGTTTCTGTCTTGTATTTGCAATTAGCGCAGAACTAGGATTCGCCATTGTTGATTTGGCTATAATAGCCTATGCACCGAGTTTTGGTTCCTCATGAATTAAAGAAAATCCACCTTATCAAACGAAACGAATCACCTCTTTCTTTTTGATTCTAAAATACAAAACTTTTTCACGTGGCATTTTTTAATTTAAAAAACTTGGCAAACATAACGCACATATTTTATTGATTAATGTTTGTTCACGTTTATGAATAAATTAGCTTTGAAAAATATGAAAATCGACGATGTTAATAAATAAATAAATTTCATAAATAAATTGTGATAATTTAGCTGTGTTTTGAATAATTTAGTACAATTGAAAATCTCATATATCAATATATGCACATATACATACACATATGTACTTATAGAAGTGCCTAAGTTTCCCATTTTGCTGGAAATGTCCTGTTACTGGAAATGTGCACCGATATCTTCTTTGCTACGTAGTCTCCATAGATATTTGATCAATTGACAAATATTCCACTAGTTATGCTTTTAAAACAACAAAACAATATTCACATAACGGGTAAATTGAAAAGTACCCGGCCTACCATAATAAAACACATTTTTTTGGCAAAACTCACAAAACTTTTTATTCAACATACATAGTTCCCTTCAGTGTATCACTGATTATAGCGACCCTTCAACTTTTTAATACCATTTTTGTAGTACGATTTGTTCTTTGCTTCAAAATAGGCCTCAGTTTCAGCGTTCACCTATTCGTTGGACAACAATTTCCTCCCAGCGAGCATTCTTTTGAGAGCTGAGAACAGGAAATAGTCGCTGGGGGCCAGATATGGAGAACACGGTAAATGCGGAAGCAATTCGAAGCCAGATTCATGGATTTTTGCCATCGATTCACTGACTTGTGCATTGTCTTGGTAAAACAGAACTTTCTTTTTCTTCTAATGCAGCCATTTTTCTGCGATTTCGTCCTTCAAAGGATCCAATAACGCTATGTAATAGTCGCTGTTGATGGTCCTTCCTTTTTCAAGGTAATCAATGAAAATTATTCTATGCGCATCCCAAAATACAGATTCCATAACCTTGCTAACCGACTCTTGCGTTTTCCCCCGCTTTGGAGTGGGTTCATCGTGTGCAGTCCACTCGGATGACTTTTAATTGGACTTCGAAGTGAAATGAAAAAAGTTTCATCCATTGTCACATATCGGCGCAAAAGCTTGGGTTTATTTCGCTTGAGCATCTCCAAACACTGCTCCGAATCATCAACTCGTCGTTGTTTTTGGTCAAAAGTGAGCTCGCGCTGCTCCCAATTTGCACAGAGATTTCTCATATCCAAATATTCGTGAATGATATGATATATACGTTCAGTTGATATCTTTGAGTGCCTGCTATTTCATTCAATTTCAATTTATGGTCATTCAAAAACATTTTGTGAATTTTTTTTTGATGTTTTCGTCAAACAACCCTTTTTGGGCATCCACTGCGTTCACCATCAATCCTTAATGGCTGATTTCCCTGGGGCAGTGTCCAGAAAAGAAATTTGTCATCAAGTCAAGTTTTTGCTTCAACTGTATTTTTCCTTATCAAAAAGTAATATTTTATCAACACGCGAAATTCCTTTTTATCCCTTTTTGTCATAATAACAAAAGTTGCTTATCTCAAAATGCTACAATTCACAAGTTATTGATCCGACAGCTGTCAAATTTATACCAACGTGTTTTGAAGGTTAGGGCTAATTAAAAACCTATATGGATTTAATTCTAGTAGAGCGATCTATGTGTCAAGCCGGAGACTTTCCAATTGACTTGTTAGTGGGGTTTCCAGTAAAGGTTAACTTAGTCAAATAAATTTTTGTCATTCTGAGTCATTTTAATTTCTTTTTATACATATATATATGTAAGTACATATGAATATGTATTCGCAGCCTCAGTACTCGAATTGTTAACAGTGCATACTACCATGCGGAGATTCATGCGTTCGAATCGTGGAAAAACCAACAACCAAATTAATAGAAACAAATTTTTCTAATTCCGGTTGCCTTTGGGCAGAGAATTTTAACCCCTCCGAGTGTATTTTTGATACGAAACAAAAAGCTCCTAATAAAAATCCATCAGAAGCACGGAGATGGCTTAAAATAAATTGTCAGTCGCTGCATTTGTCGAGAAAACATTAGAAATTGGTGATGAAGCCCGGCCGAAAAGCAGCGACAATTATATAAATATATATGTATATATATATGTACATACATATATATGGAAGGTATTCTGTTCCTTATCCTCAAATGGCGCGACGTTTTCGTAAATACGATTATGTGTACTGTGTATGTATGTAAGTTGTTCAGGCTGATCAGAGTGATCAGTGATCACGCTTATTTTGCTTTTCGTTCAGTGATAACTGACAGGAAATTTTTCCATGTACATACATACATATGTAATATGTGCATTGAGATTTTAATATTTGGTACATTATAGTATGTATGTATAAAAGTATTTTATTTTATTATACATACTGGTTCATACAAATATTTATGTATGTATGTAAAAAAAGTAAGAAGTTCATAGATTAATTTCAACTTATGCTGATTATAATTATAACCGCAATGATTTTTGAGTGTCATGTGCATGTGATTTAAACATGTGAATATACAGACGTATATATGTAATTATACATGCATGCATATCTATGTACATATTTATGTACAGAATAATTAATTTGCCAAATAATATTTTTTAATATAATGAAACGGTATCACATATTTATTTAATTCCAGTACAGCAGACGAATGCCTTTAAATTGATAATGAACGCGTGCCAATATATGGGTCCGTGGAACAATCGAACCGAAATCGCATGGCGTGACATACTGCTGAAAATATAATTATCTACATACATGTATACATATGTACATGTACAGACATCACATCACTTTGACTTATGACAATCTTGCAGTAAATGTTTTAGGCTGCATAATATTTTAAACAAGGAAATTAAAATTATACATCGTCGCTTGGCGTGCAATACTGCGTATGGGCAAAATGCAATACCGCGTATATGATTAGTTTCTCAAAATAAAATTTTACAGGAGAAAGATAAAACAGATTTTTAACAAAACGGTTGCAAAATTTCTTTGACTGAACTTTAGATATACATATGTTAGCCTCGCTGTATACAAACAATATTTACAAAAATTGCTCATATGCATATTCAGGCCGGTAAAATTTGACATAAAAATGGGACTCAAAGAACAATATTTTGCATCCAGCTGAACTTTCGGAGGATCGAAATAAATTAAATCTAAAAAGTTCTCATTGATCAGACACCTGAAAAAATAGTTACGCAGGGTCAAAAGTCTCAAAAACTGTTTTCTTTCACTTTTTTCAGGAAAACTGTAAGTCTTATCTGTAGATCATATATTATTAAAAGCAATTGTTTCCGAAATATACCACCTATTGCGGAGATCTGAAACTTAGAGGGCGTGCTGTGTGTATGTCGTAGGCATTCTTTAAAAATTTACATTCCGAAATAGTACGCTTACGTTAGTCAAAATTGCAAAGATCGCTTCAAATTCCACTTTGTTTTGGTTTGTACCGTTTTATGATTAACAACATTAACAACAACACAGATTAACAATATTTCCCCTTTCTATTTGCTCTTGCTGCATTTTTATGTTCATTTTTTTGTTCTGATGCCAACAGAAGTTTCGTTCATTTCTACTCGGTTGAAACAGTGATAAATTTTCTTCGCAAAAAACAGTAACAAAACAGAAGAAATACTTTTCTTATAAAAAAAAAACGGCTGAAACAAGTCTTTGGAACTTATTTGATAAATTTTGTACGGATGACTAAACTCTCAGAGCTAACCAACTATACGCGCTATTGCGGCCAACTTTTTCTAAACAAATCTCAATTTTTCACTTTTTTGTATATATATGTATGTACAAGCATATGCGGCATTGCACGCCAAGCGACGATATGTATGTTCAAATGCATGCATGTTTGGGTTATATGGGTTATATAGGATGCACTTTTCAAAGACTATAGACAATCTTTCATTTGGGTTCCTGGCCACGGCGACAATGTGAAAAACTGGAAGGCACGACATTTGATAGAGTTTTAATTATCGATTTGCCGGAAATCTCGGCAGACCTAGAAGAAATGAGATAGGAAAATATGACGCCAAATGTACTCTTGAAGTAGAGACAATATCCTAAGGCAACAGCTGTTTTGAGAAAACATTGTTTGATAGGTTGACATCCACCAATATGGAGAGCTCAAACAAGAAGTTACTGTCCTAATGAGGTTTAACAAAAGTCGAAGTGGTTGGATAGCAAAACATAGAGGTCAAGAAATTGTGGCATCACAGAGGGTGCTATTGGTAGTAGCTAATTAAAAATTTGTCTAATCAGATAATGAGATAATGATAATGATTGAATGTTCAGATTTCCAGGTGTTTCATTGTGGCAGTAATTAAGCATAATTCCTAAATTATTATTAACTCCTAAATTATGTTTCCTTTAAATCTTCATGAACACACATTTAAGATCTACTTAGAATCAAGTAGAAAAATGCTCGACTGTCTGCTGCTGTGATTGTCACTTCTCATTTTCTGCAGACTAGCTTTCATTAGAGACCAATATTGGTCGCTCGATTGGCCCAAACTCTGGTCCATTCGTTTGAGAAAAATGTGACCAAAACAAGGTTGAACCATTGTGTTCATGTTAAGGGTTAGCAAGCCCTCTTCAACATACAATTGACTCTATATTGTGCCCACAGTAAAATACGGAGTCGTACTTTTGTTGAATGGCTCCCCAAATTAAAGCTTTTTCTCCAAACTTTTCCAAGTGAATGGTTTTCTCTAATTCAGTAATATCTATGTAATTAAAATTGGAGAGAAAGAATTTGGTGGAAATCGCTTCAGCAGTTAGAATGTGCCTATTATACATACATATATGTATGTACATACACTAGCAAAAAGGTTATATTCATATAATTATGCGACGAAAAAGCTACTAATAAGCGAATAGTATAAATAAATTGGGGATTTCCATATTTGGATTTCTTTTGCGCAAAGGAAACAAAACAAAATATGCTCACAACTTAGATTTTCCGTTGAATGTATTGTTTACCCTAATTCTAATTGCTTGAAATTCAAATTACTGAAGATTCTAATTTGTGATATTCGCCTGTATTGAGGTTTTTATATTATATCATAATTTTTTATTTATATTATAATAAAGTAATATAGGATGTTTTTTATAGAGGCATAGAACTTTAAGTTGGTATTACTTTTCAAGATGTCGACCGATTTAACAGCTGTCAAGTGGACTATTCTCAGTTTGGTTTGGCAATTCATCATGAATAGACTCACACCTGAACAACGCTTGCAAATAGTGCAATTTTATTTCGAAAATAATGGTTCTGTGCGGAAAACGTATCGCGCACTACGTCCAATGATACGGACCAATGATTCCACCAGCCCATAAAGCGCACCAAACAGTCAGTTTTTCTGGATGTAACGGTGTTTCAACATACACTTGAGGATTACCTTCACTCCAAATGCGGCAGTTTTGTTTGTTGACGTACTCATTCAACCAGAAGGGCGCTTCATCGCTAAACATCGATAAAATGGACGTAGTGCGCGATACGTTTTCCGCAGAGAACCCTTATTTTCGAAATAAAATTGCACTATTTGCAAGCGTTGTTCAGGTGTGAGTCTATTCATGATGAATTGCCAAACCAAACTGAGAATAAATCACTTGACAGCTGTTAAATCGGTCGCCATCTTGAAAAGTAATGCCAACTTAAAGTTCTATACCTCTATAAAAAACACCCTTTATTAATGTGGATAGATGATGGCGCCCTGAGTAGAAGTTCACGCAAGTGAGGAAAAGTTTAGATTGCCTTTCACCTGGGAGTGGTCCGAAACCATTAGTTTAGATATGGTTCAAGCAGCACATGGCTTTTGGTGTCACACCAAGCATCCTCTGGTTAGCCAACAAACAACCGTTTGGAGGCGAGCTATAGAGAGAAGGCGAATCCTCTGCGGTTGTGCATTTTGGAACCCACCACATAAAAAATATACGTCAATGAAAAATCAATTTAAGCCGTGGATGAGAGACCGCCTTTGACGACACCTGCAAACATTTAAACGATCAGGATTTGAAAGCATGCACCTGGATTTACCGGTCCCTTAATTGGGAAAGTGCCGCTGCCCAGCTCGTTTATATCCTCATAAAACTAAAGACTGAAATCACCTCCTTCCAAGAAGTTCGATGGACGGGAGATAGACGGAAGCATCCGCAATCCGTATCAAAGCGAAGTTCTTCAACACATCAATGATTTGCGTTCACGCTCCGCAGGAAGAGAAGGAGGATGTGAAAAAAGATACAAGAAGGTATAGTTTACGAATAAGAATTGAATAATTTACACTAGCTTCACTGAGGTTGGTGTAAATAACATCTTTAGCTTTAGAGATATGTGACACAATTTCAAGCAAATTTTTAATCATTGATTTTCCTTTACAAAACCCGTGTTGGGAACAGGAAAGTATTCGGGTGCTCGAAAACGTTATTTGGGTATTAATGATTGCCTCAAAAGCTTACGTATAGCGGATAGTCTAGCAATTACTATTTAATTTTCAATATTAGACCCAAAACCTCTCTTTTGACGAAGGGAAAACACATTGTTTAAGGAAGCAATTAAAAAAAATAATTTGTATCTGGTTAATAATTGCAAGAATTTTTAGATTTATTAAATGATAAAATATATCTTCCCCAGAAATAATTGGTGAATTAATTACTGCTGTTCAACCTAAATAATGCTGACAGACGGACAAACCACTTTGAAAATTAGTTTAATAATTTGGAAATAGTTAGGCTTCACATGACATAGCAGATTTGTATTATTACCATTTGTGACTGGGTAAAATTACCGGAATTCTCTTATAGCATGCATATATTTATACCTACATACATATATGTAAATAAAATCATGTTGACATTTGCAATATGAAACACAAATTTCTCAAAATATGCTCTCACTCTCATTTTGACCAATAAATTACTCAGTCAGAGAAAAATTCGCCTTCATTTCTCCGTCACTGAGGCCTCAAATGAAAGCTTTCGCTCATATTGGCATTTACGGATTTTGGTTGGTTCTGCGGATGAGGTGATTCTACTTATCATCAACGATGTTAATATGTGTGTGCGTCTGATGGCGTAAGAGTAATTTTAAGGGCTGTTGGAAGTGATTTGTCTGAGATGATGTCGCACAGTAATACAAGTTGAATGAAATTTATTAACTTCATGGTACACTCAAAATTATGCAAACTATGTGAAGATTATAAGCGTGCACTTCTATGCTTACAGACATTTGTACATATGTGTAAGGTCTTCCTTATACAATGTTTATATTTTATATTATATATATATAAATATATATATATTTGGGGCTGTGTAACCGCTGAAGCGATTTTCGGCCGAGCTCCTCCTCCAATTTGTGGTTTTGCGTCTTGATGTTTTTTACCAACAAATGAAGGGACCTACAGTTTATTCTAAGCCGCCTCCGAACGGCTGATGGATTTTTATGAGGAGCTTATATTTCATGTCAGAAATACAATCGGAGGGCTTGACATTCCCTGCCGAGGGGCGACCGCAATCAGAAAAAGTTATTTTCTATAATTTTAAATGTTGCTCTAACCTGGGCTCGAACCCAGGCCTTCCGAATGGCAGTACGAAATGCCAACCACTCGGCTATCGCGGCCGCTAATATTACTTATTACGCGTTTAATATTACTTACTAATTTAAAGACAAATCTATAGGTGACACTACAATGTTTTCAGCTTCATTTTTGAATAAAGCACAGTCTTTGATATTAATTTAATAATACATATGTATGTACTTATGAATTTTCTTTTGACAATTACAAAACAATTTAACAAAATGTATGAAAATTTGGTGGGACAAAATTATAATAATTGGGTTTTTATATGTGTATAGTGATGCGGTTGTAGAACCAGCCCCCACTCCAATTTATGGCGTGCATCTTTATGATTTCCCGACAAATGGAGGGACCTACAATTTTTTCTAAGCCGCCTCCGAACGACTGATGGTATATTTTGAGAAGCCTTTTTTCATGTTAAAAATACACCATACGGGGTTGATTTTTTCTGTTTTCAATTACAAAACTTAAATTATTATTATTAAATTATTTATATTAAGCTTATATAGTTTTGTATATTGATAGGCTAGGATTCAAACCCATCTTCAATTCCGAACGGAAATACTCGGCTATTGCAACCAATGGATGCACTAACCACTATGGTTACTGTTGTGGTGAACATTTTTAATATTTGAACAGTAAAATAAAAAGAACTAGTAGGTTTCTCGCGTATGAGATTGAAGGAAAATTTAAAGCTTGAAACCGTTTTCCCAAATAATTTGGAAATCAGTCAAGGGCGGTTAGGACTTTGAAATATAAATATTGTATTTTCAAATAACTGATAGCCATACTTGGATACAAAGTATTATACACACATCTGCATGCTTTGCGAAATGATAAGTTTATGAACGCTTAAGTGCTATAAAAATAAAAGTCATTTAGTTCACTACTTGTTCTACTGTAAATGTCACCTCTAAGAAAGAGATTACTTTCGTACTCTTTTTTTACATTGTTGTCGACGGCTTGTAGCTGGCGCAACGGCATGATTTCACATGCTAACGGCGGTATCAATTGTTGCCTATCAACCACCAACTTTTAAATGCAGGCAAGCTTTTGCATTTTAGAAACAGTCTTCATTGACATTTCATAACGTCAATACGTTTAGCTAGAGCTATTTGTCGGCTTTAAAACTTGGCGGATAGAAGCTTGAATTTCACTTCACACACACAATTTGCAAGTGCTGGAAATACTTTAGTGTGGTATAAACGGAATTTTTCCATTTAACGGTGAATAAAAGTGAGTTAGTGAAAAAAACTGGAAATAAACTTTTGCGTAGACTATTATACATAAAAAGGGACTTATTCCTAATTATTGCTAAATTAAATTATAATATTGTTAAAAAAGCAGAGAAATTTCAATTTTCCCATGCATCGTTAATACATACTTATGTATATTTATGTAGTATGTACTTGACCACTTGCCTAATTACATTATATGATAATTAATTTTTTCAAATTTAAAGGAATTATACCATTTTTTACCGGTGATACTTTTGAAGAAAAAGTTCCTATAAAACTAAAAAGCGAATATTTTAACTACAATCGATTTAGTGATATAATATTTCAAAATAAATTGTGAAGTAAAAGTATTATAGGCTACTTCTACTACTACTATTTGCAAGCATAAAACGGAAGTAATCACAAGAAGCGGCTTTCGCAAAGAAACGAAAAAGGATATATTGCAAGGGTTGCCTGATTCTCGGTATGTACCTCAATTTGCCGTCGTGTGTGTATGGTTAGGATAATAACCAACCAGATGTGAATATGTGCATGGGTAGATACATACGATACATATATGTATGAGTTTGCATATATGCGGAATTATCTGAAAATGTCGCCTTAAAAAAATACAATAAAATAATATAAATAATTTTTTATACCACTATGCACTTTATTGCCTTGACGTATTTAAAAAAATTGTGCTTAATTTTTTTAATTTCACTTCACAATTTCACAAATTGCTTTAGTTAGGTACTTAACGTTGTGACCTTATCAAATATTTTGCTGGAACTTATTTTCATTTTTTTAAAAAAGAATTTAAAAAATTCACCACGAAAACACTATATTAAATTATTCATATTCCGTATTTGGCAAACATATGTCTTAACGGTTGTTTAGAACTATTCTGAAATATTTTAATAAGTTTTTAGCAACATTTCTACAGTAATGGGTATTGCAAATATTGAGTTTCTTGCTATTTATTAGTAATAATTAAATAGATATATACAAAAAAATGTAAAGGAAAACAGATATAAACTTGAAAAAGGATTTAAAAAAAATTTATAAAATGAAAAAAAATTGTTTATACATACAGACGTTTTCAAAATAATGGGACAACCTGACCAAAGATGTTTAAAAATTGTGCACTACTAGTAGGTGTTTTATTTAAATTTTGTCTTGTTAATGTATACTTCAAGGTTATCGAGAAAAAAAATTTACCCAATGTTCTCCAAATTTTGTAAACCGCTCATTTTGTTGGTCAAAGTCCTAAATGCTCTGTTGGAAATAATAAGAACAAGTTGGAAAATAAAAATAAAAGTTTTAGTTGTAGTACAGTGAACAATTTCGGCTTTATATCTAATATGATGTCACTCTTTCCTCGATTTTTGATTACTCTGACAAATCTGGAAGTCATAAAAAACATTAGAATGTTTCGACTTTTATCACCGAGGAGCGTCCGAATTCAGGATAAAATTTTATAATCTGGTCTAACCTGAGCTCGAACCCATGACTTTCCGCGTATTAACGCGCACTGCGGCTGCAATGACTGCAGCGGAAATATGTTTTTCTAAGCATTTACATACATATGTATTAAGATAATTACTTACCGTTATAATAAAGAAAGCACCCTAATTAAATTGCATATACTTTAATAATGTCTATCCTAGTTAACTTAGAGTATTTAGTTTGGAATAACGTTTCAGAAATAATTCCCTCAAAAAACTGCTGTAATACCTAATTGTTGAGAGTCAAAGTTCGATCCTTTCAAAGTTTAGTAAATTAATACATATACACATAATAATAATATAATATTTGTATATTTTTACTTTTGCAATTATGAGGGTAATAAATGAGAGTTTATTTTATATGTATGTATTTATGCATTTAATAGCTGATATTCACACCCGTGCCACAGTCTAGACTGATACTTTTACAAATATGTACGTACCATATGTACATATGTATATGTATTGAAGATATAAATTTTATTATTAAAGAAAATGGATCATATATACAAAGTTTTTGTGTATTATAATGCGAGCGCCACCTAGTGAATTAAAATAACTCCCAATAAAATCTTTTCCTAATTTAGCTAAATTTTGTTCTTCAGTTCTCAGCCAACCGGTAAAGAAAACGGCTTTATTTCATATGTAAAGGTATGTGCTTACATACATATCTATGTACATGTACTCGTACATACATATCTATGTACATGTACTCGTACATACATATATTAAGGCACTTAAACTATGGCTTCTAAATTTATAGGAAATATTGCAGTTGTAGTCCTTTAATTACAGTAAGTCTTCATTCCAATTAGATGTAAATATGTTTGTTTGTGATATTTAGGACTAAGTGCCCAGTGAAATTCGCATTTACATATACAATATTGATATAATAATTTGCTTTAACCCTTTCACTTCAAAAAAATAAGTTTGTATCTTCAAATCGTATTGAAAGGTTTAAGAGACTTCTTCTAGGCATGTCAATATAAATGAGTTTCCATACCCATTTCATACGTCTACTTCCTCTTCCATACACATGCTATAGTAATAACATAACATACTTACCTACAATAGACTCATAAATATTTCGGGCATTTCTTTTTTAAAGTGTGTACACCCTGACATGTTATATAAGCACTCAACTTCCTATATTTGTGCCGAATTTTTCAAATTGAATATATTTTCGTTTACGGTTTATTTAAATTAAATTGCATAATAAGAAATGTGAAGCTTGAGGTTATCTAGTGACTACTTATATGCATAAATGCATAGAAAAATAAACCTTCAACCTAGCTAAACCTATGCAATACATATATATATATATACATACACTGTAGTGAAATACTAAACTATTTTATAAAAATTCTAATTTAATACTAGTATTTTAAAGTTAAAATCAAACTAGTTCGCTATCTGTTGGTAAATCATCAGTAGTGGGATTAAAAAAAATCGACTACGACGCCACCGGTATGTAGTGTTTTAAATTTTTTTACTTACAGAAATTTAATTTTAATTAAGTATTTTTTGTCCTTTAATATCTATGACCATTTGCCATTTTAGCGTGGCTTCATTATTCCATCAGTGTAGAGCATCCGTGGCTTGGCCAAATGATTTTCAGTGGCTCTTCGGCCGGCAATTTTTTTTTTACCATGAAGAGAGTTTTTCAGAGAGATACAAATAACATATTAGTTTAGATGGTGGATACATTAAAATTTTCACAATCATGTTCCGCCAATTTTGCTGGTTATCAAAAATGTATGTGGTCATAATGAAACTTAACACCTTTTTTATTGAACAATAAAGAGCTTGTTATAGGCTAATTTATTAGACTTGCTCCACCAGTTGCAGAATTTTATCGGCCTTTTGGTGGCTGGCCGACCAGAACGAGTTGTATCTTTGAAATCAACATTTCTGGAATCAAGCAATACACTCCTGGGTCCGTTCGTCCTGCTACAGGTTTTTCATCGTAAACTACACAAATTTTTCGGCCATAAAGTACTTCTCGGAAAATTTCACTCATTTTCAAAATAAAATAACTTCACACGAATGACGATTTGCAAGACTGTCTTCGCGAATAATGTTGTTTGAAATGCCAGCTTTGCCACAATCAGATTAGTTTTGCCCGAAATAAGATTGTTGCCATCAACTGGTAACAAAAACCCCCGAGACCTTTTTCTAAAATTTTCTGATACGTTATGATTTATTGCCGAGTGATTAGAGGTTGTAAGAAACGGCTCGAACATGGATAAATGAAATAGTATTTAACTAGTATGAAGCTTATGCAATGCAAGCATACAACATGCATATATGTATGTATGCTTATATAAACAAAATAATAGATAAACATAAATTGTGCTTATTAAAAATGGTAATTCGTGAGTTTGGTTTTGGTAAATAATTTAATTTTTTTCATGAAAAAAAAAAAATTCAACTGAATAAATACCTATTTAAATATGTATATATATAGATACATACATACATTTATGTTAGGTTTTAGAAATATATTATTCTTTTTATCATTATATTATCACGACTATACTACGTAGCACCGCTCGTTGCTGTGAATATTGCGATACATACATATATACATATACATATATGCAAAATAAGCTTTCTTTTATGGAAGTTGTTTTGTGTTTAAGTTCCGAGTCAATAGGTCGATCTGCTACCAGCCATCCAAAGAGTTGTCTACACTTCAACTAGTAGCTTTCTTCCTACCGCCTAGACTTAGGAACAAACGCGTTCATAGAGTGGCGAAAAAAGTGAATGACTTATGGCTCGGAAACTCATTGAAATGAAATGCTAACTAAGTGGACGCATTCTAATTACTTAATTGGTATTTATTTTGAATTGATTACAATAATTGATGCAACAAAACAAATGAAAAAGTAAAAAAATCGATTGCTTCTGGCTGTGTTAAAGTTTTGGGCTACACATGCATACCGTTGAACATATGAATGTAGTGCAGTAATGTACACAGAAATGCACATTAGACGCATACGGTGCTGTACAGAGGTGAAGAAACAAATTGAGTTTGAACAAAATGATTTTCTGTATAAATTTCCGAATTTTATAGAATAGTACATAAAGTACTCTTAACTAAAAAACGTAATTTCTCTATTTCCCCCATATAAAATTTTATTTTTCCAGTCCTTGGTATGAAATGAGAGAAATGAAGGACAAAAATAAAAAATTAAAAAAAGAGATAAAATTTCAAAAAATAAAACAGTAAAATTAAAAAAGAAAAGAAATACAAAAAAAAGCAAATTCAAAAAATTTAATTAAATTAGTTAATAAAAAAAATTATAAGATTATTTAAAAAAAATTGATTTTCACCTCTAAAATTTTATATTAAGCATTCGGATCGGGAGATAAAAATAAATAATTCAAAGTAAAAGTAAATTTTAAAAATAATTAATTAAGACATTTTTAAAAAAAAAAAAAAAAAAAAAATAAAACAAAATTTTCACAAATTAAAAAAAAAATTAAAAAAAAAATAAATAAAGAAAAAGAAAAAAATTAATAAATAAAAAAATAAAAAAATTACAATAAATTAAAAATTTAGAAATAAAAATATATATGTGAAAATTAAAAAAATATATATATATATATTTATAAACTAAATTTAAATTTAAAAAATAGTCTTCTGGACCGAGTTTTTCTTCAAGTTATCGAGGAAAACGAAAAACACATTAATTAAAAAGAAATTTAATTCAAGCGGAAATTCGAAGAGCAATTTGACATTTGACTTTAAAAAGTAAAAAAAAAAAAAACAAGAGGAAAACAGCTGATCACGAGTATTTGGTAGTTTAAAGAGAAACATTTAAAAAAAATTATATCCAAAAATTAAAGAAATCATATAAATTTAGCATGAATGTTATTCTATTATTAGCTTCAAGCATGGAAGCGGAAAGTGGGAGAGCAAAGCGACATTTGATTAGTTTCTACTGTACTTGTTTATTAACAATAAAAAATTAAATGAAATTGCGACAATCGAAGTGGTTGTAGAAATTGGTTTAAAGTGTTTTAAGGAGTTGGAATTATCAAAAAGTCAATTTGTTTGTCGTTGTTTCGTTCCACAATACTTTTCGTTTTCTACTACATATTTTTTAAGACAATTTTTATTTTAAATTAGTAACGGTTATTTTTGTTAAATACCATATCATACTACTTAAATATTAATCAATGCAAAGCTCATTGTGTTTTTTTTTTTTAAGAATTTACGTACTAGTGCTCTAGATACCCGGATATCGAGCAATATGAGCAGCTCAATGCTAGCAGCTCGATTCTCGTTCATTATTCAACTGCTCAGTACAAAAAAAAAACAGTTTTGTTTGTCACAAATTCTTTAGCATTTCAATGATTTTATGGACTTTTTTTTATAAATAAATTTAAAATTATAGAAAAAGTTTTAAATTTTTTTGTCAAAATGCTCGAAAATGTGGTAATGAACTACTCGAAAATGTTTGAGTAAAATCTTGAGGTTTAGTACATACTCATGATTCCTACTGAAAAATTATCATTATTAATTAAAATTGTTCAAAATTATCCTAGGTAAAAATTGCTAGTTATTTAGCACCTTAAATAACTTTATTTTGTTATAAAACTTTCCAATTGTATTATCTGCTTTGTATTCTTGTACTTTTCGTGATTTTTGACTTGCTCAGAGAACTAGTATATGGATTTAAAATTCTTAGATATCTTCTTATTGGCTAATTTTCACTGCACTGCTGTTAGAGCAAGCCAATTCGAAACCATAATCTAATGATTTTTTTTTTATAAAAAAAAGGATTGAAGTTCAGAAACAAGCCTTCGCTGACTGGAATGCAATGTTGTTGGGAATTTCATCGTGTTAAAGACAACAGTATCTATCAATCATTGACCAGCCAATAGGAAAACTTAAACTAAAAAAAGAAGCAGAAGCAACCTCTATTGAATCTTACAATAGAACTGAAAATGAAGAGGACAAAAAGCTTAAAGCATCTCAAAAGTGATCATAATATAAAAAGATGCAAATAATACATATGTACGTAGTATGTATGTATATATACATATGTTTATAAAAATAACTAAAGAATTCTTTACAAGACTATTGTCCGCTTAGTAATTGGGATAGACTTTATTATCACATGTAAAAAGAAATCGGAGAAATTGACGCATAGCAAGCAAAATAACACTGTTTGCTGAAGTTATGCGATAGAAAAATTACGTTCGTAATAAACTTATCACTGTAAACATCAATGAACTTGAAATCACGCCACCTTAACTCATAGTGCTGCGTGAAAGGTAGAAAGTAAGAAGAGGGCGGGTAATACGTACATATATGTATGTCTGTATACTCAGTAGTGAGTATGCCGGCAACTAAAACGAAAAAGTGTACACGCGTTGATGACGAATGTACAATCGCTCTCAAGCGTGCAACACACGAGCGTTATACAAACATATATACATATACATTTACATATATTTGATAATGAATGGTCATTTCATGTTTTTCTTCTCCTTAGTTTGAAATTTATTTTGGATTGTAGTTCTTTGCGAATATTTTCAGATAGATATGTACATATGTATTCTGGTACATATGCATGCTGGTACATTTATACATAGTATATGGTCATTTAAAAAGTCTTAATAATCTCGCCTAATCATAGCATATGCTTTCGTTTTGTAGGCTATTTGGCCGGCTAAAAATTCGTGTCCTTATTGCATAAAAACCCAATTGTGGTGGGAGCTATTTGAATTTAAATGCCAATGACAAAATTTTGGGGTGAAGTAACTAACCCGTTGGATTTTTTAACAATTTTTGCTTAAATTTAAAAAAAAAACTTATTTTCACAAGTTTTAATGCTAGCTAAAATATACATATATACGTACATATAAATATATAAATCAAAATAAAATAATAATAAATAACAAAAATAAAAGATAAAAAAATGAAGTATAAAGATTAATAAAATTAAAAAAAAATATATATAGAAAGAAGAAAAAAATAAGAAAATATAAAAAAATAATTAAATTAAAATATAAAAATAAAACATATATAATATAAAAGACAAAAAATATATAATAAAATTGAACTAAAAAAAAAATTAAAATAAAAAAAAAAGTAAAAAAAAATTAAAAAAAATTAAAAAAATAAAATAAAAATAAAAAAAGATTGAAAATAACAATAAAAAAAAATAAAAAATATAAAATAACATAAAAAAATAAATAAAAATAAAGCAAATAAGTAAAATGAGATAAAATAAAATGAATAAAAACAAAGCAAAAGAGGTTTAATAAAATAAAGTATAATAAATTAATTTGAAAAAATAAATAATAATAGTCAACTGAAAAGAAATAAAATAAAATAAAATTAATTTAATAAAAAATAAAAAATAAAGTGAAATAAACTATAAATAGACATAAAAAACTGGATATGACTAGCAATGTTGTAATTATGTAGATATATATTTATGTTAATAATCCTTGTGGGATTTCAATATTATTCTACAGTTATAAATATTTACTGTGAAATATTTGGGCGTCCCAGCTTTTAAGCCCATGTACACATATGTAAATAATATATAGTATTTATGTATGCAAATAAAAAATACGCACTAATAAAAGTAAATTAATCAAATACGTGAATACTTACATACATATGTATATTGATCAGCTGTTCCATAAAGGTTTAGTTAACAGTGTAAAGCCGTGTAAACGAAAATTTCTTAAATGAATGTAGATACGTACGCATATAAATATCTATAAACATCGCAGACATTTCTACACATATGCAAATATATACTTTTTTATATATTTATATTCATAACATTAGTATATATTATGTCCAAAAATTTGAGTGATCCATCTACATACATATCTATGTATATATGTACAATCTTACTTCTATTAAAACTATTGTATATATGTATGTATGTATGTATGCAAAACGTAGCTTCAACATGTGTATTGCTCTTCCTAATAATTTGAAGTACTCTCACTACGCTTGTAGATGCATATGTACGTATTTACGTATTATGGGTGGTGTGCATTTGAAGTAAAAGCAAGAAAGAATCACCTGATTTTGGATTTGTATACCAATGTTTTTGTTAGACATGCGGCGGCAAACCACGCCATGCTGATTTCACGTGTATGTACATAAATATGCATACATATTGGCATATGTATGTACATATGAAGATATACGTTTGTTTGCTAATTTCTCTTTTTTACATTACTCTTTATTGCACTCACTCTCTGCTTTTTTCTCTGTAACGTTAAAGCCAAAATGAGTATTTTGTATTTAAGAGTTATTGATTTGTTGATTATGGTTGCCAGATTGTCAATTAAGAAATAATAATGCAATACGTGCTGCTAAGGGTTTAATGAACACATATTTATGAGAAATCTGCTTTGTAGGTGCTAGCTTATTAATAAAAAAGGTTGCACTATATTTAAGATATAAGAAAAATACTTGCCGTACTCCTTAGTCCTCAAGATTTTTGTGCAAAGTCGAGGGGTGGGCTCCTAAAATACTACTTGCCATACATATGCATACACATATAATTCCATACCGTTTACTGATTTTTCCTATGTTTTTTCCACTTTCAGTTCCATCAAGCTGCTGCAAAACACTGTTAAAAATAATACTTCAAAAACTGGTATTGTTAATAATACGCCGCCATCACCATTACAAAAAAACGCAAAGTCGCGTTCAAATCGACGAAAAAGACGTCGCAACAAACATCATCAACAAAATTCTGTGGAACCGAATTGTGTTCAATCGCCGAAAGAGCAGATAGTACTAGCTAACAAAATGCCAGCCCGTTTTGCAGAGGACGTCATTGCCGACGACAGTGAGCGTGGTGTGCCATTGAATTTAGATGGACGCTACAATCATCATTCGATAGTAAATGACGATATTGTTATAACTGGTTTTTCTGGCAGACTCCCGGAGAGTTCCAGTATTGAGGAGTTTAAACGAAATCTCTATGATGGTGTGGATCTAGTCAATGATGATCCAAGACGTTGGGAAAGAGGTAATGTAACAATATTGCATATGAGGTTTCTAATTTTTTTATTGAATTTGTTTTTGTATTTTAGGTCTTTATGGCTTACCTGAAAGACTGGGAAAAATTAAAGCCGATGACTTAGAAGTTTTTGATCAACAGTTCTTTAGCGTATCTGCAAAACAAGCCGAATGTATGGATCCACAAATGCGTATGTTGCTTGAGGCCACATACGAAGCCATTATAGATGCTGGTCTTAATCCATCAGAACTTCGTGGTACACGCACCGGTGTGTATCTGGGTGTGTCTAACTCGGAAACCGAGAACCACTGGACTGCTAATGCAGATCGTGTAAATGGTTATGGTTTAACCGGTTGTGCACGTGCTATGTTTGCGAATCGCATTTCCTATACATTTGATTTGAAAGGACCAAGTTTTGCCGTTGATACCGCCTGCTCCAGTTCCTTGTATGCTTTATCTCAAGCTTTCTCGGATTTGCGTGCTGACCGATGTGATGCAGCTTTTGTGTGTGGTTCTAATTT
This sequence comes from Neoceratitis asiatica, assembly GCA_030068015.2. Lineage (NCBI taxonomy): Eukaryota > Metazoa > Arthropoda > Insecta > Diptera > Tephritidae > Neoceratitis > Neoceratitis asiatica. The sequence goes on along the minus strand of CM061524.1, from coordinate 57,591,624 downwards.
AATTTTAAAACCAGAGATGTCCTTGCAGTTCAAACGCTTGAACATGTTAAGTGAGTCTGGTATGTGCAAGGCCTTTGATGAGACCGGCGCTGGTTATGTACGTTCCGATGGTGTGGTCGTGTTACTTTTACAACGCGTCTCAGCGGCAAAGAGAGTGTACGCTTCAATTTTGAATGCACGTACCAACACGGATGGTTTTAAGGAACTGGGTATTACTTATCCCGATGGACGTATGCAAAATCGTTTGATTCGTGAAACCTATGAAGAAATTAATTTGGATCCCAGTGAAGTTGTATACGTTGAAGCTCACGGTACTGGTACAAAAGTTGGAGATCCACAGGAGGTTAACTCGATCACAGATTTCTTTTGCAAAAATCGCAAAACTCCTTTATTGATTGGCTCTGTCAAATCAAATATGGGACACTCAGAACCCGCATCTGGTGTGTGCTCTATTGCCAAAATCTTAATTGCTATGGAAGAAGGTGTAATTCCTGCTAACTTACATTACACCAAACCAAATCCTGATTTGTATGGCTTGTTAGATGGACGTTTACAGGTAGTCGACAAAAATTTGCCATGGAACGGTGGTATTATTGGTCTTAATTCGTTTGGTTTTGGTGGTGCTAATGCTCACATCATTCTAAAATCGAACCCAAAGCCAAAAACTATTACTCCACGTGACGGCCCACCTAAACTAGTTATCTCTTCCGGTCGCACAACGGATGCCGTACAAGATTTGTTAGAAGACGCAGCCGCACACCGTGATGATGATGAATATCTGGCTTTAATCAATGGCATACATAGCAAGAACATACCGCTCCACTATTACCGTGGTTACGACGTTTTGTCATCTAAAGGCTCCGTGCAACGTGAGGTGGTAGAATTTTCGGAAGAAAACCGTCCTATTTGGTTTGTTTACTCTGGTATGGGTAGTCAATGGGCTAGTATGGCTAAAGATCTGCTGCAATTCGATGTATTTAACAAGTCTATTCATCGCTGTGCTGAAATTTTGCGTCCTGAAGGCATTGATCTACTAGAAATCTTAACACGTTCTACTGACGACAAATTCACGGACATTGTTAACTCGTTTACTTCAATTACGACCACTCAAGTCGCTCTAACTGACTTGTTATCCTCACTTGGTATCTACCCAGATGGTATTGTTGGTCATTCCGTTGGTGAGTTGGCTTGCGCATATGCTGATGGTGGTTTGACAGCTGACCAAGCAGTTTTGGCCACCTATTGGCGAGGTCGTGCCATTAAGGAATCAAACTTGCCCACAGGTAAGATGGCTGCTGTCGGTTTGTCATGGGATGAAGCACATAAACGAGTGCCCAGTGATTGTTATCCAGTTTGCCACAATAACCAAGATAATTGTACAATTGCTGGACCTATTGAATCTATTGATGCCTTGGTAGAGAAGCTAAATGCCGAAGCTGTATTCGCAAAGGCTGTCAGCTCATCGGGCTTTGCATTCCATAGTAAATACATTGCCGGTGCAGCACCAAAACTGAGACAAATGTTGGAGAAAATCATTCCTACTGCCAAAAATCGTTCATCACGATGGATAAGCAGCAGTATTCCTGAGAGTGCTTGGAATACCCCGGTGGCGAAGCAGTCGTCAGCAGCTTACCATGTAAATAATATGCTATCACCTGTACTTTTCTATGAGGCATTGAAACATATACCAGCAAATGCAATTTGTATTGAAATTGCCCCCCATGGTTTACTGCAAGCCATTCTCAAGCGTGCACTTGGACGTGATGTATTGAATGTCAGTTTAGTAAAGCGCGGACATCCAAACAATGCTGAATTCCTTTTGGCTAATATTGGAAAATTATATGGAGCTGGAGCTCAACCACAGGTACAGAATTTGGCGCGTCCCATTTCCTACCCTGTTGGACGTGGAACTCCCATGTTGAATTCGAAAATTGGCTGGGACCATTCTCAGAGATGGTTGGTACCAAAATATGGTGCAGCTAAATCTTCAGGCGATACCGTTGTCGAAATCGATTTGTCAACTGATGACGATGCTTTTGTTATTGGTCACACTATTGATGGACGTATTTTGTTCCCCGCCACTGGTTACATGACTCTAGCGTGGATGACATTCGCAAAAATGCGTGGCGTTGACTTCAATAAGGCGGCTGTGGTCATGGAAGACTTGATATTCCATCGCGCGACTATTCTAAACAAAGAAAATGTTACTAAATTTGGTATTAACTTTTTCGATGGCACTGGGGCTTTTGAGATTTGCGAAGGCGGTAGCTTGGCTATGTCTGGAAAAATTAAGATCGTCGACAATATCACACAAGAGGAATTGCCATTGGAACCACTCAAGCCCGATAATGTTGGCCGAGAACTAGTTGCAAACGATGTGTACAAGGAATTGCGTTTGCGTGGCTACGATTACGGTGGTATATTCCGTGGTATTGTCACATCGGACATATCTTCACGTACTGGAAAATTACAATGGGTTGATAACTGGATTAGCTTCATGGACACAATGTTGCAGTTTAGCATCTTGAGCAAAGATTTGCGTGAGCTCTATTTACCTACACGTATTGAGAAGGCAGTTATTAACCCAGCTAAGCATTTGGAAGTTTTATCGCAATTACCAGAAGAAGACCTTAAAAATGTTGGCATACCTGTATATATGTACAGTGACATCAATGTAATCAAAAGTGGTGGTGTTGAGTTGAGAGGCTTGAAAGCTTCATTAGCACAGAAAAGACCGAATGCACAAAACCCGCCAACATTGGAGCGCTACACATTCGTACCAAATACTAATAGTGCTGAGCTTCAAGAGAACTCCGGAAAAGCTGGATCTCATGCTCTTGCCGTTGCTATACAGATTGTAATAGAAAATGCCGAACGTTCTTTCAAAATTAAAGGAGTGGAACTATCCAGTGGACGTAACCCTGATACATTGGTGGCTGGCAAGCTAGTCCAATTGATAGAGGGTGAACCTGCCGTTGCTGCTGACATTGCTGTGGCTACAGCTAGCAAAGATGAAGAAATCATTAAAACTGCTTTGAACGATTTTGGAGTGCGTGTGGTATCGAAAAATGTGACAAAGGAGCCGGTTGAGCAGAACTGCCACTTCTTGTTCGGAAGTGATGTACTTTCTCGCCCTGATACAGCCGTGTTAGAAAATAGTATCGCCAGTATCAAAGAAAATGGATTTTTAGTTTTCGATGAGAGCATGAGTTCATTTAACAAAGGTGGAGCCGAGTTATTGTCCAAATATGGTTTTGTAGTTGTGCAAAACTTGAACAAAGGTGATTCTCGCACTCTTGTTGTGGCAAGACGTGCTGTAGATTTGAGAGAGCGCAAGTCTTTGGTTATTAACGTCACCGACAAGAACTTTGACTGGTTGGAAGACTTAAAACTTGCTCTATCAAAGGCAGCAGAGGAAGAACAATATATTTATATTGTCAGTCAAGGTGAAGAAGTCTTTGGTGCTGTTGGTTTAACCACATGTGTTACATACGAGAATGGCGGCAAATTTGTTAGAACAATCTTCATTCAGGATGAGAATGCTGAGAAGTTTTCGTTAAACTCAAAGTTTTACTCCGATCAACTTGCGAAAGATCTAACATCGAATGTGCTTAAAAATGGCAGTTGGGGCACATTCCGTCACTTGAAATTGGAGAAAGAAGTTGCCACGTTACAAGTGGAACACGCTTATGTCAATGCTTTGGTTAAAGGTGAGGAAATACATTTTATAATTTCTCAGTTTGATTTTATTTAAAATTTTCCTTTTTTTATAGGTGATCTCGCATCATTGAAATGGATCGAAGCATCGCCAACTCAAAATGTAAAGACCGAGGGATTAGAATTATGCTCCGTTTACTATGCACCCATTAATTTCCGCGACGTTATGTTATCTTCTGGTAAATTATCCGCTGATGCGCTCCCTGGCGATTTGGCACAACAAGATTGTGTGCTTGGTCTAGAATTTTCGGGTCGCGACTCGTCCGGTAAAAGAGTTATGGCTATGGTTCCAGCAAAATCTTTGGCCACCACCTGTCTAGCTAGTAAGAATATGATGTGGGAAATCCCCTCGAATTGGACCATGGAGGAGGCATCAACTGTGCCTTGCGTTTATTCTACAGTTTACTATGCATTGGTTGTACGTGGAGAAATGAAGAAGGGAGAAAAGATCTTGATCCATGCTGGTTCTGGTGGTGTTGGACAAGCAGCTATTTCCGTTGCTCTTCATCACGGCCTGACTGTATTCACTACTGTTGGTAGCAAAGAAAAACGAGAATTCCTAAAACAGCGTTTCCCAAAACTTCAAGATAAATACATTGGAAATTCACGTGACACATCTTTCGAACAATTGATCATGCGAGAAACTCAAGGCAAAGGTGTTGATTTAGTTCTTAACTCACTTTCTGAAGAGAAATTGCAAGCATCTGTGCGTTGTTTGGGTATCAATGGACGCTTCTTGGAAATTGGAAAGTTCGATTTGAGCAATAACAGCCCACTTGGTATGTCGGTATTCCTTAAGAACACATCATTCCACGGCATTCTGTTGGACAGTGTTATGGAAGGAGAAGAAGAAATGCAAAATCGCGTTGTTTCGCTGGTTGCTGAAGGCATTAAAAATGGTGCAGTGCGCCCCCTACCAACGTCTGTGTTTAATGAATTCCAAGTTGAACAAGCATTCCGTTTCATGGCTTCCGGTAAACACATCGGCAAAGTAGTAATAAAGGTTCGCGATGAGGAGCCTGGAAAGAAAACACTAAAACCAACCTCAAGACTAGTAAACGCAATACCACGCACATACATGCACCCAGAAAAGAGTTATATACTTGTAGGCGGTTTGGGAGGTTTCGGCTTGGAATTAACACATTGGATGGTATTACGTGGCGCTAGATACATTGTGTTAACCTCGAGATCAGGCATTAAAACCGGTTACCAAACGCTTATGGTACGCAGATGGCAGGAGCGTGGCGTTAAAGTTGTCGTAGATACAAATGACGTGACAACTGCAGAAGGATGCAAGAAGTTATTGCAAAATGCCAATAAACTTGCCTTGGTCGGTGGTATATTCAATTTGGCTGCTGTATTGCGTGACGCGCTCATAGAAGATCAGACTGTACAAGATTACCAGACGGTCTGTAAGCCTAAAGTAGATGGCACAAAATTCTTGGACTTGCACTCTCGTACGCTTTGTCCCGAATTAGACTATTTTGTATGTTTCTCCAGTGTTTCATGCGGTCGCGGAAATGTTGGTCAATCCAATTATGGTTTGGCAAACTCTGCCATGGAGCGCATTTGCGAACAGCGTCGTTCGAATGGCTTGCCCGGTTTAGCTATACAATGGGGTGCAATTGGTGATACAGGTCTTGTACTGGAGGGACTAGGTGATAATGATACCGTTATTGGTGGAACTTTGCCGCAACGTATGACTTCATGTCTGCAAACAATTGATCTGTTCTTACAACAACCACATCCCGTTTTGGCATCAATGGTGGTAGCAGAAAAGCGTAGCAGTGATTCATCTGGTGGCGTTAGTCTAGTAGCTGCCATAGCAAATATTTTAGGGCTGCGCGATGTGAAGAATGTACAAGATGCAGCTTCACTTGCCGACCTTGGCATGGATTCACTAATGAGTTCCGAAATAAAACAAACATTAGAGCGTTGCTTTGACATAGTAATGTCGCCACAAGAAATACGTACTCTAACCTTTGGCCAATTGAAACAATTGGATGGTGGTTCCGCTGATCAATCCGCTGTGGCAGACGCGGAAGCGCGTTCGCCAACACCCATCGGTGATGGAACTCAGGTCGTTTTTGTAACTGAACTAATGCCTTCTGAGACTATTGTCCGCCTGAAATCAGCTGCGCCTGCCGATTCAAAGAAATCACCGATTTTCTTTGTTTCGCCTATTGAAGGTTTTGTGGATGCACTGAAGGAAGTTGCGGAGCGTCTAGATTGTCCCGTTTATGGCCTACAATGTACAGCAGATGCAGATCTGGAGTCTATTGAAGCTTTAGCGAAATTCTACATAAAACATGTACGTAAAGTGCAATCCAAGGGTCCATATTCAATTGCTGGTTACTCTTTTGGTGCAACTGTTGCATTTGCTATGGCTGTTGAGTTGGAGAAGAACAAGGAAAACGTCAAATTAGTTTTATTAGATGGTTCGCCCAAATATGTTAACTGGTACACAGAAACCTTCAAAAAGCGATACAACAGCTCTGACGATGAGCAACAGAATCATGCATTCGCATTGGCATACTTTGGCATGGTTGCAGCTAATACTGACTACAGTGTAAGTTTTATTTTATTAAAAAAAAAAAAAGAAACCAAAAAAAAAATATAATAATCCTAAAATCCTTATTTCGCATTAATGAAAAATTATAATGTTCCTTATTTTTTACATTTATGTAGGTGGCCAAACTGCTCATAGATATTCCAACATTTGAGGGAAAAGTAAACAAATGCGCGGAGATAGTAGCTGCTGCTTTAGAAAAACCAGTTGAATTGGTATGCACAATAATTGTCATTGTGTGTAAAATCAATCGTCTAATATTCATTTGTTTCTTTATAATTTAAGGTGAAAGTGGCTGCCGCATCCTTCTATCACAAACTGGCTGCTTCTGATAAATATGCCGTTACACAAAAACTGCAATGTAACATAACATTAATTAAGCCAACTGAAAATTATGCAAAATTAGATTTGGATTACGGCTTAAATGAAGTATGCAACGGTAAAGTTGACGTTCTCGTTGTACAAGGTAACCATCGTACGATCTTAGTGGATGAAGAGCCCCTGCAAACCATAGAAGCCTCACTGAAGAGTTTACTAAATTAAAATCATATAAGCATAAAATGAGAAATTTAATCAACACACATTCTAGATGTTACTATGTTTATTCTAGATGTTGTATAAGTAATGAATGCACCAAATGTTATCTTAATATACGAGCTTTCCATTGTGTGTTATTAGCAATTTAAATGTTTCGCAAAATTAATAATGCTTTATTCTCGAAAGCGTCTGATTTTTTTTAAAGATAACAAAAGGCATCACAATTTGTATAATATTAGTTTGATAATTTATTTACTAGCAAGTTATTACATAACATAACGCTTAATGTGTTTGTGTGGCCAATATGTAAAAGCTTAAACGCAATTATACTTAGTTGCTTCTGGATAAGCATTTAAGAATTGTTAAACTCCACAGAGTACTTGGCATTTTGTTAGACTCGAATGAAATATTATAGCATAATTAATGTATATACATACACATCACATGTGTGTATATGTATGTATGTGTATCAATTTTTTTTTAATTGCACTTAACATGATTTTTTATTGTAATAAGTTCTCTACAACATTCCATGAACTAACGTTCTTGATGATTTACATTTAATATAATGCATAATATCTATTTTTTTAACAATAATATATATATATATATATAAATACTTACATGCATATAAATTTAGAGTCAACATAAACGTCCCATTACAGCCGTACTTTTCTTTCCAATTATCTAGTTTATCAAGTTAAGCTTGAAATTCTTAATTTCTTAGTTGCCTGGAAAGTAAAATTGTGTAAACTATTTGAACTCAGAATGATATTTATGGATTTGATATGTTTTCGGTAAATATACAATTTTGTATATACATACATGCAAAACACATCTTTGTTATATATTATATATGTATATGCGTATATGTATAATGTTATGATCTGCTTTGAATTGAAAATATTTCGAGTATTTTGTATTTCTTCAGCAACCTCAGATAGTAGGACTTTTTATTTCTATGTATGTAGTTATTCATTATTGCTTTTATATTTAAATCTACTTTATATTAAACATTTGCTACTTAAGTACAGAGATACAATAATTAATAAAACTGCAATTTAATGAATTTACTCCAGCGGTATTTTAAATTATATAATTCGCCATTTGGTACGCACAAAACCCGTAAGTAATTGAAATTGGATTTAGTTGAAATAATGGCTAAGATATATATAAGTATAGAATTGAAAGCTCTCATCCGTAGCTGCTTTAATCTTTTCATTGGAGGTTACTTTACGACGCGGATTCCTAGCCGGTTTGTGACACATTTAATATACAGCGAGCAGTAAGACTTCAGTGAACCAACAGGGGGTTCCGCAGGGTGGTGTCCTCTCCCCAATGCTGTTTAATTCTTATATTTCGAGGCTCCTTCCACCACCAGATTCGAGACTCCCTCTTTGATTTCATACGTCGGTGACAAATTCGATATTGGCGTCTGGCCAGGATTTTGATAACCTTTATTCGAAAGTAAACTGCTATCTCACCGACCTTTCCCACTTCTTCACTGCATGACATCTACACTTACAGCCAGCGAAATTCTCTGCCACCCTTTTCACCCGCTGGTCGAAGGAGTACCGGCTGAAACTCAATGTGAAAATCGCCGATATTAAAATTCCGACCATTAATAATTCTAAGTTACTGGCAGTCACATTTGACAGCTTGCACTCCTTCACTCCGCATACGGCAGCAATTGCCACTAAAGCAAATCGCTAGCCGGTAGCACTTGGTGTAAAAACAAAGAAACGTTGTTGGACACATACAAAGCGATTGGCCGGCCGGTCGAAAACTATGCTGCTCCGATTTGGACACCGAGGACTAGCGAGACGCAGTCGAAGAAGCTACAAGCATGTCAGAACACTGCCTTTCGGACCGTGACAGAAAACCTCCTGATGGCACCAGAGCATCACTTACACAGTGAAACATCCATGCTCCCAGTTAGGCAGCATAGTGTAATGCTGAGTAAGCAATATCTTTGGGATGTTGCCGTAGGGATCATAACAACAGACACCTACTAGAAGCTGAACCACCACCTAGGCACATCAGGAAGGGAGTACTTGACTACCGCGACTCCGCGCAGCAATGCAGACAAGAACAGCAGAACCGCTGGACAGGACAGACTACCGACAGGATTTTAATACCATTCACCGAGGGTCCGGTAATACCTTTGTGAATTCTCTCGGTGTTCTTGGAATCCAATCGCTGAACAAAAGCTCGAGCCGCCTCGAGAGACCCGCGTAACCCTGGCACAATTAAGGTCTGTATATTGTAGCAGGCTCAACTTCTATTTATCTAGACTCGACCCCTCTCTCTCTGGTGCGAACCCGTCAAAATAGCAGGTTTCCTGGGCCTCCCGTTAGATGACCTCGATGACTAAGACTAGACCTACCTGGCCCTAGGCGGGGTTGGCTAGCCGCTACAACAATAACAACGTCGGTAAATCCTTGAGTCGAAAATGATATAGGGACTCCAAAAATTTTCTTTCACTTTTAGCCCTGACCAAAGGCTCGAATCGGGTATAACCTTGCAATTCTAAATATATAACCGAAAATAGGACACTTTAGACTCCTAACTATATCTAAGGGTTGGAGCTTAAGTGTGCTTTTTCTGGGTTTAATGCAAAGTACTTGCCTATATTCCGACTATGGCTTTCACTCTTACGGGACAACCAAACCACTTAAGAAACACATCCTGCAATTTTCATAACCTACGTTCAGTTGGAAATTCTTCTCCCGATACCCCACACTATTTGTGCCAAACCTGTAGATATCAACTCAAGTGGCTCATGCTGATACCACATTCGGATATGTTGTGTTGTGTTTGCTAGAAGTTGGCCCCCATGCTATAGAAAAACGACCCAAGAAACCTAGTTAAATGTCCAAAACGTATGATCTCAAAGGCAAGAATCGTAGGGGGATAATGATACTTCACTACTGACTGTCAAATGATCATAGGACAATTGAATCGGCAAAATAAATAGTCGATTTCACATTCCCCACCAGGATTTTGGGTAACGAAAGCGACCGCGCTAAGGATACTTTTAGTACTCCTCCCGCTCCAACTGATGCAAGCATTTGCGAGCATAAACCCTGCCGAACCGTCACAACCGCTTCTGTCAATAATTTTCGATGTGAACGCGGAAACATATCAAGTAGGCTGCTGCAAAAGATGTCTGAATGGAAATAAAATTTATGGTCGTTTAACCGGAAAGAGTCGTCTTTCATTCGCACTTACTCACTACTCGAAAAATCATAAATTCTGGAAAGGGATACACTTTATGGTCCTGATGAGAAAAAAACATTCATCCACTACGAAAAGAATTTAGAGAACAGACCGCTTATTTGGAATTTTATAATTATTATTTCATCTTATTTTTTGAGCAAACCTCGTAAAAAGTGTAATATAAATAAAATATGCTTTTAACATGGTCTTAATTGGCGTTATTAGGTTAGCGTGGTGCAATATTTTAAATTTAATTTAATAATTAGCGCATGAATTCTAAATATATAATTTTATATATCTGACTGCTAACAGTTTTTTATGGCAAGCCATTACTAACGAGCCTTATTAAGGTGTCTGTATGACAGACCGAATGGAATGCATCCAAACACAAAACTGTCAAAGCCTTCTATATAAATAATCTCTTTCGTTTAAAGGAATGGGGTTTCGACTCTTTGAAAAGTAATTATTTATGCTAAAGAACTAAGAAAGCGGAAAGGTCTTGATATGACATAATATGTACTTTGAAAGGAAATAATCCGACCAAAAATTTCGCTAGTAGCCGATGAGGTCAGGATATTACTTTAGTATTTATACTGCATTTACTTTCCGAATGGCCTTATATTTAGAAGATATCTTAGCCAATTATAAGAGAAATATTTGGACTGAAAATTTAGGCTATAGCTGGTTCTGTGCTCGAGATGCGGCAATTTTTTTTCTACACTGCGAGAGGGTATGCCATACAGTGTAAAACAAGGATTTGGTGGAATGAAATCGTTTCAGCGGTTTTAATACGTCAATTATAACAAAAACAAGAAAGAAGGACCGTCTTTGGTCGAAGTCTTTATACCTTTTAATTTATTGCAAGTCTAAGTAACCGAATGCTATCAGAGGCATCTGACGCTGCGCAGACATCAATCGCAAACCGCTCAGGAGAGCAGGAATGGGAAGACGCAAATATATATATATATATATTACTTATATATATAGGGGCTATATGACATAGTGTTCCGATTTGTATGATTTTCAGTATCAATGTGTAGTTCATTATATGTGGGTTTACGCCAAATTTCAACCTTCTAGATACTTTTTTGAACCAAAGTCTCAGATCTGAACAAACCGGTTTTTATATAGTCTTCCGAATTCGACGATTTTCAGTACCAATATTTACTTAAATTTATATGTGTAGTATATTAAATTTCACCCTCTCTGCTGCTTTTTAACAGAGTTTTCGTCAAAGTCTCATTTCTGAACAAATCGGTTATATGGCGGACATATGTTTTAGTCTTCCGAATTCGATGATGTATCAATGTATGTAGAATACCAAATTTTACGCTTTTAGATGCTTTTTTACGGATTTATGACCCAAAGTTTCAGATCTGGAAAATCGGCCGTAATTACGTTATAGTGGTCCGATCTGGCCGGTTCCGACAAATTGTCGTTTAAATATAAACAACGCCTGCGCGCAAAGTTTGTTTAAGGGACTAGTTTGCGTTCAAACAGACGAACATGACTAAACCGATTTGGTTCATCATTCTGATCCGATCGGTATCTTTTCTACTTCTTGGTACTTACTCGTACATACTTCGTACCAAACTTAATATGCATTTCATGTTCATGCGCCAAATTTTTAAGATGAATTATATTCATATATGCATTACAAATAGCTCTCCCGAAAACATTAAAAAAAAAAACACATTATACATATATGTACGAAATGCGATTGAAAAAAATTCGTATTTTTGGCGATACCGCTATTTTTTCTATTAATATTAACTTGAAGCAAATGCAATGTTTAGAGTTTAACGGAGAAGTGGTCGTGTTACTTTAAATACAATCAGCACTTACATGTACAATATTATTTAAATGAATAACCCTGCAAACAAAGCGAGCACTCCACGCGGACAATAGAGTAATCCAAAACCTACCACAATCCATACAAAAAATATGGTTTAATTAACTTTGTGATGTCAGATTACTCCATGGTGTACCTACATGGGATTATATTTTGTAGTATATGCGAAAAATTACATTCGAACATACTCTTTAGTTTAAAATACTACTTTAAGTTTGGTTGCTGTCTTTATTGAGTACTAGACCTAGACTAAAATTAAAAACTAAAATTACCCTACTCTGCGGTACTCGCTGCGTTGCATTGGAAGACGTTGAGGCTGTTGTTTTTTCGGTTCCCACGGTGGCGAAAGCGCGGTGTCAGCAAGTTTATGGGTGCAGCTGGTGTTTTCATAATTGTCACGTATTGTGGAGCTGGACTGCCGCCTTGGATGCGGCTGTGTGTTTATTGTTTAGCCTGGACGTGGCTGTTTGTTTACTGTTTAGTCACGTACGCCGGAGTTGGGTTTGATTGTGTTAACTTCCCCCTCTTAGACGAAATCGTCCCGATTTATTCACTGTTAGGTATTTCAAGTGGTGGATTTACACATCTCAGCACTTCTTGCATATTTATATCATTACTTTGTTGAGTCTGTCTTCTCACGACTATCTTAATAATTTTACTGTTCCTCAGCTTTATAATTACCAGTAGCAGAAGGATCGCTATTGTTATCCATTTCTGCTTAATTGTTGCAATTCTCTTTATATTTTTGATGTCGATCTCGTCAATATGTTCCAACGTAAGCTCTTCTAGATGCTGGGCTATGTTGAGCTTTTGTAGTCCGGGGGGTTCAATGTTAGCATAAGCTTGTCGCTCCTTAATTTTAAATGCTGTTCCGTTTACTATTACTGTATCAGTAAATGTGATTAAAAATGTTCCATTGATTAGTGTTTCGCCCTTCACTCCGTCTTCTACCACGAAATTATCATTGTTTAGTATGATTATCCCCTCTTTAATTTGGTCAATCTTTCGGTAATTTCTAGCAAAGCTCGTATTAGAATGTGCTGTATTTTGTTCAAGTAAATCTTAAAAAAAAACGCCTCTCTTATTTTCTATTTTGCATAAGTTAATTATTGTTTTACTACTACAATCTTTTAACAATTTAAATTGACTCTCGTGGTTCCCGACGGATTCAGATTCTAGGTGTATTATTTTATTGTTATGGACAATATGGTTATGGTTTTACAATTAATTTTTTTTAAAATTCCTTAATTATGGGGTATTGTATTATAAAGTATATTGTTTCATTATTTTGTACCACCTTTAGATTTGAATTACTTAATATAGTTGTTAAGCTAATTTTATCTCTTATACTAGAATCAATATTTAATAATTCACTATTGGTTAATAATAGAGGGTTTACAATGTTCATCTTTGCCATTATTACTGAATATATTATGTTATTTATATTATTTCTGTGTGAAACAAGTTCAAAAAGATCGTCTTCTTTTGATATTGACTTTTGTGGTTCTAATTCGTCAATTTTACGTGTTAGTTGCTTAATTTTTTCTGTTATTGCTGCATTTATTGTTACTTCTTCATTATTTGCTTCAATCAATGCCTGAGTTTTTACCTTTATTTCATTAAAATCGTAAAAGTCTTGAGTCCCTGCGACGTATTTAAGTGCCGTGCCTATCAAATTAATGCTGCGCGCATATCTATGATGGAGCGCTAATATATTTACCATTCTAATTATGTGTTCAGAATCTATTTCTATTGTCTTCTGCAGTTCTGTGTATGAAAAGCCTTTGGCAGTTTCGAGGGACTCGTAAGCTATTTTAGTAAACTCTGCTTGTTCCGTTTTGTGTATCAAATAATTCCTTTCCTCATAGACGGCGACCTCACCATCCTCGATTAATATGTATGAAGACTTTGAATAATCTATAATATTTCCATCTATTCTAACGGTAGTTCCTAAATCCTCCTGAACTATTTTTTCCGCATAAATATCTGATAACTTATTTCCTAGTCTCTTATTAATTTTTACGTACACAATGTCCCTTTGAGTTTTTGTTATGGTACCTTAAATCATCTGCCTGCTTCCTCCTCAATCTTTGTTCAATTTCTACATTTGATGTTTCTTTTCCGTAAATAACGTCTTTTGGTTTACAGTCCGTTACCGAGTGAATTGAATTATTATATTTTATTGTTGCTACCAGAATTGTCTCTACGACGTCGCTTAGGTTTCTTTCGCTCTTGATACATCTACTTATTTCTGTCAATGTACCATGAAAGCGTTCCACCTGTCCATTTGATTTGCTATAGTAAGGTGCAACTGCGTATTGTTGTATGTTATGGTTATTTTCAAGGTAGCTTCGTATCGTTTCGGATTTTAGTGGCGGTTCATTGTCACATACTATAATTTTAGTTTTGGGGAAGATGTTAAGTATTTCCATTATACCTATTTTTAAATCAGGGATTGTACGTGTTTCTAATTTTTTTACAATCGCGAATTTAGAAAACTTATCTATACACGTTAAAAAAGATATTTTGGTCGTTGAATAGATATCCATATGCAAAATTTCCCCTGGTTCTGGTTTTCTGTTGTATTTAGATACAACGCACGTTTTGCATGACTTAATTTTTTCTGCTAACCTCTTTCGTATATTTGGGAAGAAATAATCCCTGGTTATTTGTTTATAATTTTCCCTTGCGTTTCTATGTGCCCTGTTATGTTCGTTAATTAAAATCTCTTCCTGACCGTCTCTGTTTGTTACGTCGATTGCAACTTTACGAGTGTACACGAATTTAACGCCCTGGAAGTTCTTCAGCAGTATTTGTTGTACCTGCCCAAGATGTTCTCCCTCCTTTAGCAGTTGTAAAAGATTCTGTTCTGTAACTCGTGGCGAATATATTTCTGAAATATAATTTTCGTTTTTTTTCTTTCTTTGTCACTTTTTTAAATTAGTAACTGGTTCTTAAAACTATTCAAACTCGTTTGTACTATCTTTATAGTATCCGTTAAAGATATTTCGGAATGTGAACCAGATTCGGAAAGATGATTCAGAGCCTGTCTGGATAAGGCATCTATAAAGGCTCTCCAACGCTTAATCTTAGCGTTAGGGGTTTTATCTGACATCGAATATGTGAGGGGTTGGTGGTCAGTGAAAATATTTAGTCCCCTACAACCATAAAGGTAGTTTCTTAGGGTTTTTATGGCCCAAACTATTGCCAATAGTTCCTTCTCATTAACCGCGTAGTTGCACTCCGTTTTAGAGAGTGTTCTTGAAATGAACGTGATTGGTCGGCTGTTCTGCGACATGACCACACCGATGGCTTGCGAAGATGCGTCCGTTGTTAAATCAAATGGTTCGTTAAAGTCCGGGTACAAAAGTATAACGTCCTCTGAAGTTAAAATTTGCTTTAGCTTCTCGAATGCCCTCAGTCCCTCAGGATCCAATCTATTTTCACTTTTCTTGACTGATTCGCACTAATATTTCCATTTTCACCCCTTAGGAACGTTGTAAGAGGCTTTGCTATGTCAGCGTACCCCTTAATAAATCTCCTGTAGTATCCTGACAAGCCCAAAAATGCTCGAAGGCTTCGAACAATTTTGGGCTCCTCATATTCAAGGATAGCCCTTACTTTGTCAGGTGCGGTTTTTAACCCTTCTTTAGAGACGACAAATCCCAAGAACTCTACCTCCTCCCTGAAAAACCTTGACCTCCCTAAGTTTACTTTCATATTCGCATTATTCAGTAGTTTAAAAATTTCTTCGATATGTACTAGATGATCGCTTTCATTCTCTGAGAAAATAATTATATCGTCCACGTATACATGGCTTTTTTCCCTATTTTTGTCCTTAGTACGTCATCTATTGTTCTCTGAAAGATACTCGGCGCATTTTTGAGGCCGAATGGCATGCGACAAAACTCATACTTACCATTATTTACACTGTAAGCAGTTTTTTTCCTATCTTTTTTATGTAACAAAATTTGGTGGAATCCTGCCTTAAGGTCAAGCGTTGTGAAATACCTTGCCTTACCCAAATTAGAAAGAATAACGGAGGTATCGGGAATTGGGTATTTTTCGTTTACGGTAATGCTATTTAATTTTCTAAAATCGATAACCAATCGTTTCCTTTTTTGTCCATTCTCATCACTACTTTTTTTTATCTACTACCCAAACCCGGTTATTGTAGGCCGATTTGAACGGTTGTATTATTCCATCCTCTAGTAAGTTCTCAATTTCCTTATTAACGAATTCACTAACCGCCATTGGATACGGGTAGCTTCTATTTTCGTTTGTATTATATGACAATTTGACGTCTGGGTTTGCAAAAATTTCCTTAACATCATCTATAATTTCATAAAACCGTGCCTTTACATACGAAGGCAGGCAATGTGCCAATTCCAATTGGTTTATTTCAGCGCAACTCTTAAATTTAAGTGGTTCCACGCCACCATTAAAAATAAACATCTCCTTCTTTGTGTCTATAATCCCACCTATCTGTTTCATTTAATCATATCCTATAATTCCATCGAACGATTGAAGTTCGGGTAAGATATAAAAGTTTTCACCCCACACATTCACTAAACACCTTTGAGCTATGATCAATTTACTATTAACTGTTTTTAGTGTGAATGGGTGTTCAAGATTTTTGACCCCTTTTAAAAATGTCATGTTCCTAATATAATTTTTGGATGTACCGGTATCAAGGAGAAATTTTAGCAGTTGCCCATTTAAAAGTCTCTCTACATATGGCAACTGCGAGCCAAGCCTAAAAAATTACATTCTTCCAATTCAGTGTGATTTATTCCTTGATGCCTAAAAGGTACCTGTTGCGCGCTACTATCCCGACCTTTCTGCGCACTATTGTTGGGTGGAGAATTTACACGAAAACGTTGTCTATTACCGCTAAAGTTACTTTGATATTGGGTCCCTGTGTTTCTGTTGGGAGTCTATCTGAAGCGGGTGGTACTCGGGTCGACCTCCATTGGAACCGGAGCTCGATCCTTGTTTGCATCCTGCCTCACATTATTGTTTGTGCTCTGATACTCCGGAGACAGTCTGGGTCTATTTGGCCTAAACTCATTACCGTGGAAGGTGCTAGCAAACGCGAATCGTGCGTTATTTGCAACAAGTTCTTGCGCAAGGGACAGAGCACTAGGGAGGTTATCTGGTTTTGACGAGAATAATATGTCGCACAAAGGCTTGTTTAAACCCGATATAAAAACCCGGTGTGCATCACCTCTATATTTGTCGTTTAACGAATTTACTAAGGTCGCGTCACCCTCGTGTGTCATAGCAACTTTATTTATTATTAATGTTAATTTCTTTTCGACTTCCTCGTAAAATTTGATAATAGTAGACCGCTCCTGTCTCAGGGTTGACAACTCTTACTCGACTAAATGGCACGACCTGTAATTTTATTCCTAATTATCGCGACCGCTTGGTAGTGCTTGGAACTACCAGCGTATGGTTCGGATAACTTACAAGCGGCAAAGGTCGCTTGCCGCCAGGACACGAATTTGGTTTCGTCCCCATTAAATTTCGGTAGCGTCTTCACTATGTCTAACGGTTCGTCACAAATCGTACCTCCTGTTATTGTCACCGGTTCGTACTCTTTTGCTTGTCTGGGAATTTCAAGCCTATCAACTCTTTCCTTCAGCTGACTAATGCTCGATTGAAGCGTTTGTGTTACTCTGCTTGCAAAGGCCTCGAATAATTCTTTTATCTGACTTTCATTCATTTTTATTAGGTTTATTATTTCAAATTCCCTGAATAAAGCCAGGTATCTAACTACCGCTATATTCTACTTGATTTTATTTTCCGTTTCAAGAATATTTTAATTTCTATACTGATTTCACTTAATTCTTTATTATTCCCGACACAGTTTTGCTTTGAATACAATTTTTTATGGCTTCTTTTCAATTTCCACTGATATTTTGATTATATTTACTTTACTTCATTCTTATTGTTAAAAAAAATATATTTTTTTTTTGATTTTCGCTTTAACTTTCAATTTAATTTCTTTAATTCTTCTTTCTTAATTTTAAATTCACTTATAACTTACTTACATTTTAAATATCCTTATATCTTATTTATAACTTACGCTATCGTCGTCAACTGAATTGCCACTCCGTTTCCCATTCTTAAAAGGTTCTGTGTGTTGTTGTTACTATTATTTCCCTCGCCACTATTGCTGATTATTACTATTACAGTTGTTGTTTTCTTCTTCTTTTGTTGTTGTTGTTGTTTTTCTTTTTCCTTGTGTTTTTGTAATTGTTTTTATTAATCTATTTGTGCCTTTTATTCACATAGGGGGATGAATATTTTTAATTGCATTTAAATACTAATACTTATATTTTTTTTATTTAAAGTTTATTAATTACATTTTACGTTGGGCGCCAATTATTAAGTTCCTTGGTACTATGTGCCACTAAAAAAACCCGAGACTTTAAGTTTGGTTGCTGTCTTTATTGAGTACTAGACCTAGACTAAAATTAAAAACTAAAATTACCCTACTCTGCGGTACTCGCTGCGTTGCATTGGAAGACGTTGAGGCTGTTGTTTTTTCGGCTCCCACGGCGGCGAAAGTGCGGTGTCAGCAAGTTTATGGGTGCAGCTGGTGTTTTCATAATTGTCACGTATTGTGGAGCTGGATTGCCGCCTTGGATGCGGCTGTGTGTTTATTGTTTAGCCTGGACGTGGCTGTTTGTTTACTGTTTAGTCACATACGCCGGAGTTGGGTATGATTGTGTTAACTCATAAATTTATATGAATAATAATAATTTGTTGTTAATAAATATATAATATCTATTAGTTTGCGGATTATATTATAATAATAAATTCTGCACGCCTTCTCCGTACCAGCAGAGCTCAACAGCGAAACGAAACTAACTCAGTTTCATTTCCACATATTTTCTGTATACGAGTATAGAACTTATAGCGCAATTGTAACTTCGTGTAGCGATTGCGATCGGTATAACACGAAGAATGGCCGTGCCGCACTAAGCTCGTATAAAACCATTAGTTGGCCCAATGGTTCCCACAGAAGAGTATATTTGTAGGTACTGCAATGGAGCATATGGTCCACAAATGTTGGCAGGGAAACAAATCACAAGAGCAGACAATGATTATTTGTGACTTGAACTTGGAAAATAATCGTACGTGTTTACCCCATTGACTATCGTATGTTGCACGGTCACATGCTAGAAAACCCAACGAATTTATTTCTTTAATATATATTTAATATGAAAGATAGGCAAAGGTAAAATATTGTTCACTACTTCGTTCTTAATTACTTCATAGAGAAATCATTTTTGAGTTCGCGAAATCAGAGGATATAGCGTGTGATTAGCCTCATTAGGAGGCTGTGATTCATAATTAGTATAAATACGAGGTTTCATTGTTATTAGACAATTAGTCTTTGAGCTATCTTCAACCAAGCCACATAATAGGGATTAAAAAGCGAAGTAAAAATAAAAGGTTCATGTGCATTTTTGGATCTCTGTAATTAATAGAAGTATGATGTATTGAGTTAAGACGAAACTTGAGTCATCATTATGAACCTGACAAGATTCCATGCAATGGCATAAAAAAGAGCACAACACCTCCCAAGAAGTTTAAAGTGTCACATTCAGTCTTTTGGGACTCGGAAGGAATATTTTTTTTTCGATTATAAAGAAAAAGGGGGTTCTATAACTGGAGAATACATCGCTTCAATAACAAAGCCACTAAAAGAAGTGAAAGGTGTGCTGGTTTTGGTCGCAATCCGTTGGCTGTCCTGCATAAGGTCGGCTTCGATATTTTTAATTACCCATCTTACACCCCAGATTTGGCCACGAGTGATTATTACTTCCAAAAATTTAAAAAAGAGCTAAGGGGTATAGAATTCATCCACGATTGATAAATTTAAGTGGCATTTCGGAGTATTTCGAGGATAAAGAGAAAAGTTTTTTGTATCAGGTCTTGCTTGTGTATATTTTGAAAAGGAAAATTTATTTGATTTCTTTATTTACAGCTCTTACAATCCATACCGTGAATATAAAAGCGCTCCCTCGCAATATTGCGCCAATTACGTAAATAAATTTAAAGCATTACTTAAGATTATCGGTACCTGATTCACTTTCAGGCTAAAAACTACTCACATACTAAATTTCGAGCATATTGAATCATCGATCCTTAGTCCAGTACCGCGAAAAAATATCACACAAAATGTCAGAGGCAATAACGTATCAACTTAGAAAATTTAACAGGAAAATCGGGTGATTCATCGCAGGCCTCAAAGTAAGGCAAGAATGATATATAATGTTAGCGGTATCCCGGTGCGCTTATATACCCCAAATTAAATATTGAACAAGAATGAAAAATTCTTGGGTTTTTTATGAAAATTTCAATTTTTTTGTTTCAAAATTGTCGACTCTTTATTTTAATTCTTAATCCAAAACATATGGATATAATTTTTTAACATCGGGTCTAACACATAGATGGCCCTTGTTTAATTGTGCTCATTTATTACTAACCCTCAAAATAAATCTATTAAACTGTATTGATATTCTACTCTTCTGTAAGTTTGTAAATTATTGTCTTAAGAGTAATCTTAATTTTGTTATTTTAGAACAATAAATCAAATAAAATTTCGTGTTCTAACCCTACACTGCTTTTTGGTGGGAAAAAATATAACTGCAGCGAACCAATGGCTTGAAAACTGTTATAACAACCCAGCAATATATTTAAAGTAATAAAAACAATTGGTTAACCTCTTCCCAAGCGCCCGGAAGCACAACAATCGGCTGGAAAGTTTATATCTTCGGTATTTAGAGATAATAGTTTACGATAGACTCCAAAATTATGTTGGATTGTCGAGGATGATCTCTGCAGGAGAGGGCTATATATAATAGGCTATGTCTCATTACCTTCCTTGCCGTAAAGATACCGAAGAAACTCGTAAGGCTTATAAATTAAGGCACTACCAAAATATATTATTTTCCATATACATAGAACGCAATAGGCTGGGTGACGATGGTGAAATCAGTCCGAATGTGATCAATATCAATATCACTTGAAATGTACTCCTTTAAAATAGGAAATACTTCCAAAGTAATAGGAATTCAGACAAGGATAACGCCTTATAAGAAGGAGCATCATTAAAAATGGTGAAGAGGAGCAAATTATCACACATTTTCTATGTTCCAGGTGTTCGCCTCTATCTCTTTTGATCTATTTAAAATAGCTGACATCAATATAACTGATCTAATGAGGTAATAATTAATTAATTACCTTTTCAGTTCTCACTTCTTTTGACAAAAATTGCACTTTCTTAGGTTATTAGCTGAGTTAGTATTACGGAAAAAATCAAATCGCAGGTGGTAGCATCGGTACAAACGTCAGTAGGACGAAGCGATGATAACTTATCATTTACGTGATGCTCTCATATGATAGATTGTGACAGCTAAGTTGTTATGTTTTTGGCTCGTTGCAACATGACCCAAGTGAGTAGTACATGGCTGAGACTATTTTCAATGCCATCATATGGAATTTCAGTAACAAATTTAATCTCAGGTAAAATAATTTTTTTCTGAATTGTGAATTATAAACTGCTTCTATATGTATATCATAAAGAATACCTTCTTATGATGTTGAAGCTTAGTGTTCAGCCACAACTGATTTATTTTTACGACGTTCAACTCGGCTGGAACGTTCTGAAATTTCCTTCACCGGCTTATGAATGTAAAGCGATGTATTTCTCAACGAAAAGAGCCAAGCAAATGGCATAACTTTTAAAATTATCATTTTTTTTGGTGGCATAACTGCTGGTTCGGTTGGAAAAGTAAATAAACTACACTCCGCTGCTTTTTTTTATATTTAGCTTCACAAGAATACACCGCACACTTCATTTTTATTATTTTATTTTATTAAAATTACACAGAGTAAATTCACGAAATATCAAATTCAAACGTTTGCTTGGTATGCACTATTAAGTATTAATCGAAAGTGTGCAACAGCTGATTGTCAAATATCAGTAAATAACGATACCACGCAAGGCGCAGTCTCTGCGATCTATCATTCTTGTATGTACTTATATGTATGCGCGTATGTCTAGTGTATAGATTCTGGCGCAATCCCGTAATGGTTTTGAAATTTCAACCGTAATTTCTTAAAGCGATTAAAAGTGTCAATAAAAAAAGCAAAAATAAATGAAGAATTGCTTATCTCCTTTAACTGTTATTGTGCATTGAGCTTCGCCTAATATGTGTAAATCATTGATTTCGAGTTACAAAAAGAATATAACCACAGTTAAGCAAATGATAACGATGATAAGAGGATGTACACATGAAACAAGTAAACATACATTGAATGTAAGTACGAGCATATACATACGTATGTATGTTGCTGTACGGAATGAGCTAACTACTGTTATTTCTCAATTTACGTATCAAATTACGGTTTTAGTATTTATAGTGACGAATGAGATCGCAGAATAGGCATATTTTGTTTACTAACAATATAGCGCATATCATCTGTCGCAATCAACTTTCTTCTTATCACCCTACATGGCCTTATGATAAAAATGAAATGAAGAGATCAGATATGTTAGTTGTCGATTGAGCTCCTAAATCCGTACATGTCGGAACGACGTTTGTGATAGCGCAAAATATTATTTAATAAAACTTAAAAGAATTATAATAGTACATTTGTTCGATATGTAAAGGTTCCGTTCCGTTATAAAATATTGAACATTTATTAAAGATGAAGTCATGATAGTAAAATAATGTTGGTGTTTCAAAAAGTTTCAATGCAAAAAAAAGAAAAAAATCACTTGATGTGCGTTGCTAATTACATTATTATGAGTTTATGCATACATAATATGTAGATACATATATGTATATGTGTATACCCAGTAGTGATAAAGTTCTTACCACATCGAATGAAGTTTTCTGTATGTAATCCAATAAAAAACCTAACTTAACAACTATCCAGTTAATAACAAAGTGAGCGCGTTAACGTTCGAGACGACCTCGAGGGAATGACTCTCGTGAATATTCGAATATTCGTTTAAAATTTGAGGCAAGTTCATGTAAATCAGTTTAAACGAACGATTTCTTCTCATTCGTCGACAAGAAGCAATTAGAGAAATATATTTTTTAAGAAAATAAAGCCTTGATTATTCTGTGAAATTATAAATATAAAACATTTTCAAATCTAGTAATTCGCGAGAGCCCACTATTGTAAAGATTCGTAATCGCAGTCGCGAATCCCGATCTCCGAGTCGAGATCAACCAAATAATCATTTTGTTCACTAAACGTTTTTTGAGTAATTTCTTGTCGCGGCTCGTCTTCCTGTAGTTCCCCCTGTAGACTCACAATTTTTCAACATATTTTCGATTGTGTGGCTCTTTATGGTGACAATCGCGACTTTAATTTCGTGTTTCCAGTTATGAATCGTATCTGTGCGGCTGACGTAGCACTTATACTTAACGGCTGCCTAAAAAAACTAGTGCAGCGGAGCCAAATCGCAGCTACGAGGCGACCAGTTGACATCGCCGTTTCGGTTATTTGGAATGCCAGTGCAGAAAATATCGATTGTAATGTTGTGTGGATCATACATAGCCCATGTCATTCTCTTCACAAACAAATCATGGAAACAAATATTTTCTGAGTAAGACATGGTAACGAAGGGGATTGACGACAATGGCATCTTCTTCCTTGTTTTTGAAGAAAAACGGACCGGTTCGCACGCTGCTCCAAGCACTCATTCTTTGAGGATGTGTTAGCTTTTCCATGGTTAAGTCTGAGTTTTTTACGTCACAAAGTTGGTAGTTTTGGTTGTTAACCTTGTCACCATGGTGAAACTGAGCTAAGAAAATCATCGCAAATCGATGGAACATTTTTTTTTCTCTAGTAAAAGAACATTTGAAAAATGTATATAGTAATAAAGGATTTAGGAACATGAAGAGCTGAAAATTTTTTCTCTCTAGTTGAAGATCGTTTAAAAAATCGGAGTCGCAATAAAAGAAATAAAAAGATATAAAACTGAAATTTATTTCTCTCTAGTTGAAGATCTCTTAAAACTCGCAATCGGGTTAAAGGATAAGAATTGAAAATTATTATTCCTCTAGTAAAAATTCTCATAAAAAAATTGGAATCGTAGTAAAGGGTATCGGGATCGCGGAAGAAGATCACTCAAACAAATCAGGAGCGTGGAAGAAGAGCTGAAAATTATTTTGTCTCTATAGTTGACAACCAGAAAATGTTCGTATTAGTTCTTTGCTGGGTGTGTAATTATGGAAGTACGAGTATAGAGCATGTAGAGAGCATATAAGTATGCACACACATGGCTTGTGGGCGGCAAAACGTGCGCTAAGCCACCTTCGCCATTCCTCCCCTACTCTAAATTTAAAATGTATTGTGATAGAAGTAAATGGAATGGCCTACATACATACATACATGGATATATTCATGTACATACATATGTACATTTGCTACTAAGTACTAAGTACTACATTGTCCAAAGTATTGTAGATTTTATTTATTCTTTCAAACTGAGATTTTCACACTTGCAACTAATGCTGCATTTGAAATATGCGAAAATAGAGCAGATCGACGCTGTAAATGGCATATAGAATATGTTTATTCACAATTTGTGATTCGCAGAGACTATATTAGATGTACTCGTTTGAATACATTGTAGGTACATATGTATGTAAGCTAGTCCACAATCTAATTCACATTGTTCGAATTCTCTAAAAGGTAAATATGAATTTATATTTAAAATCGTCTTTACATATTGAGCTATGGTTATGGTTTTCGAAAAAGCGGGTGATTAGTTTCTAGTTTTGCTTGTTACGAAACAGTCGCGTGTTGATACGAAATTAAAGGATCTTACGAACATACGAACCAAACATTCACATTCATTATCCTTCCCATAAAAGTACTCAGTTTACGAATCGAATCAAAAATAACCTTTTCTTTATTTTCATATGTCATGTATCTAAATATGTGCGATTTTATTTGAGTGTTATTATTGTGTGTTTAATGTGCGCTCAAATATTGATAATAAATAATTACAAACGTAAATATGTGCAAGTTTGTGTAATAATGAATTGCATTCATAATTGTTGTTAACATTTATTTGTCATAAAAAAAACAAATAATAACAATTATCGAAAGTGCTTGAGCTTAGTTAATTCACTATATCAATACTTATTAAAGTTGTAATTTCCCAACCAAAATGATAATTTGAAAGTTTAGTGAACTACTGTGCGCACACATAAATATGTAAACACAATGTTGTTGTAATCGTCTTCAAAGGTAAGTAGAAGCTTCTTCTGAAAAAAAAAACATTTTAAACTTACTGAAGGGTGAAAAATGTTGAATTTTATAACAAGCTGTATTGAATTTCAAATAAACAACTAATTTAAAAACTTAAAACGGATTTTTTAAATTTCTTTTAGCTGCGTCTGAGATAAGAATTAAAAAAAAGCCTATATAACACTGTTTAAGCCTAGTGAATGGTGAACAACTTTTTTTCAAGCTTTATTAAATTTCAAGTAAAAATATAAATTACGAACTCAAAAGAATTTTATTTGTAAATGTTTTTTTCTCTTTCTGCTTGCTTTTAATAGCTCACAAAATGTTCTTGATTCTGTTGCAAACAAAAATGTTTTGTTGAATCGCCGTTTGCCAATGCTAGTTTATCTACAATTGTTATTTTAAATTATTACTTTTAATCAAAATCAGTTAATCTTATAGTATTTTGTATGGCATTATTCATATAAATTTATTTAATAAGTTTAGATATTCATTTTTTTTTCAAGACGAACAAAGCACTAAGTTTTCACTTAACTGACGTCTGAAGGGTAAACAGAAGGGGTATTCTCTAAGTCTAGGAAATGCATGCTACGAAAAAATTTGCTATCCGTGCAATAGCACGACAAGAAAACACATGCAAAAAACATATGCTACGATAGGAAAAATATCCTATACCAAAACTTATGTATATTTATTTACCACAGACAGCAAGAAGAAAAAACAACCCTGTGACTGTGTGGTTGTTATTGTTTCACTTGAATATGTCACAATTTTGCAACGGTGGTGTTCTCGATCTCTAGCACAATTTCATAGGAAATATTTGCATAGTATGCATTGCATTTGCGTTGCAAGAAAGGATATTTTTCCTATCGTAGCATATTTTTTTGCATGTATTTTGTTGTTGTGCCATTGCACGGATAGGAAAAATTTGCTATATGTGCACCGTAGCATGCATTTCATAGACATAGAGAATACCCCTATTGTGTCTTAAACGGAACGGCTAAAAATTCCATCATCGCCTGCTAAAATGATGGTTCGATAATTCGATAATTCAGTGGTATTTTGAATAAAATATTTTTTTTCGGCAATTAAGTGCTTTATTACTCAACATAGTCTCCCTTTTGTTCTACTCTACTTTACTTTACATTTAGTAAAGTGTTTTCCAAATTTTTGTATTCATTGCAAATAATAGGATTTTTCAATGATCTCCAAAGAAGCGTTTGTTTCTGTGATGACCTCTTCAATCGACCCGAATCTCTTACTTCCCACGCATTTCTTCAGACTTGGAAACAAGAAATAGCCGCAGGGGACTAAATCTTTAGAATATGCTGGATGGGGTAGTAGTTTGTAGACCAATTTATGAATTTTTGCCATGATGACTACATATGTAATGCCAAACTCTTGTTTGAAGTGGTCAAAAGGTTGCGCTTATGGTCGTGTGTGAACAATTTTGTTGTGTAGCGGGTTCTAGCGGTTTCTAGGGGATAGGTAGCCGAAAGAGTGCAGCCCTTGGCCGGAAAAAATTCGCGTCAATTTCTGTGCGTAAAATCGGCTGTCGCTTTTTTCGCCAAAAAAACTGCTTTGAAGTGGTTAAGCGGTTGCGCTTATGGTCGTGGGTGAGCAATGTTGTTGTTGTAGCGGTTCCTAAAAGAAGATAGGTCACCGAGAGTGTCCAGTCCTTGTCCGGATAAAATTCGGGACAACTGCAGTGCATAGAATCGGCTGTCGCTAAAGTCGGCTAAAGTAGTTGGCTGTCGCCAAATATTCACGTCAATTGTGATATACCAGTTCAGTTGAGATGCCACGCATTTTCATTCCCCGATCGTCCAATATCATTCCATGAATTTTATCAACTATTTCTGGCATGACGGCCTCTTTTGGTCCATCTGAAAGTTCGACGTCACTTGTAGTGGTACGACCACAACGGAACTCAGGAAACCACTTCTGAACGATTGAAATTGATGGTACATAGTATTTATCAAGACTTTCCTTGGTTTCGGTGCTGATTTTTTTACGAAAAAATTATGCTTAATCAGCACACGAAGATCACTATTTTCATTTTCTTAATTGAGCACTATCCAAAGGACATTACTGGTTGCAATTTTAGTAAATAATCGATACACACCAATATTTCATCGAATTTTGAAGCTGACTTCCACAGCACTAAAAGGAGCTGCCACTATGGCTGAATTTGGTATCCCTGCTTAACTTTTACGGCTGCATAAACTAACGCCAAGCAATACCAGAAACTCCATTAAAATTGGGAAGAACTTCCTTCTTTTATCGAGTGATTTCTGCAATTTCATTTGTGTAATTGGCGCTTTGTAATCGCTAAAACGATTTTCGTGAGCTCCTTTGTAGTGTGTGTCTTAAAGATTTTCCAACCAATGGAGGGACCAACAATTTATCTTAAGCTCCCTCCGAACGGCTGATGAATTTTTTATGAGGAAATACGTTCGGAGGGCTTGGCATTCCCTACCGAGGGGCGACCGCAATTAGAAAAATTAACAATTAAATTAATTTATTATTTAAATTAATTTTCTAACATATTTGAATATTGGTCGAACAAGACACGAACCCTGACCTTCTGAATGACACTCTGCTAACCACTCGGCAATTGCGGCCGCCCAACTAGATGCTGGATAATATATTAAGAGCTGCAGAGCTAAATAGACCAGATACAATATTTTACAAGAGAGTACCGATGAGTGTGAATATCATTGTCTTAAAAGTAATAACCACGCCGTTAGTTCTTCATTCTCTGCGTTAGACAAAGAAGCGAAGCGACTGGCTCTGGGAATGAAAGAGGCAAGACGAAATATCTAATGTCTACGTAACTGTTGACAGACGTAACTTTTTAGTTGCAGATAATTTTGTGTATCATGGACCCAGCATTAACACCAACAAAAATGTGAGCCTTGAAATTCAACGCAGAATACCATTTTTCATTTTATTTTCACTTCATTTATTGTGTCTATGATTTATTAAACCTTTCAGACAAGCTAGCGAGTCACAAATAATAAATACTTAAAACTAAATGAATTATGAATAAAAAGATCAGAGTATGGAGCCAAAACGAGTTCTCGACTCCTTGATATTCTATTAAATTCTCGGGCAAATTGTTCCTAATGCTCAAGTTAGTTAAATTATTAAGATTCTCCTGCAGCGGTAAAACATTAAACGTACAAATAATACATCTGCATAAATAGGTTTAAATCATCTACATAAAGCAAAAATTTTGAATTTTTGAATCTAGCTCTGAAATCATTTATAAAAATAAATAAAAATACGGGGCCAAGAATGCTAATCTGAGGTATCCCAGAGGTGGTCCCGAAGGCATATGATCTGATATTCGCTATTTCAACAAAATAGAGTTTATTGGAGAGATAGAATGAACAGTGACTACTTAAGCACTCAAGCCTTCGTAAGAAAATGCTAAGCGTGACAGTATAGACGAAATCAACTTGGTGTCCCCTCTCAAATGATGAGATGCAATAATGAGGAAGGCAAGCAAGAGTCATGGCAGTTGAACGACCGTTAACAAACTCAGACTGATGAAACCTTTATCAGCAAATGACAAGTTTTCCTTGACTACTTTCTCAAAAAAGTTTCGAACAAGTAGATAGTTTAAATATAGGTATATAATTTTTTACATAATTTTTGTTACCGAATTTAATATGGGTCTGAGTGGGTTATTAAAAAATAAACTTCTCTCTAAAAGTAAATTCTAAAAGTTCCTCCTCATTATCGTGCTCATCATATGGTGCAGAAGCGTTCACGATGTTGACATCTGATGAGTCGGCGCTTGGAGTTTACGAAAAAAAAGTTTGCTGAAGATTTACCGTCCTTTGCACATTGGCAACGACGAATACCGCAGACCATCTCACGTAATGAGATGTGAATTCATATAATACCTTCCTTTCAGACTTAGAATTTATATTCGAATAATGTTCTGATGAACTTTTTTATAATAAACATAAGGCACCCCAAAGTATATGTGTACGTATGTAAAAGTTTACATTCCAATTAAACATATGTATGTAAGCGTTTAACATATTAATGCATGTCATGTATGTATGTATGTGCATGTTGGTCAGCAATTCATAAGTCACATTCAATTAGCTTAATTTACAATTGTCTAATTAAACACAGGCTTTATGAGATAAAATAAATCTGCCCATCGACAAATGTACATACATATTCCTACATACATATTCCTACATACATACATATAGGAAAACATAAATTTTTCATTCATATTCTTAATATGTACGTACGTAATGCGATTTTAAATATTGCAAATTTGGCATATGGAACTCATTTGCAGTCAAAAACTGTTAACTTCGACCTTAATGGAATAACTTTAATATCAACGGATGTATCAAAACCTTCAATCTTTTGGTATGACTTATGTACGAGTACATATGTACATCAAACATGTTTGTCCATTGAAGTGTAAAGTATGAAAATAAATTTAGCCTTTCTAATTTTCAACATCGGGAATTAATTTATAGACCCAGCGGAAAACAATTTTACAAAAAAAAAAAAAAACAGAAAATATTACGTTATTATAAATTGCATAGTGATATATTTTAATATGTACAAAAACAATTCTTATTATTCGCGTTAAGGAATTTACATTGGAATGCGAATAAAAATCTCCTTCCTTATAAAAGCCGACTAAGGCTTATTAATCTGCCTTCACTCCAGAGTCGACGAGAGATACTTAGAGTTTTATTTTTAACTAAGCTGATAAGAGGTATTATCAATAGTCCGAGATTAACTTTAGTGTCCCTTTGAGACAATCTAGATACTTTTTGTGTTATACTTTCGTGTTACTGTTTGTGTAACGATTTTAATTCTCATTACGCCAGCTTTGATTTTTGTGACTTACTTTTTTGTATAAAGAAATATTTACTTAGAGTTTTTAATTTATAAATAATCTGTGATGAGCAAATCTGTAGATGCTCAGTGTAAGAGGCAAGTGTAGCCGCCACCTTCCGATTCAGGACAGTCTAGGCTGTACACCTGGTTTTCGGTCACCGGTCTGTTTGATTTTACGTTTATCCATCGGGCGCGCCCTTCGGGCGGTTGGGCGGGAGGTTTAGCAACGCTGGGTTCATCGTCAAAAAAAAAGGTTAGGTTTTCAACGCTTTTTACGAAAATTGAGCACGCTTCAATATCTAGCTTTGCATCTTTTACTAGTTCTCTAAACTGCGAAGTCCAGATATCTGAGTCGTGTGCTTAATAAGACGGGGCAAAAAGGGAAGAGGTGCACTAACGTCTTGCGCATCCTGCTTTCTTACATTTTCTGCATGTATTTTTCTATGAAATTCCCATTTAACACACTGTGCGGCCGATAGGTTATCGCCTGTCCCAATGCCTGTAATTGTATTAAAAATCCTACCGAGATCGCTTAAGCAACTTCTTTCACAGTCTTTACACATGACCTTGTCGGTCTTGCAGACCGTTGAGCCATTCTATTCCATCTCACCTTTATCCGTTTTTCAGCTTTTCCGATAAATTTCTTGCACAGAGTTTTAGGCATTTTTAGTATATCAGGATAGCGTATTTTGATGTGATGTTTTCCAAAGTGATATCGATAGAGTAACTTTTCGAGGGCAGCCGTTAGAGTCGTGGTTGTTTTAGATGTAGTGGCTTGTTCAACCCATTCTTCTTCTTCTTCTTCTTCTTTGAAGCAGGCACCGTTTACGCGATTATAGCCGCAGCAACAATAGTGCGCCACTCGTTCATTCTTCGCTGTTTGGTGTCAGTCGCAGATACCAAGTCGCTATCCACCTGATCCTTCCAGCGGAGTGGACGTCTTCCTCTTCCTCTGCTTCCACCAGCGGGTACTCCATCGAGTACTTTCAAAACTGCAGCACTTTCATCCATTCGGAAGACAAGACCTAGCTAGCATAGTCGCTGTCGGAGCCGAGTTGCGAATGCGATGACTGTTTATTTGATGACAGGAGATTTCGTCTTGTTCTCATTCGCTGCCAGACTCATTCGCTTCGCTTCGTTGTCTAACTTGGAGAAAGCAGAACTTACACTGCGGTCGTTCTGGCCAATGATATGAACATCATCGACATACGCCACCAATTGTACACTCTTGTAATTGAACCTGGTCTGTTTATTATTTTCTACCGAATTGAAGAAATCACACCACAAAGAGTGTGTGTGAAACCTCATTTGGTATCAAACGGCTCGGAGTGGCCCTTTCTAGTGCTTTTGGTATTATTCCTGGTAAGCTCACATAGCCGTTTGAGTTTTGTAGAGATAACAAATTCAGAAACAGGCAGCTTTAAAAACGATGAAAAGGTGTGTATCGATTTTTTTACCTCGGATCTCCTCCAAAATTTGTCGCTTGGTGAATATCTGATTAATAGTGGATTTACCAGGTCTAAAGCCACACTAATCAATTTCTAGATGTAATCCTTCACAAAATACGCTAGGTAAGACCTTATATACGATATTAAGGAGGTTTATCCCTAGATAATTGACGCCGATCTTAGGGTCTCAATTTTTTTTGGATTGGGAAGAGCATGCTGCCCATGCTCTGAACATATGTCACCAGATTATCTCTTTGATCCCTATGCGAGTGTGCTTCGGTCTTGAAATATTCTGTAAGTCTCCGCATCCTTTTATAGAAGATATTCATCCGAGTCAACATTTAGTCCTCGGGACGTACTTACTTAACCTAAAAGCAGGCAAAGTTGGTCTTTGCCAATAAGATTATCTAACGGAAGGTCGAGGAAACGATTTGTTACGTCGAGCTCGGACTAAAAGAAAAGGCAGGTGTTAGCCAGTACTACTCGAGTCTCGCGAGACAGCTAGAGCTCTTCGTCTGATAAGATCATTGGTTGGATTTCGAGCACATCAGCCGTTGGAATAGTCCTTAATGTTCCGGTTATACAGAATCCAGCAAACCTCAATATCTTTTCCAGTGGTCTTTGGTATGAGACTTCATTACCGATGGTACACAACACTAAGTAAGAGCGGCCGTGAACCACTAGTGTGGCGCAAAGGACAGAACGCAATTTTGTTGAATTCACGTTTTCATTCGCTGCTGTCAACTCCGAAACCGATCATCAATTACAATACGTTTTCCGGGAAATTGATCAGGAACTGTGTTTGCTAATTTTTCGTCGTCCTCCCTTTTCGTTTTTCATTTTCTTTTCAAATATTGATCCGCAATAGCCGACTGGTTAGCATTGTGTACTACAATTAGCAAGGCGTGGGTTCGAGTCTAGGTTCGAGTAACATCCAAAATAATATAAAATAAATTTTCTAATTGCGGTCGTCCCTCGGCAGGGATGTCAAGCCCTCCGACTGTATTTCTGGCATGCAATAAAAGCTCCTCATAAAAATGCATCGGCCGTTCGGAGGCGGCTTAGAATAAACTGTAGGTCTCTCCAAGACGCAAAACCATAAATTAGAGGAGGAGCTCGGCCGAAAATCGATTCAGCGGTTACAAAGCACCATATTATATATATTTTGAAAAAAATGTTAAAAAATAATTTTCATATATGTATACATTTTGACTCTCGCATTGTTGCATTATCTTTACATTCGGAAACCTCTCGAACCCCTTAAAATGTACACATTTATTCATTTGCAATTGTATCTTCCATAGGGTAAATAATCACATTAATTTAGAAAAACGATGCAAAAATTAATTAAAACACAGCAAGACTTCCTCGATTGTATAACAACAACCACAAGGATTGCTACAGTATTTGAAATCATATTTTTTTCTAAACTATTTCTAAATGTGGCAGCTATGTATGTTAGTTATATGTATGTTTTGTTCATATGTACATGCATATGTAGGTACAAATATTCATAGCAAACTATAATGCATTTTAAAATTTTTATACCACATCGTACTTTTTACACACGGTATGTTAGAATTTTCCCGTCTAAAGTTGTATACAGCACATGAAGCATGCGAGATATATACATAGACATTCGAGGTGTGTTCAAAAAAATAACGAAAAAATTCATTTGTCGCATAAAATATTTATTTATTCGTCTACATTGATGTTTTGCATTCAAAAAAGTCCCTATTAGAGATAATATATTTGGGCCAGTGGTTCTTAAAACTCCGAAACACTTCTCAAATTTTCTCAGCGATGCACTTTCAATATCATCTACGACTGTAAATTACGGCTCATTGAGGAACTCTTTATTTTTGGGGCCTAGGGCATCGTTAAAGTGTTGTTTTTGCCTAAAAATTTACGAACAAAAGCCTGAACTGTGTATTCCCACAAAATCGTTCATATTTTCGGATCGTATCACGCAAGCGGTGTTGAACTTGTAGCGATTATAGCCGCATCAACTCAACAATAGCGCGCCACTCGTTCCTTCTCTTCGCTGTTTGGCGCCAGTGGGAAATACAAAGTAAAGCCAGGTCGCTCTTCACCTGATCCTTCAAACGGATTGAAGGTCTTCCACAACGACATGACTTAGAAAGCGTATCCGCTGTCTCTTGAACGTCGTCGTATAGCTCGTATAGCTCATCGTTCCATCGTCTGCGGCATTCGCCGTTGCCAACGTGCAGAGGACCATAAATCTTACTTTTCTCTCGAAAACTCTTAAAGCTGACGGAAATATGAGCGACTTGTAGAGTTTGGTTTTGGTTCGTCTAGAGGGGACTTTACTTTTCAATTGCCTACTCAGTCCAAAGTAGCACCTGTTGGCAAGAGTGATTCAGCCTTGGATTTCAAAGCAAACATTGTTAGTGTTGTTAATGCTGGTTCCTAGATAGACGAAATTATCTACGACTTCGAAGTTATGAATGTCAACACTGACGTTGGAGCCAAGTCGCGAATGTGATGACATTTTATTATATTCACACTTCATTTCTTTTATTTCCGGTCCCACTTTTAATTTTATATTCGAGTTGTTAATATATTAAAAATTTTAGACTTTATTACCTTTTTAAAAGTTCGGCAGGTGTAACTTGTTAATCTGTTTGCTTAATAAATAGCTGTGTTTCATTGGTTTTACAGGAAAGCTTTCTGCTGCAACCCTGAGCAGAACTGCTTTTCTAATTTGTTAAATGGCTCAACAATTGCAATTGTTTACGAACTGGTTTTCGTCATAAAACAAGTCCTATCTAACACATTTAGCCTGCTGGTTTGAACATACACACGGTAACGTCTAGAACTCGAAAGTCGATGACGTTTCAACAATAGATAATCATAACGAAGTCACCTAGCCGAACTAAGATCTTTAAGACCGGCATAATTTGGGGAAATGGCAAAGAAAAACAATCCAAGCCACAGAACGGTCTGGTAGAAGCACCAATTGTGGCTGGTAAGCGGATTACATACCGAGACAGCTACCTACTGATGTTCTACATCTAGTTACATATTAAAAAGCATTATAATATTTTGTAAAAATACAAAATAGACTTTTATCTCAGAGATAACCCTGAAGGCATAATCTTAAGACAGACTCAGATCCTCCAGCAAGGAAAGTATGACCCCTCTTAACACCACACATATACCTTCTAACACTCTTTTCCTTCGAATTCCACTCTATACAATACTCCAGATTCTTACCTTACCAGCTCTGCTATCAGTCTGATTTGTATGGATAGAGAATAATTAATTAATATAAAAAACTCTTCAAGTCCGGGCGTAACGGGTGATTTTTTGAGGAAAAAAACATAAAATATTCAAATTTAATGGGGAATGTTTATTATCATTCGAAAGAACATCCTTTGGCATTTATTTTATTGAAAATTATCTCTTTCAAATGTTGGCCGCGTTTACGTCTCAGATAGTACATCCTTTGAGTCCAATTTTCGATGACTCGTTAGAGCATTTCGACTGGTAACCGACGAATGATACGCGTAATGTTTTGATCCAAGGCCTAAATCGAAGCGGGATTGTCCGCATAGACTTTAGACTTTATATATCCCCACAGGAAAGATAACGATAATGACATCACACGATGTGGTGGCCAATCGACTGGCCACGTGAAATTATCTGCTCACCGAAGTGTTCCTCAATAAATCCATTGATTGATGCGATGTGTGGGAAGTAGCGCCGTTTTGTTGAAACCAAATGTCACGGAAATCACGAGCTTCAATTTCAGGCATCAAATAGTCGGTTATCATGGCGCGATAATAGTGGCCATTGACGGTTACGTTCTCACCGGCATCATTTTTGAAGAAATATGGACCGATGATTCCACCGTCCCGCAAACCAAACCAAACCATTGTTTTTTCTGGATGAAAGTGCTATTCGTCCCAATGCGGCAAGTCGTTCCATACGTCAATCCGAGTTGCTGCGAACGGCGCCGAATCGACTATCCATTGCCTTCGTGTACACTCTCAGCTACGGCCGCTATATTCTCTTCACTACGTGCTGGACGTGGTCTATTCGGTCGAATATTATCCAATAATAAATGCTGGGTCTCAAGATGGGTGATGGTGATGAATAGTACGTTCTGTAGGCCGATTATGTTTAGCCATGAATTTTCGTAATAAAGTTCAATGATTTGTAATGATGAAATGCCAAACAATACTGAACAAAAACAACATGACATGCAATTTTAAGCAGCATTCCGATGTAGAAGCCCAATGTAGGGGAAAAGGCCAGTAGTGTTCTCTACGCATGTAAGAAGATGCTAGATTCTATGTAAGGTCTATCGCCTGGTTTAATTCCCCTCCACGCTGTATATACAGGAGCACTACAAAACTACTCTAACGACAGCACTAAAAGAATTACTCAACCAAAGCATTGTGGGAAATGAAACATTTGATGATATTGCTTAAAGTGCACTCCGTCTGGCTACCGAACCAGTACAGGATATACGAAAATAACTAAAAACGCTATACAATAAAATTTTCGGAATGTTTGAAGGATAATAAAGGGTGAGATGGTATGGTCTCGAAAAGAATGCAGGACGCTTGGTGACTTTAATAAGAGGCCACAACATACTGGTATCATACAAGACCAGAGCGGAAATTAGGAACATTGCCACTTGTAGGAAGTACAGGGGACAAGGCATAAATGAATCCTTGGAACACCTCCTCTGCTTCAGAACTCGTCTCAGACATTAGGCAGTTCGAAGGAATATATGAATTAGCAGAATTAAATATCAAACCTCTCTTGAACACTTTCTACACGATGGCTACTCTAGCACAAATTAAACGGAACCTCCATTTACAACAGACAACAGGTCTATATAAGACATGAAAACATGCCACATAAAAAGTAGTAGACCAATGAAAGAACGAAAATCTGTCTCCGGTGAGAACTCTGAAAAAGTACCGAAGTTTGACTGACTACACCGACATCTAAAGGAATGTAAAGGACGGAACAAGAACGAAAACAGTATGTTCTTTTGAGGTCTACTGTAACAACTATATAAAAGAGCACAAATTTAGTGTCAGGCTTGTGGTTGCGATCGCTTTGGAGCTGGTCATTAACATCATTTTTCAATCAACCGAAATATATTTATTTTATCTAACCTAACATTTACGGAAGGCAGCATATGAAAACATTTCGTATATTGTATTTGACAATATTTAATACCGATCTAATCAGTATGACGACCCGAGCAGATTTAGCCTTGGCCGTCTGTTCGTCTGTTTACACTATACACGTTGGTACTGAAAATCATCGAAATTGGAAGACTATAACATATTGCTCACACATAACCGATATTTTCAGATATGGAGCGCTTTCATCCATTCAGATGACCTAGCCAGCGTAGCCTGTCTCTGGATTAGCGAACTATGCCAATGTCGTCGAATAACGTGTTCCACCGTCTACAGTATTTGCCGTTGCCAATACGCAAAGGACCATATATCTTTTGCAAAAGTTGTCTCTCGAAAAGTCCTAAAGCCGACTCATCGGATGGTGACATCATCTACGCTTCTGCACCATGTGTCTGAAGTTTGGTTTTGGTTCGTCGAGAAAGGATTTTACTTTTCAATTGCTTACTCAGCCCAAAGTAGCACCTGTTGGCAAGAGTGAGTGGAAATATTTCGTTTTGTTCTCATTCGCTGCCAGACTCATTTGCTTCGTTTCTTTGTTTAACCTGGAAAAAGCAGAACTTACGGTGCGATTGTTATGGTATGCACCAACAATTCTACACACTTGTAGAAGATTGTACCTAGCTATGCAGCTCTTAATATTTTCTCCAGCATCAAATTGAAGAAATCATACGATGAAGAGTCACCCTCTCTGAAAACCTTTTTGGTATGGAATGGGTCGGAGAGGTCCTTCCCAAAAGCATCTCGTAAAGTGAAATATGGTATTCTAGACATATATATAAGTATATAATCCGAAATCGGACTACTATAACATATATATACACCGATTTGTTTAGATGTGAGGTTTTAGGTCAAATAACTTTAAAATAAAAACGTCTAAAAGCGTGAAATTTGGTATTATATACACTATATCACTTAACCCCGGTAGAACCGATTTTTTCAGATAAGGTTTTGGGGAAAAAAAAATTCCTGAAAAAAACAGAGCGTGAAATTTGGTATTATTCATTCAAATAATATTGACACCGAAAATCCTGGAAATCAGAATACTATATCACATCGCTCCCACACAACAGGTTTGTTCAGATTAGAGGTTTTGGTTCAAAAATCTGTCAAAACAGCATCTAAAATTTGATATTCTACACATGTATAGTCTGGATTGAAAAATCCCCGGCCCCCGGATTGCGCTACTATTTTTAAATCCATGTGATCTTTAGTTAGTAATAACCTTCAAAAGACGCGTTTATAATTTTCATTAGTTTGTTTTAGTTTTTAGCATTTTGAGTGAAGCAACTTTTTTTATTGTGAAATGGATAAAAAAGAATTTCGCGTGTTGATAAAATATTGCCTTTTGATAGGGAAAAATATTGCTGAGGTAAAAGCTTGGTTTGATGACGAGTTTCCAGACACTGCTCCAGGAAAATCAACCATCAATAATTAGTCTGCTAAGTTCAGACGTGGTGAAATGAGCACCGAAGACGATGAACGCAGTGGACGCCCAAGAGAGGTTGTAATCGACGAAAACATTAAAAAAGATCTACAAAATGATTTTGAACGACCTTAAAATGAAATTGAATGAAATAGCATGCACTCTAAAGACATTAACTGAACCAGTACATCATATCATTTACAAATTTTGACCAAAAACAACGAGTTTAATTCGAAGTGTTTGGAGATGCTCAGGCGAAATAAACCCGAGCTTTTGCGTCGATATGTGACAATGGATGGAACACGCAACAGTCTGCTGGCAAGGTTATGGCGTCTGTATTTTGGGATGCACATAGAATAATTTTCATATAACAAAGCATTATTGGATCGTTTGAAGGACGAAATCACCGAAAAACGGCCGCATTTGAAGAAAAATAAAGTGATGTTTACAAAGACAATGCACCGTGTCACAACTCAGTGAAATCGTTGGCAAAAATCCATGAATCAAGCTTCGAATTCAGATCTCAAAGAAGGAAGAAATTTTCGTCGGACGAAGAGGTGATCACCGAAACTGAGGCTTATCTTGAAGCAAAGGACAAATCGCACTACAAAAATGGTATCGAAAAGTTGGAGGGTCGCTATAACGAGTGTATCACCCGTGAAGGGAATTATGTTGAATAAAAAAATGAATTTTGCCAGAAGAAATGTGTTTTACTATGGTAGGCCAGGGAAAGTTCAATTGAACTGTTATATAAGTTATATTGACACCGAAAATAATCGAAATGGAATATGACATTTTGATATGTACATGAAAGGTATAAAGACTTGAAGACAGCACTTCTTCTTGTCTTTAATCAAATGCAAGGTATTTTACAATGAATAATAATAATAATTTTTTTCGTATTTGCAGATCACAGATTTATTGCTGTGTTGTGGAAATTTTATTTGGTTATGATAAATTCTCCTTATAGTATACTATATTAATCTTTACTGGGTATGGCATAAAGTTTACAAATATCACATGAACAGTCCTACATATCTACATACTCACGCACTATAGTATGAACAAGCAAGTAGAAAAATAATAAAAGTCAAATGTTTCTTTTAATCTCTAGATGCAATAAAAGAATTGGTTAATAAAGCTTTGAATTTCAATAGGTAGTACTATTTTAAAGATGAAAGTAGTAATGCTGATAACGAACAGTTGAAAACAGTTGATACTCTGCGTTCTTGGCGGTAACATTGAATTTATGAACCGAAATGAAGAATATTAATGCTAGACGAATGGATTCGTGAAATATATTTGTACAAGAGACTTTTGTGGCTACTTGATGGGCGGTTCTTAAAGTTATTTATTTTTAAAAGTGGTAAGTTTTTTAACGCAAATATTTATTTTACTTTTATACATTATCTATATAAGAGGTGTGTTCAAAGGGAAAGATGAATTTTGAATTTTTTTTAAGTATTTATTTATTCATCAATATCTATTCGGCCCCTTCGAAGTGATCTCCCTCGGATATAATACACTTGTGCCAACGCTTTTTCCCATCCACGAAGCACTTCTGAAATGCGCTTTTCGGTATGGCCATCAGCTGTTTCTTCGATTCTGACTTGATCTCATCAATTGTGGCAAAACGCTTTCCTTTCAGTGGTTTCTTTAGTTTTGGGAATAGGAAAAAGTAAAATCTGGTAAATACGGTTGGTTGTTTTCGGCCAAACAAATCACGAGTAAGCATTGATGTGTGAGCTGGTGCACTATCGTGATGCAGAATCCACGTTTTAATATTCCACAATTCCAATCGTTTGAGGTGTATTGCTCCACACAAACGTAGCATAACTTCCTTGTATTATTCCTTATTAACTGTGCGTCCTTTTGACAGGAACTCATGATGCACCACACCATTGTAATCAAAGAAAACAGTGAGCAAAAACTTCACCTTTTCCTTTGAACATACCTCGTATTTATACCTGTATAAATATTTCTTTGAAGCGAATACAAACTAAAATTTACCTAATCTACAATTTTAGAACAAAACAGCTGCACACATCATCCCAAACGTACATGCGGCATCCTCATACATATATATGTACGTTTAAAACTGCACACTGACTTTCGTTGTACACACACACACATATAAACCTTCATATTACCCCTGCATTAAGCGCCTAAATGTATGTAAGTATTTCAGTGTGATACATTTATACAGTAAAAAATAACGGTATTAATTTTTTAAATATTGTTTCAAGGCACTCATACACGCGTAAACTCGTAGACTTTCTTTTACCAGCGCGTTAATTATACCAAATGATGTTAAGTGGCGACACAACTGCACCACCATCAAATGCTAACAAAAAGTCTCTGCAGAGCAACAACAACATTAATTTAAATTCGAACAAAAAAATTAAAAGTTTACATGAATTTTTTCTAGAAATATTGGACGCGTTATTATCATGTGTTATAGTGGCACCTTGCGTCATTGCATATTGGCGAGGCACGTGGGAATTAATGGGTATTCTACTATTCCCACATAATATGCCTCTCTCCGCTTTGATGTCCTTCATCATCGGCTTTATGGGTCATTTTGTATTTACAATTACGCAATCACTTTTTCGAAAATATATCCATCCTGACAAGCGTCGTCTTACATATTATGTTATTTCTCGTTGTTATACGGCAATCTTTGGTGTGGTGTGTGTGAATATGTGGCGTGGTTCGTGGATACTCTGTGATTGGTTAACCAGTGCGGACTCGTTAATTATAATTACGATTGTCACCGTAGTGTCCTTAATGTTTTTAATTGCAACACGTACTGTACGAAATCTATTTGCCGCCCCATATGCCGTTGCAATGGATCACAAAACTGATTATTTTGATGTCGACACAATGTTCAAAATACAGGTAAGTTAATATTTTTCTTTTTTTCTTTGCACCTAGTCAAGATTTCGACCGAAAATATAACTGGGAATAAGAAAAATAGCACATGGGCTTCAGAAGTCCCTGGCCTAACAAAGAAAACGCGTTTTTTATTTCAAAACTAACTTTATTCCTTTTTGTAATATCCGTCAAGAGCCACACTTCAACGTCGATTTAACATTTTAATACCATTTATGTAGAACGATTTAAATTTTCCCTCAAGACCTCAGTTTCAGCGATAACCTTTTCATTCGTGCTAAATTTGTTTTTAGGTTTATGAACAGCCAGTATACGCTGTTAACAAAATCTAACGAATACAGTTGTGTGGTAATGTAGTTATGTCATTAACTCGGTCGGTTATTGATAAAAAAAAAGTAAAATATACATCATTAAAAGCATTGTCTGTCCGAACCGACTAATTGTTCCCATCTCGGGTAATTTTGGGATACCATCTCTAGAGAATAAATCCTCGGTCCGAATCAGCGGCCTCCTAAATCGTTTTGCATCCGTCGAAAGAGCTGGTAGGTGAAGGGATTAATGTTTGGAGAATACGACGGGTGGTATAATACCTCCCTTTTCAACATTTCCAGTCAGTTGTTGACCGTTACAGCCACTAAAACCAAGCTTTAGTTTTAGTCGATAACGAGTTCAGTTTGCGTTTTACATGTATATTGATCCAGTAAAGCCAGGACTGTCTTTGTCTTCGACGCTAAAATCACCACTTTTGAAGCGTCAACACTACATAACTTATCGGTCGAAGCAGATTCACCATAAACTTTTAAAAATGTTCGGTGAGCTTTGGTTGCTTTTTTCTCCTAATTAAAATAGAAAATAAAAACTTCGCGCAATTTCTGTTTGTTCAACACAAATCCGGACATTTTCAAAGAGGCAAAAAATAATGGATTACCATTTGTTTCGCTCTCTTCGATCTCTCCAATCCACACCAAAAAGTTTCTCCGTAGCGTTCTTCTGAGCTTTTTGGAAATAGCCGGAAGTCACACCATACCAGATCAGAAGAATCTGG
Source organism: Neoceratitis asiatica (assembly GCA_030068015.2). NCBI lineage: Eukaryota > Metazoa > Arthropoda > Insecta > Diptera > Tephritidae > Neoceratitis > Neoceratitis asiatica. The sequence continues at coordinate 57,549,559 of CM061524.1, read as the reverse complement.
AGGTTCGAGTCCTGGTCCGACCATCACCCAAAATTATAGAAACATTATTTTTCTAATTGCGATCATCCCTCAGCGGTTAATATCAAGACCTCCGAGTGTACTTCTGATGTGAAATAAAATCACCTCATAAAAATCCGTCACAATTTGAAGGAGCTCAGCCGAAAATCGCTTTAACGCTTTATAGCCAATTATTATTATTATAGTAAATTGTGTAGATTAAAGATTTAGTGACAATTTACACAAAACACAGCTGAATAGATATGTGATGTAATGTTGTGTTTTTATCATTAATCTCAAACAAAACAAGAAACGGTTGATCTTAACAACTCAATTATGAGCTATAACGGATTTGTTGTTATACCTGAATGTACTGTGTACATTAATTATATTTACTTTGTGCAGCAATTAAAACTAATACTTATGTGTAAATAACATATAGAAGATAACCTATGGACAGAGATTTTGTGCTGTCATATAAAAAAAATTTACTTTTTATCTATACTTTTTATGATTCACCTGATATACTCATATACGAAATTCTTTATCTTAATCACTTCTTTTTATTGTTGTTGTTCCTTAAATTAGTGAAATGTAATGACTAATATATTTTATTTGCAAACAACGTTAAGAGAGTCAAATACAATTATTGCTCTGTTAAGAAAATAAATGTTTGTTTGGTTGAGATCAACCAATCGGCGGGAAATGTATCGAAAACTTTCAAAGCTAAAGCGTTGTCATCCATATGCTTGACATCACATAGGCAACGAAGAATTTGTCTCTTAATATGTCTAGATTCGAGCTGTATGACATTCGCCTGCTTTATTCTCCAATCCTAAATAATGCGTAAAGATCATAAATGTTTTTCAAACCTTTTTTCCCGAAAGCTCCTGTTTCCGATTCATTAGATGTGGTAATTTTCCAAACCTTTGCACCATATAACAAGACGCGAATGATGAATGACTTGCATAATATGGTCTTTGCTCATAGGGAGAGCAATTGCATCTAGCAAAGAGCAAAAGAGTAGTCAATTGCCTACTAAGTCCAAATTAGGACTTGTTAGCAAAATTGATTCTGTATTGGATTTCAAGACTCTCATTGCTGTAGGTATTTGTGTTCGTTCGATGGATGAAATTGCCTACGACTTATGACTGTCAATGGTAACGTGGGAGATTAAACGCAAGACATTTTTGTTCCTCGTTCACTATCAGACCAATTTGCTTCACTTCGTTTAATATCACTATCATTGACATCAGCTGGCAGTTGATCACACTTATAAAAGTTTTTGCGGCAGCATAAATTATTTTCTCCAATTTGAGGTTGAATAGATAATGCTATAATCCGTCTAAAACTGAGCTTGGTATCGAACCGCTTGAAAAGGGCCTTCCCATTTCTTATGTAGATGCAGTATGTTATGCAGTGGAAGACGTCTTTAAATTCGCCAGTTTATGTCAATCCTTTTCTCAAGGGTATTCTCCAAGATTAAGCGCTTGTTGAATGATTTGAAAAATTCCTTTTTATATCTATGCATGTATGTACATGTATATGCATATATGTATGGATAAGGGTGGGTCATCTACCATTTGCTTTGCGAACTACGAAGAAGGAGCTGCCTGAGCGTCAATGTCGATATTTACTGTGTCATGCTCAGAGGTTATTTTTGACCTAATGTTGAAGATAATGACGTGGGCAATTTATGCCTTCCAAAGGATGGCGCTACGTTTCACACAGCCAACGTTAGATCGATTTTTTGCGTATTGTTTTTAAAAATCACATAATTAGTCGAACCAAGATGCCAACTGACCGCCTCACAGCTATGATTTGATTCCGTTGGGATATTTTTTGTAGGCAACCGTTAAGAATCCAAAGCCTATTAATGATTTGAAACACGAAATTGACGTCGCCGTTGCAGTGTTGAAAAATTGGGCCGGCAGAATGGACTACTGCAAGACTAACTGCGGAGGTCATATAAGTGAGATAGTATTCAATCATTAACCGGAATGTTCAGACTAAATCAATGAAAAATATTTATCCTTTTTTTGTAACAATTTTAAATCGTAAATTTTAAATAAATTTTGTAAGATTTTATTTAAAAAAATTTTATATGATTATACATTTTTATTTTCTTTATTTCATTAGGGATTTCATCAGCCTGGATTATATGTACTAGACACTTTATTTTCCGTTTTAGTCATTGGAACTTTAGTTGTTATTGTATGGCGAGGAGTATGGGGCATAATGGATATAACATTTTACCCCTTCAATAGAACAAAATCATCTTGGAGCTCTTTGGTAAGAATGAAAACATTAAACTTTTTTTTAAGAAATAAAAAACAACAAGACATTTCAAAATATGTGACACGGAGAGTGTCGAAGTTGCAAAGTGAAAACATGATTACAAAAAGTTTGATCTCTGAACTTAAAATGTTTCTCAAAAACCTTGAGTGTCTGAACTTTTCTGAAAACATTCACATTTAAATTAAGACTCGTGAAAAACTTTGTGAATACTTATGAATATGTTACTTCCCGAAATAAGCCATTAACTTTTGACAGCCGTTTGTTTAATTTCTTTTTTTGTACTTGCAATAACAATTACTTACTAAATATTTTGTATGCATTAGACTGTTCTACAGTCTAATTGTTGCTCTAGATCTTCATAAAACCATCAATGATTTCATAAGATTTGCTTTTGATTTTTTTTAGTGCTTATTTTCATTTTACAGTAGTAAACCAGACAGATGTTGTCATTTTATAGAAATTTATTTATCGACAGTGCAAATGTTAGACGTTTAAAGTCGAATGGCATGCCATTCGGCATCAAGGGAATACGTGGAATGAAAATATTTTCGCTTTTGTATTTGAACGTTGTGCCATAATGACGGACATACGACATAGCATCCTGAATGCGATTCATGTATATGACACGGACATCCGCCGTACGTATCCACAGCCTATTGATGGAAGAGACGCCGAAATTTTAAGATATCGTTGTCTTCATTTCCCCAAACTATTCATTGAAATAACTTTTGTGTCAGTTTCGAAAGCTGGATTTATCACATTCATTTATAAATGAAACCCATCCTCGCCTTGCTAAAATAAGAGAGGTGTTATAATAATCCTTATACGTTGTTGATTTTGATTCCGTTCAACTTCATTCCACGCTTCGCGTTGCTCAGCAATTTGACTTGCTCTTGTATATCTTTCACTCGCAGCATTGCGGGTTCTACGACTTAAATTTGTACATCTAATTTGTGGCACATTTTAGAACGAATATTCAACTGTATATTAAAGCGGCTGCGATAGACGAGTGGTTAGCATTGCGTACCGCTATTCGGAAGGCCTGCGGTCGCCCCTCGCCAAATTTGAAGTAAATCGAACTATAAATAAGATTTTTTTGGGATTCGCTCTTAGTTCTACCTCCTATAAGAAAAAATTATCTTCATCTTGATTCCGAAAAAAAGATACCTGAGTAACAAATTTCAAGTAAATTGAACTTCCCGGAAGAAAGTGCTCCTAACCCGTGTACCAAATTTCAAGTAAGTCGTATCTTAAATAAGATTTATTGATATAGATAGCTATCATAAAAAACTTCTCCTGACTGCTGACAATAACAAGTACAAAAAATAATAATTAACGAATTCGACCTAGCCGTTCACGCGTGATGCCGTGGCCAACGGAACTAGGGATTATTTTTTATAAATGGTGATCCATTTCGAAGTTCCTGATTTTATTAAAGATAAAAACACTGAAAATTCAAATTTAATGGGAAATGTTTATTATCATTCGAAAGAACATTCTTTGGCATTTATATTTTGCAGATTATCTCTTTCAACTGTTGGTCGCGACTGTGTCTCAGATGGTCCATCCGTTGAGTCCAATTTTCGGTGACTCGTTCGAATATTTCGACTGATAACTGACGATTGACACGCGTGAGGTTTTGCTCCAAGGCCGAAGCGGGATTGTACGCATAGACTTTAGACTTTACATATCCCCACAGGAAAAATTCTAACGGTATGATACCACAAGATCTTGGTGGTCTATCAACCAGCCCAAAACGTGAAATTATCTGCCCACCGGAGTGTTCTCTCAATAAATTCATTGATTGATGCGATGTGTGGAAAAGACGCCATCTTGTTGAAACCAAATGTCGCGGAGATCGCGAGCTTCAATTTCAGGCATTAAATAGCCGGTTTTGAAGAAATATGATGATTCCACCGGCCCACAAACCGCACCAAACCGTTGTTTTCTGGGTAAAATGGCAGCTCTTTAGCCTCTTCAGATTGCTCTTCGTCCCAAATATGAAAATTTTGTTTGTTTACATACCCATTATGCCAGAAATGGGCCTCATCGCTGAACAAAATTTAGTTCGAAAACGTCGGATCTTCTTGGAACTTTTCAATAGCCCATAGAGCAAAGCGACGTAAAGTGCGCCAAGTCGTTCCATACGTCTGCTCAAGTTGCTGCGAACGCCGTCGAATCGAATCTCCACGGTCTTCGTGTACACTCTCAGCTACGGCCTCTATATTTTCTTCACTGCGTGATGGACGTGGTCTATTCGGTTGAATATTATCCAATAATGAATGCTGGGTCTCAAAATGGGAATTTTCGTAATAAAGTTGAATGAAAACAAAAAACATGTAAAAAACAACATGACAGCTTGACACGACTAACGTGTGATCTGTCAAAAAAGGCTATTGAAAAAAATACCTCTACTTGGATCACCCTTTATATGTACATATGTATGTATATAGATTACAAAATTCTAAAAACAAGAAACAAAATAGCAGATACACATATTTATAATATTTACAATGACAGATCAAAGTAAATGGTGTGGAAAATTTTAAAAACATAAGTTATATTTTCATTAAAAGTCTTTATGCGCTTTTCTCTTATATGTATATTTTTGGAAGACTATCTCTTTTTGAAGGCCAGGAGTAATCTGCCATCCTCCCAACGACATTGCTACCTTTCCTCCACTTTCAGATCTTGGTGGAACCTGTTCCTCACTATAATTCCCTAAAATTTCTGGATGTTTATCCAGATGATTGATACTTATATTTTCTTCATAATTTGGTGTTTTTTGGTTACCAAACAAATTTTCAACAAATAATTTTTTCTTTCAATCTTGAGGATAACAGTTCTTATCCTTGTTTTGATAAATTGCCTAATCATGACTGGGTGAATAAATTTTATTACTAAGAAGCAACAGAAGCTTTCATGGATATATTCGTAATCTGGACACTTGAAAACATAAAAATTTTCAAAGATATGCAGGGCAAAAAAAAAATGTTATTGTAGAGCTGTATTAATCATATCATTGTAGAATAAACATGACTTATGTTTGTATTTTTAAGATCCTTGGCTACACCACAGTCATTATCACGTTCGTTATTAGGCCAATGATACGATGTGTATGTAAAAAAATTGACGGAATATGTAAATTGATTATTTGTGACATGTTCTATTTTTTAATATTCTTCGGCGCTGTGAACGCTTGGCGCGGTATTTGGAATCTTTTGGATATATACATATATCCAGGTAAGTAAGAAAAAGTTGTTATCAACCTTAGCTTTAAGATCGGGGACTTTCATTTTTTGTACGCAAATCTTTAAATTCATTTAAAAAAAAAAAAGAGTTCGGGTTTTGTTCCTACTCAGACCAAAGTGCCAACTGTTGGCAGGAATGATTCGGCGTTGGATTTCAAGGCTGACCTCGTTGTTATTACTGTCAACAGTGATGCGGTAGACAGGACGCGAGCGCGATGACTCTTTGCTTGATGACTGGAGAGAGCAGAACTAACGGTCCGGGTGTTGAGGTCAATATTATTAAAACTGTACTTTATCTGTTTATTATTAAATTAAAGATGTCACGCATTAAAGAGTCACCTTGTCTGAAACCTCCGATTCTCACGGAGACCGCCCCTTTTCGTGCTATCGAAGGCTGCTTTAAAATCGACAAAGAGATGGTATGTGTCGATCCTTTTCTCAAAGTCGTTTTTTTCAAGATTTAATGAACGGTGAATTCAAGGTCTAAAGTCATTGATAAGGTCCACTCAGTTTTTTACGGTGGTCTTTAATCTTTCACAAAATACGCTAGATAAAACTTTATATGTGATTTTGAGGAGGCTCATCCCATGATAATTGGCGCGGATTGTGTGATCAATCGTCATGAATATTCTGCAAAGATGCTGATGCATGTACTTTGTCAGTTCTTCGCCACCATTTTAGAATAGCACAGACAGTAAGCCATCGGCACCCGCCGTTTTTTTTTGTTAAAGTTTTACGCGAGCTATCGCTTTTCGTACTTCACCATAGTCGATAATGGAATATCTCCATCGTCATCGATAGGGAATTTGAGTTCACCGCCTTCTTACGTTTACTCAGTGCAGGATAGACTCATAATCGTTTTAACTGAGATATGGACTCTTCTTTTTCATCGTATTTACAGCTTCTCTAAAATCTTCTTAATTGAGCCCATGGCCTTTCAGCATGTTTTCTTATCAGACAGAAACTCGTCATGACTCTTATAATTTTACAAGGTATACGCTTTTTGCCCTTTTCAACCAAAGAGAGGGAGAGAGATGCTCGATTCAGCCATCTCTATAAGAGATCTTCGATAGTCCAGCACAATTTTAGCCTTTATCGTCATCAGCATGAAGCTTTTTTGAGTGTATTTTTGGCATGAAATAAAAGCTCCTAATAAAAATCCATCGGTCGTTCGGAGGCGGCTTAGAATAAACTGTAGATCACTCCATTTGTTGGTAAAACATCAAGATGCAAAAAACGCTAGGAGGGGATGACATTGCCTGCGGAGCAAGGAGCAGACTTCGAACCCATGATCCTTCACATGGTAATTCGCACAGGTAACCACACGGCTATGCGAATTAAGCTAAATTTTTCAGTCAAAAATGGCGAGGGAAAGCCTTCTCGTATCTTTGAACAAAGTTTTTTCTTCGGTTCATTACTTTATCTAGGATGGCGATTATAATTTTCCTCTTCTTAATTTGTCGCTTTGTAACCGCCAAAGCTAAAGACTTCCCTCCATTTGTGGATCGCGTACAGCCTCCGAGCGGGTGATGGACTTTTATAAGAAACTTTTTTATTTCGTGTAAGAAACACACTCGGAGAAGTTCCCATTTCCTGCCAAAGAGCTATCGCAGTTAGAAAAATATTTTTATTTATAAATGGTCTCATCATTGCTCTCGGCGAATATTCATCATATTAAACAGTAAATTAGTCTGTAAGAAAATGTCTTACCATAAAAATAAGAAAAATAAATAATTACAATTAATTATGATTATTTTTATCAAATTAATCATTTCAACGATTCTCTTGTTTACAGACAACAAGGTGCTGAGTTATTGGTTAACTCATCTCATACCATTCCTTGTACTGGCTGCACTCAAATGCTCAAATTCCGTACTGGTTCGAGGAGTTTTTATTGACGCCGAAGGTTCACCCGATGAATGTGTCCAAATACCGATTAATTATGTTAAATTACATTTTGAACGCGAACGTAGAAAAAAATCGGCTTATAAGTTGCATCAGACGAATATTATGAAAATAGCGAATAAGGACGCACAAGTCAAATTAATCGAGAAATCGGATAAAATAGAGATTAAGGTGCAACCTGATAGGGATTTAGTTCGTAATGTGTAATTATTTTAACGTGGTATGTATGTATGTATATACACATAGAATATTTATTAACGTGTACATAAGATCACCCCAGACAATAAAGATAATATTATATTGTACAAGAATAAATTGAAGTGATAAAAATAATAGTATTTCTTACGAGCTTACAAGCATCAGTAAGTATCTTTTATTCTGAAAACACTTCATTTCTCGTGATCTCCTAAGTTTTGTTCGATTCAAAGTACTAACTAAAACATCCCTCTGGTCCGAACCCGTCAAAATCCGTTAGATGACCTCGATAACTCCTTGGCGGGGTTGAGTAAGCCGCTATAACAACAAAAACAGAGTAATCACCAAGAAGTCGGGTTTGACGTACAATGCGACCGAGAAAAGGAAACCTTCTGACGTATGCTCGCTACCCACTTCTTCCCTAATAGGGAAAAAGAGTGGTTGTAGTGAGAAGATATCCATATCTGCATTGATGGGTCTAAATGACAAGTTGTGACCGCTTGGTACTCAATGACTACAATATGCCTGCCAAGCAGAGATTATCGGCATTACAGAAGATACCAAATGGGCAACCGCTCGAATGCGAAATGTATCAAACAAATACCCAAATCTGTGACAACGTATATAGTTGCAATTCACAGACTATCACGGGAAAACACAGCGAACATCACTTCCGTCGGAGGACTCACGGATGTAGAGGGCATTGAAAAAGCAGACGAGCTGGCTCGCGCTGGCGAGACACCTACTATCGAGTACCTCAGACTTTTCAGCGCCTTCAAATGTTGTCTAAAGCAGTACACCATGGGGCAGCACATAAGGTTCTGTAGCACTTCCTATGTAGAACGTACTGCTATGGGGCAGCGTGTACTGTAGACAGCCCAAGCTGTCACTGGCATTAAGCAAAAGATAAATTAGTCTTCCTATTGGTGTATTGGGAGTTCATCTACCGCTGAGCTATCAACTCCATAAGTAAGATAAGATGGAAACCGCTGAACGCAGACCATGCAAAGAAAACGACAAAACGCTGGAGCACTACCTTTGCGAGTGTATGCTTCTCGGCCGACTGAGACGTCAATTTATTTACAATCAGCCCAGTTTCAACCATACGAAAGCAGAGAATCAGAAAACTTATAACAACTTGGCAGTACCGCCCACCATCTGTTGTTCACTCTCCCTTGCTGTCGTATTGGGTGCCGATGGCGTTTAATTCTTCAGTAAGTGCCTCCCAGCAATGTTCTTCAAACTAGAGGCACAACAGGATGTGTAGCAAAATATAATCTTGGGGGCATGTAGTGGATCTCGAAACAATATGGACGTAGCATAGTGTATGTGAGACTCTCCGAAGGAGGCAACCAGTTAATAACCTAACCTAACCTCCAATTGGTGCTTAAAATTCGCTAGAACCGCTGCTTTTTGAAATTCCTTTGCTAAAAAAGTATTTTTTCTAACTCAAAAACTTCAAGCATTTTCTAGGAACGTCTCAAGAAAAATATGTATTATAAAAAAAATCGTTTGCTATCATCTTAAAAAGAAAGAAAAACTTATAAATTTTTTTAATATTGTCTGAAAAATATATTCTTGTAAAAATTCGCCAGCAAATCTAATATCGAGAGATCTTTCGTAGTTTAACTTTGACAACGATTTTGGCAATACCAAATATGTGTTAATAGCTGTCAATAGCTATCGATAAAAACTATGGCAATACCAATTTAGTCCAATCATCCTCGTTTTGTCTCGACGCAATGGGTGGCTTCACCACTCTTGTTAAAAATTATCATCAAGCTACTCGGTAGTTGGATCAAGTGTTTGAAGCTTACACTTTACTCTTTTCTCATCTTATTATTATTTTAGAACGTTGCTTATGATAGGATTTGCTACAACGTCCACGAAACAAACTTTTTTTCTTTTGGTATTTTGCTTGAAATATGTGCCGAAAATATCGCAAATCATCTATGAATTTTAGCTCATGCTATCGAGTGTGCACTGTATTTGGTTCACTTTTGAAAGATTTATTGACAAATATTGACGATAGAAAATAAATTTACATACATACATAGCTTATAAAAATGTGCCTTACTATAAGAACCCGTGAATCTCGTAATTTATTTTTAGCTTTAGCATGCGCTTTGAAGGAAAAATTCCATTCAACAGTAGATGCTTTACTCAACTTTTCGAATATAATTTAATTTGTACACTATTCTGTAAATCTTTTTAAAAATAAAATCTTAAAATTTATTTTCAATCAGAATAATTTGTCTATATGTAGTTGCTATGGACTAAAGCTTTTAATTTTTTTTAATAAATACTATTTATCTAAGCTACAGCGTCGCAGGTGTAGGATTTTCGAGAGCACATGTATACTACAATATAAACAAGGTGTGTTCAAAAAGTAATGAGAATTTTTAAATTTAGCGGGCGGAGAGTCCGATTTTCAAACTTTCTTTTTTTATTAGGTGGGCATTTGAACATAAAACTTTCAGCAGTTTTCCTTGTTGGCTTTGTCTGTGACAACCATTAAGGTTAGACGTGGTTTCATGATCTCGCCGATTTTTGTTTGTTAAAAGAAATTAATAAAAGATCTTGTATAACATTTAAATGGAATAAACTGTAGCAAAGTGTGTGAAATATTAAGAGAGCCTTTGGTGAGCCTGCTATGAATTAAAAAAACGCTTACGATGTGTATAAGGGTTACCAAGAAGGCCGCGAAAACATTGTACATGACGAACGCCCTGTATACTCCAGCTTATAAAGAAACGATGAGACCGTGAAAAACATGAAAGAAATGGTTGTAAACGCCGATCGAATCACAATTGAAGAAGTTACTGATGATGTTGGCATATCGATTGGATCATATTTTTCAATGCTTAGAGAATGAAAAGCTCATAATTTATTTCAAAATTGTTGAGTTTGAACCAAAATAGCATCGAATAGAAGTTACTTAGGAGTAACCGAACGAATTAACGACGATGCAGTGTTACTGAAACATATTATAACAATTCAGTGTTTGCTTTCGCTTTTTAACAATGGCATAAGGAGTTAAAGCGAAATTTATGAAATTTATAAGCCTCTTTAAAATGCTTAACTTTCGAGAATGTTTGTTTACCGCACAATATTTCCCTGAACATCTATAGTCGTCCGGTACGGTCGTCCTCGCGTGGTTCGAACCAATTCAGCCATAGAAAATATTCGCGACGCATTCGTGAGAAAATTCTTTCAGAAATGAGAATATTATGCCGAAGGATATATCTCTCAACTAGTCATCTTCTAACAACGCGCTTGAAGCAAATACTACCCAATAGTGGCTTAAAAGCAATATTCCTGGCTTCCAGCTGCAGATGGAAATCCAAATTTGAATCCATTGAAATACAGTTTGTGGTCAGAATTGGAGAACATATTCTGTTAAATATCCCACTGAAATTTCGGTTTGAGCAACGTCGCTCATACTTCATGGCTTGTTCGTGAATTTTTGATCAAAAACAATACTGCACCGATGCCCCAGCAACCATATATGTCAGACATGGCTTCGAGCGAATTTTTCCCCAAAAACAAGAGGAACATTAAGTAACCGTCGTTTTACACCCGAAGATGGCACTGAAAACGCGCCGCTGAAATAACTATAAAGGCCATATCAAAGGTCGAGTTTGAGAATTGTTACGGGGGGTTAAAAAATTAAAAATTCTTTAACTTCGTTGCCCAAATTAAAAAATTAAAAAAATTTTGAACACACCTCGTGAACATGTATATAACATGTGTTTTTCGAGTAGTACGAGCATTTGAGCAACGAACATTCACACACTTGCTTATAATCATTACTCGAAAATTTTCGAGTACGAGCTCGAGTATTTCGAGTATTTTGACAAAAACTTTGACTTTTTTCTCAGAACTTTTTTATAATAATTTTAAATTTATTTCTGCAAAGTAGAAAAATGGAGCAGACATCGAGTTGCTCGCACTGCTTGATACCCGTGTATTTAGAGCTCTAATAGGCACACATGATTTCGAAATTTACTTTTAACAGATTTGATATTTTTTTAATAGTAATAACTATAGTTCGATTTTGTCTGATATAAAATTGAAACCAAAGATTTGAAAAATATTTTAAATTAATTAACTTAAATTATTAATTTAATTTTTTTAGTTCAACGCAAGTTGCGAATATTTTGTTATATGGCTACTCGTATATCTCCCATATGGACATGACTTACTTTTCCCGGAATAAGTGTTTCTTAAGGGGTTAGGCCAATCTAGAATTTTCGGAAATGGATTTTTCTTTCTTTCAAATGATTCATTATGGTCTCATAAATGTTATCCCGAAAGATTATGAGAGATAAAAATTTCTAAATGCCCCATTTTCGTTCCTATTTGAAGTGTCTGTTACAGTCAGTAAGGCATACTCAAAACTTTAAACGCGTTTATCTCAAAACTGTTTTTTTCAAGTTGGTCGGAAACATAACTCAAACAATTTACAACCGATTCACTTCAAATTTATTGACAAAATGACAACATCTTCAGAAATACATTATCTACAGAAGTACGTAGGATTTTTTTTATCTTGTATAGTTTTTTTTTTTTATTAACAAATTTCGAACAATTTTTTAGGCCAAATTGTTACTTTTCCCTTTAGAGACCCACCATTTTGTCAAAAATGCATATATTGAAAAAAAAACTACGGATTTTTGTAGCTATTGCTATTTTCACAAGCGGAAACCGTTTAACAACTTATTAAAATAAAAAAATTACAGGAGCTGTGTGTTCGGCCGTGGTTCCCGAAAAAATGGAGACATCCTAGGGAGAACGCTGTATAGCCGTAATTTTTACATTAATTTTTCTTAAAAAAATAGTTATAAGCAGTTAATTATATGTATAATAAATGTCTTTTGTCAAAAATCAGATTTATTTAATAGTTTTCCCGAAAAAAAAATCTCTAAAAAGGCCTATGTGTGGCCCTCTAGAGTGGCCTAACCCCTTAATACACTTATTACCCGCAGATGTTCACATAGTATTTCCTTTATTTGAAGCTCAAGACTTGGAAAATATTTTGAATATATTTATTTTTCGTATTTTGTTTTTGATTCAACGAATTTACGTGTTATCTTTCTAAAAATTTCTTTAGACATTAATTCGTCTTTGTTTAATTGGGTGCACATGTGCACACACATATACTTGGACAAACACATATGCACTGCATCTGATTCAATAAGCCAATTGTAGGGTTGTGTAAGATAAAAGTAAAACAAAAAAAAAAGAAAAATTCATTCGTTTTTCATCGCCGCATTTAATTTGTGTATTATCGAATTAATTTAGTTTGTACAACGTAGTCAAAGCTGTAGCAAAATTACTCAGGCATCAAATTTTTACTAACATTACAAAGAAAATAATCTAAAAAAAAAAATTTCAAAAAATTGTCAATTCAATTCGTTTTGAACATTGCCGATATAGGATGGAGTTGATTTATTGAATGTGCAACTTTGCGAGTTATATCATTTGACACACATATTTTGAACATTAAAATAAAAGCAACAATAAAATTCGCATAACAATGGGCATACCAGATATTCGAATGATAATTTCTGTGGAGTTTGAAGTATTTGGCCACGTTCAAGGTAAACATATTAGACAAATTCAAAAAATCTTGTTCCTAAATCAAATTGTATCGAAATAAATATTAAGAATTTAATTTTCGCAATTTATACAAAAATGCATTCGCTTGTCGTTACTATTTTTAGACAGTGCACAAGTAGCGATCGTACTAAGTGCTAAGGCGCCTACGAATAGTAAATAAAATAGAATCTTAAAACCTGTGAGAAAACTATTTGAATGCCATTTTCCTAACTTAATTAAATATGTATGTATGTACATCGTAGTATATGTATTTGAAGCAATCCTCCATATAAGAAGTTCCAAAGCGGTTGATAGCGTGATTGTTTATTTTTATTTTTTAATTAGTTAAATGAAAGCCTTTATGTACATATATATGTACATATGTATATAATACTTTAAATATCCGAAAATATGGCATACAAAATATCTGCTTTTTAGAGCACTTCAAGTCGTGTTTACGTTAATTGGACATAAGCAAATGGATCAAAGTGTTCGTCATTGTGCTTACTTCCCCTTTAAAAGTGCGCCTCGCCAAGAAAATAATCGAAAGCACATATTTGAGATTTTTATCAGATATTGGAATAGATTTCCTTCATTTTAACATAAAACAAATTTTTATTTGATTGAAAATTGTTTAAAACACAAAGGAATTAAGAAAAATACGCACTAATTCATGCGGATATACAGTGGCGGACAAAAGCCTACATACACCCCCTGTTTTCGTTGAATTGAATTGAAAGGAAAATTTAACGATAAAGTTTATTTCAAATATTTTCCCTTATCATAAAAAACAACAAATAGTAAAGCTGTAAAAAAAGTGTAAATCCAACATTGACAAAAGTCTACATACAGTACATACATAACTTATCCTATCGCAAAAACTTTGTTTAATATCAGGTAACATGATCTTTTTAGTATTTAGTTGTTTCACCGTACGCATCAATAACAGCTTGAAGCCGTCGTGGCATCGAAGCTACTAAATTTGTCAATTCTGAGGGAGTAATATTGTCCCAAGCTTCAATAAGACGTTATTTGATTAATGCTGAGCTGGAAATCTGATTTTTTCTAATTATTCGCTCAAAAATCTCCCAGACATGTTCATTAACATTCAAATCTGGGATTTGAGGTGGAGTGTGTAGTTGCCTTGGAGCATGATAAAGCAACAAATCCTTAACAATATGGACCGTGTGCTGTGGATCGTTATCCTGTTGAATGTTCCAGTCTGCGCCAAGCTCCTAACTGTCCACCGAAGGCTTCAGATTAGCTTCCAACAATGACTTATATTTCAACCGATCCATATTACCTCCAATAAAAACAACCTTTCCAACATCAGATGCCGCAAACGCTCCCCAATCCATCACGTTGCCGCCACCATGCTACTGTTGGTACTATATTTTTGGCATTAAGTGTATTTTATTTTCTCCAAACTTTTCCTCATCCATCGCTGTCGAATATATTGAACTTCGATTCGTCTGTAAACAAGACTTTTTGCCAAAAATCCATTCCCTTGTCTAAATGTACCTTAGCGAACTTCAAGCGAAGTTGTTGATGAGCTTGCGATATTTTCGGCTAATTTTGGAGCAAAAACTTTAGGATCATCATTCACTTCCTTCAGAATAAAGCTGATGTCTCTTCGAGTCAGTTTCTTCGGGCGGCTAGCATGCGGCTTATTTTCGGTGGATCCATTTTTTTCAAAGTTTTTTTTTACCATACGATTTATTCTCTTTTCTGTGCTGAATAACCAAGTTTCTTACGTCAATGGAAAATAGTTTTAAAAAAAGTGGTGTATGTAGACTTTTGCCAAGGACATTTTTGCGTCCTTTCACCATAACTGTTTTGTTTTATGTTAGAGAATGAATTTGTTTTAATACATGCGATTAGAAATGGATTTAAAATAAAACTGTGTACCTACATTTTTCAGCAAAGTGATAGTACTTTCTACACAACGAGTACAGGCGGTGTATGTAGACTTTTGCCCGCCACTGTATGTATGTAAGTGTGGCACTTACATTTATGTTATTAATTATTTATATCTGTACGTTATTTATTTGATCTGTTAAAAAGTCCACTATAAAGAAGGTAAGAATGTGAGTGTTGTCCAATAGGGGTGATGCTTGCTTGCTCCATCGTCCAGGCTTCTGCACTATATGTCAGGACGGAAATGATAAGCGACTTGTAGAGTTTGGTTTTGATTTGTCGAGACCGACACCAACAAAGTGAGCCTTGAAATCCAAGGCAGAATCACTCTTGCCAACAGGAGCTACTTTAGACTGAGTAAGCAATTGAAAAGTTAAGTCCTGTTATTAATTCTGGTTCCAAGATAGTTGAAATTATCTACAACTTCAAAGTTATAACTGTCAACAGTGACGTGGGTGCCAAAACGCGAATGCGCTGACTGTTTGTTTGATGACAGGATATATTTCGTCTTGTCCTCGTTCACCACGAGACCCTTCGCTTCGTTTCTTTGTCTAACCTGAAGAAAGCAGAACTAACAGTGCGGTGGTCAATATTATCGGCATACGCTAGAATAGAATAGAGAACATCTGCAAGGTAATATGAGTCCTGACAATATAACATCCACTCGCTATAGCATGAACTAATTAAAACCGAGGTTCTTCATCTTTTCGAGATTATTCACGTTTGCGGTTGTCGCGATGCAGGGTGAAAAGTAAATTTGATAATACGAAAACTCACTTTTAATAGTAGAAAATGAACTGAAAAATTTACACGTACATTCAGTTGTTTTGAATTTAAAAAAATACTGAATTATTTATTGAAGAAATCAGTTATCCTTTTCTGTTCTTTTTTTATTCCAGTGTAAGAAACACTACTTTCTCCCAATGGCACCTGGGTACATTCAGCTCATTTTGATCAATGTTTACATCTTCACCCCATTGCAAAACTATATTCAAGATTTCAATTACACTTCTATCTGGCCCTCGGCAGGGAATACCAAGCCCTCTGGGAGTATCAATAAAAGCTCCTCATAAAAATCTATCGGCCGTTCGAAGGTGGCTTAAAATAAACTGTAGGTCCCTTAATTTGTTGGTAAAAACATCAAGACGCAAAACCACAATTGGAGGAGGAGCTCGGCCAAAAATCGCTTCAGTAGTTACAAAGCGCCAAATATATATAAAAACATTATTTGTCAGCTGAATGGGTTATGGCCGCGTTGTTTTGGAATGCTCGCAATATTCGTCGTCTATCTAGAAAAGGAATTTCCCCTCCATCAACAGTGGATAGCAATATTCAAGCGTTTGAAATCGGAAATCGAAAAGAAATGGCCAATTACGACAAAGAACAAAGACAAAATTTATTTATTCCACCAAGTCAATTCACCGTGTCATAAGTCAATCAAAAGAATTGCAAAAATCAATCATAAATTTATCTTCACCATTTTCGCCGAATTTGTCTTCGAAGGCCTACCCTGAAAATTTTGCTCGAATGCTGCGGGTATCGCTATAACCTATTTTAAGGCAACAAATAAATAATTCTACATAAGTGGTATTGATATGTGGCGCTGGGATGATTGTTTGGCTCTTGATGGAGATTATTCTTCTATACTGGCGTAGTCATGGCGTATGCGATTATAGCCGAGTTAATGGAGTGGAGGTCTTGCTCTTCCTCTGCTTCCACCGGTGGGTACTGCATCGAAAACTTTCAGAGCTGGAGTGTTCTCATCCATACGGACCAAATGACCTAGTTAGCGTAGCCGGTGTCTTTTGATTCGCTGAACTATGTCAATGTCGCCGTATTTGTGCAGGGAATAAAAATCATACGAAATCTTTCTCGCGAAAAACCTAACGGCAACTCATCAGATGGGATCGTCCTTGCCTCCGCACCATAAAATCGGACGGGAATTATGAGTGACATGTAGAGTTTGGTCTTTGTTCGTCGAGAGAGGATTTTACTTTTCAATTGCCTACTCAGTCCATAGTAGCACCTGTTGGCAAGAGAGATTGTGCATTGGGTTTCAATGCAGACATTGTTGTTATACTGGCTCCTAGATAGACGAAATTTCCTGCAAATTCAAAGTTACGACTGTCAACAGTGACGTGGAAGCCGAGTCAGAGAGCTTGAATAGCTCGACAGACTCCGAAATTGCGCTAAAGATCGATGACATTTCTGCAGGAAACAGCCGTAAAGAAAAGAAAATGTTTCTTTGGCTCCGTAGTCGTAGAGATATCAAAGGAAACCTTACAGTTTTCAAATTTAGACATAGTGCCAGTTTGGCCTGCATAAAAAAACGGGGTTCTTGTGGTTTTCACTTAAGAGTTTATTTGTATTGAAGTAGCTTTGTGACTTCAGAATAATTTTAGATTAACGGCGTGGTATGCCTATTATAATTTTTCGACAAGAAGTATAATTACCTGCGTTTACTTCCGTGTAACTATTCGATGCTGAGCCTTAGAGAAGCTGCACGCTCAAACATAGACGATATGAGATGTTGTTGTGACAACTGTTGTAAAGACTGTACACAATGCATTAGTATTGTGGCGAAAATGCGAAACGAATGTCAGATGAAAGAGCGGAGCCGACAACTGGCATGTTCTATGGCGTAAAACGAGAACATTCGTTATCGTAATGACTCGATTATTACAGGCTTTCGTTTTCAAGCATTCAGTCGTAAAGTAAACGCGTTGGTGATTACATTACAGTAAAGTAATAAAAACAGTACATTGTGAAAGTTGTATACAAGTGGTTGTAAATAGTAAAGTGAATTGTAATTGAATTGTGAATTACTTTGTAATAAAAGGACATTAATTAAATTCTTTATAAATAAAGAAACTGCAAATTAATTTGGCGATTTTATCATCGAGGTTTAATCAGCAAGTTCGTAACAATTGGTGTCAGAAGTGGGATTGTTAAATAAATCCCAAAGGTTAGTAATTGAAAAATGGTGAAGATTCAAGAAGTAGTTGGCAAAGCGAGGATTGCCTACAACAGGAAATAAGGCAGAGCTGCAATCGCGACTGCGAGAAGCAATACGAATTCCGGCGCGAGGATGAAGAGGTATTCTTGAAGGATATTGACAAGGAAGAGGCTATTGATTCTGCGAAGGAGTTGTAGCAGCCATCAAGTAAGATTCAAGAAAAGGCTCCTAGCTCATCTGCGGGTATTGACATAAACATGTTATTGCCTGCAATTTCACAAAAGTTGGATGCACAGGATGCCCGTAATTCACAACTTATGTTTATAATGAACGCGATCATCTCACAAAAGATGGATGCACAGGATGTTAAGCTGTCACAAAAGCTTGATGGATTAGAAGGAAAAATCGCACAAATACAGCAAAATCTTGTGCTAACTATACCCGAATATGAGAGATATGATTACGACGGATTGATGCGAGCCTTGGAAAGACGCTATGGTAGCGAACACAGAAGACAAATTTACCAGATGGAGTTAGAAAAGCGCGACCAAAACCCCAACGAATCTCTACAGGAATATGCTTCGGAAATTGAGAGATTCGCTCATTTAGTCATCGGAGTCATCTCGAAAGGGTGAAAATACAAAAATTCATCAGCGGCATAAAAGACGTTTACACCAAGCGAGAGACATATGCGAATCCAAAGTTAACATTCGCTGAAACAGTGGCGTATGCTCAAACACGTGAAACGGCGGCACTCATAAGCAGACCAGCATACAAAGTCAATAAAGTGGAGGTTGAAACAGCAGATGTGATGACCGAAATATTGAGAACTCTGAAGTCGTTAGAAGGAATGAATCGTTCTGGTGTCAAGAATCAAGCTGGGAAATGCTTTAAATGTGGAAAGCCACGAATGCAAAACGGGTCCCAGCATACAGGAAGGACAGCGCAAATGGAAGGCTGAGGAGGATAAACCATCAACTTCTCAGTCGTTAAACTAAAACGAGCCAGTCTAAAGGGGCGTATGCTGGTTCCTGCGATTGAATGCCCCATAATCTCCCTCTCGCAAATTGGCAGAAAAACGAGCAACATTACTATTGGTGGATATGTGGATTGACGAGCGCGAATATTAACAGTGGATACGGGCGCATCACACTCCATCATTCGAACTGACCTGATCGCTAAAGAAGTGGGACCATTACCTGGGGCAAGATTGAAAACAGCGACTGGTGAGGACACCCAAGTGATGGGAGAGTTAACATGTGAGATCACAATAGGAAATGTGATGGTGTTACACAGCTTTATAGTCGCGCAGATTGTAGATGAGGTAATCATTGTCGTGGACTTCTTGATGGATCAAGGTATCAAGATCGACTTGAATAACCAAATCATGGAGTATAAAAACATGGAAGTACCTCTAAGTATTGACTATAATCCCACATACAGTGGCAAGCAAGTGGTCCTAGAAGGAACTGAAGTGATCCCACCAAAGTCGGAAGCAGTTGTTTGGGCGAAAATTAATGTAGATTGTGGGACAAACAAATTGTGGGTTGTCGAAGAAGCACAAAATTCTACACCGGACGTACTTATTGATAAAACCCTGGCTAAGACACAAAAGAATGGACGCATCCCAATAAGAGTATTAAGTGACTTCAGACCACCAGTAAAAATTCCTAGTGGAACTGTATTAGGGCAATGTCAAGAGGTGGAAGCCATCATCAACTGCAATCAATCATCTGGAAGCGGCTCCATTGGTAGGAAGCACATGGAGGAAGATGTCAATGCATGGACGCAAGGGTTGGAATGCAAGTACAAGCAGAAGGCCAGCCAACTTATCCGCAAATACTCCAACATATTCGACAAGGATGGCAACAAACCAGACAGGACCAACGTAGTGAAACATTGCATTGATACTGGTGACGCAAGACCAATTCGTCAAGCTCCTCGAAGCGTTCCATTAGCCAAACGTGACGCTTTTGGCAAAATAGTTAAGGAAATAAGCGAAAGCGGTGTTATCGAAACATCGGCAAGTCCATGGAGCTCTTCGGAAGTACTCGTGAAGAAGAAAGATGGCCAGTTGCGGTTCTGCGTGGACTATCGGAGATTAAACGATGTCACAAAGAAAGACAGCTATCCTTTGCCCAGGATCGATGATACACTAGACTCTTTAACTGGCACAGAATGGTTCTCAACACTTGACCTTAAGAGCTTGAATTGGCAAGTGGAAGTGAGTGAAGAAGGTAAAGAGAAGACAGCCTTTAGTGTCGGCAACGGTCTACGGCAAACACGGTAATGCCATTTGGATTATGCAAGGCTCCTGCCACGATTGAAAGACTAATGGACCATGTGCTCAACGAACTACATTGGAAGAATTGTTTGGTGTATCTGGATGACGTCATCGTATTGGGCAAAAGCTTCGATAAACATCTGAGTAATTTGGAAGAAGTTTTCCAGAGAATAGCTGGCGCTGGTCTTAAACTAAGTCCTAATTAGTGCTCTTTATTCAAGAAGGAGGTGAATTACTTAGGTCATCAAGTAGCCACGAAGGGCGTTTGTACGAAGGAAAAAATAGAAGCTGTGAAGGATTGGCCAAGACCCCGAAACTTGCATGAATTAAGAAGCTTTCTTGGGCTGTGTACTTACTATCGCCGATTTGTTCCGAATTTCGCCAGCGTAGCTCATAGTCTCCATGAGCTCACTAGGAAAAATAGATCTTTCGAGTGGAAAACTGAACAAGAGGAGGCTTTCCAAGCTTTGAAAGAACGGCTATGCACTTCGCCTATGCTAGCGTACCCGGTTCCAGGTGCACCATTTATTCTGGACACAGATGCTAGTGGTTATGGCATAGGAGGTGTACTTTCGCAGGTGATTGACGGGCAGGAGAATATAGTTGCCTACTATGAAGAGCTGGTCTGATGAGCAAGGAGAGAAAAACTTTCACAAAATCTTTCACATCAAAATTTTCGGAACAGAATAAAACAAATACCCTCTAGACCCGGCGTTCACCTACAGCATTCTCACCGTAAGCCACACAAATTTTTCGGCACGTTTTTGCAGCATTTTTCCCTTTTTTATATTAATATATACATATATTATATTTCTCAGAAATTTTACTTATTTTAAAATCAAAAAAACTTTTCCTACAAATGATGATTTACAGAACGGTCTTCACAAAAAGAAATTTCTTGAAATGTCGGTTTAAGAGTTTCAACACCATCTGGTTGGTGTGAATTTAAAATAAAATTGCTGTCGTCATATCAATGTAACGGTTTTTAAAAGAGCTTTTAAATTTTGGTAGTTGATGCGGGTGATGGTATGTTATCGATTATTAAAAGCAAAAAAAAAATCAAACATATTGTCGCTTACACCTTTTTGGCGGTTAGGGCTCAATATCTAAAATTCCATGTATTGAAAATGTTTCAAATATAAATGAAATTTAAATTGAAAACAGCCGATGAAGATGCCAAACTGTGTGCGCTAAATAATTAATTTTATGTTGCCTATTTGTTAGACTGAGTTTACACACGAATACTTCTGTCGAAGCGACTCTTAGTTTGTAGGGGAGAGGGTGACGACGAAGAGAGCAGCGTACCGACACTGTTGTGCTCGGTTGACACGCTTTGTTATCTTATTCGTCGCTGTAAAATTTGTCATTCCTTTTCACATTTATATTTACATTATCTGAATGGTTGCTGTTATGTTATACAGTTGAATACATATCTTAACGCATTATATTGAAAAATATGTAAAAACTTGTATAGGGGTGGAGTGCGTAGCAAATTGCGAAAATGGAATGAGATGGAGTGGCATGAACAAAGTTTCCCCTTGTGAACGTGAAGGGAAATACCAAAAGCAAAACTGCCGATAAAAAGCGACAGGAGTGACTTTGCTATTAATTTTTCTCTTCACTTTAATAATATGTTAATTATTAGCACAATTTGTTTTTTCCACTAAATTTCTCATTTATATTTGTCAATGGTTACAGTTTTACATATAGATCAAAAATTTAAATGTAATTAGGGTACTCACACACTGAAGTTGGTAAGATACATTCACAGAAAATGGTATCATGAATACAAATACAAAAAGTTTATATATATATATATATATATATATTCATTAGGCTAGACCGGTTTCGTTCATTGCAAGGCGAGAGTAGAAGAAAAACAACAAAAATTCTCGTGTATTTTCTTTTTGTTTTTGAGTTGTAATTGTCCAAAAAATGGATAATTATTTGGCTTTTTAGCTTTTATAACTGCACAACTAATCCACTCTTTTTGCGTAAACCCTATTTACATTATCACAAATTTGAAGAATTTCGCATTTACAAATAGAAAATCAATAAAAATTAAAGCAAATAAAACATTAACTAAAAAATAATTTTTGACAATCTCGATGTTCAAGGAATGAAAAAGTCGCTGTCATAGTCCTATCACCTTGTAAAATTCGCTTTGGCGCATTGTTGTGCGTATATTTTATTTGTGTAATCCTACGCTAGAAATGATAAAACCTAAGCTCGCGCAATGTTACTGTTATGGTAGAAATATCGGTTAGTATTTTGTTTATGAAATTTGGCGAAATGGAAGGAAGAATAGAATATATTTGATATTAACATAAGAATTTTCTAAATCATTGCGAATACAAAGTTGAATCGCTACTTTATTAATTTTCTATGACAACGCTGGAATTTTTTCTCAACACAACAAGAAAAAGAAAAATTGCTAGTGCAACACGAAGAAGCTGATATTATTTTCAGAAAGTGATTTGCATATAAATAGTTGCCATACGCTGCTATTTTTCTTTCCGAAAACTTTTTTAAACAGAAAGAAATGGCCTTATCGCAATTCCTTTTTGTGTGTTTGAGAAAATTAAAAGCTTTTGACGGCAAAATTAGTTGAGAATACTTTTTCTTCCTGTGTCTAACTGTACCTTAAGACTATATTAGACGCGACATAACCATACTATATCTTAACAGCTATTTCAACCAACTTAATTGTCAACATTGTTTCCAATTATTGGTACCATAACATAATGCCGTCTCCAAATCCATAGCTGTAACTGCTACTAAAATTTTGGTTTTTCGACGTAACCACAGGCAACGCGTATAAAATTTAATGCTGCAACCGCTGCTTATGGCTATGGTACCGATAAATACAATTACGTTGTGATTATGGTTACAGACGTGGTTTTATGGTATGGCACCTTTAATTTAACCATTAAGATTAGAGGTGTTCCAAGATATGTATTAAGACTTTGATAAGGCTTTTTTGCTAAAGTAATCAAACCTAGTATTGATTCCATCAATCGTAGTTGCCATATCCGTAGATGGCACGAAAATGCGGTACAGATTAGGCGTAGGTTCTAAATCCGTCAGAAATAAAACTACGATTGTTCTACGAATATGTATTTATATATGTATATTATATGTATGTATATTTTTAACTAATATACTTTATTTTTTATATTAGGCTGTTATTTCACTAAATATACAAGGGATCTTTGCAGCAAAGCTGGAATAAAAGGTTGGGTTAAAAACTCCAAAAATGGAACAATAGTGGGCAAAATGCAAGGTCCAAAAGAAGAAGTTGATAAAATGTAACCCAAACATAGTTCACATAATCAATAATCAATTAAGTTTTTTTCTCTTTCAAAGGATACATTGGCTCTCAAAGGAAGGTTCGCCTGGCTGTCAGATTGAGAAGTGTGTCTTGCAGAACGTAATTACAATCAACCGTTTGGACTATAAAGACTTTGCAATTCGATTCTGATTTATAGAAAAAAATATGTTTTCATTATTAATCCGTAAATAGGTGGTTTTCTATTCATATAGAAGTTTAATAAATTAAAAAAGAAAACAAATTGTATTAACTTTAACTCGAAATTTAAATTTAAAATTAAACCCTTTATTCGTGGCTAATGCATTTTCTTATGACAATATTGATTTAACAACTTTGGAAACGACCATTTGCCTGCATTTTTTCAAAGGACTTCTGCGCGTCATAGTTTCTAAAATGATAAAGATATGCAGATATTGATACTTATGTACTGCAATTTCAATAAAAAAATCTTACTTATAAAACTCAGCATAAGCATCCCTTTTAGGTTTGTTGACCAAGAAATTCCAGCTAACAGTTACAACGGCAGTAAGCGCGATAGCAATGGTCAAGTTTCTCTTAATTGTGGCATTATGTAGGCCTCGCAACACAGGCTTTACCGAACTTACAGTAGCAGGAGCATTGGCCATTTTAATATCTGCAAGTGTTACGTAAGAATTTACCACATTAGAATAAAATTTTAGGCAAAATAGTTGTAGAGATTTTCTTAACTACAATGTCTTTAGTTTTTAATTGCTATTACTTCCAAATGAATTATAAAATTTTATTATAATTTTACTTGTTGAAAATATCACACGCTTCACCTTTGGTTAAAATTTTCTTTTGGAAATAGTTGCAGGACTATCGATGACAATTACTAATCAGTAATATTTAATGATGCCAGATTTAAATACTTTCGAGCCTGATCGATAAACGTTGGTAGTTCCGAGACAGAGAAGCTAATTGTTAGGAATAGCAACTTTTGTCATAACGTTATTCAATGAATGGAAAATAAGCCGGATCAGTGCCTTTTCGAAAGAATTTTATAACAATTGGTTTAGTTATTATCGAAATGGAGTATATTAATTTCACTCATTATAGGTTTAATTTTTTTCAAAATCCTAGTGAAATAAATACAAAACAAGACATGCGAAACCATAATTCTTCGAATGAAATTTAATTAGAAATAAAGAGAAGTGAAATAAAATAAAAATTAGTTACTCACAAAAAAAGTAAATTAATGAAGAGTATCAGTTTCACATGATATAAATAAGTGTTGTTGTATATAGAGTCAAATGACATTTCTTTCATTTTAGTCCATACAAAATTTTAGATTTTAGACTGAGTTTTTAACAAAAGTAGCTAATCTTAACAATTACCCAAGAACGTTCCTGAAAATAAATGATATGGATTAATAGAATTTTTTTTGCCGACACACACTTCTTGTAGTTAATTGCACCACCACTGTCAAGATTCAAGGAACAAAATTTATAATATGTGATCTCCGCACAAATTCAACTGATTTTGCATAACCAAATTTATATAAAAAACTTATCAGAACAAAAACAAATCTAAATAACAGTGGCCATGGCATTATAATGATATCAATTTATGAAAAAACAATGATACCCATCATTTATCAAACAAAAATAAAAGTTATAAATTTTTTAAAGTTGCGTAGTTTTAAAATAGAGTCTACTCGTCCCTTGATAGTAAACATAAAAATGCTTCTAATACTTTATAAACATATACGTATTTTTTAATGGTATGGCATCACTACTCGGAATTCCCTAGTTAAGGAAATCTTGAATGGAAGGCTTCCAATATAATTTTCATTTTCCAAAATCGTTTGGATGGCAAATGCAAATGGCGGTTGTTATTGTGATCGCAAATTATCGTGGAAAATTTATTTTATAAAATCTTTGTGAAGGCAAAATATTTGACGCAATAATTAATATTAATTAAAAAATGAAGGTGTGTTCTAGTGCATATATAAATTCAGTAAGATTAAAAAGTTGTTTAAACCTTCGGTTCCGATATAGTCGTACATTCGTCGTTTAATAACTCGCTGCTGCGTATGTGTCCAAATAGTACCAAGTTATGTTGTGAGGACACGAATTTTCACGCATAATCTGTACGATATTTATAAGTACTGTGTACAAGTGTGCAGTGCGATTTCTAATTAAGATAAAAATAAAAAATAAATAATAGACACAAAACGCTCAAGTTTTCAAATGTATCAGGCGAAAAGAAGTACAATAATTTGGATATTAAATCTCATGAAAGGCGCCGCCTTTGATAAGTGGTGGTGTGGCAATTCCTTGATATGAATCGGAAGGCAGAAAACATCGTGGAAAATGTCAAAACAGAAAAGTGTTAAAGTGATATTCATGCTAAAATATAGTTTAAAATTGACCTATGTTTAGAATAGATATATTTTTGAATATATTTCTATATTTGTATCAACACATACATGTTTGCGGGTAGTAAAAACTTGATTAAAAAAAAGTTGATATTTATGTCCAACTCTGGTTTTATACATCGGGGCTTTTATGGAATTTGTGAAAAGTGAAAATCATTTTTATGTCTTACGACTATAATGATGTATATAAAAACCTTTAACAACAAATTTAACAAAAATATAGATAGATCTATCAAGTTATAAAAAAAGAAATTTCGTAGGAGAAGGCATATTTGTAATTGTAAACATGAATCAAGATGGGTGGAAACTTTATGATGTATCGATTTGTATCAATTGTTTTCAAAGTTTTTTTAAAGTGGTTGCATCTATAAGAGCAAAGTGATTGTAAAAAAGTTAAACTTTTTAAACTTTATATATGTATTGCAATCCTACCCCTAAAATTAAAACTCTACAAAGTGTGATTGTCGTGTGATGATATGCAACTTAAACAGGTGAGTAAAGAAAACTGATGTAGAATTTCACTTGACAAAGTGAATATAAGTGTTAATTAAAAATTACAAACCCTATTTAGGACTCATTGATTAACAAAATATATAAATGGTAGCACTACTTGCTATTTGCATATTATCGGGGCTCTTCTTTTGCTAACATTCGTTACATTCATTAATGTATGTGCATATGGTTTATCTCTTCTACGGCTATTGCACGAATAAAATCTGTCAAAGAATGAACCAAAATGGCGGACAAGTTCATAGTAAACCAAAAACGCTTTTCTTCCAATGCTTTAATATCTTCATCATTCAAAATTTTAATTGTTTATAAAAAAACGTATTTATGTATTGTGAAATTTTAGTTAAAATTTAAGGATGAATTTATTTTTAAAATGAGATATAAGCTTTATATTTATTTTATATGTAATGAATAACACTATTGCTTCTTTCATTGGAATGATTGGAAGTTTGGAAATCAAGTGGATACTAGAAATTTAATTAAAGGGAAGACATGAAATGTCAAAATTTTTTTGTACTTATTTTAGTTTTTATATTATGTATGTGTGTTTGCGGAAGATATACTTCACATACAGAAAAACTCATAATTATTTCATTAATTTAACAATTTTTTGTAATAGGATTTGCTTGTAATCATTCAAAATTATTATTTAATTTTTTGTTGATTCGTTTATTCATAGGTAAAATTGTTGTGCATTCTGTAAACAAAAACAAAATTGCTTCGATTTATAAAATTTGTTTCCGATTATTCCAAGAGTTGTAAAGTTCGTATGCACAAACCCCCATTTATTTATCGTAATTTCCAAATTCGAAGATCATTTTCGAAATATGTACGTAATATTTATCTGCATTACAAAATATATTATGTCGATGATTTTTAAAATGTAGATTGCGCCTACCCCAAATCAAAACCCTTCCCAATACCAACGTTTCTCCAAAAACGTTGAAACTTCCTTAAATAAATCTTCACCCTCTCCCTTCAGCAATATTAAAACTCTTTAAATTGTTACATAGGGCCATATTGGAAATCCACGCAAGTGGGAAAGTTTTTGATTGCCATTCACTCAAGCAATCTTTAACCTAGTACCCTTTGCATAGCCAAAGGCTTTGGTTTGCAGGCGAATTAAAGTGGGTGGCGAACGACCTGAATTCTTGTTCAATCAAAGCGATATTTTTCAACTTATTGCTTATTTTATTTAATGGGACTCATAGTAAAAACCACGCTTTGGTGGGCAAAGAAAGTATCTATAGCACAATAGTGTGAAAGGTTTGTCTATTTGTCGAAATTTCCTTAAACGGACAGAGGCTTATACACTTTGCTGGGCCCGAAATATATCCGGGCGACATGTCTCCAGTGATCTAGAAGTGTGTACGTTCCGATAACCCAGCATCGAAACTGATCCTTATCTTATCGGAGCGAAGGTCCGGCTCTTTGTAGCAAAGAATGCTTATTCTACGAAAAGATGAGGGGAATTACAGGAGGTTTCAAGACCGGATCATAGTCGAGATGAAAGTAAATCCGGACTCCCAAATCGATTATTATGGAAATATGTTCCGATATATGGCAATGACAAAGTTCGAACGGCTGATGAATTTTTTTTGCGGAGCTCCTTTTCATGGAAGTTAAAACAAATTTTCGGATGTTGGTTAGACGAGGGCTCAAACCCATGATCTTTTGCATGACAGCCCGCACTACTGACCAATCGGTTGCTGTGCCATTGAGGAAGGATAAACCCATTCCAGCTTTGGAAATTATTTAGGCAAGCACGCCAGTGGAAACATGTGAAAAGGAAGACCTCCACTCCATTTGAACGAAACGAAAAAAAGGGACGCTATGCTAGTTCCGCTATAATATAATCTCGTAATCATAGCCTATGAAGAACAACTTTTTTTTAACTTAAGTTTAATAATTATTTAATTCATTTTCATGTTTTAGTAGCACTAAATTTATGTATGTGTATATTAAAAAAAATATTAAAAATATATAATTTACAGCAGATTGATTCGTGCGTGCGGATAACAGTGCAAATCCCCAAGGATGCGGCTCAACGGTTACGCCAGTTGGCGGCGGAGGGCAATCCAGCCCTGCGAGCCCTCGGCATTATGTCTGTGCAGTTGGATGGCGATTCTGTGATATCCATAAAATTACCCGGCCAAGAGATAAATTTGAAATCCTCAGGTATGTTTGTAATAAGTAATAAACCTGAATAAAATTATTAAATTTTTTTTTTTAGATAATGCTGTTGATGATCCAACAAGCGGAGCGAGCAGTGAGTTGGGAGAGTTTGCTCAGCTGTTGCAAAATGGGGGAACTGCGATTGAATGTATCAGCGACTCTTCAGGCAGGGCGTCAATTTTACAATCACAAATGCAATATCGCATTCCTACCCAAAATATCAACGCAGCCATAAATGATGGAATTTCTCCACAACCACAACTATTACAACAACAGGTTGTACAGGAGAGGCGTAATATGTTGTTAGGCGGCCCGAGTACAAGTGGTGCTGCTCAGGCCGCATTGCAAAAGCAGCAACTACAACAGCAGCAATTGCAACTTCAAAGCTCGCAACGTCAACCGCTGTTTAAGCCCCCAAATACGGTATGCCCCATGGATGGAAAGGTTCCAGTCCCACCAATATCTTCAAACTTAAATGGCGGTTTAAATAATCGAGATTATCCGTTTGTGAGTATGAGGCAGGCTCGTGTATTGCAGGGTCGAGAAAATGCATTAAATAGTGGGATAGTAAATGCCAATCAACCATATTCGTCAAATAACTCACAGGCTTTGCCAGCGCCGCAACATGAACTGGGAAGTGGCTTGGCATCGTCATCTATTGTTCCACTGAATTTTTTAAAGAATTCTCCAAATATAGAGCTTAGTAAAACGTCTGTTTTAACTGGAAATAAAACTCAATTTTTGCAACCTCCTCCTCCACCATATCCGGGCATGGGTAACGTAACGCCAAATATTGTACACAAGCCCACATCTCAATTAAACAAACCAGTGCAGAATTACTTACAAAAAAGGGTTGCCGGGCCAGTGGGTCTTCAAGCTACAAATGTTGCATCGCCGAATAACAATAATATTGCCATTTCCTCACCTTTGCTTGTGAATTTATTACAAAATGATGGCAATCCGGTTGCAAGTCAAGTAAAATTATCTCCACAAATGTCTGTTTTGCAAACACAACAAAAACAACAAAATCATCAGCAGCAACAACAACAACAACCTTCAGTAAACCAACATCCACAACTAATGGGCTCACCAATGCGTACACAGACAGTGGCTAGCAATGCAGTTCTAGAGAATAAACAAAGTCACCAACAACAGCAGGAGCAACAGTTACAATCATCGCCGGAAAACAATTTGATTAGTACATCTTCTACAATGGGCATTCCCTTATCTCCCAGTGTTAATACGAGTATGCTTAATTTGCAACAGCAGCAACAACAACAAATTATGACAAGCCCTGGAGGCAATTTATTTGGACATCAACAATTCCAAACAAACTTTCAGCCGCCGCAGCATATGACATCTCAGCAAAGTAATTTTCTACGTCAGCAAAGCCAACAGCAAGCTGGAGTTGTCTCGGTGACAGGTGTACCATCTCATCATCGTTTCATACAACAGCAACAGTCTTTCCAGCAAAATCAAATGATGCAACCGCATCAAAATCAGGGGTCTCAGCAGTCTGGTGTTGGCGGACTCATGCTAAGCAACGTTCATCAACAGCAGCAACAACAGCAACAACAGCAACCAGATGTCCGGCAGGTTCGGCCTGGAAGTGGGATGCCAGCGCATGTGGTAGTACAGCAACATCAGCAGCAAGCCCATCCCTATCTTTCCTCAGGTGGCATATCTCCAGCTGCATCGCATTCACCCGCCTCCAGCCACCATTCAATGCATAGTCCGTTAATGGGACCTCACCAACAACTGTTGTCACCTTCAACGACGCCGATTCAATCACCACACCCGCATCCGCCACTTGCGTCTAACCACCTTGGACAACAACAACATGTGCAATTGCATCAACAACAACATCAAATACAACAGCAGCAGAAGAAGACAACATTGATTGTACCTACGGTAGCATCACCATCTTCACATAGTGTTACTTTTCATCACAACACACAAGTACCTTTAACTGGAGTAGGAGCAGGAACTTCGAATACTGTCAGTAGTGGTTCTATATCAAACGCATTGCCCCCACCACCTGACTATAATCAGAGAGCAAATACAACATCAACAAATCACTGGCCGGCACTTAACAAACAGTTGGATTCAGAAACTAAAAGTAGTTTTCAGGAGTTTGATCGTTACCAAATGCAGTACAATTTGCAGCAACAGCGGATCAACAAAAATCATCAAACACAGTCACAGAAGCCAGATCCTCGTAAGCAGCAATTGAATGATAATGTAACCGATTCGCAAACGGAAACAATTCCAGGCATTGTGGAAGTTCCACCATTGGATAATACCACTAACGAATTGCCAGATCCTTTGATATCATTGTCAGACTTTGAATCATTGACCACAAATGATCTGGATGCTTTATTACCAACTCTAAATTGTTTAGAGTCCACTCTTAGTTTGGATGATAAAAACGAGTTGGAGTCACTTTTACAGGATGCAAAAGATCTAGATTTGGATCTAATTGAAGAGAATCTTTCTGCTGTAGGAGTAGATATCGATGAGACAGCAGCTGCAGCATCATCGCTTTTAGATGCGGATGTAACACAAGTGCCGCCTAATGTTACACTTAGTCTTAATTCAATGCAATTTGAGCAAAACGTGCAGCAACAGCAGCAACCCTCATTTTCAGAAAACAATAACCTAATGGCCATGCAACAAAATCAATCACAACCGCCACTGAATATTATTCAAATGCAGGATGGGATGATACATAATCGTTTTAAATCCGAAAATAATTCAATTCTCTTAAACAATCAATCCAATCAAAAAATTTATGTAAATCAAAACCTATTATCCAATTCATCACAACCACCGCTGCACTCTAATCGGCAATTACAACAACAGGGAATTATGCATCAAAAGCAGCCGGGTGGTGTAGTGGATGGTAATTGCTTTTCTTCGAAACTAACAAATGCATCAGTTTCTTTATCTAAATCTAGAAAGAAACAGTTCTTAATAAATCCACTAACAGGTGAAATGGAACCAATGCAAAGCGATGATAGTGAAACCGAGGCCGAACAGGAGACTCAGCAAATGCTCTCAACGTTGAAAAAATCCAATATAGTTTCGTCGTTAATCGATAGTTTCAATTGCAATCGACCAAGCGATAACTTGCCCAATTCCCTCTTGGAAGATGATTCGAATTCTTCTGGTACTGCTGTTTCAAGAATTTCTATTAATGACTCAAATAATATAAATATACATGGGACAGGAAGTGATATAGCACCATCACCTGATTCCCTAGTATCGAACAAATCGAACCGTAGTGTTAAACACACAAAACGAGATGGTGGCCAAGTGCCTAATAAGTCCCTAATACTTAATCATACAGGTGAATATGGTGTAAGTAAAACACCTAGTCCAAGCTTAACAGGTATAACTAAATCTTCGACATTAACAACTTCCGGCGTGGTGCATAGAAAATCAAAATCAAATATGAACCGTGAAAAACATCAAAATAATGTGAGAGAGAAAAAACAAGATGTAACTGCAAGCTCTGAAGCCACTAAGCCAAAGAGGACGAAGACAAACGCTAGATCGAAAGCGGTAGGCAACGCGTTAACACCGAAGTCAGTTTCTACTGCAACAACAGTGTCAACGGGATCTACATCAACGACGTTAAGTCACGTGGTATCAAACACAAATGCTGCCGATATGGGTAATACAAATGAGAAAATAAAATTGCGGTTAAAATTGGAAAAAAAGGAACCCGTATCACCTGCTTATAAAGTAGATGTCTCATTTTCAAATCCATCGAAATCAGAAACGCCAGAGAGTAGCTCCTTAAGCATAACACCGCAAAGCAATAATAATATAAGTATTCAACCTAATGTAACTGTAAGCCAAAATACAACAATTTCTACAACTTTACGCCAACCCCAACAACAACAAACACAAAATCAGTTAGAAACAAGTCGTCTAATACAGAATCAATCAATGAGTTTTAGTAATTTCACACCACCACAATCATCAGTCAGTGTTGAGCCTACTGGTTCGGGTGATGAACCTCGAGTACCCCCATTGCACATCAGTCTAAGGGGAGGCAAAAATTCCATTGTGATTAAAAGCAGTCGTAAAGATCGTAAGAAGCCGCAGAGTATGTCGAATATGTCGTCTGTAGTATCTGGTGGTGATATTGAGGAGGATAATAAACAAAAAACTAATAAGCAATTAAAAAGGCAAACACTACAGGTGTTAGATGTTGGTACAACGGTTATGAACTCCGAAAAAGTACTTCCATTTTACAGTTGTGTGTCAACAGCTCTAACCCCATCAGTTTTCAATAGCACTAGCACTGTTAACGGTAACAATTCTTTGACCGTAATGTCATCAACGCGTCTGCAGACTATAACAAGTGGCGAGCCGACATCGAAAACAGTATCCATGACAGTGTCATCGACAACGCCTTCATTTTTGTGTAACAAAAATGGTCTGACAATAAGTGCAATTAAATCGCTTGACACAAAAAGTGGTACAGGTTTGAATGACAATAGAAATATAACCATCGGCTCAACAAATGTTGGTACGTTACCATTTCCACCACAATTGATGCATCAATCTCAATATCAAAAACAGCAAACAACTAATGATTCATCAGGCTTACCTAGTAGCATTACGCTTACTTCATTATCGAACTCCAATGTTGTGGTCAGCTCTAGTGATAAATCTGCAAGTGCAGTTAATCGTGTCATCAGCTCATTAAGTTCAAAGTCAGCGGCGACAATAACACCTGTTGGTATCGGCGGAGGAAAGCCGCTGGCGAAGAACCATAATCCTCCATCCTACTTAACAGCAGTACAACAGCTTCAACAACAAAAGCATCAGCAGAAACAGTTAGAAAAGCAAACACAATTTAGTGTCCTTAGTGGAAGTCAATCTACTCAACAGACAATTGTGGCAGTGGCGACCATGCTGCCGAGTGCAACGACACTTAAGCGTGTCACAGTACCAAAATCAATATCAGAGCAAGGTGATTCCACTAACAACAAACCTGAAAAACTTACTGTAGCAGAAGAGGCCAATGTTTATAGAGAAGTTCAAGCTCTTTCTTCAATTCCATCATCCCCACCAATTGGCGTTAAAAAGCAAAGCAATGAAAATGTACGAAATGAAAATGTTTCGACAATTCAAACTACCGTAACCAATGACAGTCCAAATGTCGGTAATGTTGCTACGAATAGCCAAAATAATATTCCTAGTACATCCTTGCCGAATCTATCTAATGTTATCCTACGTAATTCTCCGGCAAGTAACGGTAGTGGTACTCTAGGCCATGGTAATGGAAATGGCACAGGGGAGGATAGTGGCATCGAGTCAATGGATGCGTTATCCGAAAAAAGTCCTCATCAACCAACTTCTAGCAGTCCGACTCAACAACAAATAAATAATGGTGTTGGTGGGAGTGGTAACGTTGATAAGCCCGTTGTTGCTTTAGCATCTGCAACTACGAAGAAATCCTTAGGAAATCAAGCAAATAATGAAAGCGTAGTTTTAAAAGATATGAAAACTAAATTAATAACACAAAACAAAGAGGATAAAACGGAATTAAATTTGAAATCACAAGAAAATTGTAATTTTGTTGATTTTGCGGAAGATGAAATTGAAAAAGCTTTGGCGAAAATGGAAGGTCTCAATGAGGATTTATCGGAAGTTGATCCATCCTCCAATGTTAATACAGTTTCACAAGCAGCTTCTATAAACTCTGCTACAGCTTCACCTAAAACAGAGGAAACTTTAAATAAGGAACAGATGGAACGGATAAACAACGTCAAAATTGCAACAGATACTGTTAAAAAATTACCAGAAAAGTTAGAGATGGAGGACAAGCAGAAAATTCAAACGATTTCTGTCGGAAATAATATCAAGAATAATGACGGTATAGAAAATGACACAGAGAATGTGACGAATGATTTGAAAAATAAAAGTGTTACGTTGAAATCTTCCGATGGTATGATTCAAGAAAATGTTGGTGCAGAAAATGAAAAGAAGGCTGAGCCTGAAACTCAAAATCATCGGTACGAGTCGAATTTCCAAGCTCAAAGGCCGGATGCTCTTTATCCTCCTATTTCCATAGAAATACCAATGCAAAATGAATTGGAATCTCATCGTATTCGCACGCGTGCCAGTAACCGTTTGGGTAGCCCCATGGATGTAAATAAAACGAGTCCGACAGTATTGATAACAACAAATGAATCCAATACAAATACCTTTGTAATCGCCAGTAATAAGCCGCACGCCAACAAAATCGGATTAACTTCTCAAGACAGTACCAATTCACAGCTAACCATATCAATAATTGATAATGGTACTGAGTCTAGTGGTGGTATAGGAAATAAGCGAAAACGACAAGAAACTGATTCAAATGCCAACAGCTCTAATAACGAATGTACGGACGAAAAACGGCTTCGAACGAGCAGTATAAGTATTGCTTCAAGTAACCTTGTAGCAAATGAAAGTGATGAAAAAATGAATGATTTGTCTTTATCAAATGAATTGCAACAAGATGTTTCCAAAGTTTGTGATATAAGAAAATGTGAAGAATCTTCTGATTCTGATGAACCATTGATAGAGGTAGCCGAAAAAGTGAGAAATTCGAAAGTTGTCAATACTACTGCAGCTGTAAACAGTAATGAAGCCCCTATTCATGCTACTCTAACAAATTTAACAGCGACGGGAAAATCCGAGCTCAGCAATACACCAGCCACAGAAAAGGCTCTTCGCAATAATCGGACATTACATTTAAGTAGTAAGTAATATATATGAACATTAAAAAAAATTTAATTTATTTAATTTAAATAGTTTAAGTTCAACGCCACAGGCTATATAGCCATATTTATATCGATACATGTTGCATGACGATTTCTAATCATACAATAGAGCGTCGGCCACATCGTCGTCGTATTTAAAACGACATCACATCGACGTAGAATCCGGTATTGACGATACGTATTGAGAAGATATTGGCAATTGAGTCTTTTCTGCATCCGCTTCTTATTTAATTTTTTTTTTTTTTTCAAAGAAAATTCTTTCTTCCAACTTATATGATTATTTTTACTTATTATTATTATTATTATAATTATTTTTTTTTTTTTAATTTGTAAAAATGTTCTTTGGTAATGATATTATGTTGTAGGTTCGGCAGATAAAACGTAGATTTCATAGTTTAATTTCGTGGATTAGAAGAGTTTGAAAAATTTTTAATTTTTATATCACAATTAATAAAAATTTATTTTATCTCGGGTTGAAATACGTTTTCAATCAATTAAATAATATTTAGGTATGCCCTGGAAAGATTTTAGCAACTATAAAAACAGTTATTGTCTTTTTTCAAATTCGACGACAGAAAGCTCATATCCGACAAGTGTTGGAAACGGCTTCCACTTCGGACTATACCAACCAATCAAAACAGTATAGTAATGGTTGAAAAACTTAACGTTTTAGAAGCATCAAACCGTCTCAAAGCAATATACCTGATAAATTTTCTTCCAGTCCTTCGTAAATACAAATTCGTCGTTTTCTCTTGATGACGCCACCTTATCTTATCACTTCATTCCTTTTGAGGAGTTTAGTTAGGATTTAAATAATTTTTTTTTTGTACTTTTTATATTTTATAATACTAATGTATATGAATTTTATTCAGAAACGTCTAATATTATCAACGCGACGGGAGGAAGTGTGTCCACATTAAGCCCACCAACAACTCTGGGGAAATTGACTGGAGCAACTTCTGCGACAACAACAACATTTACCAGTATAAGTGCGAGCAGTAAGTAAATATAAGCATTGTGTTTTTTAATCTACTACTACTACTATCTATTGTTAACATTTTTTTAGATACGACTAACAGCTCAACTTCGATGGAATCAAATTCAAGTGAGAATGCTACTACTAGCTTTTCACCTACGTCGTCTGCATATTCTACTCGAGGCAACACCACAGGTACTGCTCCTAGTTATTCTGGTGGAGCTGGATCAAATAATAACAACAATAACATTAGTGATGAAAAAATCGGAACGCGTCGAAGTGTACGTGCAAATGCAGGCATCCACAAAAATGTTTATGGACGCACTACCAGCTCCACGGCTACATCAACTATTGTACAAAATACAGATCCATCAAAAACTCCCATCCCAGCAAAGACGTTCGGCATACAAGGGAGTGACCATATTGGAGTTGTTGAGGCTCGTCGAAAAACAAGAAGTGCAGGTAATTTTAAATCGACTATAAAAATTTGTTGAGTTTATGAAAGACACCAACTTTGGATATCTGACCCTACTGGGATTATCACTATAATGAAGCATTAGCATGCATTTGTTACAGCTACAGAAGGGACAATATGTAGTAGAGCCGAATACATTTTACTCTATAGAATAAACAAAGTTCTACCTGTAAAGTATTAGATTTGTCTTTTGAGACATAAGCTCTAACTAAAAATATCGAGGGATCTTTATATATGCATTCATATGTCAGTTTCTTTTTATCGATTTGTTAACGAACACTCAGAAAGCAGAAGTGTACTAGTCGAATGTTGTATCTGTTGTGATTGAACGACGTCAAATGTTTTTTGTATGCACCGGGAGGTGAGAGTGGACGTCGTCTAACACAACATTGTCGATTAGTTTAACGTGTTAAATGGAGATTCTTGTGCCGTAATCTGGAACTACATACCATATTTTGAGCACTGGCGAAAACGATCTGCCTCATCCAAATTGGTGAGGTTAGTGAAAGCTGAATTTGCCGAATGTGAATTTTTTGGTTCACTTATAAAAGGTTTCTTTGATGACGTTGGCGCAAATCAGCTATATAGAAAAAACCTTTGCTTTACGTGGCGACTATGATTATTAGATTAAATAAATTTCTTATTTTCTTAATATTATGCCTCAGCAATTTAAGATATACACGCAGAAATTTATATAGACACATGTTGATACAATGTTTCTCTGTTACAGTTATTGGCGAAGCACAGTTAACTGAAGGACGACGAAGAAGAAGCTCTCGTGACAACAAGTGACCATTGTCTTGCGCCTCGGCTACAAATTTGAATGCTTGTGATGAAGAACATATAGGCGAATATGGAGTTCATGAACTCGGAAGCGATAATTGCTTCTTATTGGC
This sequence comes from Neoceratitis asiatica, assembly GCA_030068015.2. Lineage (NCBI taxonomy): Eukaryota > Metazoa > Arthropoda > Insecta > Diptera > Tephritidae > Neoceratitis > Neoceratitis asiatica. The sequence goes on along the minus strand of CM061524.1, from coordinate 57,511,609 downwards.
CGAGTCGCAGGACGAATTAACAATGAATGCTCTTATTGATGATGCCAGTAAGAAGAATATTAACTGCTATGATGAAGTTGAACAGCGGGCTAGCTTAACCGCTCTTGGTGCAGATGAAAATGAATACCTAGCCGGAGTTGGTTTTAATAAGAAAGAATTTTGTAAAACCCCATCAGGAGATGATAAGGGTGAAATAAGTGATATTTCCGATATGGAAACTAGAGACCAGACATGGAAGCCTATTGAACATTTATCATTTTATAGTAGCGCTATGGCAACAGAAACCGAAAATTTATTGCTCCCAGAAATTTCTCATACAAATCCAGAAGATTGTAATTTCACAGATTTTAATGAATTTAATTTGTGCGTGAACAATATACTAAATTATGATAACGACGAAGTTATAAGTGATTGTTTGTCGCCTAGAACAATACTTCCGACAGATGGCGCTACGCTCACTGATGATTATGCGACAAGTGAAAAACATCAAAAGCTCACTTCAGGTTCCAGTGAGGATTGGAGCCGCCGTTTTACGCCAAGAAGTGATGTCCATCTGCATAACATTTTTGACATAGTTCATTTAAGCGAGGATATAGATTTAGAGTCGTTACAAACGGACTCACAATTACATCCACAATCGGGAATTGGTATTGAAAGCGGACTACATTTTGGACCGAAGACGGGAGTAGAAAAAGATGAAATTGGTGTAACTCAAGAACGACAAATCGTTGATTAGATCTTAAACGATTGTTCTATTTGCCTATGGCAATAAAATCTATTCAGTACGGATATTGGGTGTAAATATAGTAATGTAAATTAATGTAAAAAATATTTATCTAATTAATTCTATTTACACATATATATTTCTTGCATTTTTTCCTTCTGTACATATAGAAAATTAAGAATTACATTTAAAACTGTACAAAAGTTATTATGAAGTGCTAGGTGGATTTCTGTCTGGTTTACAAATTTCGAATTACTTGCTAACAGTCACCTCTAAATACATAATTTAGAAAAATTTTGGTCTTGTTGCTTATATTTCTAGTCACGAGGTTTAAAGAAGAAATAATTTCTTTAATAATAGAACATAAACATATAACTTCTCATTATTTTTGTAAATACTGGATTGTATTATGTAGTTGTACTTTGCATATTGGAGAAAGAAAAAAATATGTAAAAAAGTATGCTAATGTAATGATGTTGCTTCACCAAAAAGGAAAACTCCAGTTATATTTTTCTTTTCGGTTTGGCTCAGTGCATCCCCAAAATAGTGCCTTGTTTTTTTTTTAACATATAAAAATACAGCTTCACATATACATAAAAAGATATCTGCCAACCGAAAAAGTATATTACTTGCTAACACCGTTCAAAAAGAAAAAACATTAGCAATTGCAACGGTTATTATTACAGCTGAGCCGCTAGAAAAACAATATTTTTATAAATTATAATACCGTTACACTTTACTTACAGCCAATTCGAAAATATATTACCTTGAAATTCGAGTAACTTGGAAATTTGTTTTAAACTTTTTAACAGCTTTCAATACACTGCTTAGCCAACAACTAATTTTTAGTTAAATGTTGTCGATTACAGATTTTTTAAATCAAAATTAACAATGTTTCACAAAATATTTAGGCAGAAATTTTTTTTCATCATAATTAAGCAATTGATAATTTAGCCCAAAAATATGTTTATAAAGCAAATATTTGTCATAATTTTTAAAATAATTAAAACTAAATACAATTTACGCATAATTATTGTACATAATTATAAATATATTTAAGTTATATTGTAAAGTACATATATCCAAACTATTAATAAAACTTCATTTCTAAACAAATATGTAAAATGAATTGATTGCAATTATCATTGAAAGGGCAAACAACAACCGCAATATAAATTATAATAGAAATAAAAGAGAATTATTACATAATACAATTCTAAGTAATTGAGACTTAATAAATTAAATCATTTTAAAGTAACGCTATTTAATGCTATTTTCATACACACTTACTCAAGTAAACATTGTAAATAAATAAAAGTGAAATATATATAACCATATTTCCATTTTTGTATGTAATGTGTATATGTATGTGGAGCTCTAGGTGTAAGAGAGATATAAAATGAGCATAATCCATAAGAATATTTGCTTAAACAATATATAGGATATACATATGTATGATATAAGAAAAATAAAAAATTTAACACAATAAATATAAAAAACATTGGATGCAGAAATAAATAATTTAAATAAAAACAACAAAGTGTCTTAAATGAAAATTTAGAATTAAGCCCTATATACAATCTGATTAAAAAATTTAGAACTTAATTACTCTATCAGCTATTATGTTTAAAAAAATTAATGCAAAGATTAATGTAGTAAATATAAATTTACATTTACGTGAAAAAAATTTAAAATAGTGTTTATGTTAAAGGAATAATTTCATATTTAAGTGCATACGCTCTACTTTTTATTAGAACTGAATAAAATAAATATATTAAAAAGATCAAAGTTTTTTTATTTGCCTACAATAAACACTATAATATTAAAAAGGAAAACCTGCCACAGTGGACGGTTAACGGTTTATTTAAAAAATGTATGACATCACCAGCTAAATAAAAAAAATGTGCAGAAATTCCAAGCCAAAAATATATGTATTTCGTTTTTATAGTAATTTTATTGTCATATATGCATATTTGGTTATGCATATGTAGTTACAACGATTTGGAAATCAAAAATAAATTATTGCGCAATTAGTTTAAGTTCATTGTATTACGTAAATTTGAGTTTGGATAGTTTGGATTTCTCCATAACCAGAAATGTGAATTGGGTGCCGAATAAGAGCCCTTGCTGGTGTAGTTTTTGTTGTTGTAACATCTTCACTGACCGAAGAACGAATATCAACGAATTCGTATTAAGCAACTCGTATCAACAGTATCTAATTTTCAGTCGTACAGAAATTAGATGTACCGAGGTGTGGGGACATGACTGAAATAGTAAGAACTCTTCGCTTGTTCTTTAGTATTAGTGATTTAACACAAATTTTCCATAATTTGATGCCAAATGGTCAATAATTCTAATAAATTAGTGGAAAAATCTTATGTTCGCAAAAGGCATTACTTCCGATGTTCAGACAGCAAAACATTGGAAGAGAGAAAAACCGAAGTAAAAAAACGTTCTATTATAAATAAATTTAGTACAAATTTGTATCAAATTATCATCTCTTACACCTCATCCACATCCAGCTCCTGTTGTTGTTGTTGATGTTGTTGTTATAAGAGATCACAGTAGTCTAGTTTTCTAATGCGCCTGGGTGGTGGTACGCCTTCAAGTAAGTGTCTGTTGGGATGATGGGTGTCCAAATCGATGCAGCGTAATTTACGACCGATTGGGCAATTGTCTTGTATGTTGCGAACAACGCTTCTTTTTCTTTACCTCAAATGATCAAGGCTAACGATTTGAGGATTTTTTTGCGGCTCTGTGATTTGCTTTGCAGTCGTATTCGGAGTGGGGGTGTGACAGTAACTACGGGTTATTTATTTTTGGAATTTTTACGTCATCGACTTTCACATTGAGCTCTAGTCGCCACTCCTTCGTCCAGTAGGCGAAAAGGTTGGCCAAAGATTTCGCTGGTTGTAGCTATAAGTGTCGTACAGGGAAGAAATGGGAAAGTTAAATTACTTTCGAACAAAGGTTATTAATATCCTTTGCCAGTCGCCAATATCGGACAATCATGATGATCAAAGAGATACCCTATGGTGGGAAAGGAAGGGTCGAAATGTAAAAAACTAAACATCAGTGGGTAGAAGATATCATTCTGCGGAACCCCTTCTTTAATTTTACTCAACTAGTTTACGGACCACCTCCTAAAACCCGGTCGTAGTGAGGATTCCTCAATGTCCGAAAGCAGCATTGCGTGCTTTGTGCAGACGACGGGTCATTTGCTATTTTATTCGATAAATCCAAAAGTGCAATGTAAATATCCGGCTAAAATATTTACGCACCTATTCGGGTCCAACGAGGCGTGATCACCGAATGAAATTTCCAACCGGTCATCACGTCTCGTCGGATTAGAAAATGAGTTTACTGTGGCTCAAAGCTTGGTTGTACCAGAGGAGGACATTAAATGTTCCTCCCTCTTGTGTCAGTTTACCAATTGTCGATTCTCTGTGCAAAGTTCCTTGATCTCGCGGATCGGCTTGATGGAGGTAGTCGCGCCTTAATGTTAAACCCGCTGCTTCAGTGGGAAATTTTGTACTGTTTTTGGGTTTTTGTTTAATTTTTATATTTCGAAGTTCCCTCAATTACAATATTGAGAATCTTAGATGGAAAGTAAAGTGCGATCTCGCCGACTTTTCCCATATCTTCACTGCACCACAATTACAACTCACTGGAAGCTGAACGATTATCACCCATATCAGGAAGAGAGTACTCGATTTAAAGGATTGCATTCAGCACCACCACTGGACAGGACGAGATGCAGACAGGCCATCACAGAGAGTCCTTCAACACATTTATAAAGTATATTCTTCTTCCATTCTATTCTCTACCAGTTCACATATGTCCTTAATCGATCGATCGCGATCTATACATATTGCCTGCATTCAATAAATATTGTAATCCAAAAACTATTGTCAGTAAATATTGAATCTGTTGGTCGACATGTATAGTGATAGCATTCACAGACCTGCTTACGGTAAGTAGCAGAGAAATTTAAGTTTTTACCTTTAAAAAATTTCACTGTTTGCAAAGTTGGAAATGTCAAGCAGGGCAAAAAGTTGTATCTGCCATAGGCTTATTTCTCACTCATCGTAATAATTTTTTAAATACTGATACGATATATATTGATCATGTAATGATCCATCAATATTTTTTAGTTTTGTATCACGATCCAAATTAAATGACGGTCCGAAACGCAACAATATTAAACATGTGGCATTCGCCTTGCATTCAGCGTTATCAAGATATTTATTAAATGGTTCGACTAAATTTGTTATATTATGGAAAAAGAAACAGTTGCAAGAACTAATATAAATAGGCTGGGCGAAAACACAATTTCTTATACGAATTTTTACTGGAAATACCTTTATCAAAATTGGCCAGTTATAGTAACTAATGTATCAAATGAGTGGGAATGTAGTAAGTCGTGGTTGACCAGAGAAAACTGTGGGAAGAATGTAGGGAAATGTACCAAAATAAATTTTGATTTTCTCAAAGATAAAATTGGAAATCGTCTAGTACCTATAACAAACTGTGATAAATCTTGTACTGAAAATGCTACGCAAATGCATTTTTTTGATTATATGAATAATTGGCAAAATTCTATAAATAATTTTGAAAGTAGTGAAATATCGAGACAAATTTGTTCAAATGTATATCTGAAAGACTGGCATTTAAAAGCTCAACTACCAGATTATGAGTTTTACAAAGTTCCAAAATACTTTGGTTCTGATTGGTTAAATGAATATCTAGTAGAGAACAAAAATGATGATTATCGTTTTGTATATATGGGACCTAAAAATACTTGGTATAATACATTTAAATTTGTTTTTAATAAGATTTATTAATTTATTTTTTGTTAAATTAGGACTCCTTTTCATGTAGACGTCTTTGGATCATATAGCTGGTCCACTAATATATTCGGTACAAAAAAGTGGATACTTTTACCACCAGGCGAGGAGTTAAAACTATTGGATCGGTATCAAAAGCTTCCTGAACAAATTAGTGAGGAGTCCTTAAATCAGAGAAATGTGATTTATTTTGTATTATATCAACAAGAAAACGAAGCAATATTTGTACCTAGTGGATGGTATCATCAAGTATATAATATAACTGATACTATATCAGTAAACCAAAATTGGTTTAACGCAACTAATATTAAATATATCTGGTATAATATGGCCGAAAATCTTAGGAGAGTAATTAAAGAAATTAACGATTATAGGGAAGAATGTAACTTCCAGGAACAATGTCAAGAAATTCTACGTGCTGACTTTGGTTTAAATATTTCTAATTTTCTAGATTTGGTGTGCTTCATAGCGGAGAGGCGTATACATATGTATAAGAATATAGAACTTGATTTGTATACTAAGAGTCATACTAAAATTCGTTTTTTAAACAACATGTCTGTTCTTAATGATTTCCACATCTTGTACGATCTGAAATCTATCAACAGTTTGTTAAAATTAATTATACAAGATAAATTAATTTACAACTCCACTAATTGGTATGAACACTGTTTAGAAACAATAAATCAAACAAACAAATTTTGTGAGGAAGAAAATTAATGTATAATGTGAAACATAAAAGCATAAGCACTCGCGTTTTAAACCTTTTTTAAGAGTTTGCGTTATTTTTTTTTTTTAATTGTCTAGATAACACTTAAAAAAGTTGAAAGAAATTTATTTTTTAGTAGAAATTATAAAAATTACAACATCTTCATTATCGCTAAAGTATGCATTAAACTGATAACATTTCAAAGCATGTCGAAAAACGCATTTTTTTTTAGAATAAGAGTGGACGCTTTTAACTCTGGATCTCTTTCAAAATACTGGCTGGCTGTCGCAAATCGATTTTTAAAATCGTATGTTCTATGTCTACATATATCTGTCGAAATTATCTTTAAGTATCAATTTTTTAGTCAAAAAGAATTCAATGATGAAGTGAAGCTGAGTTTTTTTTTACTAACTTTTTTTCCTGATTTGCACTGATGGTAATATTGTAATGCACGTACATGGTATGGGAATGTATCAGGAAACTAAATGAAAGAAGAGAAGGGAAGCGGCATAAATTTTAGCCAACTAGGCCTGATCCCTGCTTTCTATAGCTCCACATATTGAAATGAATTTTTTAAGTTATTTCCTTATGTAAAGAAACATGTTTTTTTTGCCTTCCATTTATACCTGAAAATTTTTAATTTCAAGTTAATAGTTTGTATTCGTAAAATTTGATGCAGATGTAAAAATACAGTCATGGACAGAGATTTAGCGCAATTCCACTTTTTTTAAATTATATTATCTAGTTATAACGTTTAAACAAAGGAAAGGAAATAGCCTCAATTATAGGGTTTTGAATAACACAAATACTATGATAATATAAATTATGTTTATTTAGTCACATTTATAACTCGCAGGTGTTTTATTTATAATAGATCGAGCAAAATTTTTCAGTATTTTTTTTTTGCCTGATTAATAATTTTTGTAATAATCGTTATTTCGAATATATTAAACTATAGAATTTTTTTTTCTAAATGCGTTTGTTCATCGCCTGAAAATGAGTATATTACCGCTAAAAGCTCCATGAAAATCAAGACTCACACCACAAATTGGGGAGTTCAGTCGAAATTGCTCAAAAGTTATAAAGGTCCAATTTAGGTAGTGCCACAACACCACTGAACTACTAACAATTTCCAAAAATTATAGAAATAAGTTTCTAATTGCTACTAGGCAACGCCCTTCCGAATGTTTTTCTGACATGAAATTAAAAACTCCTTTGAAAAAATCCATTAGCTGCTCGGAGGCGGCTTGATAAAAATCAAAAAATTTATTCAACAATTTTACCGCTCAAAACATACATACATATATGTAGGTGAGTAAAAAATATTAAGTGCTTTAAAATCTTGTCAAAAGCAATAAAAATTGAAAAACATAAGTAACAACAAATAAAAAAATTACTCCAAAGATATTTTTTCGTTATCTAGAAATAATAGGACAATTATGTTGGCAGGGTGTTAAGAACTCTTTGACAATGTTTTTCTCATAAAAAATACCAGCAATACTTGAATTTTTAAGTGAGCTAAATGTCTGGCAGCATGTTACATAATTCTCATAAAATATTAGCATATCATTTCCCAAAACTGTACTTTCACCAATTCTCTATATAAAGAATGTTTTTGTAATGTACGTTCTAGTTACGCAACCTGACAATTTTGTTGAAACGCGCAGCATTGAATTCCATGTATCCATGCTCGTGGATTACGATCGTGATATATTAATTGCGCCAGAATAACTTAAGTCAATGAGCACAATTTTATATTTTGCATGAAAATTTGTATAAAAAAAAGATATAACCCCACATTGCTAAGTATAATATGTCACACACTAACATACATACATCTTATTGACCTTATTCAGTCATTACCACAGCCACACTCTTCGTCAAAATCAACATACTCTTCATTTTCATTGTTTTCACCTTTCCTTTGATAAAAATTATTCATTTATCCAGCAAAATCTGATTAGATTTTGTATAAATTTGTTTAAACAATTTGAATATCAGTTAGGTAGTTTTGACTACTGAATGCAGATATACTCATATAATGATAAATTGATCTTATTAATTGAATAGCACGCCTCTCATAAGTGATTTGACGGCAGCGCAACATTCGAATCAGAACTGGAATAAAAATTCATACGCATATTTTTACAGTCGTCTTCAGTATCCGAGTATGATCCAACTGATCGGCTGATTCTAGAAGAGAAATATTAATATTTAATAAGCTGGCAAACAAATACTGTTTTGTTGGTATTATGTTGGAATAATGTAAATCTTATTCGGGGCTAACAAACCAATGCAACGATTGAAATACAATATTATTAATTACAATATTTAGAAGTACTTTGTTTCGATACAAGTAGCACATACATACATATGTTCCTAAGGATATTGAGCAAAAGGCACATACGCACACATATTTTTTATTGCGACAAAAAAATTGTAATTTTTTTACATAAAAATCAGATATTTTTTAAAGATTTTCAAAATATATGTCTCCCATTAGTGTAAGTATATATTAATGTCGACTGACTTCTTGCTTGCTCAGCAACATATGTATGTACGTATAATAACAATAAATAAGTTGGAAACTATATTTTTATTTGACTATATACTATATGTTTTTAATACTACTTTTATATACAAACCGTTGTTTTACGCTAAAACCATCTTCTGCAATCGATAACGGGATGGATAGCTGAAGCAAAGAATTTTGTGGCGAAGCCTTTATCAAAGGATCTGACATGCTATTTATTTCGACCGAAGAATGCGAACTTGTGAGCGGATTATTGTCTGTATTCACGCAACCGTTATCAACGTTCTTATTATTTTCGTAGTTTAAAGTAACCCTTTTGCTACTAAATAAATGAAAACTGACTGTTTTCTTTTCATCTACATTTCGAATATCGGTTAAATAAGTAAATATATGATGTATATTTTCAAGTGTTAAACACATATCACAGCGTATTCCAGCAATATCGTAGCACAGTTGAGCAATATTTTGGTTAAGTAGAAATATTGCATACTTTACAGCTTTGGATGGTATTGTAGAACGACTGTAGAGTGGAAACCTAAGAATAAATAAATGAATAAAATTAAAATATGATGAACAATACTTTTTGTTAGAAATTCAGACATCTTACTCTGAACAAGTATATGGAATATCCTTCACCACGTCAATTATGTGAGAGCGAGATCCTTGATGAATAACTGTATTTCTAAGAAAGAAATATTAAAATGTGTCTAAATTTTGAAACAATAGCAATAAAAGTTCAAAATACTCGTAAAGAAATCAAATTATATATATATATATATTTTAATTTTTTTGGAGAGTAATTATGTCATTAAATTGGTTAAAAAAGTTATCATAACCTTAGTGGACTTATTTAATTACCTTAGAGGCCGATTGATTATGAGGGCTATCATCTGTACTAAATGAGCGACGTATCCCAATGAAACACTTAAGGTTATAGGTAACATATTATCCATACTGCTTATACTGGTATGTTTGACATCACTATTAAATATATCCATAATCGGAAATGGCACATTATTTATAGTATTAAGACCACTTGCATTTTTTTCTATTGGATAAATTCCTCGCAAACCAATACACAGTGCAGACATTCTCCGCTCCATATCTTTTATAATTTCACATCTTTTCTGCACTAAGGAAGATTGCTCATAATACTGCTCGATCAATATTTTCTTTTCAGATTGAAGCTGTGTTACTTTTGACTGAATCCAATGCTGCCGCTGTTGACGGAATTTCACTAAAGAAATTAAAAGATTTCTCTGTTGAACAATGCGTGCAGAATAAACTTCACATTCGGACTGAATTAATCTTTGTTTTAAGCGTAAAGTTTCCATTTCTTTTTCTAATTTTTGTGCACTTAGAAGTGCATGTGGACTTACACCGTTTTGTTCCGAAAATAGTTCACTCAGTGCCCGACCCATTGAGAGTCTTTGAGGATTACGGTTAAAAGACTTTATTAATGTAGTGGATGACGGGGCAGAAAGTTGTTCATTCGTTATGCAATATAAGCAGCGACGTTTTATTTCAAAAGTCAGTTCTTTACTTTCTTTTATTTTGTATAACTGCATCCGTTGTAGTTTTTGTAGTTTTAAAAGCTGATCCAAATTGTAACTCTTCCGCACATCAAACACTTTAAAGAATATCTGCAGGTATCGAATATTTTCAAAACTTTCTACTGTTTCAAAAATTTCATCGCATTTACATTCGGAAGGACGATTTAATAAGAAGTCTGCTTCATCTTGAAAAGCTTTAAGTTGTGGTACGTTTAATGAGTTGTTTAAAGATATATGCGAAATCATATGATCAGCGGACGTAAAATATTCTCCATTCATGTAGAATATTAATGTGTTTTGTTTAAACTTTAGATATCTATGTTCACATAACGGCTTTAGTCCAGAGAAATATATGCCCCAAGTAAAAAGCTCTTTATCATCAGAGAATGTTGTTGAACAAATATCTTCTTGTACTCTCGATGTCTCTTGATCACATGTCCTAGGAGCAGATACATGTAAGTACTTATTTTAAAAAAAAAAGGAAGCAAAAATAATGATTCATACCGTAATGATTCTAAATTTTCCGTGTCTTGAATTTTTTTCTTCCTATCAACTCGAGCCCATACTTTGACACAAACATTTTTTTTATTTGACTTAAATAATTTGGAGCAGATGATCTCCGACCAAATTTGTTCCTCCCTATGGGGTAAGCATTCACTTGCATAAAATGCCTCTTCGTCCTTATGGTGATGAAGAGTAAAATAAATTAGAGCTTTAGTTTCAACACATCTTATATTGACACCTTTGATTCTGACAAGATTTCGCAAGCGTAGTTGCTGTGTCGATAAAGGTAGCCATGAGCGGCAATGAGGTCTAGATCTCATATTTTCTACAAAAAACAAGCTTATTTTATACTAATTTTTCACAATAATGCAATACAACGCTTATTTTTAATTCATTATATCGACAAATATGTACATTAATTATAGTGCCTCTGATATTTATAAATACACAACTATGAACAAGAGACAACACCGATAATAGTCTCAACATAACATATTCAGCAAACAACAATTAAGGTGCGGTTAGACATGGCAAGGAAAAGATTTTGGACCAGTCATTCAAATTGAAAAGCTCTAAATAAAATTGAAATATTCTAATTTAAAAAAAATCAATTTTCAAGTTTTCAATAGCGAAATAGAATATTACTATTGATTTTTTTATTTTGCTCATATTCGTAAAATCAGATCAAAAATCAATTAATAAGAAGCTGCTTTGTAAGAAAATATGTACCATTAGCCCACTTCTCATATCGACTGCCTATCAATTGTCATTTTGACATATAATTTCAAATAATTTGATTGTAGTTTTTTATATTGTTACGATCTTGCTGGTTAACCTCGATGATTTCCCAAATCCTTCGGGCACGATCCCTGGATTGTTAAATAAAATCGCCAACTTAAATTGCAGTCTCCTTATTTATAAAGACTTTAATTAATATCCTTTTATTATTCGATAATTCACAATTCAGTTACAATTTACGTTACTATTTACAATCACTTGTATACAACTTTCACAATGTACTGTTTTTATTACTTTACTGTAATTTAATCTCCACGAGTTTAATTCACAACTGATCACTCTTGCAGTCGTATGTCGTCCTTATATACTTGTTTACTGCTTGAAAACGAAACCCCTGGAATAATCGCGTCGTTTTACGATAATCGCCTCGTTTACGATAATCGTCGTTTATGATAATCGCCTCGTTTACGCTCTAGAACGTGCCAGTTGTCGGCTCCTCTCTTTCATCTGTCATTCGCTTCGCATTTTCGCCACACTGCCCTCCATCTAAGTCTGATCGTCCCGATCAGACACATTCGCTGTTCAAAACGCAGCAAGCCCCTCTAGGTGAACCACTTTCATCTTGCTTCCTGGGCTCCCAACATTCTGGATTCGATACACTGCGTCATTTAGCCGTTTGATTACCTTATATGGACCCTCCCAAACGCATTGAAGTTTTTGGGACAAACCTCTCTTCCCTTGTGGACTGCACAGAAACACCAAATCTCCACTTTGGAAGCCTTCAGAGTTCATTGCTTTGTCATACCTGGCCCTCAATTTGTAATGGTTTCGTGGTTTTGGCCCTTTAGTTGCTATACACTTCTTGCAGTTAGCAACCCACCCAGCGATCGATTGACGACAACCAACCCAATATAACCTCTGTTTGATCTTCTCCAGCATTTTCTTAATGCCTAGATGCTCTCCACTAGGACCATTGTGAAATTCCTTAAGAATATCCGGAATTCTTAACCTCGGAACTACTATAAGCTTCCGAGAGCACTGGCCATCTTCACTTTCCCATACTCTATGCAAACAGCCAGATACTAACTCTAAACTGTTCCATTGTGCCCAGTATGCCTTCGCGATGGAACTTCCCTTTGCCATTTGTTCCTTACTTGGCCCTCTGTTCACCTCCAATCCGCGCATTACCAATTCCAAGTCTAGGTCTTCTTGCTGGCATTTTCTTAAGTGGCTTGCCTCTCACTTTCCTGCTCGTGTAATTGTTATTCGCCGGACGTCTATTATGCCCTCAGCTTTTGAGCATCGTTTGCGTCGTCTTTCCTCTCTGTTGGAGCCCGACTGGTATTCGCGTGCGAAGTGACCTGCTTCTCCGCAACTGAAGCACTTTCCACCTTGATTCTTAACACCAGAACGATTCATTCCTGCTATCGACTTCAAAGTTTTTAATATTTCAGTCCTCACATCTGGTGTTTCTACCTCCAACCGCTTTACTTTGTAGGCTGGCTTACATAGAAGTGCCTCTGCTTCACGTGTCTGAGTATACGCAACAGTTTCAGCGAATGTTAACTTTGGATCCGCATAAGTCTCTCGCTTGGTGTACACGTCCTTAATTCCGCTGACGAACCTCTGGATTTTTAATCTTTCGAGATATTCAGCCGACGCGTGCCCTGTGGCTAAATGAGCCAATCTCTCGATTTCAAAAGCATATTCCTGTAGAGATTCATTATGTTTTTCGTCACGCTGTTCCAGCTCCATCTGGTAAATTTGTCTTCTGTGTTCATAGCGTCTTTCCAGGGCTCGCATTACTGCGCCATAGTTATCCCTCTTACATTCGGGAATAGTCAGCAAAATATCCGCTGCAGGTCCTTTCAACGTAACAAATAGCGCAGCGGATTTTTCCTCGATGGTCCAAAGCCATCGTCTTCTCGAACTGGAGCTTGAAGATCTGGAATGGAGCTGTGCCGTCAAAGGATGGTGCTTCTACCCACGGGCCGTTCATCGATCTGGCTGGACGATGCAACTGCAAATCTCGGACACGTCGCTAGAGCTCGTTGATTTTGGTCTTAATTAATTCTTCTATTTTTTCTTGCCGACCGTGCAATTCGTTGACTTTGCTCTCAATTAGATCCTGTCTTTCCTTAAGTTCTGCATTGTCTTTCTCCAGATTTTGCTGTATTTGCGCGATTGTTCCTTCTAATCCATCAAACTTTGCATCCATCTTTTGTGACATCTTGGCATCCTGTGCATCCATCTTTTGCGATATGCTGGCATCGATTGCAGATATATTTTGTGAATTACGGGCATCCTGTGCATACAGCTTTTGTGATATGCTGGCATCCTGTGCATCCAATTTTTGTGAAATTGCAGCCAATAGCATGTTCATGTCAATACCCGCAGATGAGCTAGGAGCCTTTTCTTGAATCTTACTTGATACAAGTGATTGTAAATAGTAACGTAAATTGTAATTGAATTGTGAATTATCGAATAATAAAAGGACATTAATTAAAGTCTTTATAAATAAGGAGACTGCAAATTAAGTTGCCGATTTTATTTAACAATCCAGAGATCGTACCCGAAGGATTTCGGAAATCATCGAGGTTAATCAGCAAGATCGTAGCAATTGGTGTCAGAAGTGGGATTGTTAAATAAATTCCAGAGGATAATAATTAAAAAATGGTGAAGATTCAGGATTTGACGATACCTCCTTTCAAGAAGGAGTTGACAAAGCGAGGATTGTCTACAACTGGAAATAAGGCAGAGCTGCAATCGAGACTGCGAGAAGCAATGGAAGTCGAAGGCAAGATGGTGATAGAAAATGCAGAACTTAAGGAAAGACAGGATCGAATCGAGGAGCGACAAGACAAAATAAAGGAGCTAATTGAGATCAAAGTGAACAACGCACTGGAAGGTCGTGTGCGGGATTTGCAGTTAAATCGTCCAACCACTTCAGTGAACTCTCCTAAGGTAAAAACACCATCTTTTGACGGAAAAATTCCCTTCCAAGTCTTCAAGCTCCAGTTTGAGAAGACGGCTGAAACAAATAAATGGAGCATGGAGGAAAAATCTGCTGCACTATTCGTTGCGTTGGAAGGACCTGCGGCAGAACTTTTGCAAACTGTACCTGATTATGAGAGAAATGATTACGACGGATTGATGCGAGCCCTGGAAAGACGCTATGGTAGCGAACACAGAAGACAAATTTACCAGATGGAGTTAGAAAAGCGCGACAAAAAACCCAACGAATCTCTACAGGAATATTCTTCGGAAATTGAGAGATTGGCTCATTTAGCCATCGGAGACGCATCGGGTGAGCATCTCGAAAGGGTGAAAATACAAAAATTCATCAGCGGCATAAAAGACGTTTACACCAAGCGAGAGACATATGCGAATCCAAAGTTAACATTCGCTGAAACAGTGGCGTATGCTCAAACACGTGAAACGGCGGCACTCATAAGCAGACCAGCATACAAAGTCAATAAAGTGGAGGTTGAAACAGCAGATGTGATGACCGAAATATTGAGAACTCTGAAGTCGTTAGAAGGAATGAATCGTTCTGGTGTCAAGAATCAAGCTGGGAAATGCTTTAAATGTGGAAAGCCACGAATGCAAAACGGGTCCCAGCATACAGGAAGGACAGCGCAAACGGAAGGCTGAGGAGGATAAACCATCAACTTCTCAGTCGTTAAACTAAAACGAGCCAGTCTAAAGGGGCGTATGCTGGTTCCTGCAATTGAATGCCCCATAATCTCCCTCTCGCAAATTGGCAGAAAAACGAGCAACATTACTATTGGTGGATATGTGGATGGACGAGCGCGAATATTAACAGTGGATACGGGCGCATCACACTCCATCATTCGAACTTACCTGATCGCTAAAGAAGTGAGACCATTACCTGGAGCAATATTGAAAACGGCGACTGGTGAGGATACCCAAGTAGTGGGAGAAGTAACATGTGAGGTAACAATCGGAAATGTGACGCTGTTACACAGTTTTATAGTCGCGCAGATTGTGGATGAGGTAATCATAGGAGTGGACTTCTTGATGAATGAAGGTATCAAGATCGACTTGAATAACAAAATTATGGAGTATAAGAACATGGAGGTACCACTAAACATTGACTTTGATTTCACATACAGCAGCAAACAAGTGGTCTTAGAAGGCAATGAACTGATTCCACCGAAGTCAGAAGCAGTTGTTTGGGCGAAAATTAATGGAGATTGAGACAAACAAATTGTGGGTTGTCGAAGCAGCACAAAATTCTACACTGGACTTACTTATTGGAAAAACCCTGGCTAAGACACGAAAGAATGGACGCATCCCAGTGAGAGTATTAAATGACTTCAGGTCGTCAGTAAAAATTCCTAGTGGAACTGTATTAGGGCAATGTCAAGAGGTAGAAGCCATTATTAACAGCAATGATTCATATGGAATCGACTCTATTGGCAGCAAGGAGATGGAGGAAGATATCAATGCATGGACGCAAGGGTTGAACGACAAGTACAAGCACAAGGCCAGCCAGATGATCCGTAAATACTGCAACATATTCGACAAGGATGGCAACAAACCAAGCAGGACCAACGTAGTGAAGTATAGCATTGATACTGGTGACGCAAGACCAATTCGTCAAGCTCCTCGAAGCGTTCCACTAGCCAAACGTGACGCTGTTGGCCAAATAATTAGGGAAATGAACGAAAGCGATGTTATTGAACCATCGGCAAGTCCATGGAGCTCTCCGGTGGTACTCGTGAAGAAGAAACATGGCCAGTTGCGGTTCTGCGTGGACTATCGGAGATTAAATGATGTTAAAAAGAAAGACAGCTATCCTTTGCCCAGGATCGATGATACACTAGATTCGTTAACTGGCACAGAATGGTTCTCAACACTTGACCTTAAGAGCGGGTATTGGCAAGTAGAAGTGAGTGAAGAAGATAAAGAAAAGACAGCGTTTAGTGCTGGAAACGGTCTATGGCAATTTACGGTAATGCCATTTGGTTTATGCAACGCTCCTGCCACTTTTGAAAGATTAATGGACCATGTGCTCAAAGGACTACATTGGAAGACCTGTTTAGTGTATCTGGATGACATAATCGTATTGGGAAAGATCTTCGACGAACATTTGAGTAATTTGGAAGAAGTTTTCCAGAGAATAGCTGGCACTGGTCTTAAACTAAGTCCTAAGAAGTGCTCTTTATTCAAGAAGGAGGTTAATTACTTAGGTCATCAAGTTACCACGAAGGGCGTGTGTACTGCGAAGGAAAAAATAGAAGCAGTGAAGGATTGGCCGAGACCCAGAAATTTGCATGAATTAAGAAGTTTCCTTGGGCTGTGTACTTACTATCGCCGCTTTGTTCCGAATTTCGCCAGTGTAGCTCACAGTCTCCATGAACTCACAAGGAAAAATAGATCTTTCGAGTGGAAAACTGAACAAGAGGAGGCTTTCCAAGCTTTAAAAGAACGACTATGCACTGCACATATGCTAGCGTACCCGGTTCCAGGTGCAACATTTATTCTGGACACAGATGCTAGTGGTTATGGCATAGGAGGCGTACTTTCGCAAGTGATTGATGGGCAGGAGAAGATAGTTGCCTACTATAGCCGGTCTATTGGGAAACCAGAGCGGAACTACTGCGTAACGCGGAGAGAACTATTAGCGTTGGTGGGTTGCATTAAACACTTCCACAAATATCTGTATGGTCAACATTTCCGCGTTAGAACGGATCATGCAGCGCTGAAGTGGCTACTACAGTTCAAGAATCCCGAAGGGCAGCTTGCACGGTGGATTGAGAGGCTGCAAAGTTATGACTTCACCATCGAGCACCGCAAGGGTAATACGCACGGAAATGCTGACGCTATGTCCCGTCGACCATGTAGTTTGGAATGTAAGCACTGCTCAAAAGCCGAGGGTAAGGAAGACATAATAGACGTCCGGCTAATGACAGTTACATCAGCAGAAGAGTGGGAGGCAAGTCACTTAAGGAAATGTCAGCAAGAAGATCCGGACTTGGAATTGGTAATGCACGGATTGGAGGTGAACAGACGGCCAAGTAAAGAACAAATGGCAGCGGAAAGTCCCATCGCGAAAGCATACTGGGCACAATGGAACAGTTTAGAATTGATATCTGGCTGTTTGCATAGAGTATGGGAAAGTGAAGATGGCCAGTGCTCTCGGAAGCTTATAGTAGTTCCGAGGTTAAAAATTCCGGATGTTCTTAAGGAATTCCATAATGGTCCTAGTGGAGGGCACCTAGGCATTACAAAAACGCTGGAGAAGATCAAGCAGCGGTTCTATTGGGTTGGCTGTCGTCAATCGGTCGCTGAGTGGATTGCTAATTGCACGTAGTGCATTGCAGCTAAAGGGCCAAAGTCACGAAGTCATGGGCAGATGAAGCAGTATAACTCAGGTGCACCATTTGAGCGGGTTGCCATGGATGTAGCCGGTCCATTCCCTATGAGCAGACAAGGAAACAAATACGTTCTTGTGGTTATGGACTACTTTAGTAAATGGCCTGAGGTCTACCCAATTCCAAACCAGGAAGCGAAAACAGTTGCGGATGCATTCACTCACAATTGGCTTACCAGATACGGTGCGCCTATAGAATTGCACTCAGACCAAGGAAGAAACTTTGAAGCGGCGGTGTTCCAAGAGATGTGCCAGATACTTGGTATTCGGAAAACACGAACGACAGCCCTGCATCCTCAATCAGATGGCATGGTAAAGCGATTCAACCGGACCCTGGAAGAGCACTTGCGGAAAGTAGTGGACAAGAATCAAGATGATTGGGTTGTACACATACCGCTTTTCCTGTTTGGATATCGGTCCGCAGTGCATGAAACAACAGGTCAAACACCTGCCAGGATACTGTTTGGTAGTGAACTTCGGTTGCCCAGCGATTTAAAATTTGGAATAACTGGTGATGCGAGAAGAATTGGGAAGGAAGCGTCTACTGTTCTCGAGGAAGAGTTAAGAGAGATACATGCTCTTGTGAGGCAGCGAACTCAAATTATGAGTGACAAAATGAAGGCTAGGTATGACAAGGCGATGAACTCCGAAGGCTTCCAAAATGGAGATTTGGTGTTGCTGTACAATCCACAACGAAAGAGAGGTTTGTCCCCAAAACTTCAATGCAATTGGGAAGGTCCATACAAGATAATCAAACGACTAAACGACGTAGTGTATCGAATACAACCTGTGGGGAGGCCGAGAAACAAGATGAAAGTGGTCCACCTAGAGAGGATTGCTGCGTTTGGAACAGCGAATGTGTCTGATCGGGACGATCAGACTTAAGTGGAGGGCAGTGTGGCGAAAATGCGAAGCGAATGACAGATGAAAGAGAGGAGCCGACAAGTGGCATGTTCTAGAGCGTAAACGAGGCGATTATCGTAAACGATAATTATCGTAAGGCGATTATCGTAAACGACGCGATTATTCCAGGGGTTTCGTTTTCAAGCAGCAAACAAGTATATAAGGACGACATACGACTGCAAGAGTAATCAGTAGTGAATTAAACTCGTGGAGATTACTTTACAGTAAAGTAATAAAAACAGTACATTGTGAAAGTTGTATACAAGTGATTGTAAATAGTAACGTAAATTGTAATTGAATTGTGAATTACCGAATAATAAAAGGACATTAATTAAGGTCTTTATAAACAAAGAAACTGCAAATTAAGTTGGCGATTTTATTTAACAATCCAGAGATCGTACCCGAAGGATTTGGGAAATCATCGAGGTTAATCAGCAAGATCGTAACAATACTTTTTTAAAACGCGCCATTGGGACTCAATCTTTGAATCTTATAGGTTATTTTAAGTCGCATTTCTTATTAATTTAAACAAAATAAGTGAAAATAATTTATCAAAATGAAGTAATATACGCGTTGCTTAAAAGAAAGTTGAAAAAAGTGAAATGATGCGAGAAGATTGGCAATTGTTAACAACAAATAACTTGGGAACTATATTTTTAAATTTTATTTCTTAAAATATTGGAAAAAGACATCGTTCTGATCATTCCTACAAAGTTTCATGACGAAATTGCTTTTTATTTGCTTATAATATGAAGTGCTACTGAAAACTAAAGCTCAGCCTTGGACCTTAAAACGGAAACGACCTTGAGTTTTATCCGGCCAAGTATTGTCCCCCTACAATATTCATCAAAACCCGATTCGAGAATTTTTTCGCCTTTATTATAATAAAAATAACTTAGACAATTTCCTTAGTGAAAGCATCATAAAGTTTTCAAATTTCCAAATAATCGAGGCTCGATATATTTCGTACATCGCTAGTTATTATTGTTTTGTTTTTCATAATATTCTTCTTTGTGAAGAAAGACAACTTATCTTTATTCTGAACTCGTGCGTAGATTGCGTCAGTAGGTGTTTTTTCTGCTTCAAATTAATAACGAATATAACCTTGAAAATAAACAAGCCTTTTACATCAAAATGGGTAATCAACATGGAAAAAAAGAAGATAAATTACCCTTTAGTGCTGACCAAATCAAAGTGCTAGAAGCCTCATTTCATGCTTGTGGTCCGCATTCAGAAAAACTGCATAAGGACAAATTGTTGGTAAAGGAAGCAATGTATATAAATAAAATACTATAAACAATTTTACACTTCTTATCCGTGATATTACACTTCTTATCCGTGTTATTTGCTTAATTTTTTGTTGTTGAAAATTTTTAGTTCG
This sequence comes from Neoceratitis asiatica, assembly GCA_030068015.2. Classification (NCBI taxonomy): domain Eukaryota; kingdom Metazoa; phylum Arthropoda; class Insecta; order Diptera; family Tephritidae; genus Neoceratitis; species Neoceratitis asiatica. The sequence goes on along the minus strand of CM061524.1, from coordinate 57,491,320 downwards.
CTGCTTACTGCATCTAAGTCCATTTAAGATAGTTGTGATGAGTCTGATAAGAGATTTAGTTTTAGAATTAATTAAACTTTTGCTCCTTTATTGAATTTAGTTTTAGAATTAATGAATAAGCTGTTCATCCAACTGGTGGTATCATTTCACTTTTTGCTTGTATGTATTTTTGAATGACGTGTGGTATAAATGGAACGGACAATGACATCTTTTGACTGCTAAACACGTATAATTTTGACAAATTTGTTAAAGTAAAAAATATGTAAACGTATTATCTTGTATTAGTGTAACAGGCCGAGAATGAAATGATATTTGTTCGTTGTTATAGTTTTTATCCTAGAAAATAAAATAAAATACACTTTTTGTGATGATATGATAAAAAAATAAAATAGTATATTTTAATTTCCATTTTTTTAACAAATTTTTAAACGATTAAACTTTCCCGGGCGTATAAACGCACAGGCTAAGTTCAGATAGTCCCGATCACTAAAGAGCTGAGGTTATGAGGAAAAGGTGAGAAAACTCATCTTACATTTGCTATACCAATTATGATATCAAATATTTAATTGAGTGATAAAACATTCATAAATCGTACAAATATATATATATTTAAAAAAATATATCAATGAATGCAAAGCTGCTTGTTCATGTAGTGTTGGCAATTAAGTGTAGTGTTTCTACTAGCAATTCTCGGATATTTAATAGTCTATTTTTTTATTAAATAAAGCTAAAAATAATCATTAACTTTCTTCTTTGTTTTTAAGGAATACTGGTCAAATATTATCGATTCTCATCTAGCGCAAAGCACTGCAAATTTTCTTTTCAAAATGAATCAGCAGACGATACCCGCAATAACGCTAAGTCGATATGTTGAATCATTTCGCATAGTACAGAGTGGAACAATTGATGACAAAGTAAACTTTTTAGCAGCTTCTCTAGAACAAACAGATACAAATCAGTACACAATAAAAGAATTAGAACATGTAAGATTAATTCTTGAGTTGTTGTACAAATTACGGTTATCACAATACTTTAATTAATTGCCAATAGTATGTTGCTGCTGTTTTAAAAAGTTACCTAAAACTAGAGTTACAACAAGGTACGGAAGCATTCCTTAGTTGGAAAGACCACGGCTATCAGTCCTCGGAACGAGCAGTTTTTGCATTTTCAAAAGGCCTTATTCGTGGTATTTGCCACGGTCAAGATCATTATGTTAACTTGAATCAGTTGGAAAAATGGTTACAAATAAATCCCACTTTTCTTATAATGTGGCGAGAAGTTTTTTGCAATTTATATAGCAAAAACATGTCAAAATCCTTGAAATTGAATTATGCTCTTACTTCGAATATACTACCAGTATTAGAAGGTAAAAACTTATTACGATTTATTCCATAAACCATTAATACTTTTTGGTACTTTTTAGGTTTGGTAACAGGAACAAATTATACACCAATTTTGGATATTCCACATGTGATATTTGTGAACAGTAATTTACCGAACGAATATCGTGATAAATGGCGATTCTTATTTTCATCAAAAATTATGGGAGAAAGCTTTTCCACTATGTTAGGAAAAATTTTAAATCGTGGTCCTACGCTCTTGGCTATTGAGGATGAAGATCATTATCTGTTTGCAAGTTTTAATCCAGAATCATGGGCGTTGAAATCGCACTTTTTTGGAAATGAATCTTCAATGCTGTTTACACTGAGCCCAGCAATGCGTTATTTTAGTGCCACGGGTTACAATAATCATTATCAGTACTTAAATTTGAATCAACAAACAATGCCAAATGGATTGGTAAGTAATATACAGCATCACATGAGAGATAATTTTACAATGCATTAAAAATTCATATATAATTACGAATTCATTCGTTGTAGGAATTAATTAGAATTAATTTCTAAATTACCATAACATGTTATGTTTTTCGTATGTTTTATAATATATATTGGCGATGGCACCGTTCACGTCTTTCGTAATATAATTCTTAGTGCTTATTGGAGAGTTCAAAAGAAGCTTCATTACCACTTCACCTCCACAGTTTCGTAGCAGACTCAACGCATATCAGATATTCAAAATATGACCACATCTGAAGCAAAGAAATTTTAAATGTAACACTAATAACTCAAGAGTTTATTTCAGCTATTTAGAACATGTAATTTTCACTCGAACTACAATTCATGCAAATAAATTTCTTACATATGTCATTTACCGAACCACTTTTGAAGTTAGTTTTTTATTTGGGACAAGTTTATGTTCTACTTCTCTCCTTACAGGGTGTCGGCGGTCAATTTAATTTTTGGGGCCTATGGATTGATAGTGACTATGGAGTAGGGCAAAGCAGTGAGTCCTGTACAACATATCGCGATTACGTACAGCTTAGTAAAAGAAAAGATTTTAAGATACGTAATTTGGAAGTTTGGGGTATTGGAGATGAGCCTAAAGATAAGGATGATGATGACGAATGTGAGGTAAGTTCTTATATTAGAATGAAATTTGGTTAAAAATAATTCATATACAACTATAAAATATTAGATATAGTTTTAATTAAGAAATAAGTGTCATTTGTGTCATTTGGAAGATCATTTATACTAAAATATTTTCATCAAATTTTTTCAGGGTGGAAAACGTTCAATATTGGATAAAAATTTAGAGGACAAAGTTATGCTACAGCTGGCTGGCAAAGAAATGCATTCGGATGGTCTACGCGAACCCGAAATGGACTTGTGAAAATATTTCGAAATAGTATAAAAGCGAAAACAGTGTATTCTTGCTGTTAATTATGTAATTTAGAATTCCATAGCGTAGAGTAAATACGTTTTAAATGACTTATACATATAAGGTAAAGCATATATTACTCAAGCAAAAGAAATAACAATAACTGGAGTTAAATATTTCAAATTGGTTATAAAGTCAATTATATCTCAATAAAGGTATTTATCAAAATTTTTTAAATTATATTACGGCAACTAATTTTCAATCTCATTTGTTTAGTAATGCAAACGTTATTTGCTTATTCTGTGCGTTCGTTCGAAAAACTTATTCTCTTATAAACTATTTTCGAATAATGAACCACACATGCAGAATTCATTGCAAAATTTGGTACTCCAATATTAGCAGCGATGAAAAAGGCAGATCAAATTAAACATTTCTAATTTATTAAAGATATTTATTTATTTTGTAAGTTTTTAAGGATAGGCTAACTATATTTAGATTATATCTTAATATGTACATCATATATATTTATATAAAGACATCTATTTCCTATCATCAAATATATATATAATTTGTATTCGTTGCGACACTCCCACGATCGCCCATTACACGCGCCGGAGAGTCAGCACATTTCAATTTCACAACGAAATGTAACGGAAGACATTTCCGTCTGCATACCTAAACTTATCCGTGGGAAACTAAGGCCGAGATCAGTCCCAGACAACGGGTTGTAAAAACGTTATACAACATTTCCGCTGCTCCTATGGAAGAACGATATATAACGGTTGGCAATGACAGTGGACAGGTAGTCTAGTTCGGGACGGGCTTCACTGTAACATTAATACCATAAGAAGTGTTCAACCTAATATTAATAAAGTTAATTGTGCATGTTGTAAGAATATTTTCCATCGTCATTTCCTTGAGCTGATGGCTCAATTATTTTTTTAAGTGCATTCGATAGAAAGACTAACTTATATATATATATTATTTATTGGCACTGATAAACATACATATATATATGCTTAGTAAAATAAAAACTTCACTTTTATTATCAAATTTTTTAATAGATTTGCCACATTATTTCAGAAATATCCCATGATAGGATAAGTGGTAGAAGGCTTAAGAGACTTGAAACGCTTCACTTGACTCAGGTATGGAGGACTTCGATACAAAGTCCATCGTAGACATTATTAATAGAAATAAACCGAAACCTATATAAGTTCAAAACTTAGTTATCCCCAAGTAAGCAGCTCTCAAACCTTGTTTTTTTTCTGCAACTCTGTTGCAGATCATAGCCGTGTTAACGAAACCACGTTAGTCGTTTCTTCTTATCGCGCCAATTTGAGACCCGAAGTGAAGCCAAGTCCCCCTCCACCTGATCTTTCCAACGGGAGGTCTTCCTTTTCTCTGCTTCCTTTCAAAGCTGGAGAGTCGTCGCCGATAACAATTACTCAATGAACTATTTCAATGTCATCGTAGATCTCATACATCTCATCGTTCCCGTTACCAATACACAAAGGCCAATAAATAGTTCGTAAAACCTTTATCTCGAAAACTCCAAGCGCCGATTCATCAGCTGCCGTCATCGTCCACGCTCTTGTTCTATAGAGTAGGACAGTAATAATGTACAGCTTGTAGAGTTTGGGTTTGCCCGTCGAGAGAGGATTTTACTACTTCTCGTCTACGCCTCAAAGTTATGACTGTCAACAGTGACGTGGGAGCCGAGTTGCGAAGCGATGACTGATTTTTGATAACAGATGTTTCGTCTTGTCCTCGTTCACTACCAGACCCATTCGCCTCGCTTACTTATCCAATCTTTACAAACAAAATTAAGGACAAGGTTGTAGGGGCCAATGATATCAATATCAACGGCATGCGTCAAAGTTGTACGCCCTTGTACCTTCTCGATATAGCCCTGCAGCACGTATTATTTCCTCCAGCATTAAGTTAAAGAAGATAAACGATGAAGAGTAATTACTCACGGGGCTTTTTTCTAGATTTGGCTCATGATAAATATCTGGTCAATGACAGATTTACTGGTACACTGATTAGGTCCAATCAGTTTATTGGCTTATCCCAGGATAATTGACGCAGGTTGTGGGGTCCCCCTTCTTGTGGATTGGGCAGAACACATTTAAGATCCAGTCGTCGGTCATACTTACGCTCGAACATGTTTTGACAGTTCATTGGCATCCGCCGCTTTGTTGATCTTTAGGCGGGCATTTATGTTATTATTGAAGTTTCGTCATAGTTGATTAGTTTTCCGTCGTCCAGTTCCTGAAGCTGTTCATAGTCATGTATTTCGTTCTCTAGCTTTTTCTGTCCGTAAATTCGTCTCGCTTCCCCTTGAGCTCTTGGTATCTATCCTACTCCGTCGATCACCACCTTTTCGACATTGCTCATTGCACCAGCTCTTCTCCACATGGTCGAAAGCCAATTTTTTTTTGTAGCGACGGTATTTTGGGAGCGGGAATTGCCGTCCCACGGTTGGTTGTCTGCTTATTCCCTCCATTATATATATATATTCCAGGTGCATGCTCTCAAATCTAACCTCATTATACATTTGCCATGGTCGTCCAAAATGGCTCATTAAGAAATCAATTTCTCTAGGCGAGACTTATTTCTACAAAAACTTTTTATTAGAGTTTATGTACTCATGGATGATGAGAGAAATACGATAGAAAAATAAACTTCTTCGTCGAAACAATTATTCAATTAATTTTTATTCTTAAAAAATATTGTCTACCTTGAAGCTTGTGCAGAGTTAGAAAATCACGGGAAAGGGATTCACCACTCTGTTAAATTTTGCCTGTTAAACTAACAGAATTATGTAAACTGAATGTTTAATATAAGGAAAAAATGTAAAACCAATAAAAATATAATGAAAATCAAACTATTTATTATTTTTTTATTTCTTTTTCATAAAACATTTTGTTATTTTTTAATTAAAATGCAATAAAAAATAAAATCTTAATATTTCAGAAACTATTTCAAAAACTATAATAAGTTTAAGGTTTTGTATTCAAATAAAATGTAGTTTTTAAGATTACAAAAAAAAAATTAAATTAAAAAATAAATAAAATAATTATTTTGAATTATAATATAATATTCAATGAATAATGATAAAATATAAAATAAATAAAATAAAAATTAATGACATAATTATTTTGAATTATAATATGGCACGAATGAAAAGAATTTGAACTTGCGCCAAAAGTAAAAACACCAAAAATTGCAAATAACACGCTCTCTATACCATCTGCGCCACCGCTTACATAGAATTTTGATTAAATATTCGGCACTTCTACCGAAATACAGAATAGAATATTGATTCTTCTTCTTTGCTGAGTAAGCATACGAAGGAATATATTCTATCGCGGAAGCTTCGTCTATAAACGACTTCGCTAATACACAAAATGCTTGTGGAAGAGCTGCGCGCGGGGAAAATTATTGCTTGTCGCATGTGCTTTGTTGACGATGCGCTTGTGTTTATGTACATTAAGAATTTTTTCGCATGTTTTACTAGGAACCGTTGAGTATACGTATAATTTTTTGAATTTGTATTTTTTGTTACCGTCACAAAGAAGCAACTTGAAGGCATGAGTATGTGGGGCATGCGTGCGGTGTTATTTATGAATAAACACACTTTGCTTTGTTGTACGGCGCTTGCGTCTATGAATGAAAATGTTATTGTTGTATTGGATTTGAGTTTTGTGCTTTTGTACGACAGAAGCAAAAAATAATTTCGAGGGACAGAGTAATGGAAGTATGTATGTATACGTTTACATGCAAATAATTTCATTAAAGCTACATAATATAATTAAAAGTATTATTAATTGAATTTGAAAAATAATTTAGTTTAGGAAAATATATATATACATAAATATGTACATATGTGCCTCTAAATTAAAAACAAAAGCATGCATAAAGTCATTCAGGCAGAGTTAATAATCCATTATGCATTCATACTGCCATGTCACTAATGCGATCACTCATAAAACTTCTCTATTCCTTAAGTTATTTGTTATAAAAAGAAGAAGCATAAGGCAATAAAAACAACTCCTCCTTTCTTCTACACTTCATCCACAAACAGTTTCCTCAAGCGAAGTCAAACTTTGCCAAATATCAAAATTTTATGTTGAGCAAAAGTCGCAAACTCATACATTCAAAAGTACCTACATATGTGTATACAAAAAACAAATGCACACCAAATATTGTGCGATCCCTTTTCCCTTACTCCCGCTACCTACAAGCCGTTTCGGTGACCAAAAATCCAAAAATCAGAAATTCAAGTTGATCTGAAGTTAAAGAAACATACATTCAAAGACATCAATGTGTATACGAAAAACTTATACATGCCTACACAAATTGTCAATTCTCTTCCCTTGTACCCGCCATACACAAGCAATTTCACTGCTTCGGCAACTTACGATTTTTACAAACGACGGCAAGCTGAAAAATCTAAAATTATGTTCAGCGAAAAAATCTAGTGAAAGAAGCAAAACAAAACTTCTCGTTTGCTGAGAACCCGAGACAACAAAATCAAATTCAAAGCAACATAACCATCACGCCACAGACCACTTCAAAAATATGCGATTTAAATAGTTAATTGATGATGGCTTGACGGTAAAAACGGACAAATAGTCAATTTACAAGACTAATATATGTGTGGATCGAGGTTGCAACGAATTTGCACCTTCTCGTTGTTATAAGTTCTCTGCTTTACTATTACATAATTTTGACAATATCAGTTCGTGCGCACACAAGGTCATACAAGTATGTCGTTTATAGCTACTATTGCAATGTGCATACGTACATATGTATGTATGTAAACGTACATTTATTATGAAAACAGTTACTTAAACATAGCATATGCATATATTTGACTGATGGTCCGGCATTTTATTCGACTCTTTCCTTAATTAAATTAAATTTTTGAAAATTTTGTGAAATGAATATTGGAGACAATTCATTAGTACCACTCCGGATTCTCGGCGAAGGCGCTTTTGGACGTGTGTACCTTTGCAGATCTCTTTCTACCGGTGTACCGCCAGTTGTTTGTGTCAAGAGAATATTTATACACCAACCGAAATTAGAAATAAAAATGTTAATGGAAGAGGTATAAATACATAACATCGATTTAATATATATTTGATTTTTTTTTCCAAAACAGATTTATATTATTTCACAATTGAAACATCCTAGCATTATAAAGTTTATTCGTTCATATGTATACGAAAGCAGCGTAAACATTGTTATGGAGTTTGCTTCAAATGGAACTTTACGCGATGTAATCAACTTGAATCGTCACCCATCAATATCAAAGAAAAGGTTTACTGACATGATATTTGAAATTATATTAGGACTTGAATACCTGCATATACGTCACATAATTCATAGAGATCTCAAACCAGAAAATATTTTGATAGATAAAGATAATAAGATTAAAATTGCTGATTTTGGCATTTCAACAATTTTTAGTAAAAATAAAGTAATTCAGGGTCTGACCGGTACATATTTTTATATGGCACCAGAAGTTATGAAAGGTGAAAGATATGAGTTTAAATCAGATGTTTGGTCATTGGGTTGTATACTCTATGAAATGTGCAATGGATTTAGTCCCTTTGGACATGCAAAAAATTTGGCTGATTTAAAATATTTAATTCAGAGTTGTGCTCAAAACGGACTTGATACCGCGACAATATCCACATATTATGGTGTTGAATGGGATAGAATTTGCAAAAAAATGATTGTTGTTAATCCAAGTAAACGTTTATCATTATGCAACATTATATCGTATGATCCAAATATTGCTATTCCATATTATTGCGTATATTTTAATTATAAAAACGATTATATGTAATACATTTTTCTCATAATACATTTATTTTGTTATACTGCGAAAGTTTTCTACTTTAATAGATAGCTACTTGTTTCGTTTACAGTAATTATGCCTTTTTTTAAATTTTATCAAACCACTATATTAAAGTCGGTTCATAAGTTTTAAAGCAAATGCTTTTTTTTTAGTTTTCAAATGCCTTTTGTTCGAATTTTGAAGAGCCTATACTGCACAATTCCATCCACAAGACTAATTTAGAGCCATTAACATTTTTTATAATTAATATTTCAAATATTGTTTATATCGACTCAACTTGATTATTTTGCTGTTTGCTTTACATTTAATTGTGAACATAATGTACTTTTATTCATAACCGTTGTTCAGTAATTTTACAAATTTCTTAATTTATATATATGTAAATAATTTAAAAAAACATTAATCAGTTAATATTTTAATACTTGTTTATTTTTGATAAATTAACTTTAATAAAATCGGTTTTGATTTTCTTTAAAAAATGCTTAATTATATAAATTAAAATGGTTTTCAATTTCAAGACATTCGAGTACAATGTTTATGTCCAAGCGAAGCATTTAAAATGCATATTGCGATTTTACTTAAGGCATGAGGAGATCTATACTGACTTTTTCTGACACACTTCCCAAAAATTTCTCTTCATCACCTCTAAGAGAAAGGTGATTTGAGAAATCGTTTACATTCTTTTCCCGTAACATTGCGCTCCGTTCCCACCTAGAACTGCTGCAATTCGAGCAACTAAATTTTGGTAGTTTGAAAAGTGTTGTTGTGCGATTTCCGCAATCTTTACATTGAAAAAAGCGTTTCACACCCTCAATTACTTTAAGTTCATGACGTTCTTCTTTGCATCGATCAGCAGCAGAAAATGCAGTATATTTACAAACTTTACATACAACAGCTTTACATGATAATTTATATGTTTTTAGCATTTTTTCTTCCAATGCTTCTTTCTTTTCAAGCTTATTGAAATATTTATCTTCTTCCTGTTTCTTACGCAAGTCTATCAGATCACTATGACCGGAAGTGCTTTCGATTATGCTTGTTATGTGCAACTTTCGTGTTTCTTCAATTTTTTTACGCTTATGTTCATTTCCGTTAAGAGCGTCTAGAGCACGTTTTTTTCCTGCTATAGTTCCACGCATTGAATTAGGATTTGATTTTTCGAGAGGTTTTTTCTTGAACATGTCAATAGCTCTCTGCTTAGCAGAAGAATTTGAAATCATTGCTGTGTAAAAAATATATTTATATTTTACATATACATACATTTTGCTCAAAACAAAGTGCATTAATAATACACTTTTGCAGACTCGCATAAAGATTTGACTCCCCTTTTAAAGTATAAGAAAAAAATTACATAAGGAAATAAATAATCTTTTTTGCCTATGTGGGCAACTGATAAATCGAGGAAAAAATTTAAGCACATTTTTCAACAAAGTACGGAGACCTATGGGTACAAGTCTCTATCTGACATATTTTATTATTAAGACACTTTGATTCATAATTCATAATTTTAAATGATTTACCTGAAATGTTACTTTCTGAGAATGGCAGTTCCCTATTTCTATTCGAATCAATGGATTCTTTAATGCAAGCAATTGTGGCCTTGGATCTAACATTTTGTATGTCAGATTTTGGAGTGTATGTTTGAATCGGCTTACGATCTAGCGATGTATTTGTTTGCTGAAGTGAATCTATTATCAGCCTATCCTTCTGCTTAAGTTTGATTGAATTAAGCTTTGCAGTATGTCTTGCATCAGACGCTAAAATAAAATAATAATAATAATAACATACATATGTTTTATATTTGCATTATTTACACGTACAGGTGTTTTTTGCTTCAAAATCTTACCTAACTTACCTAACCTATGTACTTTATATGCACCTTGCTTTTGAAAATCACGAGACAAGGATACCTTTTTATATTCCTTTTGCATATGAAAAACACAAAAATCGCATTCATTAAGATTTACAATATTCTTGCAGGCATCCCCATTATTTTTCTTTGCTTTGCATATACCAAAATCTTTAGATTTTCCTAAAAGCAATACTTTCTTCGACGAGTTAATAGAAAGACAAGCAATATCTTTTCCAGAAGCATTATTTTCGCTAAATGACGGGTTCAGAATAGCCACACAATCACCTTGGGAAGTTTTCCATAATTCCTTATGAGCTTCTTGAAACAATAGTATGCATATTGGTTTCATATCCCCTTTCAGATCAGATAACTTCCAAATTGTATACTTGTTCGATTTTGACGAAACTCTAGTTTCCTTGTATGTTATAACGCCTGCAACAACCCAATCACTAGTTTTGTCATCAACCATCATCTGATTTTGTAAATCATTGAATGTTACAAATTTTCGACATGCCATTCGCTCTCTAATCGTTAAACTGGATATGAGGGGGTTTGTAATACGCAATCCAAAAATTGAATCCGCACAGGTAGGCTGAATTTTACTCATAGTTTGAAATTGCCTTGTTGTGTTTCCCAAACTGCTAGGCAATTCCTTTTTGGGGGGCTTATCCTTTGAGCAATTCGAAGTGCTTCCGAAGCTACAAGGTATTTCAGTTTTGTAGGGTTTATAGTTTGAACTAGTTGATTGACCGCTGTACTGATCGAATTTACGCTCCAAAAAATCTTCGACATCACAATTTGTTATTTCTTTCTCTCTGATGTCCGAACTTTGTATATCATCAAAAAGTGCACCCAGAGCTAGAAGTTCACTTTCATTGTCAGAAAATTGATCACTCGTCACTTCGTTAGGCATTTTGTAAAAAATTAATTTGATTAAATAGTAAAACGCTAAAATATGCGCCAATAACAAAAATGTTATCGATCTTGGCAATCGGTTGTGTTTGATGGCGAAAATTATTGAAATTGGTTTTATGGGGGATCAAAATTCAGTAAAGAGCAGACAGAACTTATGTACCGCGTTGCGTGACAGGTTGACTTTGACGTCTGCGATGAATTCATGCAACATCGCAACGTTAATAATTGGTCAGATCTATTTTTTTTGCGCGAGCTGACTATTAGCTGATTTTTTCTTATTTATACATTTTATTGGAAAAATTTTAGCAAAGTTAAATTTTAATTTTAAATTTATTACTTTTTTTTAAGACAAATAATGTTCATTATGTAATGATATATATTTTAGCTTTTGCGGACAAAGTTAGAACTCTCACGCAAAGAAAAAAAAAATACTTTTAAAGCCACGATAAATAGAACTTTTGACAAACGTCACGTTACAGACTGACTGAGATGAATTTATGCAATTATAAGAAGACTCCATCAAAAATAACACTAAAGGTAAGCCAAACTCCATCTATTGATGCTGAACAATTTGTATAAATTATTTATTAAAGTAACTTGATTTACGTGGTGCTGTCATGCGATATATTTTATCAGGTGAGTCGGTGCGATTTTGACTGGTTAAGCTATGGGCAGATACCGATTGTCGAACCGTTGCAGTGGATGACAGGTAGGACTCGAGCGCCGCGTTGCGTGACGGATTGACTTTGAATTTCCCTTGTAAGCAACGCTGTCGGCAACGAAAGGCCAGATTGTAATTTTCATTGATTTTTTTTTCTCCGCAAATTCCAAAGAATTAAAATTAAAAATTTTAATACAAGGTCTAATTACTTAATATAACAAATTTTTAGCTTTATGTAAAAAAAAATAATTGAATAAAAATATCTACAAATTTGTAATTGTCACGCAAGGTTCAAATTTTTTATCTGCCATCGAATTGAAGCTCAAAACCCTTCGGAGATAATATACCTTTTTTGCTTCTCTTGATATTGCTCAAATTCTTTCATAGCATTTCTGCAGACTTAGCAACTGTTTTATTTCACTTAAATTTTTTTTTTTTGAATAAATTTGCAAACTCTATTTCGATTAAATATCCCAGAATATTATAGGTGTTATGCATAAAATATCTTAAATCTAGTTCGGATTTCCGTTTAATTTCACTTGATAATTTACTATTTACTGTCCTCTGAATTTAAAGCGACTATTCCATATCTGTTCAAATTATATTTAGGCATGATCATAATACATATTGCCTTTTATTTCATAATTATAATGAAAACATCGGAGCAGAAATAAATTAAAATAAGACAATTTATAATCATTGACTAAATTTTGATTTCCATTTAAAAAATTTGTATGTATTATACACAGGCAGAAAAACAAATGAAATATTCATTCAAAAAGTTTAAGTAGTTTATTAGCAATCAATTTCCTATTATTTATTGAGCTAGTTCTTTCATGCGGTTAAGAGCACTACCAGCCTTGAACCAACCAATTTGCAAGTCATTCAACGTATGGTTAAGCTTAATCTTGTCGACTTTATTGCCGTTCTTTATTTCGCAATCAATTGGTTTTCCAGGTGCCAGACTATTTAGGCCGAGCAAAGAAATTTTACTGTCCGGTTTAATCTGAGGGGGAACGAGATATATTAAATTAATTATTATACATTTTAATATTTTATATAAAAACATACCTTGTCATAATCAGCTGGATTTGCAAATGTTAAAGGCAACAAACCTTGCTTCTTCAAATTTGTTTCATGAATACGGGCAAAAGATTTGACTATAATTGCTCTGCCACCAAGGTGTCGTGGTTCCAGTGCAGCGTGCTCCCGAGATGAACCTTCGCCGTAATTTTCATCTCCGACAGCAACCCATCTAATACCATTAGCTTTATAATCACGCGCTACATCAGGAACGCCTCCCCATTCACCAGTTCGTTGATTCTTTATCTTATTCATTTCGTTATTTTCTGAGTTGACAGCTCCAATAAACATGTTGTTTGAAATATTATCTAAATGTCCTCGGTATTTTAGCCAAGGTCCAGCAGCAGAAATATGGTCTGTGGTGCATTTTCCTTTTACTTTAATAAGAACAGTTAAGTCTTGTAAGTCTTTGCCATCCCATTTGTCGAAGGGAGATAAAAGCTGGAGACGCTGGCTTTTTGGATCCACTTCTACTTTCACAGATTCGCCATTCTAAAATATAATGAATAGTTGAAAATTAAAGTTATTTCCAAAACATTAACGTTTAAAAGATAAAAAAATAGTAATATATCATGGTTCTACCTTGAAAATACTAATTAGACCAACCATTTACGGCATGCATTTGAAATAAAGTAAAATTCTTTATATTACAACTAGCTCTATAAGATAAGTATCGAACTGGCCGAAATAATTATTTTTTTCTAAATTTTGTGTTTCTTCTTCAATTCCTTTCAGGCTTTATTAGTGATAGACCAAATAAATGATGACAGGGTTGTAATCGGTATCGTTGGGTAGAGGAGGCCATATTCAATGATTGGGCAGTAACACACTCACGAACGATTTCTACAAGTCGGCGCGTTTATTTAGCCTGACTTGTAAGTTAGCGATATATAAAATTTTAGAGAAGTAGAAACCTGCATTATATTATATTTTATCGCAGACTGCCTGAGGGGGATCGTTGGGATAAAAGGCGAAAGCGGAATTTGGCGAACGTTCCTGGCGGAACAACATAGTAGGAGCATACATCCGATCAAGAAACCAATAAGTATTACTTCTACCCGCGGTATGGCATGCCTGTCGTAGGATATTTATAAGGGAACGACCCGGGTTTTTATCCGGCTACCGACTGTCACTCCCGTAATATTCCTTGAAAACCAATATCGGAAATATTTATGCACTTACAACAACAACAACAACCAATAGGTATTCTCGTTTGTGTGTGTGTGTGTGTTTTCCCCCGACAGTATGTTGTCCATACTTGTACTTTTCGTCTTCCGCATCCCCAGTTCAGTTGCACACGCGCGTTACAGTCACCCCCGGTAGCTAAGGAGCAGTGCGAGTGTGTTCGTAATCATTGTGTTAAGCCATACCTCGAGTGCACATCAAAAATTACCCCGCCAACCACAACTGGGTAAAAAACTAGATAATTTGAGCAAGCATTTGTTCAAAACTTGATTAAAAAAAAAACTGGGTAGCAGTATAGGCATTTTATTAAAGAGAGTGCAGTTCAATTTTTCCTTGTACATGTGATTGACATCCTTGTTACACTTATTCAATCACGTCATTGAAAACATATAGCTGTGCTCTTCTAATTTCAATTTTTTTAATTTTAAGCGGAAAGTGGGTAGTCTTGGTTGGCAGGGTATATATTTCTTAACTTTTTTTTTGTGCGATCATCTGTACTTATTTGGTTGGTAAGTTTACTTTTAGATGAACCAAAACTGAGAAAAGAACATGTCTCATGGGTTAATTATTAATAAATAACATTACAATCGTATGTACATACCGCAGGTGGTGCATCAAACGTATCCATACCAGGATCGAATCCTTTCGAAGGCAATTCATCACCAAATGGAGCAGCTAGTTTGAATTTTTTACCATCAGATCCAGTAAGTTCGTCGGTTAAAGGATTAAAGTCCAATCGACCAGCAATTGACAAAGCGGTAACAAGTTCAGGGCTGAAAATCCGAAGTTACATATTATGTTATATTAAATTAACTTTAGAAGTTATGTAAATGCAATACAAAAACTCATTCAACTGATTTTTTACTTCATCTAATGTATTTTTATAAGCTGTTATTGACAATCCCTGCCGATAGAAAATACGATTAAATAAAAAATAATAAAAAATATTCATGTTAGTCTGTCGAAGGTCTCGCGAAATATTGACACGCCATGTGTGTACTTCATACTAAACTTTATCGTTTTAGTTGCCTAGTTGAAAGATTTATCACCTAAAATAAAACCTTAGAATATAAATGCTATAGTAACTTAATTTCTATGATTTTTATTGCCCAAATAACAAAATGTATTCGTTAAACTGATATAACTGAACAAATCGATAGTAAGTAAAATACCTCGGCGGGTTAGGTGTTCAAGAATTTATCCTCGGTAAAGCATGCCTGTTGTAAGAGCCAACAAAAATCCAATAGTTTCCGACACAGTCAGATCTTTATACCGGAACGACCCGGATTTTTATCCGACTAAGGACGGTCACTGCCTTAATATTCCCTGAAGCCCAATTTGGGGATTTTTTCTGCGGTTACAACAACCATATAGTAAGGGAAATACATTTTTACATTAAAAAAAATATATATGAAAAATTGACCTACTAGTTTGCATTCAAATAGAAATGGCTAAAAGATCAGTAAATAAAAGTTTAAATTGCTCTACCCTATTTCCTTCTCTTATAGCAATACTGCGCCCCAAAGTTATAATACCATTTTATGTTCATGAAATGTTTAAAAACAATCAGAGTTGCAATGCACATAAACAGACACAGTAAGAATGTCAGCTACCTATAAAATCAAAAATAAAATGTTATAAATACTATATTTACTTTTTATTAAATTAAATGTGTTCTATAACAATTATACATCTATTCCTGCTACGCATAACTTTGAAACTCTAAATTTTGAGTTTATATTTTGACAGCTGTGACGCAATTATAAAGCCAATTTCGTTATAATATCATTTTATGTTCATGAAATGTATAAAAACAATCAGAGTTGCAATGCACATAAACAGAAGTAGAAATTGGATCAAATAGATTTGGCGTATGAATTGAGGCAAACATTAAAATTTAATTACCTGGTAACAAATGAGTGCGTTGCTGGATTGGCATCATTACGGCCAGTAAAGTTGCGATTATATGATGTAACAATTGTGTTCTTTTCCCCCTTCTTTACGTCCTTACGATCCCATTGGCCAATGCAGGGGCCACATGCATTCGCTAAAACGGTGCCACCGAATTTCTGGAATACTTCACCGATACCATCTCTTTCAATGGTAGCACGAATCTGCTCAGATCCAGGAGTAACATTGAATGGTATTTTCGATTTTAATCCATGTTTCATTGCATCTTTTGCAATATTTGCGCAACGGCCCATATCTTCGTAGGAAGAATTGGTGCAAGAGCCAATAAGACCCACTTTGATGTCAATTGGATACCCATTTTGTTTAGCGTTTTGGCCAAGTTTACTTATTGGATGAGCCAAATCAGGGGTGAATGGACCATTCACATGAGGTTCCAACTTATCTAAGTTAATTTCAATTAATTCATCATATTCACAATTTCCATCAGGCGTAAATAGTTTCGTTTTATATTTATTGGCCTCATCCGCAATTCCGCTGCGGCTAGTGGATTTCAGATATGAAGCCATACGATCATTAAAGGGAAATACTGAAGTTGTAGCACCAATTTCAGCTCCCATGTTGCAGATAGTAGCCATTCCAGTACAAGATATGGAGTCAACACCCTTTCCATGGTACTCAATTATTGCACCAGTGCCTCCTTTCACAGTAAGAATGTCAGCTACCTATAAAATCAATATTTACTTTTTATTAAATTAAATGTGTTCTATAACAATTATACTATCTATTCCTGCTACGCATAACTTTGAAACTCTAAATTTTGAGTTTATATCTTGACATCTGTGACGCAATTATAAAGCCAACTTCGTTGGTTGTTACTCAAATTTGTGGTACGACCGTGCAACTAATATTACATTCTCTCCTTATAAGGAGAACGACGAAGGGCTCAAAAGTCGAATTATTTACCTCTTTAGCCGATTGACAAGAGTTCACAAATATTTTTAAAGCTCTTTTATATAACATCAATATTTTAGTATTCATTTTTGCTAACAATTCAATTGATTGAAATTAAATTTTTTCAATTGTTAAAGAATATATTTTAGTAAATCGCAATATTAATAGAAAAAGGTGTCAATCCTTCAAAATATTAATATTTATTAAATATTAATTGATGCTATTTTTCTATATAGCATGTATCTTAATAAGTACCTACTTTGACAATATCTATACCATATCATTTCCTTACCTTCAAAATAATATCTTTTGGCGAGGTCCATCCACTAATCTTTCCAGTTAAATTGATGCCAATTACTTTCGGACACTTCAATTCCCAAGGAATATCTGCCATCACATCGACAGCATCTGCGCCGCCAACACCAATGCAAAGTCCACCAAGACCACCTCCATTTGGAGTATGGGAGTCGGTACCAATCATTAATAATCCAGGGAAGGCATAGTTTTCCAAAATGATCTGATGAATGATACCGCTGCCAGGTTTCCAAAAGCCGAGACCATATTTAGCGCATGCTGATGCTAAGAACTTATATACCTCCTGGTTGAGATCTTTTGCTCTAGCTAAATCCTCCTTTCCACCAATTTGAGCTTCAATTAAATGATCACAATGCACTGTTGAGGGCACAGCGACTCTTTTTAAACCAGATGAAATGAATTGCAAGAGCGCCATTTGAGCAGTAGCATCTTGCATTGCTACACGATCTGGTCGAAGGCGCAAATACGATGTGCCACGCACAATATCTTGATTTTTGGGATCATCCAAATGGGAATATAAAATTTTTTCAGATAATGTAAGAGGACGATTTAAACGTTCGGATACAATCTTCAAATTGTTAGTTAGCTTTTCATAAGGTAAGAAAACATCAGAATCAAATTTCGACAGGGCAACTTTTGAAGCTGCATATAACGACGAGTGGAAATTTCTGGAATAAATACTGGGGGCAAATTGACCAATTGCATGCACCTGGAATTATAAAGCCAAAATTATAAATTCAGTTAGTAATTAATAATTATATTAAATGCATCAGTAAAATAATTTTTATAAGCCGTCGGACATTCTATGGAAATACTATATATTCATCTTTATTGAGAGCTTTTTTCTAAGCCACCTTCGATGGATTATGGGGTTTTATGATGAATTTTTTATTGCACGTCAGAAATACAATCTGATTTGGTATCAGTGGTGCTAATCACTCGGCTACTGCGGTCGGCCTTAAATGCTAGCACATATGTTTCGATAACAGATTGGATCAAACGAAATTTAGTAGTCTGTTGATAAGCCAGTCTGATAAGCTATTGTACCTCGTGAGTTTTGAAATGATACACCTACGTAAAGCTGACGTATCAACGCTGACGTATACGAAATAGCTAAATAAGTATACGTAATAGAACATAGAGTATGCTCTAGGATCTTAAATGAAACCGTTATCGCTTAATTCTTGCAAAGTATTAATTATCTATCAGAACCAGAAAAATCGATTGATTATGACATATGCTAACTGTGCAACTGATTTCTTAGCGCATATATTCGAATAAAGCTTTTATTATTTAAGATGGTCCTATTGATTGTTAAGAAATTTGGGTGAAATATCTTCTTGTTACGATGAGATATTTAAAACTATGTTCATAACATATTGCGCCAATCACGTTGAGCTTATAGAGTTTAAATTTAATTAAGTCAATAATTCCATTTTTTGTTTGTTTGTTTTTCTTTTTGTTTCCTTTTTATTTATATTTTATATTATTATTTGTTCTATTTTTCATTATTATTTTATTATTTGTTATTTTTACTTTATATATAGATAGATATATATATATGTATATTATTTTTTTTATAATTTCTTTCATATAGATTCTTTAAAAAAAAAATTACTTATTCTTTGTTTTCTTTTTTAATTTTTTTTACTTATTCTTTTTTTTTAAACATTTGTTCGATTCGTTGTTCGTTCATTTGTTTTATATTTTTATTTTTTTTTTATTTTAATTTTTATTTTTATTTTTTATTTATTTATTTTCATTTATTTATTTTTTTTAATTTAATTTTTTATATTCCTATTTTGATTTTATATTATTATTTATTTATTTTAAATTTTTTACAATATTTTTTATATTATTAATTTCTTAATTTAATACAATTTTGCTTTCATTAATTTTTTTTATTTGTTAATAATTTTACTTCTTTGTTCATTATCATTTTTATTTCTTTATTTATTAATATTTTTGTTGTATAATTTATTACTATTATTATTTATATTTTCTTATTTATTATTATTATTTTTACATACTTATTATTCATATATTTTTATTATTATTATGTATAAGAATATAAATTTATTTTTGTTAACCTTTTTTTACACGTAATTAATATTTTATTTTTTTAAACCTCATGTACATGAAATGGTATATTAACTTTGGCCCGAAGTATGTTAGTACCAGTAGGAGAAGAGATACACCCACCGAAATTTATACCGATCGAATCAGAATGACGAGCTGAATTGATTTAGCCATGTCCGTCTGTCCGTCTGTCTGTTTGAATGGATCATAAATCCCAACGGTATATTACACATAGATAATGAATTGCAAATTGATTAAGAAAATCCACGAAATCGGACGTATATATTTGGCCAAAACTTAGTAAAAAAAGCATTTAGGAGCATGAAATTTGGTATTATTCATACATACTATGAATTGAATATTGGTACTGAAAATCATTGAAATCGAACTGCTGTATCATATAGCCCATACAACCGGCTTGTTCAGATACGAGGTTTTGGGTCAAAAATCCGTTAAAAACGCAACTACGAGTGTGAAGTTTGGTATTATACACACCTATTATGAATTGCATATCGGTAGTGAAAATAATCGAAATCGGAATACTATGTCATATAGTCCCCCACAACCGATTTGTTCAGATATAAGGTTTTGGGTCAAAAAACCATATAAAAAAACCGATAAATTGAAATTCGTTATTCCAAACGCATAAATTAAAAAAAGTATTGAAACTGAAAGTCATCGAAATAGGAAGACTACAAATAATTGTCTAAGGAGCATGCAATACAATAAATTTTATATGTTCATGAAAGGCATAAAGGGCTTCGCATAGCCAATTGTTATTATTTTTTTTATTTTGTATATTATTTTTTATATTTATTCTTTTTTATATTATTATTTATTACTCGGTCACACGTTGTTGTTGCTTTCTCTATTTTGTCCAATTTTTATTCTAATTGGTATCGCAAAGGATGGCAAAAAGCCTTTAGCATCATTTAATACAAAATTTTACATACAAAATTCTAAATTATTGCCTAAAAATAAATATCAATATAAATACCGCGAAGTGCGCCAAACGCACCTTTCGGATATATAGGTACTTATTACAATAAAGTGTAACTATCTATGCTTATATCAAACTCATATTAATTTTTGTCAATCTTGTCAAATAGATCGGTCCGCTTCCTGGAAAAAAAAAGAAGTACTAAATTTCAAGTAATTCGAAGTATAAATATGATTTTTTTCGAGTTGATCGGCCCCTGGTATACTGCTCGGTATGAAAAGATATATACAATATTTTTATATATTATTTTTTTTTTGTATACTATTATTTATTATTATTATTATTATTATTATTATTTTAGTCAGATCAGGAATTGTTTAAGCGATTTCAACTCATATCGGTGAAATGAAATCAAGTTGCTTAATTTTTTTTTTTCATGTTATTCGGTAACATATCTAACATGCTTTTGCAGGTCGGGTGCAATAGATATCGCCTAATATCTTTTTAAAGTGCAACGGAAATAGTATACTTAAAAATACTCAGAAAAAATTAATTTTTGCAAACAATTGTCTCATTTAACTTTCTTAAGCTCTTCTTGTTCATAAACTCATAGCAATAAAATTACTTCTTATAAGGCGGATATAGTCACAGATAATCTCCATGCTAGAAATGGGACTACTTTACTTCCATTGTCTTATGCAGATATAATTTAAACCTAAATAAACAACTAACCACTTTAAGCATTAAGGCATATGCAAAATTGTGATTAAATTGCATATAAGTTTCTAAGGTCACATTTACCAATAAGCAACTTTGTATTTTATTGTAGGAATATTTCATCCCAGGCTAATCTTGCGAACACGATTATAATCTTGCAAGTATCTCATTCGAAAATGCCTAGATTCCAACAATACATATATTGGCTTAGAGATAAATAGAGAATGCTTGTAATGTTTTTCATTAAACTAAAAAATTAATTGCCAATTGTATCGACGGGAATTGCTGTTAATTTCTTAGATAGTAAACGTACGGTACATTTATCATTCAAGCTATCATTACACAATTGCCATAAATCAAAAGCAAAAGAAATAATAATAAAAAGAAATGGCTGCCGTATTGCAAAAAAAAAAAAAATCAGTTGCTGCGTGGGACGTGTGCAGAATACACTTTGCAAAATATAAAAAGTATTGGATCTCTTCGTTGCAACGAAAAAACTGCAAATTTTTTACACTTGTCCTACTGGGAAGAGCGTAGGTTGATTTAAGAGGTGGAATTCTTTTTATAGAAGCTAATTATATACCTGCATGGGTATAGAATTCTATTTCCGCTTTAATTTTTCTTTCAATATTATTTCGTTGTGAACAAAAATAGCCGTAGAGCATTTAGTGACAGGGTTGAACTTTTTTGTTACGAAAAATGTTTATCTCTTTAGATCTCAATAGCATATAACTTTTTCTCTGTTGTAAAAGTTATACAGTGTTCTCAAAAGTGTGCCCTTTTCAAATTAGTTGAAAATGAAGAAGCGCAGTTAGGTAATATTTGTTGAGTAAATTAAAGACTACAATAATATATGGCAATTATGGAGGACGTTGTTCTCCATAATTACCCAATATATAAAAAAGAATTTGCCAGCGAATTTGTTAGAGCTCTAGCCAGTTTTGTCAGGAACCGTGGCTCGATCCATGCAATTTTTTTCTAAAATTATGTTGGTCTCATTAGAATTCGAGCTCATGTTGTTGTACAGGCGACAAGTCGAGAAATCTCCTCCTGATGATTTTATTCTCACAGGGCTGTAAATCCGTCAGAGCCACATTTAGTCAATATGTGATAATTTGTGGTGTAGTTAATGACACGTCGGCTGATTGTGAGGTTGTTACTTACATCCTACGAAGTGAACCCTCTCAACCAGTAACCATAGCGAAGGATTGATTTGTTCCGCATTCGATCAAAGCTTCATGCCAAAATTTCCCTTTGCTCGCTTACAATGTCGTGTGCGGCAGTAAACTAAAGCCGCATTGAATTGCTTAACTTACTACTTTTTACTATTAAGCAGCCACTGATACTGATTGTATAATTGTATAAGAATTTTTGTCGGTGGTGCCAAGAAAAACTTTTTATTTAACAAATTTGAACCAAACAAACAAATCCTAAATGTCAATTAACCAGAGAATAGTCCAGTAACAATAACAAATCAGAGATTAAATGTATTCACATAATCTCATATACAAGATTAAGAAAAATTTTGCGAAAGATGTTCGTAAAAATTGTTTGATGAGTCAAAACACTATTTAAGTCCACCGTAAAGTAAAAAAATATTCTATAAAGCCTTACTATCAACAATCTATAAATTTACTTGACTATACAAACCAATTTGATATATTTTAGTTTCTTTGCTTGGTTAGATAACCACATCCTTTGAGGTTATGGCAGTAAATACTAACTTGAAATACATCTGAGGGATTTATAACACATCAACCACACATATATTAATTGTTCTATTATTATATTTTGCTGGAGAAAGAATTTACAGAATTCATCCACAAATAAAATATATTATACATACCCTATTATTGATGCAACGGAGTAATTGCGCCATGATTATTCGATTGAATGCCGAAAAACTGATTTACATGCACTTCCTTATTTTTTAAATCACAAATCTAATTTGATTTGGACAAATCTCCACTCGTGTTACAAATCTATTGGCAGCGAACTATTTAAACGTATCAATCAAAATATTCCAATTTAATTCTGATTATGTAAATACTACTGATAAAAGTTCGATAACTATCGATTTTCTTACAGTGGGCGGCACTCACTATCCAATCCTTCAATTTAGACACTTAAACAAGGTCTACACCTGGAATTTTTTTTTCCTAAGTACATATTGTTACGATCTTGCTGATTAACCTCGATGATTTCCTTAATCTTTCGGGTACGACCTCTGGATTGTTAAATAAATCGCCAACTTAATTTGCAGACTCTTTATTTATAAAGACTTAATTAATGTCCTTTTTAATTATTCGGTAATTCACAATTCAATTAAAATTTACGTTACTATTTACAATCACTTGTATACAACTTTCACAATGTACTGTTTTTATTACTTTACTGTAATGTAATCTCCACGAGTTTAATTCACAACTGATTACTGACTGACTCTTGCAGTCGTATGTCGTCCTTATATACTTGTTTGCTGCTTGAAAACAAAACCCCTGGAATAATCGCGTCGTTTACGATAATCGCCTAGTTTACGATAATCGTCGTTTACGATAATCGCCTCGTTT
This sequence comes from Neoceratitis asiatica, assembly GCA_030068015.2. NCBI lineage: Eukaryota > Metazoa > Arthropoda > Insecta > Diptera > Tephritidae > Neoceratitis > Neoceratitis asiatica. Next base: position 57,467,551 of record CM061524.1, on the reverse strand, counting down.
ACGCTCTAGAACGTGCCTGTTGTCGGCTCCTCTCTTTCATCTGTCATTCGCTTCGCATGTTCGCCACAATATGAGCAATTTTATGACATATCGGTGCATTATATTGTGGCGAAAATGCGAAGCGAATGACAGATGAAAGAGAGGAGCCGACAACTGACATCTTCTAGAGCGTACGAGACGATTATCGTAACCGAAACGATTATCGTAACCGAGAGGATTATCGTATGGACGAGATTATTCCGGGGGCTTCGTTTTCAAGCATCAAACAAGTATATAAGGACGACGTACGGCTGCAAAAGCAATCAGTTGTGAATTAAACTCGTGGAGGTTACATTACAGTAAAGTAATAAAAGCAGTACATTGTGAAAGTTGTATACAAGTGATTGTAAATAGTAACGTAAATTGTAATTGAATTGTGAATTACCGAATAATTAAAAGCACATTAATTAAGTCTTTATAAATAAAGAGACTGCAACCGCCAAATCGCCAACTTAATTTGCAGTCTCTTTATTTATAAAGACTTAATTAATGTCCTTTTAATTATTCGGTAATTCACAATTCAATTACAATTTACGTTACTATTTACAATCACTTGTATACAACTTTCACAATGTACTGTAATCTCCACGAGTTTAATTCACAACTGATTACTCTTGCCGTCGAATGTCGTCCTTATATACTTGTTTGCTGCTTGAAAACGAAAACCCTGGAATAATCGCGTCGTTTTACGATAAACCTCTCGCTTACGATAATCGTCGTTTACGCTCTAGAACGTACCAGTTGTCGGCTCCTCTCTTTCATCTGTCATTCGCTTCGCATTTTCGCCACACTGCCCTCCACCTAAGTCTGATCGTCCCGATCAGACACATTCGCTGTTCCAAACGCAGCAAGCCTCTCTAGGTGGACCACTTTCATCTTGTTTCTCGGCCTCCCAACGGTTTGGATTCGATACACTACGTCGTTTAGTCGTTTGATTATCTTGTATGGACCTTCCCAATTGCATTGAAGTTTTGGGGACAAACCTCTCTTTCGTTGTGGATTGTACAGCAGCACCAAATCTCCATTTTGGAAGCCTTCGGAGTTTATCGCCTTGTGATACCTAGCCTTAATTTTGTCAGTCATAATTTGAGTTCGCTGCCTCACAAGAGCATGTATCTCTCTTAACTCTTCCTCGAGAACAGTAGACGCTTCCTTCCCAATTCTTCTCGCATCACCAGTTATTCCAAATTTTAAATCGCTGGGCAACCGAAGTTCACTACCAAACAGTATTCTGGCAGGTGTTTGACCTGTTGTTTCATGCACTGCGGACCGATATCCCATCAGGAAAAGCGGTATGTGTACATCCCAATCATCTTGATTCTTGTCCACAACTTTCCGCAAGTGCTCTTCCAGGGTCCGGTTGAATCGCTCTACCATGCCATCTGATTGAGGATGCAGGGCTGTCGTTCGTGTTTTCCGAATACCAAGTATCTGGCACATCTCTTGGAACACCGCCGCTTCAAAGTTTCTTCCTTGGTCTGAGTGCAATTCTATAGGCGCACCGTATCTGGTAACCCAATTGTGAGTGAATACATCCGCAACTGTTTTCGCTTCCTGGTTTGGAATTGGGTAGACCTCAGGCCTTTTACTAAAGTAGTCCATAACCACAAGAACGTATTTGTTTCCTTGTCTGCTCATAGGGAATGGACCGGCTACATCCATGGCAACCCGCTCAAATGGTGCACCTGAGTTATACTGCTTCATCTGCCCATGACTTCGTGACTTTGGCCCTTTAGCTGCTATACACTCCGTGCAGTTAGCAATCCACTCAGCGATCGACTGCCGACAGCCAACCCAATAGAACCGCTGCTTGATCTTCTCCAGCGTATTTGTAATGCCTAGGTGCCCTCCACTAGGACCATTATGGAATTCGTTAAGAACATCCGGAATTCTTAACCTTGGAACTACTATAAGCTTCCGAGAGCACTGGCCATCTTCACTTTCCCATACTCTATACAAACAGCCAGATATCAATTCTAAACTTGGCCGTCACACCGACATTTCCTTAAATGACTTGCCTCCCACTCTTCTGCTGATGTAACTGTCATTAGCCGGACGTCTATTATGTCTTCCTTACCCTCGGCTTTTGAGCAGTGCTTACATTCCAAACTACATGGTCGACGGGACATAGCGTCAGCATTTCCGTGCGTATTACCCTTGCGGTGCTCGATGGTGAAATCATAACTTTGCAGCCTCTCAATCCACCGCGCAAGCTGCCCTTCGGGATTCTTGAACTGTAGTAGCCACTTCAGCGCTACATGATCCGTTCTAACGCGGAAATGTTGACCATACAGATATTTGTGGAAGTGTTTAATGCAATCCACCAACGCTAATAGTTCTCTCCGCGTTACGCAGTAGTTCCGCTCTGGTTTCCTAATAGACCGGCTATAGTAGGCAACTATCTTCTCCTGCCCATCAATCACTTGCGAAAGTACACCTCCTATGCCATAACCACTAGCATCTGTGTCCAGAATAAATGTTGCACCTGGAACCGGGTACGCTAGCATAGGTGCGGTGCATAGTCGTTCTTTTAAAGCTTGAAAAGCCTCCTCTTGTTCAGTTTTCCACTCGAAAGATCTATTTTTCCTTGTGAGTTCATGGAGACTGTGAGCTACACTGGCGAAATTCGGAACAAAGCGGCGATAGTAAGTACACAGCCCAAGGAAACTTCTTAAATTTCTGGGTCTCGGCCAATCCTTCACTGCCTCTATTTTTTCCTTCGCAGTACACACGCCCTTCGTGGTTACTTGATGACCTAAGTAATTCACCTCCTTCTTGAATAAAGAGCACTTCTTAGGACTTAGTTTAAGACCAGCGCCAGATACTCTCTGGAAAACTTCTTCCAAATTACTCAGATATTCGTCGAAGCTCTTTCCCAATACGATGATGTCATCCAGATACACCAAACAGGTCTTCCAGTGTAGTCCTTTGAGCACATGGTCCATTAATCTTTCAAAAGTGGCAGGAGCGTTGCATAACCCAAATGGCATTACCGTAAATTGCCATAGACCGTTGCCAGCACTTAAGGCTGTCTTCTCTTTATCTTCTTCACTCACTTCTACTTGCCAATACCCGCTCTTAAGGTCAAGTGTTGAGAACCATTCTGTGCCAGTTAACGAGTCTAGTGTATCATCGCTCCTGGGCAAAGGATAGCTGTCTTTCTTTGTAACATCATTTAATCTCCGATAGTCCACGCAGAACCGCAACTGGCCATCTTTCTTCTTCACGAGTACCACCGGAGAGCTCCATGGACTTGCCGATGGTTCGATAACATCGCTTTCGCTCATTTCCCTAATTATTTGGCCAACAGCGTCACGTTTGGCTAGTGGAACGCTTCGAGGAGCTTGACGAATTGGTCTTGCGTCACCAGTATCAATGCTATGCTTCACTACGTTGGTCCTGCCTGGTTTGTTGCCATCCTTGTCGAATATGTTGGAGTATTTACGGATCATCTGGCTGGCCTTGTGCTTGTACTTGTCGTTCAACCCTTGCGTCCATGCATTGATATCTTCCTCCATCTCCCTGCTGCCAATAGAGTCGATTCCAGATGAATCATTGCTGTTAATAATGGCATCTACCTCTCATTCAATATTGCTCCAGGTAATGGTCTTACTTCTTTAGCGATCAGGTCAGTTCGAATGATGGAGTGTGATGCGCCCGTATCTACTGTTAATATTCGCGCTCGTCCATCCACATATCCGCCAATAGTAATATTGCTCGTTTTTCTGCCAATTTGTGAGACGGAGATAATGGGGCATTCAATTGCAGGAGCCAGCATACGCCCTTTTAGACTGGCTCGTTTTAGTTTAACGACTGAGAAGTTGATGGTTTATCTTCGTCAGCCTTCCGTTTTCGCTGTCCTTCTTGTATGCTGGAACCCTTTTGCATTCGCGTGCGAAGTGACCAGGCTTTCCACATTTAAAGCATTTCCCAGCCTGATTCTTACCACCAGAACGATTCATTCCTTCTAACTTCTTCAGAGTTCTCAATATTTCGGTCATCACATCTGCTGTTTCAACCTCCACTTTATTGACTTTGTACGCTGGTCTGCTTATGAGTGCCGCTGTTTCACGTGTTTGAGCATACGCCACTGTTTCAGCGAATGTTAACTTTGGATTCGCATATGTCTCTCGCTTGGTGTAAACGTCTTTTATGCCGCTGATGAATTTTTGTATTTTCACCCTTTCGAGATGCTCACCCGATGCGTCTCCGATGGCTAAATGAGCCAATCTCTCAATTTCCGAAGCATATTCCTGTAGAGATTCGTTCGGTTTTTGGTCGCGCTTTTCTAACTCCATCTGGTAAATTTGTCTTCTGTGTTCGCTACCATAGCGTCTTTCCAGGGCTCGCATCAATCCGTCGTAATCATTTCTCTCATAATCAGGTACAGTTTGCAAAAGTTCTGCCGCAGGTCCTTCCAACGCAACGAATAGTGCAGCAGATTTTTCATCCATGCTCCATTTATTGGTTTCAGCCGTCTTTTCAAACTGGAGCTTGAAGACTTGGAAGGGAATTTTTCCGTCAAACGATGGTGTTTTTACCTTGGGAGCGTTCGCTGAAGTGGTTGGACGATTTAACTGCAAATCCCGGAAACGACCTTCCAATGTGTTGACTTTGGCTTCAATTAATTCTTCTATTTTTTCTTGCCGACCGTGCAATTCGTTGACTTTGCTCTCAATTAGATCCTGTCTTTCCTTAAGTTCTGCATTATCTTTCTCCAGATTTTGCTGTATTTGCGCGATTGTTCCTCCTAAGGATGATATTTGTTCCCTCTGTTCAACCATTTGTGATGTAATGTTGTCATTCATTGCAGACATTTTGGTATCCAGCTTTTGTGACATCTTGGCATCCTGTACATCCATCTTTTGTGATATGCTGGCATCGATTTGTGACATGTTTTGTGACATGTTGGCATTGATTTGTGAAATTGCAGCCAACAACATGTTCATGTCCATACCGGTAGATGAGCCAGGGGCATTTTCTTGAATCTTACCTGATGGCTGCTCCAACCCCTTCGCAGAATCAATAGCTTCTTCTTTGTCAATGTCCTTCAAGGATACATCTTCATCCTCGCGACGGAATTCGTACTGGTTCAAGTCGGTGCCTTCGACTTCCATTGCTTCTCGCAGTCTCGATTGCAGCTCTGCCTTATTTCCAGTTGTAGACAATCCTCGCTTGGCCAACTCCTTCTTGAGAAGAGGTATCGTCAAATCTTGAATCTTCACCATTTTCGATTACAATCCTTTGGAATTTATTTAACAATCCCACTTCTGACACCAATTGTTACGAACTTGCCGATTAACCTCGATGATTTCCTTAATCTTTCGGGTACGACCTCTGGATTGTTAAATAAAATCGCCAACTTAATTTGCAGTCTCTTTATTTATAAAGACTTATTTAAGTTCCTTTTAATTATTCGGTAATTCACAATTCAATTACAATTTACGTTACTATTTACAATCACTTGTATACAACTTTCACAATGTACTGTAATCTCCACGAGTTTAATTCACAACTGTTTACTTGTTTGCTGCTTGAAAACGAGACCCCTGGAATAATCGCGTCGTTTTACGATAAACCTCTCGCTTACGATAATCGTCGTTTACGCTCTAGCCACAATATTGTGGTGAAAATGCGAAGCGAATGTCAGATGAAAGAGAGAAGCCGATAGCTGGCATGATCTGAAGCGTAATTCAAGAACATTCGTTATCGATAATGATTCGATTATTCCCGACGGTTGGCCGCGAACAACCGAGTGATATATAAGTAAACGCCTTGGTGATTACATTACAATGAAGTAATAAAAACAGTACATTGTGAAAGTTGTATACAAGCGACTGTAAATAGTAAAGTAAATTGTAAATTGAATTGTGAATTACTGAGTAATAAAAGGACATTAAATAAATTCTTTATAAATAAAGAAACTGCAAATTAAGTTGGCGATTTTTATTTAACAATCCAGAGATCGTAAAGCGCGGCGCCTTAAAAAATAACCCTGGGCCGAACCAACACCGGCTTCGCCTTGCACAGTATTTTTAAGTGAAATACTTTTGTAAATTGGCGACCTACGGCCGCGCTTTAAAAAAATAACCCTAGGTCGAATCAAAATCGGCTTCGCCTTACAGAGTATGCTGAAGTGAAACACTTCGGAAAAAGTAAAGAATGTTTTATAAATACATATGTTTAATTGCCTCGATCAATTTCACAAAACTCTGCGAAATTCGCGGAGTTTTTGTAATTGTCTTTGACAAAATTCCTCTTTAAAACGCGCCATTGGGACTCAATCTTTGAAATTTATAAGTTTTACAAAGTACGGCAACACCTTCATGATTAGACTGCAACCATTTTTAAGTGTGCATCCGTTTTGATTATAATGTGGCAAAAATGCGAAGCGAATGACAGATGAAAGAGAGGAGCCGACAACTGGCATCTTCTAGAGCGTACGAGACGATTATCGCAACCGAAACGATTATCGTAACCGAGACGATTATCGTAAAGATGAGATTATTCCGGGGGTTTCGTTTTCAAGCAACAAACAAGTATATAAGGGCGACATACGGCTGCAAGAGTAATCAGTTGTGAATTAAACTCGTGGAGATTACATTACAGTAAAGTAATAAAAACAGTACATTGTGAAAGTTGTATGCAAGTGATTGTAAATAGTAAAGTAAATTGTAATTGAATTGTGAATTACTGAGTAATCAAAAGGACATTAATTAAATTCTTTATAAATAAAGAAACTGCAAATTAAGTTGGCGATTTTATTTAAAAATCCAGAGGTCGTACCCGAAAGATTAAGGAAATCATCGAGGTTAATCAGTAAGATCGTAACAATTGGTGTCAGAAGTGGGATGTTAAATAAATTCCAAAGAATAATTAAAAAAATGGCGAAGATTCAGGATTTGACGATACCTCTTCTCAAGAAAGAGTTGGCCAAGCGAGAATTGTCTACAACTGGAAATAAGGCAGAGCTGCAATCGAGACTGCGAGAAGCAATGGAAGTCGAAAGCATCGACTTGAACCAGTACGAATTCCGTCGCGAGGAAGAAGATGTATCCTTGAAGGACATTGACAAAGAAGAAGCTATTGATTCTGCGAAGGGGTTGGATCAGTCATCAGGTAAGATTCAAGAAAATGCCCCTGGCTCATCTACCGGTATGGACATGAACATGTTATTGGCTGCAATTTCACAAATCGATGCCAAGATCTCAGGAAAGTTGGATGGATTAGAAGGAACAATCGCACAAATACAGCAAAATCTGGTGATAGAAAATGCAGAACTTAAGGAAAGACAGAATCAAATCGAGGAGCGACAAGGCAAGATAGAGGAGCTAATTGAGACCAAAGTGAACACATTGGAAGATCGGCAAGAAAAAATGGAAGAGTTAATTGAAGCCAGAGTCAACACATTGGAAGGTCGTTTCCGGGATTTACAGTTAAATCGTCCAACCACTTCAGTGAACGTTCCCAAGGTAAAAACACCATCTTTTGACGGAAAAATTCCCTTCCAAGTCTTCAAGCTCCAGTTTGAGAACACGGCTGAAACAAATAAATGGAGCATGGAGGAAAAATCTGCTGCACTATTCGTTGCGTTGGAAGGACCTGCGGCAGAACTTTTGCAAACTGTACCTGATTATGAGAGAAATGATTACGACGAATTTATGCGAGCCCTGGAAAGACGCTATGGTAGCGAACACAGAAGACAAATTTACCAGATGGAGCTAGAAAAGCGCGACCAGAAACCCAACGAATCTCTACAGGAATATGCTTCGGAAATTGAGAGATTGGATCATTTAGAAATCGGAGACGCATCGGGTGAGCATCTCGAAAGGGTGAAAATACAAAAATTCATCAGCGGCATAAAAGACGTTTACACCAAGCGAGAGACATATGCGAATCCAAAGTTAACATTCGCTGAAACAGTGGCGTATGCTCAAACACGTGAAACAGCGGCACTCATAAGCAGACCAGCATACAAAGTCAATAAAGTGGAGGTTGAAACAGCAGATGTGATGACCGAAATATTGAGAACTCTGAAGTCGTTAGAAGGAATGACAGCGCAAACGGAGACTGAGGAGGATAAACCATCAACTTCTCAGTCGTTAAAATAAAACGAGCCAGTCTAAAAGGGCGTATGCTGGCTCCTGCAATTGAATGCCCCATAATCTCCGTCTCGCAAATTGGTAGAAAAACGAGCAACATTACTATTGGTGGATATGTGGATGGACGAGCGCGAAAATTAACAGTGGATACGGGCGCATCACACTCCATCATTCGAACTGACCTGATCGCTAAAGAAGTGAGACCATTACCTGGAGCAATATTGAAAACGGCGACTGGTGAGGACACACAAGTGGTGGGAGAAGTAACATGTAAGGTCTCAATAGGGAATGTGACAGTGTTACACAGCTTTATAGTCGCGCAGATCGTAGATGAGGTAATCATAGGAGTGGACTTCTTGATAGAGAAAGGTATCAAGATCGACTTGAATAACAAGGTTATGGAGTATAAGAACATGGAAGTACCACTAAGCATTGGCTACGATTCCACATACAGCAGCAAACAAGTGGTCTTAGAAGGCAGTGAACTGATTCCACCGAAGTCAGAAGCAGTTGTTTGGGCGAAAATTAATGGAGATTGTGGGACAAACAAATTGTGGGTTGTCGAAGCAGCACAAAATTCGACACTGGACTTACTTATTGGAAAAACCCTGGCTAAGACACGAAAGAATGGACGCATCCCAGTGAGAGTATTAAATGACTTCAGATCATCAGTAAAAATTCCTAGTGGAACTGTATTAGGGCAATGTCAAGAGGTGGAAGCCATTACTAACAACAATGATTCATCTGGAATCGACTCTATTGGCAGCAGGCAGATGGAGGAAGATATCAATGCATGGACGCAAGGGTTGGAAGACAAGTACAAGCACAAGACCAGCCAGATGATCCGTAAATACTCCAACATATTCGACAAGGATGGCAACAAACCAGGTAGGACCAACGTAGTGAAGCATTGCATTGATACTGGTGACGCAAGACCAATTCGTCAAGCTCCTCGAAGCGTTCCACTAGCCAAACGTGACGCTGTTGGCCAAATAATTAGGGAAATGAGCGAAAACGATGTTATCGAACCATCGGCAAGTCCATGGAGCTCTCCGGTGGTACTCGTGAAGAAGAAAGATGGCCAGTTGCGGTTCTGCGTGGACTATCGGAGATTAAACGATGTAACAAAGAAAGACAGCTATCCTTTGCCCAGGATCGATGATACACTAGACTCGTTAATTGGCACAGAATGGTTCTCAACACTTGACCTTAAGAGCGGGTATTGGCAAGTAGAAGTGAGTGAAGAAGATAAAGAGAAGACAGCCTTAAGTGCTGGCAACGGTCTATGGCAATTTACGGTAATGCCATTTGGTTTATGCAACGCTCCTGCCACTTTTGAAAGATTAACGGACCATGTGCTCAAAGGACTACACTGGAAGACCTGTTTGGTGTATCTGGATGACATAATCGTATTGGGAAAGAGCTTCGACGAACATCTGAGTAATTTGGAAGAAGTTTTCCAGAGAATAACTTGCGCTAGTCTTAAACTAAGTCCTAAGAAGTGCTCTTTATTCAAGAAGGAGGTGAATTACTTAGGTCATCAAGTAACCACGAAGGGCGTGTGTACTGCGAAGGAAAAAATAGAAGCAGTGAAAGATTGGCCGAGACCCAGGAAATTGCATGAATTAAGAAGTTTTCTTGGGCTGTGTACTTACTATCGTTGATTTGTTCGGAATTTCGCCAGCGTAGCTCAGAGCGTCCATGAGCTCACAAGGAAAAATAGATCTTTCGAGTGGAAAACTGAACAAGAGGAGGCTTTCCAAGCTTTAAAAGAACGACTATGCACTGCACCTATGCTAGCGTACTCGGTTCCAGGTGTATCATTTATTCTGGACACAGATGCTAGTGGTTATGGCATAGGAGGTGTACTTTCGCAAGTGATTGATGGGCAGGAGAAGATAGTTGCCCACTATAACCGGTCTGTTGGGAAACCAGAGCGGAACTACTGCGTAACTCGGAGATTTAAACTCGTAAAATGGAGATTTGGTGTTGCTCTACAATCAACTACGAGAGAGGTTTGTCCCCAAAACTTCAATGTAATTAGGAAGATCCATACAAGATAATCAAACGACTAAACGACGTAGTGTATCGAATCCAAACCGTTGGGAGGCTGAGAAACTAGATGAAAGTGGTCCACCTACAGAGGCTTGCAAATGTCCGATGAAAGAGAGGAGCCGACAACTGGCATGTTCTAGAGCGTAAAACGAGTCGTTATCGTCTCGACTCGATTATTCCAAGGTTTCGTTTTCAAGCAGCAAACAAGTATATAAGGGCGACACACGGCTACAAAAGCAATCAGTCGTAAAGTAAACGCTTTGGTAATTACATTACAGTAAAGTAATAAAAAACAGTGTATTGTGAAAGTTGTATACAAGTGATTGTAAATAGTAAAGTGAATTGTAATTGAATTGCGAATTACTGAGTAATAAAAGGACATTCAATAAATTCTTTATAAATAAAGAAACTGCAAATTATGTTGGCGATTTGTATTTAACAATCCAGAGATCGTACCCGAAGGATTTGGGAAATCATCGAGGTTTAATCAGCAAGAACGTAACTTCCTTAATTAGTGAAATTATTTAATTGCTTCCATTCTCCATTTCCATTGAAATTTTAGGATAAAAAAATTGAAGCAAAGGTTTTTTAAAGTCTTCTTAGTACTCGTGATATCCATATTATAATACAAATGATAAATGTCGTAAACCTTTTTTTCAACACCGTGACGAAAAAACAAAAATATAGGCCAAAGGTGTTCGAAGGTTCAAAAATGCGATGCATGTCGTAGTTCCTGAATCTTAGCCCGATCATCAACTAAAACTATAGAAAATTATATGTGAAAACATATTTTCCATTTGTATCTGTCTCTTTTCAGGGGGACTGATCTAAGCGCGATATTTAGTTGAAAATCCTTTAGAGTCTTATATATTTGTTAAGACGTCCCCAACAGTATAACCGAAGGGAGATAGAACTTTTGTACTGCCTTGTGTGACAGATTGGTTTCGAGCTCTAACATGCAACTATCCGACATTTCCCACATACGCAACCATGAAACCAACGCAACGGGAGAAGTAAATTTGTTAATTAAATTTAAACGTAATATATTTAGCTTGCTTAAAGTTTTTTAAGTTTTTTATTATATAAAATTGCTATATTAATTTTATAATTTTGACCTCTTTTCGGCAGATACATTAATTGGTGGTAAGTGACCATCGCAAATAGGAAAATCCGATTGTATAACAATTTTGCCGGTATTGAACAATTCAATGCGATGCAAATTCATGGCTTTCAACCGGTATTGTTCAATTGTTAAATCTTCAGTATTTATTTGTTTTGATTCATGATATTGATCATCGCCTGTCAACAAAGACACAATACCATCAGAACATTTCTGAATAATAGGAAACATTAACATAACACCCTTTTGAGAACGAACTCGCGCAAATGCTATTAATTCATCAATGCGATTGAAATGTAACAGCCTTGATAATTCATACAGCTGTGGGGGACGAAGGTCAATTTGTTTAGCTAAAAATCCTGTGATGAATTCCATTGGTGTACTCCACTAAAAAAAAAATTATCTAATATTCGTAACCTATGTATGTAAATTGAAAATATTAACCGAAAAACTGGCAGCTTCATTAGATTCTAGAAGCACATCGGGTGTATGATCTAAAGCCGCTAAATAGAAAGCCGTTGCAAACCTGAAAAAAATTAAGAGTTTATTTTTTAACTTTAGTTCATTTAAGTTTTTGGATTATTTGTGATAGCATGATAAAAATATCCTTCAAGTATACCCAACGAGGTGGAGGTGAAGGAGGTGTACGACAGACTGATATAACAGGGTAAAATTTAAAAGATTTTTAACTCTTTTTGAAGTTGAACCTAAAGGCTAATAATACGTTGAATCCGTCTTTGTTTTTAATATTCAAATATGCGACTGAATAACCAATTCAAGCTAAAATTGGGTTCTTTGATTGTTTTCCACAATTTTCTTTTTATCTTTTAAAAGATATGAATCCAAATTATGTTCACTTTCTTGTGTGCGACGTCGGCATTATAGCAACCGGCGGGCTATATGTTACAATGCTTTTTAATGTTCTCCTAAATAATTTGGCTAGCATCAGCGCAGTCCAATAGACGCGATGGAACAAAATAAGGCGGGAGGTACAGAATAAGATAGGTCATTATGTATGACGTACATATACAACAGTTAAATTTATAAAGGAACACAAATTGGGTAATCGATTATAGAGTAGGAGATCCTGTCGCCGAATTTTAGCATTTATCCTAACGAATGAGCGTTCATACATTTCTTCATTTTTGGTAAAGCAAGAGGAAAATCTGTCTGCCTAACGCCACATCTCCAAATATATTTACTGTCATCCGCATCGCTGTGACCAGTTGTCGGAAACCAGCAGAAGAAAATTCCTCAAGCTACCTGGCTGTTTCTTAAGTGAAAGATATACGGAAAGCATGTGATCAGTATTCTCGATTGGCATTCACTGCGAGAACTACGTCGACTCGAATTGCTTTCTTCTCCTAGCCAACACTCGCATCTGTTTTTGTGCAACAAAGTAGGAAGTTACCTCAAGTTTACTACATATAGCCTCCCGATAAACGAGTGGCAAGAGCTGGTAAGAGAAATACTGCGAGCTGAAGCCAAAAAGCGAGATGCATTTGCTGACAGAAAAAGGAAGGCCGAAGTGCGGCGAGAAGCTTATAGCGAAGCGGCTGAGCTAGTAAAATGTTCTTACAAAAAATGAAGGAATGGAGGAACGCAGCACTTGTTGGCGGGAGTTATTCTTTATTGGGCTTCAAGGCTGACATTGTATTGCTATTAATGCTGGTTCCTAGATGGACGACATTATTTACGACCTTAAAGTTATGATTTTTAACATTGACGTAGAGGTAGGACGCGAACGCGCTGACTGTTTGTTTGATGACATTAGATATTTCTTATTGTCCCGGTTCATTACCAAACCAGTCGCCTAGCTTCTTTATTCAGCCGGGAGAAAGCAAAAATAACTCTCTTTTTGTTATTTATTTTCCCCTGCATTAAGTTTAAGAAGACAAAACAAACGACAAGGAATCACAACCCCTTTTAGTATCGAACAGGTAGCAGACAATTTGCGAGAGAAGCGGCCTCGGTCTCGCCAATGGAGCCTTCTTACTATAGGCCCTCACACAATAAAAAAAAGGAACAAAGAAATGAGGAAAAGAGAATAAGAATACAGAGTAGTGACGAGATAAGACAATCGAAACAGCTTATGAACGGCTACAATACCAGAAATTTTAATATTATATTATTTAGTAACTTAACAGAATTGACTGGATTTCATCCAGGGCATTTTAGGCTACGCAACCATATGCACAAAACTGGGCAAAGCCACATTAATTCGTCAACCTTTTAAGACTTCTTTGATTTCTAAGGACTTTAGGATTGAATGAAAGTTACAAAGCTGTTAAGTTTTGCGGTATTCCAAATTTAACACATAGCATAAGGTCTGGAGCTGAGGGAGGCAGCTCCTTTTCATGAAATCGAAGGGTACTTAAAAATCGACGATGGTGTGTGTCCAACTTTTTCTCAAGGGTATTTTCCAAGATTTGGCGCAAGATTTCTGAACACCTATCACTTATACCTTATTGTACGAGTACAGTCAGACAGTCGAAGGGGAAGTCAAACCAAAAAACTTACTCAAACAGTCTGTTGTAACTGCAACTTTACGATATCGAACCTTTCTTGTGTCTTGGATTTTGGTCGGACCAAGAATCGAACCCTGGCTTCCAGAGTTACGATGAGTCATCTATGATTAATCTATACAACATAGTCAATATGGCTTAAATAGTCTCTATCCGGCTTCCTGGATTATGACTAGACGCGCGTTTTCAAGATGGACGAAATTGGATCTTTCCCACTATAAATTCAACATTAAACTTAGGCCCTTTTCTATGTTGTGCCAGTGTTATTCGGGTCTCACGGGCAGCTTAGGTAACTAACTCTCGGTGAATGGTGTTTAAAGCCTGATAGTACGCCGTCTTGGCCAGCGGCTCTGGTATATGCTGCTCTACGGAATCGCGGTAGTCTAGTACTCCCTTCCTGATGCGTCTATGTTACCTCCATCTAACATTCTACTCCCGTAATTGTCTGTTTGGATGATCGCGGCGGTAGCATTCCAACAAGTACCTCTTACTCAGCATAACATTATGCTCCTTAGCTGGGAGCAAAGATGTTTCATTGCGTAAGTGATGCGCCAGTGCCATCAGGAGGTTTCCTGTCACGGTCCTAATGGCGGGGTTCCGACATGTTTTTAGCTTCTCCAACTGTGTCTCGCTAGTCCCCGGCGCCCAAATCGATGCAGCGCAGGTTACGACCAGCTTTGTATGTTGTGAGCAACGTTCCTTTGTATTTACGGCATACGAGATCAAAGAGACACCCTTTGGCGGCAGAGGCAGTCTCGAGATGTAAAAATTAAACAGCAGTGAGGAGAGGACGCCACCCTGCAAAACCCCCTGTTTAATTTTAGGCAGCTTTGAAGTTCTACCTCGAAAGTATACCGATGATTGCCGGCCACACAGGTAGTTCATAGTATATATTGTCAATCCCGGTGGTTATCAGCATTCCTCAATGTCCGATAATAGCCCTGGGTGGCTGACCGCTTTCGATAGGTTCAGTGCTACCAAGACTGTACGAGCGGATTTTTGTTGAGGCCATGTGTTTATGGTGTTAAGAGCTGTTGTGGTGCTTTACACTTTACGGAAACCATACTGATGCGTAGCTGGGCTCAAATGGTGTTTTTAAGGACGGGAGGAGCAAGACCTCAATTAAACTCGCTACTGGAACAAGGAGAGGTTTCGGGGATAAGACTCTCTTTTGCATGAACTTAAGTGTTCCTCCCACTGGTTATGCTTGTGTTGGTTAGCATGCTACATAATGCGTCTCGTCTTTTTGCTGGAACCCCCGCTTCTGGTGGAAAGTTTGGGCGGAATTTTGAAAATCCGCCAGCTAGAATGAAGTGGGCGGCAACGTATACGACGACGCGGTGTTCCCCCTGCGGGTCAGAGGTTAACGAATTTACATGCGGTAAGGCATGCTTGTCGTAAGAGGCGACTAAAATCTAATAGCTCCTGCGACCGTCGGATCTTTAT
Organism: Neoceratitis asiatica; assembly: GCA_030068015.2. Classification (NCBI taxonomy): domain Eukaryota; kingdom Metazoa; phylum Arthropoda; class Insecta; order Diptera; family Tephritidae; genus Neoceratitis; species Neoceratitis asiatica. The sequence goes on along the minus strand of CM061524.1, from coordinate 57,452,264 downwards.
AACGACCCGTATTTTTATCCGGCTAAGAAGTGTCACTTCCACAATATTCGCCGAAAACCAATTTGGGGAATATTTTTGCCGTTACTACAAAAACAACGCTGTTGAGGGTTCGTTCATCATATATGACGTTGGTTGAAGTGAGAAGAACACCGAAGGCATTCTCAGTAAATTTCATGAATGTTAGTTAACCAGTGGTCCATGGAAACAAAGCCGGGAGGCAGTCAATCGAGATTATTATAGGCAAGTGGTCCGATGCGTACCCAATGTGGGTAATTGTGCAAAGGCTTAGGGTGAAGACTTGAGGCGCAGCAGGACGATGGCAGCATGAGCCACGTAGCGCATGGTTTACTCGCTATGGGGTTTAAAACTTGAACAGGTCTTAAGATGACTCCAACCGTTGCACTGGTTGAATCTATCTGAGATGGAAGAATGGTGGAGACGCATTTGGTACACGCAGCAGAAATAATCCGTAGGACAAAGGTTGGTTTCTACACCAGCCTTGATCAGAAAGTTTTGAAGCAACGCTGCTGCATGGTGTTGCTCCGTTTATCCACTTAGGCTAGAATTACCTCATAACCTAAATGGGGTTATGTTGCCGAAGGGGTGCCAGCCTTTTACCGGATAAAATCCGACTCAACTCCGATGCGTAGAACCGGCTACCGTGACAGTTGTAATCCCGCCCGGATGGTGGCAACGTCCACCTTACTAGTCCCCATTAAGGGATCAAACATTCCAGGTACATGCCCTTAAATCATAGTCTTTAATACATTTGCAGTGGTAGTCAAAAAATCTTTCTCATCCTATGTTATTGAGTCTTGTTTTTAGCAGTCGTTTTGATGTAAATGATCTCAAAAACTCAACTCCGCTGTGCTATGGTATTTAAATTTAAAAAAACAGGCTTCGGGGAAAATTGCGGTAGTGGCAGTCCTTTATTGGATAAAAATCCGTTTCGTTCCGATATAAAGACCAAACTTTCGCAAGAACTATTGGATTTTAGTAGTCTCTTATGACAGGCATGCCTTACCGCGGGTTAATTATTGAACAGATACTTTACCTCCTGCGGATTAGGGGTTCAAGAATTTACCCGCGGTAAGACATGCCTGTCGTAAGAGCCGACTAAAATCTATAGTTCCCGCGACAGTCGGGTCTTTATACCGGAACGACCCGGATTTTTATCCGGCCAAGGACTGTCACTCCCGCAATGTTCCCCGAATCCCCATTTGGAGAATTTTCTGCGGTTACAACAACAATAACAGATACTTCAATGAAACTTCTGTGAATCCTCGAATCGTAAATGGGTTGAATGGTTGCGAATAATATTATTCTAAAAATATATCTGAGCACCTTTTCTTAAATGTTGCAGGTGTAAGCCATGCCGTCCAATCGAATAATGCCGTTAAATCAGGTACAACGTCTAATTTTTTGCAAAGTGTAAGAAACTGAGTGTGGTCATTGTGCACCCGATTCTGCCAGTAATGTCGGTCAAAATCAACAAAATTGTTGCAAAAATTATTTATTTCAGCTTTATTTAAGACATTAGGACGGCAAAGGAGGATACCGGTTTCTTCGAATGTTTCCCTTATAGCGGTTATACGTAGTGATATATCCCTAATAAAAACATTAATTAGTAAAGCAAAGAATGAATATATGTGAATATGATTGTATACCTTTGGATTTGATCTTTTAATAAATTGGTATAAATATCTGGACGCGGTGCGTTACATTGAAGTGAATTCAGGTCAGATAAACGAAAAGAAGTTTTAATATAATCCATCCACAGAGGCGAAGCATCACTACTTTCATGAACACCTCCAGGAAAAACAGCGCAATTAGCAAATGATGTTGATTCACTCGCTCGTTTGAATAGTAATACCTGTTAAGAGTATTGCGATAATTATTACATGTTCATATAAATTCACCTTTGTACTGTCCGGTGGAACTTACTCGATAATCACACCTAGCATCCTTTAAACATTCATTTTTGGCTAACAATATTACACTCGCCGATTCTCGCAATTTAGAGGATAAACTTTTTGCCATGTTTACTGTTTAACTGATGTTAAATCAAAATTACAGCTTCTTACAAAAATTACAATTGATTTATGCACATAAAGAAGGGCACGTTAGTCGATTGTTGATGTTTTCAATTTATTATATTTTGAAAGGTAAAACGAAGTAATGGAACCCAGGACCAAGCTCTTTGTTAATGTTTATTATAATTATCCACTTTTTTAATATTAGTTCTAAAATAGATTTGATAAAGTCTATCGAATGTAATCCCCAACAAAATTCTGTTAAGTATTTATGTGCATCACCAGATAAAATACATAATCAGCTGATAGCCTCTTATCGTTTTTCGCCTAGTTTTGTCGGTTACAGTATTGAAAAATCATTTCGAGTCTCAAGAACAGTCTCTTTATTTTTGATGGTATGGTTTTCATGAGAGCAATGCCGTTTGACATTTACCTGTTGAGAACTACCTTGTATATGTAAACATACTAGTTAAAATAAATAATAAGTAAATCCGCATTCATAACATTTTAAATTAAATAAATATATAAAATAATTATTACGAAGTATTGTATATACATTTTATATATTTGCAATATATGGAAGTATATCCTTATCAATAAGCATATTTTTGCAGCTATGACATATATTTCCTGTGTGTTTTGGGGTAAAACTCGTAATTTCCGGATCTGAATCTGTTATGCATGATCGTATACCTCTTTCAGACACAAATCGGGAAAATTCGACTGCCGAAATTGTTTTAGATTCTCTTGAAATCAAAGAACTGCAAACTTCGCATTTTGCTGTATTCTCTTCTTGGGTAATACCTTCATCTTTGCCATGAAATTTCGTAAAATTACTGTATGCAATTTTGTTTCCGGTACGTATTATTGTGGAAACTGTTGATGTGAAATCTGTTTGCAATTTTTTTATGAACGACTCTGTGATACCTTGTACACTGTCAGCGATTCCAAGTATGGTTTCATTATATTGTTTGCACTTTTTCAAATTACAGGCACGTAAATAAAGATTTACTTCAGGTTCACTTAAATCCTTTATCGGTCGCATAATTCTTATACCATTTTCCAAGCGATCATCAACAAATCCAACGTCTAAAGCAACGCTAGTTCCACGACCAAGTGCAATAGATGAAAGTAAATCAGCTGCTATATTTATATTAATAGTGGGTATAAAAACATAATTACAATTTAAGTGCTGTGCCATAGCTGCTATCAGTTTTTTATGATATATTTTAATAAATTCTTTACGGTTTGTTGACGTTCGTATATTAGAAAACATTATCGAAAATAGGTTTTCATTTTCCAATTTGCGATTAAGGTAGAGCTCAATATCATTTATATTATATGGTAATTTATTTGGATCAGACCGCAAATTAATAATATAACTTTCCGTTTTACCCACGCTTAACATAGTATCCTTCATTTCTTGTAAATATTTTTCATAATCCAGAGCATTTAATGTTTTGTTATGAAGTTCGTAATCGTCAACAAATAATACTTTGAAAGAACAATGTAGTCTCTTAAAATTCGATTCCGATTGGGCCTTTTTTAACATATGCAATAATACGATCGCATTGGCACTCCCATCGTATACCAAAAGTACATTAGCATTTCGTGGAAGAGCTTTCGAAGATCCAACTGCAGCTCGAAATTTGTGATTAATATAACTAAGAAAGCAGCTCTTGCATTCCGCTTCTCGGAAAATAAGTTTATAAAGTTCTCCATCCTGCCCACATTTATGGCAAACACCGCTTATAATGGGCCCAAATTGTTCCTCCGGCGCATCATTTATCATCACATCGTTCATGGACTCATCATCGTCTGCGGTGCACATTTTATTCAGAACTTTAAAATTCTTCACTTAATTATGTTGGTCCTATTGCCGGATATGTAAGAAAATCATCGATAGAATTGGCCCATCGATATTACCTGTTGTTTACACAGTCCAACTTTCACGACGCTGAGTTAAATCTAAACATATCGAGATGCATATAATAAATATTTAGCACTTACTAATCATAAATTAATGTCACCGCGGTAGAATTTTTGTTCAGAACACCTTTTGTATTTGCGTCCGCGCTTAGAAATAACTCTGGTGGGACCAGTTCTTTTGTGCAAATCAATTTTAAAACCCATTTTTTGTTAAAAACTAAAAAAGTTTATATTACTATTAAAACTTTAATTTAATTTAGTATTATATCTTAGATAAATTTATAATTGAAACTTAATGAGCTATATTATCCATATTGGAGCATTTAAACAGATGCCATATAGACCGATACCGCTGCGTGCACAGTTGACCGCGGAGTACGAGCGTGGATTTCTTAAGCAAGTTTATTAAATTTTTAATTTTATCATTATTTATTATCAATAACTATGTTAAATTTTTATAGAAACACGAAGTGACAACACATAGTTCGATTATCATAACCTATATAAGAAATATTTCGTTTTGACAATACATCCTCATACACCGTGGATAGATCCTAATGGGTTGCTTCGTGTTAGCAGCCGTATAGATAAATACTGAAAGCTGATTTTTATAATCGACAGAGATTTTAGAAAAGTGGCTGCTGGATAGCAATGCAGAATTTTATGAATAGAAGAGACGTACCGTGACAAGTGCGATTGGATAAAGGAAAGAATTTTGTTGATGTGGATGGTGATTTGTAGATTTATTTTGATTACAATGTGCTACAGAGCGAGCTATCAAGATGGAGTTCGGAATAGATATTCAACTTTCCTTAGAATCCATGCACTGATGAAAGAAGATAAAGCGACATACGATGAAGGAATTGCGCAGGAAGGAGCATACATATCAAAGTTCATTGATTGAGGCCGGGATCATGGTAAACCATCGTCTGCTTACACATTCCTCCGGTTTCTTTAGAACAAGATTAGGTTTTGACATCAAACGACACACAGCACAGACACCAAGCTATACGGAACCGCTGGCAAGGTACTGCTCTTATGTGAGCAGTGGCTTACGACAAGCAAAATGCAAAGATCTGCGAACACTTATACGATGACCTGCTGTTATAGGAGTTTAATTTGCTGTGCAATATTTTTGAAAAATTTCGGTTATAAACAGTTTTTGACACTTTTGCCAAAGGTAATCGATTACGAAGAGTATGAAGTTAAATTGTCGACTATTTTCCAAGTGCTTATCGGCACATCACTAGTGCTGTTATAATTCGTTCGCAAAGTAAGTGTCCAACGAGGCTATTAAAATTCAATAGAAAATGAGTTTAAAAAAGAATGCGGTTATAACTATATCGTTTTGATTATTTTATGTGGTATTACGATTAGTGAAAAATGAGTTTCTGGGTTTTCAGGAAATAATTCACTTGGATTGGCTTGCTTAACTTGAGACAACTTGTACTCATTGTAGCGAGTAGCAAGGTCTAGAAAATTTTCACTCGATGATTCTGTGCACACAATTGCTTATTTCTTATAAAGTGACGAGTAACCGTATGAAAGTGGCACCCCACTGATAAATAAATAAATATAAAAATACATTGAAATAACAAATATAGTTTATTCGTAATAATATCTTATAAAATTACAGAATTTTGTGAAAACAGTGTTATTGTATGCAACTTACTATCCCTGGTCCGACCATCCGACCATAGTGAGAGTGAATCCTAATAATAACTACGGATTGAGAAATTTCGCGACGCTGTCAAACTTCTCAAAAAAGGCAATATTGTTTGAAAATGCTCATAAAAAACCCAGATGCCCTCAAAAGCTGGCTTATAGTAGTGTTGGAGCCTTTGTAAGTTATTGATCAATTTATAAAAAATTAAGTTAATTAATTATATTTGATTATAGATGTGACGCTGATTCTTCCGCGCTAGCGCGCTACGTTTTAGCTTTACTTAAGAAAGATAAGCCTGAAAAAGATTTAAGCAAATTAATGATAGAACAGTTAGACGTTTTTCTTGGCGATGAGACTAAACCCTTTGTTGAGAAGCTTTTCGAAGCCATAAACTCTGAGGATTATTTTAATAACACTCTGTTGCCTGCATCGAAATTAGCTGAAAGTCCTTTTGTTACTGAAGAAATAATTTTGGATATAGTAAACAAGGATTTGGTTCAGGAAAATGTATCGACTGCAGAGATTTCAGTTAAAAAAGACATCCTGCCGAATACCGTTTGTGCCGATAAAGTTGTAACACCACCCTTAGATGACGTAAGATAATTTTTAACGATACTAGTATTTATATATATTTATACATTTATTTTGGCAGATCAATGACATGGAGCTACTTTGTGGTAACATTTCTGATATAAATGATCCCGATGTCACTCGCCCAACTGCTCACTATCCTGCAAATGTTAAAAGTGAAGTTCCCTCTGTTGTAGCCGTAACACAACAGTCTTATCCAATCACTAATAATCAAATTGTTCGCAGCGCTAGCCCACAGAGAGCGAATGCTGATAAGGAAAATCAACCAAGGGAGGCTCGAAGACGTCGCACATCTCTACGGTCCCGTTCGCGATCTCGATCAAGGTCACGATCCAACGAAAGATCTCGTCGATCCCGGTCGCGTGATCGTCGGATAAATGAACGGGAAAAAATGCAACGGCAATTTAGAAATAAATCTCCACCAACTACAGACTTACGATATGGAGGTTCACATGAACGGAGGCGAGGCGGTGTTGGTAGTGCTTCCGATCGAAGACGTAATGGCAACAATGGTCCAGACGAAAGGTCACCGCGTTTCGGCGGAAGCGGCGGGGAAGGAGTTGTCCGTAAAAATCGGTTAAACCGTTCAAATACGCGTAGTCGCTCTCCCTCTCCCGATCGTGGAAGTAGGATTAAGTGCTCCCCAAATTTGTCGCGAGTTACTCGAAACTCGCCTGAACGCCATAGTCATCATCCGCCAGGACAGCATGAAACGGAAAAGCGGCAGCGGTGTCGCGACTTTGATGAGAAAGGATATTGTGTGAGAGGAGAGACGTGCCCATGGGATCACGGTATTAATCCAGTTGTATTTGAAGACATCAACAATTCTACGTTAATAGGAATGTCTCTCCCCGAATATAATCCTGACGCTCCTGATTTATGGATGAGATCTTCCGGACCTTTGGTTGGCGTTGCATCAAATACTCTTATGGCTAACAGTTCAGGAGTGGGGGCGGGTATAAATCCGTTTACTGGTGTAGCCCGAGGAGGAGGAATAATGCCTGTGGCTGGAGTTGCAGGAGCTGTTAGTTTTCCCCAACTCAGCTCTGATCCCGATAAGCAAAACAACAACCCTGGGACAATTGGCGCAGATTTTGGTCGAAATTCCAACACAACCTCTAATTTTAGAGTGGGACCGCACATGCTAAATTTTCCATTCAACGCCTCTGCTGTTACTGCCCCTCTCCAGCGGGAACTAATTCCAATACCTGTCGTAGACGCTGGAAATCCTGGTTCTGGGGGTGATATAAGTCAAATATCACAGAATAAACGTCGTTTCGATTTAGAAGATTCAGTAGCAATTGCCGAAGGGCCAGTGAAACGCAAGCTTCCCCTTAACAGCCGTCTTGGACCACGTTTAACAACTATACAAAATAACTGCTCACTGGAATTAAGAAAAATACCCCGAGGATTAAATACCATTGCTCATTTGAATAATCATTTTGCAAAATTCGGAAAAATTGTAAACATACAAATTACATATGATGGCGATCCAGAAGCTGCTATCGTGACGTTTTCCACACATGCGGAAGCAAATGTGGCCTACCGTAGCACAGAAGCGGTTCTGAACAATCGGTTTATAAAAGTATTTTGGCATAGCCAAGATACGAGTTCATTAATCAATGAAATATCACCCATATCAATGAGTAGTTCCAGGAAAAATAGTCAATATCATTTAAACAACGTAGTGCCAGTCATACCGACTCCAGCAGCCGATTCAGCGAAAACAGCGAATGATACTGTTTCAAATCAATCTGCCACTTCGCTTACAAATGTGGGCAACGCTGCGCCTGCCACTGATCAATCAAACGTAACAAATGTTAATACAGCCATAGTTGCTGCACATGTGCCGCCAACATCTTTGCGTTTGAAAAATAATGTGACACGTGCGCATAATTCGGGTGCGTCAAATGCTAATATACGTAAAAAGCAAGAAGAGCAAGCCAAGGCTGTAGTTCAACTAGCCAACGGATTACGCAAAAGAAAACAAGAATTATTGCAGAGTTACGTTAAGCAAATGAAGTCGGCCTTGGAGTTGGTAGAGCGTTGCGAAATAAATGATCCTCAGCGCAGTAAGACACTTGAAACAATAAAAATTTTACAAGAAACGATAGATAAATTACGTAAAGAAATTGCCGCAGAACAAGAGCAAATACAAACTCAAATTCAAAACCAGCACCCTCCTCCGCCAAAGAAAACTAAGGAGCAACAAAAGAAAGAATTGCTTGATATTGAATTGGAATTGATTGCTCAACAACAGGAAGGAAATGATACGACCGCTATACAGAAACGCCTTGAGGATCTGCAGCGTAGTCTTGGTGTAGTTCCTGGAAATGGTGTAGTTAATGTATCACCCAATCATTCATTACCAGCCGGTGGCAAAACTCATCACTTTCCTTCCAACCGAACAAATCATCGAACTCGTCCATCGCTTCCTGAGGGGTCAACCCGAGTCGATCACCGACCGAAAACCATAATGGTTACTGGATTTACGAGTGATGAGGCTGACTCTGTACTGGGCCACTTTAAAGTAAGTTAGCAACCATAAAACTAGGCTGTATGCTCTTTCATTAAAATATTAATCAAATATATTTTAGAACTTCGGCGAAATAACTAAACATGATGTGGATAAAGATATACCTCGACTCATATTGTCATACGCTACTCGTATAAATGCAGAACAAGCTGTATTGCGGGGAAAAGTATTTAAAGATAAACGTCTACAGGTAAAAAGAATAAACTTTGTTTATTTAATAAATTATTCTTTGTATGTTAGTAAATATTATAACATTTAAATAAATATATTAACATTTTTTATAAGAACAATGGTAAAATGGCAGAAGAAAAAATTCTGTTCACAAAAGTTAGTGATCGCCTGTTTTCCTTTTTTCCTTTTTTGTCATTGGCCATTGAGGTCAATGGGCAAGCATTAAAACAAATTGTTATATTTTAAGCTCAAGTTATATAATAAACTTCCATAAAAATTAATACTCTTATAAATTGTTACAATTTTTAAAATTATATATTGTTTTATTTATTTATTTATTTATTTTTAGATAACTTGGGCACCGGTGGTACCAACATCAGTAACAGCAGGAACTGTTGTCCCTAACAACGTGTCTAAGGCAGAAATAGAAAATCCAGATCCAACAAAATTGGAAGTATCTCAGACTACTAGTGATAAGCAAAGCAATGATTCAGAAATTACTGGAGAAACTTTACCTGAACTGCGGCTTGAAGACGAAGAGGAGGATGAGGAATCTGAGGATCGCTCATGGCGGCGCTGATCGTGAAATACCACGAATTTCAAATCACGATGTTTTTAGAGTTTATGTTAGTCAAAACAGTGAAATTTGGCTTTTTCACTTACTAGTAAATAGTAATTTAAGCACAGATAAATTGTTTGCATGAATTATGGTAATGATTGAAATATTTCTATATTTTAAAGAGCATCGTAGTGCATCGACGAAAGGTATCGAAGCGAAATGATGTGCCATCAGCGCTAATTCTTTAACTTCAATAATTATAGACCTATGTATTTGGTATTTTACATATGATTATGGCTTCATAATGGTATGAAAACGCAATAATTGGAGCTTTCATTTAAATATATGAAATGTAAAGGATATCACAGCAAATAATACATTGACATAACATGATAGACACGAACATCTCTTATTAATTATAACTATATTACTGAAAAACCTATAATACTACAGTTATTAGCAAGGAGTCAGCAGTTGTATATACAAGTCCGTAGAACTTGGTTATACAAAAGTGGGAAAATAAAAAAGATCTGAAATATTGGTATTTTTTTTTAGTTAGATTTACCGACATCCATCAATTGTACTAATTGTAATTAACATTTGTATTGTTACTAAAAATTCTTGTAATTTACTATTTTTCATGCTATTTGTTTTATTTAAGTCTTATGTTGAACTAAAAACTTAAAGAATGATAATAAAAATAATGAAACAATTTTGAAAAAAAAGGTGGCGAGAACCTTTGATACCAATAAATATCTATAAATAAATAATGGTGTAAAAATTGCTATTAGTTTCACAAATATGTGCTTTTTATTAAGTTGTTGCGGCGCCTGCAGAAGGTGTTCGGGCAATGCTTTAGGTAGGACTTTGAGATGGGTACTCACAGTAATAAATTTTGACAATTAGCAGTTGTTTTAGAGATATTGTTTGTATATATTGTAACTATCTTGCTGAATTAACCTCGATGATTTCCTAAATCCTTCGGGTACGATCTCTGGATTGTCAAATAAAAATCGCCAACTTAATTTGCAGTCTCTTTATTTATAAAGACTTTAATTAATGTCCTTTTGATTCCTCAGTAATTCACAATTCAATTACAATTTACTTTACTATTTACAATCACTTGTATACAACTTTCACAATGTACTGTTTATACTTTACTGCAACGCGTTTACTTCACGACTGATTACTTTTGCAGTCATGTGTCGCCCTTATATACTTGTTTGCTGCTTAAAAACGAAAGCAACGGAATAATCGCGTCGTTACGATAATCGCGTTGTTACGATAATCGTCTCGTTTACGATAATCATCCCGTTTACGCTCTAGAACATGCCAGGTCGGCTCCTCTCTTTCATCTGTCATTCGCTTCGCATTTTCGCTACACTGCCCTCCACCTAAGTCTGATCGTCCCGATCAGACACAATCGCTTTTCCAAACGCAGCAAGCCTCTCTAGGGGGACCACTTTCATCTTGTTTCTCGGCCTCCCTACAGTTTGGATTCGATACACTACGTCGTTTAGTCGTTTGATTATCTTGTATGGACCTTCCCAATTGCATTGAAGTTTTGGGGACAACCCTCTCTTTCGTTGTGGATTGTACAGCAACACCAAATCTCCATTTTGGAAGCCTTAGGAGTTCATCGCATTGTCATACCTAGCCTTCATTTTGTCAGTCATAATTTCAGTTCGCTGCCTCACAAGAGCATGTATCTCTCTTAACCCTTCCTCGAGAACAGTAGACGCTTCCTTCCAAATTCTTCTCGCATCACCAGTTATTCCAAATTTTTAATCGCTGGGCAACCGAAGTTCACTACCAAACAATATCCTGGCAAGTGTTTGACCTGTTGTTTCATGCACTGCGGACCGATATCCCATCAGGAAAAGCGGTATGCGTACATCCCAATCATCTTGATTCTTGTCCACTACTTTCCGCAAGTGCTTTTCCAGGGTCCGGTTGAATCGCTCTACCATGCCATCTGATTGAGGATGCAGGGCTGTCGTTCGTGTTTTCCGAATACCAAGTATCTGGCACATCTCTTGGAACACCGCCGCTTCAAAGTTTCTTCCTTGTCTGCTCATAGGGAATGGACCGGCTACATCCATGGCAACCCGCTCAAATGGTGCACCTGAGTTATACTGCTTCATCTGCCCATGACTTCGTGACTTTGGCCCTTTAGCTGCTATACACTCCGTGCAGTTAGCAATCCACTCAGCGATCGACTGCCGACAGCCAACCCAATAGAACCGCTGCTTGATCTTCTCCAGCGTTTTTGTAATACCTAGGTGCCCTCCACTAGGACCATTATGGAATTCCTTAAGAACATCCGGAATTCTTAACCTCGGAACTACTATAAGCTTCCGAGAGCACTGGCCATCTTCACTTTCCCATACTCTATGCAAACAGCCAGATATCAATTCTAAACTGTTCCATTGTGCCCAGTATGCTTTCGCGATAGGACTTTCCGCTGCCATTTGTTCTTTACTTGGCCGTCTGTTCACCTCCAATCCGTGCATTACCAATTCCAAGTCCGGATCTTCTTGCTGACATTTCCTTAAGTGACTTGCCTCCCACTCCTCTGCTGATGTAACTGTCATTAGCCGGACGTCTATTATGTCTTCCTTACCCTCGGCTTTTGAGCAGTGCTTACATTCCAAACTATATGGTCGACGGGACATAGCGTCAGCATTTCCGTGCATATTACCCTTGCGGTGCTCGATGGTGAAGTCATAACTTTGCAGCCTCTCAATCCATCGTGCAAGCTGCCCTTCGGGATTCTTGAACTGTAGTAGCCACTTCAGCGCTGCATGATCCGTTCTAACGCGGAAATGTTGACCATACAGATATTTGTGGAAGTGTTTAATGCAATCCACCAACGCTAATAGTTCTCTCCGCGTTACGCAGTAGTTCCGCTCTGGTTTCCCAATAGACCGGCTATAATAGGCAACTATCTTCTCCTGCCCATCAATCACTTGCGAAAGTACACCTCCTATGCCATAACCACTAGCATCTGTGTCCAGAATAAATGTTACACCTGGAACCGGGTACGCTAGCATAGGTGCAGTGCATAGTCGTTCTTTTAAAGCTTGGAAAGCCTCCTCTTGTTCAGTTTTCCACTCGAAAGATCAATTTTTCCTTGTGAGTTCATGGAGACTATGAGCTACGCTGGCGAAATTCGAAACAAAACGGCTATAGTAAGTACACAGCCCAAGGAAACTTCTTAATTCATGCAAATTTCTGGGTCTCGGCTAATCCTTCACTGCTTCTATTTTTTCCTTCGCAGTACAAACGCCCTTCGTGGTTACTTGAAGACCTAAGTAATTCACCTCCTTCTTGAATAAAGAGCACTTCTTAGGACTTAGTTTAAGACCAGCGCCAGATATTCTCTGGAAAACTTCTTCCAAATTACTCAGATATTCGTCGAAGCTCTTTCCCAATACGATGATGTCATCCAGATACATCAAACAGGTCTTCCAGTGTAGTCCTTTGAGCACATGGTCCATTAATCTTTCAAAAGTGGCAGGAGCGTTGCATAACCCAAATGGCATTACCGTAAATTGCCATAGACCATTGCCGACACTAAAGGCTGTCTTCTCTTTATCTTCTTCACTCACTTCCACTTGCCAATACCCGCTCTTAAGGTCGAGCGTTGAGAATCATTCTGTTCCAGTTAACGAGTCTAGTGTATCATCGATCCTGGGCAAAGGATAGCTGTCTTTCTTTGTGACATCGTTTAATCTCCGATAGTTCACGCAGAACCACAACTGGCCATCTTTCTTCTTCACCATCATCACATTCACGAGTACTACCGGAGAGCTCTATGGACTTGCCGATGGTTCAATAACATCGCTTTCGCTCATTTCCTTGATTATTTGGCCAACAGCGTCACGTTTGGCTAGTGGAACGCTTTGAGAAGCTTGACGAATTGGTCTTGCGTCACCAGTATCAATGCAATGTTTCATTACGTTGGTCCTGCCTGGTTTGTTGCCATCCTTGTCGAATATGTTGGAGTATTTACGGATCATCTGGCTGGCCTTGTGCTTATACTTGTCTTCCAACTCTTGCGTCCATACATTTATATCTTCCTCCATCTCCTTGCTACCAATAGAGTCGATTCCAGATGAATCTTTACATTTGATGATGGCTTCTACCTATTGACATTTCCCTAATACAGTTCCACTAGGAATTTTTACTGATGATCTGAAGTCATTTAGTACTCTCACTGGGATGCGTCCATTCTTTCGTGTCTTAGCCAGGGTTTTTCCAATAAGTAAGTCAAGTGTCGAATTTTGTGCTGCTTCGACAACCCACAATTTGTTTGTCCCACAATCTCCATTAATTTTCGCCCAAACAACTGCTTCTGACTTCGGTGGAATCAGTTCACTGTCTTCTAAGACCACTTGTTTGCTTCTGTATGTGGAATCGTAGCCAATGCTTAGTGGTACTTCCATGTTCTTATACTCCATGACCTTGTTATTCAAGTCGATCTTGATACCTTGCTCCATCAAGAAGTCTACTCCTATGATTACCTCATCTACGATCTGCGCGACTATAAAACTGTGTAACACCGTCACATTCCCTATTGAGACCTCATATGTTACTTCTCCCACTACTTGGGTATCCTCACCAGTCGCCGTTTTCAATATTGCTCCAGGTAATGGTCTCACTTCTTTAGCGATCAGGTCAGTTCGAATGATGGAGTGTGATGCGCCCGTATCCACTGTTAATATTCGCGCTCGTCCATCCACATATCCACCAATAGTAATGTTTCTCGTTTTTCTGCCAATTTGCGAGACGGAGATTATGGGGCATTCAATTGCAGGAACCAGCATACGCCCCTTTAGACTGGCTCGTTTTAGTTTAACGACTGAGAAGTTGATGGTTTTTCCGTTTGCGCCTTCCTTCCTGTATGCTGGAACCCGTTTTGCATTCGCGTGCGAAGTGACCAGGCTTTCCACACTTAAAGCATTTCCCAGCCTGATTTTTGCCACCAGAACGATTCATTCCTTCTAACGACTTCAGAGTTCTCAATATTTCGGTCATCACATCTGCTGTTTCAACCTCCACTTTATTGACTTTGTATGCTGGTCTGCTTATGAGTGCCGCCGTTTCACGTGTTTGAGCATACGCCACTGTTTCAGCGAATGTTAACTTTGGATTCGCATATGTCTCTCGCTTGGTGTAAACGTCTTTTATTCCGCTGATGAATCTTTGTATTTTCACCCTTTCGAGATGCTCACCCGATGCGTCTCCGATGGCTAAATGAGCCAAACTCTCAATTTCCGAAGCATATTCCTGTAGAGATTCGTTGGGTTTTTGGTCGCGCTTTTCTAACTCCATCTGGTAAATTTGTCTTCTGTGTTCGCTACCATAGCGTCTTTCCAGGGCTCGCATCAATCCGTCGTAATCATTTCTCTCATAATCAGGTACAGTTTGCAAAAGTTCTGCCGCAGGTCCTTCCAACACAACGAATAGTGCAGCAGATTTTTTCTCCATGCTCCATTTATTTGTTTCAGCCGTCTTCTCAAACTGGAGCTTGAAGACTTGGAAGGGAATTTTTCCGTCAAAAGATAGTGTTTTTACCTTAGGAGAGTTCACTGAAGTGATTGGACGATTTAACTGCAAATCCCGCACACGACCTTCCAATGCGTTGTTCACTTTGGTCTCAATTAGCTCCTCTATTTTGTCTTGTCGACCGTTGCAGTTGACTTTGCTCTCAATTAGATCCTGTCTTTCCTTAAGTTCTGCATTGTCTTTCTCCAGATTTTGCTGTATTTGCGCGATGGTTCCTCCTAAGGATGATATTTGCTCCCTCTGTTCAACCATTTGTGATGTAATGCTTTCATTCATTGCAGACATTTTGGCATCCAGCTTTTGTGATATGCTGGCATCGATTTGTGACATGTTCGCGTTCATTACAGATATATTTTGTGAATTACGGGCATCCTGTGCATCCATCTTTTGTGATATCTTGGCATCCTGTGCATCCATCTTCTGTGACATGTTGTCATTGATTTGTGACATGTTGGCACTGATTTGTGAAATTGCATTCAACAACATGTTCATGTCCATACCGGTAGATGAGCCAGGGGCATTTTCTTGAATCTTACTTGATGGCTGCTCCAACCCCTTCGCAAATTCAATAGCTTCTTCTTTGTCAATGTCCTTCAAGGATACATCTTCATCCTCGCGACGGAATTCGTACTGGTTCAAGTCGATGCCTTCGACTTCCATTCTCGCAGTCTTGATTGCAGCTCTGCCTTATTTCCAGTTGTAGACAATCCTCGCTTTGCCAACTCCTTCTTGAGAGGAGGTATCGTCAAATCCTGAATCTTCACCATTTTTTAATTATTATCCTCTGGAATTTATTTAACAATCCCACTTCTGACACCAATTGCTACGATCTTGCTGATTAACCTCGATGATTTCCCAAATCCTTCGGGTACGATCTCTGGATTGTTAAATAAAATCGCCAACTTAATTTGCAGTTTCTTTATTTATAAAGAATTTAATGAATGTCCTTTTGATTACTCAGTAATTCACAATTCAATTACAATTTACTTTACTTTTTACAATCACTTGTATATAACTTTCACAATGTACTGTTTTTATTACTTCAATGTAATGTAATCTCCAACGCTTTTAATTCACGACTGATTACTTTTGCAGTCATGTGTCGCCCTTATATACTTGTTTGCTGCTTGAAAACGAAACCCCCGGAATAATCTCGTCGTTACGATAATCGTCTCGGTTACGATAATCGTTTCGGTTGCGATAATCGTCTCGTTTACGATCTAGAACATGCCAGTTGTCGGCTCCTCTCTTTCATCTGTCATTCGCTTCGCATTTTCGCCACACTGCCCTCCACCTAAGTCTGATCGTCCCGATCAGACACAATCGCTGTTCCAAAGGCAGCAAGCCTCTCTAGGTGGACCACTTTCATCTTGTTTCTCGGCCTCCCAACGGTTTGGATTCGATACACTACGTCGTTTAGTCGTTTGATTATCTTGTATGGACCTTCCCAATTGCATTGAAGTTTTGGGGACAAACCTCTCTTTCGTTGTGGATTGTACAGCAACACCAAATCTCCATTTTGGAAGCCTTCGGAGTTTATCGCCTTGTGATACCTAGCCTTCATTTTGTCAGTCATAATTTGAGTTCGCTGCCTCAAAAGAGCATGTATCTCTCTTAACTCTTCCTCGAGAACAGTATACGCTTCCTTCCCAATTCTTCTCGCATCACCAGTTATTCCAAATTTTAAATCGCTGGGCAACCGAAGTTCACTACCAAACAGTATCCTGGCAGGTGTTTGACCTGTTGTTTCATGCACTGCGGACCGATATCCCATCAGGAAAAGCGGTATGTGTACATCCCAATCATCTTGATTCTTGTCCACTACTTTCCGCAAAAGCTCTTCCAGGGTCCGGTTGAATCGCTCTACCATGCCATCTGATTGAGGATGCAGGGCTGTCGTCCGTGTTTTCCGAATACCAAGTATCTGGCACATCTCTTGGAACACCGCCGATTCAAAGTTTCTTCCTTGGTCTGAGTACAATATACTATAGGCGCGCCGTATCTGGTAACCCAATTGTGAGTGAATGCATCCGCAACTGTTTTCGCTTCCTGGTTTGGAATTGGGTAGTCCTCAGGCCATTTACTAAAGTAGTCCATAACAACAAGAACGTATTTGTTTCCTTGTCTGCTCATAGGGAATGGACCGGCTACATCCATGGCAACCCGCTCAAATGGTGCACCTGAGTTATACTGCTTCATCTGCCCATGACTTCGTGACTTTGGTCCTTTAGCTGCAATGCACTCCGTGCAATTAGCAATCCACTCAGCGACCGATTGAGGACAGCCAACCTAATAGAACCGCTGCTTGATCTTCTCCAGCGTTTCTGTAATGCCTGGGTGCCCTCCACTAGGACCATTATGGAATTCCTTAAGAACATCCGGAATTCTTAACCTCGGAACTACTATAAACTTCCGAGAGAACTGGCCATCTTCACTTTCCTATATTCTATGCAAACAGCCAGATATCAATTCTAAACTGTTCCATTGTGCTCAGTATGCCTTCGCGATGGGACTTTCCGCTGCCATTTGTTCTTTACTTGGCCGTCTGTTCACCTCCAATCCGTGCATTACCAATTCCAAGTCCGGATCTTCTTGCTGACATTTCCTTAAGTGACTTGCCTCCCACTCCTCTGCTGATGTAACTGTCATTAGCCGGACGTCTATTATGTCTTCCTTACCCTCGGCTTTTGAGCAGTGCTTACATTCCAAACTATATGGTCGACGGGACATAGCGTCAGCATTTCCGTGCATATTACCCTTGCGGTGCTCGATGGTGAAGTCATAACTTTGCAGCCTCTCAATCCATCGTGCAAGCTGCCCTTCGGGATTCTTGAACTGTAGTAGCCACTTCAGCGCTGCATGATCCGTTCTAACGCGGAAATGTTGACCATACAGATATTTGTGGAAGTGTTTAATGCAATCCACCAACGCTAATAGTTCTCTCCGCGTTACGCAGTAGTTCCGCTCTGGTTTCCCAATAGACCGGCTATAATAGGCAACTATCTTCTCCTGCCCATCAATCACTTGCGAAAGTACACCTCCTATGCCATAACCACTAGCATCTGTGTCCAGAATAAATGTTACACCTGGAACCGGGTACGCTAGCATAGGTGCAGTGCATAGTCGTTCTTTTAAAGCTTGGAAAGCCTCCTCTTGTTCAGTTTTCCACTCGAAAGATCAATTTTTCCTTGTGAGTTCATGGAGACTATGAGCTACGCTGGCGAAATTCGAAACAAAACGGCTATAGTAAGTACACAGCCCAAGGAAACTTCTTAATTCATGCAAATTTCTGGGTCTCGGCTAATCCTTCACTGCTTCTATTTTTTCCTTCGCAGTACAAACGCCCTTCGTGGTTACTTGAAGACCTAAGTAATTCACCTCCTTCTTGAATAAAGAGCACTTCTTAGGACTTAGTTTAAGGCCAGCACCAGCTATTCTCTGGAAAACTTCTTCCAAATTACTCAAATGTTCGTCGAAGCTCTTTCCCAATACGATGATATCGTCCAGATACACCAAACAAATCTACCAGTGTAGTCCTTTGAGCACATGGTCCATTAATCTTTCAAAAGTGGCAGGAGCGTTGCATAACCCAAATGGCATTACCGTAAATTGCCATAGACCATTGCCGACACTAAAGGCTGTCTTCTCTTTATCTTCTTCACTCACTTCCACTTGCCAATACCCGCTCTTAAGGTCGAGCGTTGAGAATCATTCTGTTCCAGTTAACGAGTCTAGTGTATCATCGATCCTGGGCAAAGGATAGTTGTCTTTCTTTGTGACATCGTGTAATCTCCGATAGTCCACGCAGAACCGCAACTGGCCATCTTTCTTCTTCACGAGTACCACCGGAGAGCTCCATGGACTTGCCGATGGTTCAATAACATCGCTTTCGTTCATTTCTTTGATTATTTGGCCAACAGCGTCACGTTTGGCTAGTGGAACGCTTTGAGGAGCTTGACGAATTGGTCTTGCGTCACCAGTATCAATGCAATGTTTCACTACGTTGGTCCTGCCTGGTTTGTTGCCATCGTTGTCGAATATGTTGCAGTATTTACGGATCATCTGGCTGGTCTTGTGCTTGTACTTGCCTTCCAACCCTTGCGTCCATACATTTATATCTTCCTCCATCTCCTTGCTATCAATAGAGTCGATTCCAGATGAATCATTGCATTTGATGATGGCTTCTACCTCTTGACATTGCCCTAATACAGTTCCACTAGGAATTTTTACTGATGATCTGAAGTCATTTAGTACTCTCACTGGGATGCGTCCATTCTTTCGTGTCTTAGCCAGGGTTTTTCCAATAAGTAAGTCAAGTGTCGAATTTTGTGCTGCTTCGACAACCCACAATTTGTTTGTCCCACAATCTCCATTAATTTTCGCCCAAACAACTGCTTCTGACTTCGGTGGAATCAGTTCACTGCCTTCTAAGACCACTTGTTTGCTGCTGTATGTGGAATCGTAGCCAATGCTTAGTGGTACTTCCATGTTCTTATACTCCATAACCTTGTTATTCAAGTCGATCTTGATACCTTGCTCCATCAAGAAGTCTACTCCTATGATTACCTCATCTACGATCTGCGCGACTATAAAACTGTGTAACACCGTCACATTCCCTATTGAGACCTCACATGTTACTTCTCCCACTACTTGGGTATCCTCACCAGTCGCCGTTTTCAATATTGCTCCAGGTAATGGTCTCACTTCTTTCAGTTCGAATGATGGAGTGTGATGCGCCCGTATCCAATGTTAATATTCGCGCTCGTCCATCCACATATCCACCAATAGTAATGTTGCTCGTTTTTCTGCCAATTTGCGAGACGGAGATTATGGGGCATTCAATTGCAGGAACCAGCATACGCCCATTTAGACTGGCTCGTTTTAGTTTAACGACTGAGAAGTTGATGGTTTATCCTCCTCAGCCTTCCGTTTGCGCTGTCCTTCCTGTATGCTGGAACCCGTTTTGCATTCGCGTGCAAAGTGACCAGGCTTTCCACATTTAAAGCATTTCCCAGCCTGATTCTTGCCACCAGAACGATTCATTCCTTTCTCATTCCTCACTTCAATATTTCGGTCATCACATCTGCTGTTTCAACCTCCACTTTATTGACTTTGTATGCTGGTCTGCTTATGAGTGCCGCCGTTTCACGTGTTTGAGCATACACCACTGTTTCAGCGAATGTTAACTTTGGATTCGCATATGTCTCTCGCTTGGTGTAAACGTCTTTTATTCCGCTGATGAATATTTGTATTTTCACCCTTTCGAGATGCTCACCCGATGCGTCTCCATCTGCTAAATTTGTCTTCTGTGTTCGCTACCATAGCGTCTTTCCAGGGCTCGCATCAATCCGTCGTAATCATTTCTCTTATGTTCGGGTATAGTCTGCAAAAGTTCTGCCGCAGGTCCCTCCAACGCAACGAATAGTGCAGCAAATTTTTCCTCCATGCTCCATTTATTTGTTTCAGCCGTCTTCTCAAACTGGAGCTTGAAGACTTGGAATGGAATTTTTCCGTCAAAGGATGATGTTTTTACCTTGGGAGCGTTCACTGAAGTGGTTGGACGATTTAACTGCAAATCCCGCACACGACCTTCCAATGCGTTGTTCACTTTGGTCTCAATTAGCTCCTCTATTTTGTCTTGTCGCGCCTCGATTCGATCCTGTCTTTCCTTAAGTTCCGCATTGTCTTTTACAAGATTTTGCTGTATTTGTGCGATTGTTCCTTCCAATCTATCGAATTTTTCTGACAGCCTAGCATCCTGTGAATCCATCTTTTGTGACATCACAGCATCCTGTGCATCCATCTTTTGTGATATCTTGGCATCCTGTGCATCCATCTTCTGTGACATGTTGTCATTGATTTGTGACATGTTGACACTGATTTGTGAAATTGCAGTCAACAACATGTTCATGTCCATACCGGTAGATGAGCCAGGGGCATTTTCTTGAATCTTACTTGATGGCTACTCCAACCCCTTCGCAGAATCAATAGCCTCTTCTTTGGTAGTGTCCTTCAAGGATACATCTTCATCCTCGCGACGGAATTCGTATTGGCCCAAGTCGATGCCTTCGACTTCCATTGCTTCTCGCAGTCTCGATTGCAGCTCTGCCTTATTTCCAGTTGTAGACAACCCTCGCTTTGCCAACTCCTTCTTGAGAGGAGGTATCGTCAAAACCTGAATCTTCACCATTTTTCAATAATTATCCTTTGGAATTTATTTAACAATCCCACTTCTGACACCAATTGTTACGATCTTGCTGATTAACCTCGATGATTTCCCAAATCCTTCGGGTTAGATCTCTGGATTGTTAAATAAAATCGCCAACTTAATTTGCAGTTTCTTTATTTATAAAGAATTTAATTAATGTCCTTTTGATTACTCAGTAATTCACAATTCAATTACTTTACTATTTACAATCACTTACAACTTTCACAATCTACTGTTTTTATTACTTTACTGTAATGTAATCTCCAACGAGTTTAATTCACAACTGATTGCTCTTGCAGTCGAATGTCGTCCTTATATACTTGTTTGCTGCTTGAAAACAAAACCCCTGGAATAATCGCGTCGTTTACGATAATCGCCTAGTTTACGATAATCGTCGTTTACGATAATCGCCTCGTTTACGCTCTAGAACATGCCAGTTGTCTGCTCCTCTCTTTCATCTGTCATTCGCTTCGCATTTTCGCCACAGTATTTTGAAATTCTGACGTAGATGTTTTGTTACAACCAATAGCCGTTATTTGTTCTCTATTCTGCATCCTATAATAGTGCTAGTACTCACTGACGTAAGCGTTAGGAGCGTGTCAGCTGATTTGATCAAAGAAATAGTCAACGACTAAAAAATGGAGTCCCATGAAATTGAGATGGCTCGCTCACAAAATTTTATGGTATTTAAAAGAAATATTTATTTAAAATTGTATGAAAAATTTGCACTAAAAGTACTTTCTTGGCACTTTATAGTACACTTTGTGTGTAATAAAATCCATTCAAATGTCTATTCAAAAATCTATTCAATATATGAATACATACATATATATGTGTTTGTTTATCGTGTTTTTTTGTCATAAAAAAAATTGAAGTTTATTTCGCAGTTAATTAATTTCCCAAAATGATTGGTAGATAAATAGTTTCAGTCACACACTGCAATTTTTATTTCCGAAATTAATTTCTTTAAAAAGGAAAATGGCTTGTCGAAACTACAACATACATTGGAAAGTATTCTTTTCTTTGTTAAGTCTGACGGTACCTTAAGAGATTGCGAATATTGAAAATTCTTGTTTATAAATGAAGTGGTAGAGTTTTAAATGTTAAAATCCATTAAATGCTACAAGCCCTTCGTAAATTTTAGGCGCTTATATGGTAATGAAAAAATATGTAATATGAAGTACTTAAATGTGGCTGAAAAGAACGATGCCGCAAAAACAATTGCCGGCCTTCTTTCGAATGGTACATCAGTCAGAGTAAGCAGTTAAATATTTTAAAAATAAATAAAATCCATAAGGTTATTTTTTCTTTAGCGAGAAGGATACTCTGTTTATAACAAAATCTACGAATTTAGTGCAGAAGTGAAAGGTCGTAACAGTAAAATGGTAATGACCTCTGTATCTGGCCATTTACTACAATTGGCTTTTATTGGAGCATATCGACGATGGGATGAAGTTGATCCTCAGGCGTTATTCAATGCACCAGTAAAGAAAGTATGCCCAGATGATCATCAACCAATTAAACGAACTTTGGAAAGGGAAATACGGAGTTGTGGTGGTCTTATCATATGGACAGATTGCGATAGAGAGGGAGAAAATATTGGTTATGAAATAATAGATGTATGCCTTCAAGTTAAACCGAACATACAAGTTTGGCGTGCAATTTTTTCTGAGATTACAAAGTCATCTGTGCGTCGAGCGCTTAATCAATTAAAAGAACCAAACAAAAGATTAAGTGAAGCAGTAGATGTTCGCACGGAGCTTGACCTCCGGACAGGTGCCGCAATAACAAGGTTCCAAACCCTTAGACTTCAGCGTTTATTTCCTGCAAAAATTGCTGACAAATTAATTTCTTATGGAAGTTGTCAAATACCAACATTAGGTTTTGTCGCTGAAAGATATAAAGAAATTGAAGCATTTGTATCGGAGCCATTTTGGAAATTAAAAGGTACATAATTTCAAAAAAAAAAAAAAAAAAAAAAAAAAAATCTATGATATATACCAACACAATTTTTTTTCTTGCTTTTCTTAAAGTTTCACACACAATTGGCGATCTGACCGTAGATTTCCTTTGGGCGCGTAACAGACTATTTGATAAAGCTGCTTGTGAAGATTATCTTTTGATTTGCTTAGCAGATCCTAAAGCGAAAGTCCTTGAAGTTACAACTAAAACTAAACATAAATGGCGTCCAACACCTTTAGACACTGTAGAAATGGAAAAGCTGGGGTCTCGTAAACTTAAAATCTCTGCTAAAGAAATTATGACTATTGCGGAGAAGCTTTACTCCAAAGGTATTATTAGTTATCCTCGCACCGAAACTAATCAATTTTCGAAAGATATTGATTTAAGGTAGGCTTTAATATAAAACTGTTAATTACAAATATGTAACATTTCTCTTTTCTTTTAAGTTCCATAATAGAACGGTTTGCCGAACATTCGGATTGGGGAGCATTCGCACAACGGATAATAGAGTGGGGTCCAAATCCAAGAAACGGAAATAAGAGCGATCAGGCCCATCCTCCTATTCACCCTATAAAATTAGTAACAGGTATTTTGTAGTTAAATTTAGTTTCGAAGTTTTGAATACATCTCCGCGGGTATCGTCTGTTAATTGTAACATATTTTTTTACATGTCAGGAATCGGCTTTGGAATGACATATTTTGTACAAAAATTTTAATTATTAACATATTTATTAGTTATTTTTTGTGTTGGGATATTGAAAATAAGTTTTTTATGCAGATCTGCAAGGAAATGACGCTCGTGTGTATGAGTTGATATGTCGTCACTTCCTTGCTTGCGTTAGCAAAGATGCAGTTGGCTCTGAAACTGTAGTTCACATTGATATAGCTGGAGAAAAGTTTACAGCTACTGGATTGTGTATTCATGAAAGAAACTATTTGGACATTTATGTATATGAAAACTGGAACGCAAAACAAATACACAAATACGAGCAAGGTAATTTGTGTGTTTCAAATTAGAACCAATTTAATTTGATAGATTTAAAATAATAACAGGACAATTATTTGATCCAACGGATATTTCAATGCAAGAGGGAGCTACTACAGCTCCGCCTCTTTTGACAGAAGCTGATTTGATTGCTTTGATGGAAAAACATGGCATTGGAACTGATGCTACTCACGCTGAACACATAAATACAATCAAGGAACGAGGTACATATATTCATAATATTAATATTTACAATAACATCGTCATAATCAAATAAATATGCGGTGCCAGGATACATTGGTGTGGTTGACAAAGGCGGCATTGTACCAGGTTTAATAGGAATGGGTCTCTATGAAGGCTATGATGCAATGGATTTGCAATTAGCCAAGCCCAAATTAAGGGCGGAGTTCGAGGCAGATTTAAAGGATATTTGTGCCGGAAAAAGAGATCCGAAAACAGTTTTGAAAGAACAAATTCAAAAGTATTTAGAAGCATACAGACAAATAACGGAAAAAGTGTCCGCTATGGATAATAAAATGGCCTTACGGTAAATTTAAGTAGTGACTTAGAGAAGACATTCATATTACTGAATTTCTATTTTTCTTTATTTGTAGAATAAATGAAACTCTTGCTGTTAACGAGACCGGTCGAAATAATGACATGCAAAATCAAAACATCAAGAGTTCAGAGTTGTTTCTGTGCCCAAAATGTTCCGTAGCTCCATTAGCTCTACGGCAGAAAAAGAATCAAAACCAGTTCTACATAGGATGTATGAACTTTCCTGATTGCAAGAACGTAATTTGGCTATCGGACGATTGCTTAGAACCAAGTATTTTGTCAGAATCTTGCCAGACTTGCAGTCTTAATATAAAAATGATCAAATTAAAATTTAACTCAATTCACCTAAAAAATTATTTCAACACTCCCCCATCCGGTTGGTATAAAACCTGTTTACGTTGTGATAAATTGTTTCGAGATTATTTCAATATTAATTTGGATCAAGTAAAAACGGTTGGCGGAATTGTTGAAGTTGATAATACATCTGTCGGTGTACCTTCAAGCGTCAATGCTAATTCTAGCAATGCCAACAGAGGTTCAGAAAATTCAAACGTAGATGAAAACAATAGGAGCTCGTCTGGTTCAGTGAATACTACTAAAAAACGAAATGAGAATAAAAAAAAACTAACGACTGAAACACAAACACTAAGCAAAACTGGTACTATTCAACCAATCCGTAATTTTTTTTCAACTGGTAAAGTTTTGTTTATCAATTAAATGAAATATTTATAATATATTCAACTTATTTTTGCAGCAACAAGTGAACGACAAGTTCATACAGAAATTGTAAATTCTATGGTCACCAATGAAGTTTTAGATGATTTTTTCAATGATGATGATGATTTCGATGAAATTATTTCTGCAGTTGATATGCAAAATAGAAATTTACAAAATACCAATAGTCTTACTCAAATGCCAACTCCAACGACCAACAGAGGCACCTCATCCAACCAAGTAGATAATACTGCTTCGACAGGAAACGATTTTAATTTTGACGATAGTTTTCATGATTTAGAAGACTTTGTTTGGGGTACTGCTGAACATAATAAAAGGAAATCATTGAATCCAATTAACGAATATTCTCAAAACCAAAACAGTACACAATCTCAAAGAGCTGATCAATGTATAGACTTTGAAAATAATCCTGCCATAAGTATTAAATGTTCTGGCTGTCATCAACTTGCTAAACGGTAAGTTTGAGAACAATATATTTAAAGTTTATATATATATAGAAATATGTTGCATTTGACTACTCGTAGTCACAGCAAACTGTCTTCAGGAAAGAAGACGAAAAACTTATTTTGACCTCATAGAAATATGAAGAGCAACGTTTATTATTGTCAGAATTTTTTTTTTTAAATCATACATATGTACCATAAAATATTGATTTTAAAATTCGTTGTAAAAAATATTTTTGACGATGCTTTAACATAAGAATAACATACAAAAAAGGAAAATATTGTGGTGTTGTGATATATATGTAGCACCTATTTGTTAGGAAAAAAGTAAAACGTTATGTCACGCAAGAAATTCAAACGCAAGTTGAATAGCTAGTTATGGGGTCCATACCGTGCAGGTGCATATATGATAGACAATTATATGTATGTATGTACATATATTCGTACTTTAACTTCTCATCGTCGTTTTGAATTTTATTTGATGTTGTTGTGTTGTAAGTATACCACTTATATCCTTTTATCATTTAATTTTGTAAATATATGTATATAGCTGCACAGTTGCAAAAGATGGACCAAATAAGGGCAGGCTATTTTATGTTTGTGCTAAGGCGAAACCATGTAAATACTTTCAATGGGCTGACGAGGCTTCAGTAACAAACTCGAGACTTGCATCAGCAAACATATCACCGATTAATAACTCTCATTTAAATGGCAGACAAACAGCGCCTCCTAGAAATGATTCGACATCGGATTTTCATTCCCAAACCGAAAGTGTCAAATGCAATTGTGGTATTGCAGCCAACTCGTAAGTATATAATCTCTTTTATTTTACTTTTTTATTTACAATTGTACTGTTCGTAAATCTGTTATTTAAATTCACATATCAATATATCCTTTAAATTTAGGTTAATTGTGCGTAAAGAGGGCCCTAACAAGAATCGCCCATTTTTTACGTGCTCAAATCGAGATGCTTCGTGTGGTTTTTTTAAATGGAAAGAGGATGAACAGGCAGAGCGTATGTATACTATATATATGTGTACAATTGTGATTTAAACTTTATACAGGTATCTGTTTCCAATTCTGGCAACTTGGCAAATTATAAAATATGTATTTATATAGTAGCTATTCCTTCGGCGATCTATCCCGTTTAGATTGGGAGGTAAAATTCCGAAGTTGATCATCAACACAGGAGAACAAGTTGTTAGACAGATGATCTGCCGAAATAAATTTCACATACTATTCTGTTGCTTTTTATGTGCTACATATGCATATATATCTTTATCTAAATATTACATTTAGCTTACAGCCTCAAAATTTTTCAGGTGGTGCCTCAAGTAGCCATACAAATGATGGGACATGGGGAAGTCAGCGGCGTGTAGCAAATGGTAAATTTGTTGCAATACTATTTCGAAATTAAATTTTTGTTTAATAAACTTTATAATTTCAGAACCTCCTAATGAAGTTTCAAAAAAGCGTAAATGCAGATTATGCCGTCAGGAAGGCCACACTCGTGTAAAATGCCCGCGAAAATCTGAATTTGAATTTTAATTAACGAAAAAATACTAAACTATTTTTTTACTACTATTGTTAATGATAATTTTTCTATGTATATATAAATAAATATAAGTATTTAAACATGTTTACACAAGTTTTTTTTCCCAATTTCACCTCGTTTCATTGACATAGCTCTTAAATTATTCAAAAGTGGAAAATCAAGAAATTTATGACTTTGTAAACGTGGTTGGTCGTATGTTCCTGAAGAGCCTATCCAAACCGTTCGATACCAAACAAAATCCTTTTTCGTGTTACTTCCTTGATAGACATTATTGGCCTCAACAACCACGCCGTTGTTTTTCACAAACTGAATAAGATCTGATAGTGAACGTGGACAAAACGAAAGAACTGTTCAAAAAACAGTCAGCTCGGTCAGAAGGATCTGGCTTTGCATGGTCTTGAATAGGTGCTGTACCACAGTAGGAACACTTACGTGTTATTATAATCTCGGTTATAATCGCTTCCTATAATGAACAAGAACGAACAAGAAGATAATAGAAAACAAAGCAAATAAAAAATTATTCATTGCTTTTGAGGTACCAAACGTTGTCAGCTTTGATCGTACGATTGCTAACTTTTTCACGACCGTGACGATTTGGGTATTGGTTACTTGGAGCGCAGCTATATTTTCGACCCTTTTTTTTAAGTTATTTGCAATTAAATTGTAGTAGTCATGCTTGTAATGCGGGAGTGACGTTGGATGTGCGTGTTGCTGCTGTAGTTCCGCCGAAGTAGTAGTTAGTTACAACGGATAGTGTGAAGTACCAGGAGTTTCTCCCGGGGTTGTTGGGTCTGAGGAAGTCTTGAAATGACTCCAATCTTTGGAAGTTCACGATATTCATATTTTACAAGATCAGCTGCTGGTTCACGATTGTGGCGATTGAACAACAATATTTTTTGGTGATGATGTAATCTATTGCTTCCCATTAATAATTTTTAAAATAAATTATAGATGGAGTAAACGCACATAACAAACATCATTTTTGGAGAATTGCTATCTTATTTCATCCCACTAGTTTTCGTCTAGAATTTTTTTCAATCTACTCGCCAGTCTCTTTCTTATATCCGAATCACTGGGTGTCAGTTTTTCAGGCAGTTTTTTTTAAATCGCTTAAGTTTGCAATTTCGCATATATAAATATTAGTACTATACAGAGTAATACTTAATACGTATAATGAAAATAAACACATCTTAATTTTAATTTAGCATTTACTGATAGCCTAAGAAAATAAATCTAAGGGAGATACATATTTCATTAGCTTTCTAGAAAATAATAGGCAATCACATTGAAATATGAACTAATATTAGTATCGAAAATTAGTTTACGATGTGAAATTTTTATCATTTAGATGTAATGATTTACAACTTAAAATACAATTGTATGTATTTCCTCATTTTATTTTATTTATTTTTAAATTAATCTATTTTAACAGCTCCATATATTTTTCGGATAAAACTATAAGCGGCAAAAAATCCAATTGTTCCGGTTAGAAGCCAAAACGTTAATACCATGATGCCTGAAAAATAGGAGATTCATGACATTTATATGTACATATGTATGTAAGAATTTTTTATTTTGCTCACAAGTACCTGTATAACTCAAATATAAAAGTGTAGGAATAAATTCTGTTATTTCCAATTTCGTAAAAAAGTAGAATATACTATAGAGTAGCACATACACAGCAGAACCGCCTGAGACTATAAAGCTTCGCCACCACCAGCGATAATCCTATGAAAAATGTTAATTAGGGTTATATTTTAATACATATGAATATATTAAGCTGTTCACCTCTCCACATAGTTGGAAATATGTCATAACAATTGATATTTGTCCACAACTAACAACTAAAATGCAGAATACAAGAAATAGAAAACCAAACAGGTAATAGAATTGGTTCTGCCATATGGCAGTGAAGACGAAAAACAATTCAATAAAAACCGCTCCGAAAGGCAAAATTCCAGCCATTAAAGTACTGAAAAATAATAGTTACATTATAATGACTGTGATCAAAAGTAACATACGTCGTTTCAAGTACCTAAGAACAATATTCATGTACCAGTGCTGAGTGGGAACTTGTCTTGGTATCATATTAGTTCGAACAGGATGTTGATATGGTTGCTTGCGATAGCCAAAATAATAACCTAAATAAACCAGGGGCACGGATATTCCAAACCACAAGAGAAGTAAAGAAACCATTGTTGTAAATGGAACAGCACCGCTTGAATGTTTGTCCCATATAAAGAAATTTAGAATAAAACCGGTCCTGAAATTAAAAATAAAGTTATTTAAACATTAATAAAACATTTTTGTATAACATACCCAAAAACAATGCCGGGATACAAAGTAGCTGTTAAAAAAGCAGTACGTTTCCACTCTCGTCCTTTCATAGTTTTATATAGACGCGCCGCAAAATATCCAGCAATAGTTCCCATAAAAACGTACATAAAAATTCCTGATGTCATTAAAGCTCCTCGTGACGATGGAGACAGCATTCCAAGCATAGCAAAAACTGCAAAAATATAAAATAAAAGCATATATTAATTCGATTAAGAGATATCTTAACTAATAGAATAGGTACAAGTAAAGTAAGGCCAAATTTGGTTTTAATTAATAAGTCCTTGGCTTTCAAAACTATTTTCAGATTTCTGTTGCGTTTGGCTGGTAAAAAAAAAAGGATTACCCCTGATAATATACATTTCGGTCTCAAGCTGGCCATTTGGTAGGTAGTATTATTTAAATACAAAAAAAAAATTCATGTTTAGAAAAAATTCAAAATTTAAAACTTACAAATCGTTATTAAAGCCATAAAAAATATTTGTATGCCGCTTCCAATTACTGCCGAAAATAGACGTGTGTTTTTAGGGGGACGAAAAACGTCACCATGTACTAGCTTCCATCCAGTTTCTTCGAGAGTGTCTTCGATATTGTCATCGGTATTGTATCGTGCAATATCTCGGCGCAGTGTACGAATCATGATCATAGTCAAAATTCCTAAGATGGAGTTAAGTAACCGTGAAATGTTCAATAAACAATTTGAAAATTTATTACTCACCCGAAAGGAAGAATACGACTACAAGAGAGTTTATTATACTAAACCAATGAATTTGCACGTCCCTCATTCCAAGATATATGTCCCATCGAGAAGCCCAGCTTACTTTTGATTCCTTCCATTCAACTGAATAAGTAAAATACAATTTCGTATTCGAGTTTGGGTTTACCTTAAATATTTTTAAATATATGAATAATATATTAACTAGCTCTTGTGTGATATTAAATAGTTACCGATTGTGGTCTGGCATTATCAGGAAAATTACATGAGTCACCTTCAAATTTTATATCTTTATAGTTCACAGAAGCCGTTTCTACTTCAAACCCAACTACACGATATTTGTTTCTAAATTAAATTGTAATTAAATACACTTTTAATATTTTTAATGTATTAGCTCACTTTGTATGCATATGATAGGAAAGAATAAATTTTAGATGATTATTTATGTAGATGTTGTCACCATCTACTTGTCCCAACCGATAACCATGTTCATAAGTAATTTCATTGGGATTATTTGCATTTATAATTCTAGTCGCTACCGGCAAGTTATCCACAAGCCTGAAAAATATGATTAAGTGTTAATTGTATATGACAAATGTATATGATGGCATCTTGAATAACTCACAAATGTACGAAATATTCATGACTTATTCTCTCAGCTACTGTGGCTGATTGATCTTTGTTCCAATTCATAGGCTGGTCCTTCTTATGACATAGCAATTTACAGTTAATGTTTTTAGCCATTCGAACCTCATAAGGAGTATTTACAATTCGATCACCACGTAAAACTTCACCCAAATTCTCCGATTTATAAATCAGTGTACCATTTTTAGGTAAACAAAATTGTAGAGAATAATACTGGTACGGTAATTGCGTCCTACTACTTGTCATTTTTACAGCCTTAACATCGATTTTTTGGCCAATCGTAAATTCGACGGGCGCAACACCTGGTACGTAGAAGCATTCCACCAGTGATAACACAATTAGCTTCAACAGGAAACATAACGCAAGGAAC
This sequence comes from Neoceratitis asiatica, assembly GCA_030068015.2. Lineage (NCBI taxonomy): Eukaryota > Metazoa > Arthropoda > Insecta > Diptera > Tephritidae > Neoceratitis > Neoceratitis asiatica. Next base: position 57,420,698 of record CM061524.1, on the reverse strand, counting down.
CGACACTGTAACAATAAATATGTTTATAACCCTTTAGTAAAAATGTAACTAAGGAAACAAATAACTTGAACGTCGATCTTTTTACTTGACGTAACTAATGAAATTATTTCTAGATACAATATTAAATATATTTTTAAATGAATACCCTCATGGTCGCTCTGAATATATCCCGAATTATATATCCTAAACCAAACACAAAAATTTATTATTTTTGTATCTAATATCAATGAACAAAAATCCTGTACATTTCTTTCTCTTCAACATACGAACATTCACAATAGTTGTAAACGTGACACGTACTGTTCGTTTCATTTTAGGGCATGTTTCGGGTTAATTCACCTTAACCCCTTGTTGACCAAACCAAGAAAAAATATATTTATCTTATAAATTTTCATATATTTCCATTCATATTCGTGTATTGTTAAACAATAAAAACAAAAAAATTATTTCAAGGATATCTTAGTATAAAAAAGGATATGGTACTTAGGAGTACCGTCGGGCTTGAAGAGCTTTATGCATTAATGCCATGATACTCGGAGAAACAGTTTTTATTTTCATTACAGCACAAAAATATTCCGCAGTGTTGACATTTCGAATGCGGCTTTGACTGAATTTTTTTTATACTGCACATTTCACATCTTCCTCGACTTTCCCCAAATGTTGGCCAATGTACTCCCAAGTTACCCAAATGGACATCTTTCGGTACTGACTCACCTTTACCACGACGTTTTTTGCTTGAGGATGTTGGTGTAAGACTCAACCTCCTCTTATTGGCACCAACATCTCTTTGTGTCATTAAGCCTTGTGCAACGGACCGTCTATATTCTAGGAGGGTAATCTTATCATGACTTTGACAGTATACAATGTAAGAATTAACGAAAGCTATTTCCAATAATCCCCAAAACAATCTATGCCACCATTTTTTGATCGCCTGCCTATACCGTAAGTGGAACGCAGTTGATCGGCATGGTCTACACCACCCATGAAAGAGTTGTAATCTTTGATCGCAGCTGGACATTGCACTTGTATTACTTGACCTTTACGATCTCTTCTCTGTACAGTATTTCTCTCAGTCCCATGGAAATTGGAAGCCAGTAGTATCGGCTTATTGTCGATCCATTTAAAAAAAGTTACACCGTTCATGGTTGTTCGTGAATCGAATTCGCCTCTTTTCATTTTCTACTCCGATTTCATATTTGGAGGAAGTCCTTTCCGATTTCCTCTAACTGTTCCACATGCAAAAACTTTCTTCGATTGGAGAAGTTCTAGTAGCGTTGGCGTTTCCATATCCTCAAAAAAACCAGTTACTGGTCCTTCTGCGGAATCAAACTGTGAAACCATGGTGGTTTTCTCAACTTTTCTCCATTTTCGAAATGTTTCTTCAAAAACTGCGCTGTGGGAATTTTCCGGCAATGTACTAGCCTCTTCATTTTCTTCTGTCTGAATCTGATTTAGAACTTCAATCAAAAACTCATCTTCGTCGTTCGGTGAATTCAACACCTCTTCATCTTCATCTTCATCCTCAGTCTCAATATCTGTATCCTGCTCATTATCAATTGGAATTTCTTCCAGAATGGCAGCAATATCATTTTCTGTCAAAAATCTGCCGTGAACTGCAGCCATAATCTACTATCGGAATAAACCTGCGTATAAGAAAAATTAGTAGTGTGTGTAAAAATACAAGGCCCCCAGAGCCCGACGGTACTTACAAGTCTCCTCCAGATAATCGAATATTACTGGTAAATAAAAAGTTTAAAATGCTTTGTATCACCAATTATGTATACGAAATTCACAAAATGTTCACTATCTCTTTATTTTGTAAATAAATAATTAGAATTACGCAAGATATAAATAAAATAACACGCCACTTTTTCAGTACGACCGCACTTTGCAAAACAATACCTTTAAATGAGCGTAAAAAGGAAAACATTCGGCAATATTATAAAATATCCCGTTATATATGCTTTTTGTTTTGTACTTTAAAGTACCGTTGGTCCGAATGCTGCAAGAAGCTCAGGAATTCTGTTTGGTAAAGCAAAATTAGAAGTGGTACTGGAGAGTACCGTCAGACAACAAGGTGTTAAATCAAATATGAACAAACAGATTGCAACAAACACAATATGTTATCGAGATTGAGAATTATCTGTGTTTTTTCAGATGTCAAATTGATAAACAAAAACAACGTCGGAGAAGATTTTTTACATATCCGACGTGCTCTACAATCTTATGACTCTTTTTAAAACCTCAGGTACTCATATACTTGAAACTAATACTCTATGCAAATAATAAGTAAGTTTTTCTTTTGCGTCTAGTAGGTCTTTGCAATTGAACTTTTAGCAGCCATTCGTTCCGTATTTGGCACTTATTATGCTTTGACATGACCAGCCTTTCCAGAGCAGCTGACGTGTTTCAATCTTTAAACAATTATCACATAACGAGCGGACAGTCGGGGCTGTTTTGAAACCGATCAGAGCTGATTTGGATTTCGAGAATTTCGAACAAGATCCAATTTCTATTCGAACTGTCGATATTCAAATTTTTCGTAAGAGAGTGCCCAAAAACCACGTAGCTCGATTGACATGGAGGGACCATTGAGAGAGGCAACTCTCAAGACAGCCGATTCTACGCATCGGTGTTGACCGGATTTTTGCCGGCCAAGGGCTGTCCCCTTTTCAGCCGATACAACAGCAGCAGCATGAAGATGGAAAGGGGTGGAGGTGAGAGCAAAGTTATGTATTTATGTTTTTTGCTCACATAAAATTTTTATTAAATAAAAAACAGAAGCTATTTTTGAACTATATATAGTAAACTGTACCTAATAAATTATTTTTATACTGCTACTTGATTTTTATTAAGTCGTATAATATATCAGAAAATTTTTATTAAGCGTTAATTAGGTTATATTAAATACATATTTATAAATTTTTTGATCAATGTTTTTGTACAAAAAATATATAAAAGGCTACGATAAGCTTCCGTCAGCTTTATTCAATCTAAGTTTTCCTATAAATCGAATTTCTTCCAATTTCATTTTCTTGTTCAATCCGATTCGAAGAAAAACTTCGACTAAATTCCTATTTTGATCGAAACCGAATTTTAGATCACTCTTGAGAGGTTGGATACTTAAGCTTCCTGACATTTAGGCGACGGCACGACACTGCAGTACGACGACGACCTTTATTTGCGTGCAAAATAACGCTCGATAGGCAGAAATTGAAACCTATCTGTTTTTTTTCTCTAAAATTATAATTTGAATTAAATCCAATTTTAATATAGAAATAATTCTAAGTGTTTTGTTGTTTATGCAGTTCTATCGCCCTCTTAATAAAAGAGTATGAGTTTTGATTTTTTCATACAGCTCGTCGTTCCGTCACAGCTTAAATGCGTGATGCTTAACAACGATATTACAACACAAGTGGCAGCATAGTTGTCAATATTTGGAGCTGATTTGGAAAAAAGAATAGAAAGTAAGAAATGAAAATAATTGTTCGTGGTGGTTTTGTTTTTTGCAAAATAGTTTTCTTTTAAGGACAAATAGAGTATCCTAGAATATAATAAACTGAGAAAAGATAAAAATTGTCAATGTGAATCATCTTATGAAAAAATAATATCAGAGTTTTGTTTCTGTATTGGATTTCAATAAACATAAATTGCAACGAATGAAGGAAGGAAGGTGTGTATGTGCTTATGTATCTTCTTGTATATTATTTTCTTTTATCTTCATTAATTTTTAAACTTATTATTCCTTTTAATTTCTAAGTTAATTCGAATTATTATTAAGGATACAAAACCGAAATAACAGAAATGGCAGCAATTGACAACGACAGCGATAATGATGTGGTTACAGATTTTCTCAACACTAACGTTAATTCTTTTACTGTAATCGAAAGCAAAGGACAAAAGAAATTAGAAGATACTGAAACTTTCCAAACGACAAAACAGCAGCTACCGTTTTGTGAAACCCAAAATGATTGCATTCCAATTATAAATACTTCCCCAGCTCTGATAGCCAACAATCCTAGCAATAACAATATGATTCCAACAATAAATGTAACACCTCATAGTCCAGCTTTGATAACAAAATATAACAACATTTTCGAAGATACGCTTAGCCAGCTGCAGAACATAAGGGAAACTGTGGTACAAATGAAAAATTGTAGCGCTCATTTAAATGACGGGTTTACTAGTTTATGGCCAGTTCATGCAGCAATTCTGAGCGCCTCATTACCGAATCTTAGTTCTGTAAACACTAGTACTAGAACACATACTTCTGGAAATTATATTAGATGGATACCACATCAGCAACATTATGTTCCTATCAATGAACGTCGTAGATCTTGGACCACCATTGATGATTTGAATGTTACGAATAAGAGTATCAGTCTTTCGAGCTTGGACAGTGAAGAGCCTGAAACAATTTGTGCAACCGATCAACGACGACGGTCAGCCAGGAACAGTACTGGAGGTAAAATTTTAAATTGACATTCATATATAAAATTATTCTATATTTGTTTATGAGAGTGGATTACTACCTTTATGCGTTGGAAATTTCATGAATACAATTCAGAAAATAATTCAGCTAAACGTGAAAATATGCACCGTTAATTAATTCTTCGCATAAGTCATCCGAGGAGTCAGTGTAGTGACTCCAATAAAAATAATTAATTAATTTTTAAAATAAAACAACCAGTACTTGATAGTACAATAAAGAAAATCTATTGAATAATGAAAATTATATTTTTGAGAATTGAAAAATTTAAATAAAAAATTCCTTAATATAATAAAATATTAAAACAATTGCAAAGTAGAAAAAACATGTTAAATTAAATTATTTGCATTAATTATTAAAAAGAAGATCCCTACAGTCAGATACTAACTTTTCATCATGTAATCTATTAATATTGATATAGTGGTTGTTATTAATTTCTTCGAAATAATAATTTCTTATGTTTAATCCCATTCAGGAATATCAACGCACTCTCTCAACGAAGCAGAATTGGCACGCGATTTTCAACGTATTGCGGCCAAACGAAATTTAGTAACAGAGATTCGTATACCACTTCAGAAAAGTATATCTACTTCTTCGATTGTTGCTAAGGAGGAAATTAAGTCCCGACACCTCTATGACAGTGAGGATGAAAATCAAAGTCTTTTGCGAGCAAATGTAAAAATAGAGGCTTACGATAATGTAGAGAAACGTCGGAAGCGCGGTTCACTTTTCTTTCGTAAGAAAAAGGACAAGAGTAAAATGAAATCGGGTTGTCAAAGTAGTATATGTGAGTCTTGTGGTACCAGCATATCAATGTTAAATATGAAAGAACATCACATGGAGTGTAAAGGAAAGAAGCCAAGCTTAGGTACTGGGCAAAAAATATTGTTGGTAGCTTCAAGGAAGGGGTCTGAAAAAACAGATGCAAGTCAAGATTATTTGGATGGTGGTGATCAATCAGGTAACGTTAACGATGATTCACCATTAATACGATCAGAATTCCTCAATGATCCACCTATCGAAGCACAAGATCTCGGAGCGGATCCCATTTTGGGGATCGTAGCTGAAGAGCATGATTCATGGTCGCCCAGTGTACCAAAAGACGTTTTAAAGTCACTCAAAGAAAAACAAATTAAGCGACAAGAGCATATCTATGAATTTATAATGACCGAGAAACATCATTGTCAGACACTGCTTGTAATGCAAAAAGTTTTCGTCGAAAGTTTGGAACGTCATTTTCCCTCTTTGAATATTAATAATATGTTTCCCCGTCTATCGGAATTAACTGAATTGCATATAAGTTTTTTGAAGAAGCTTCGACAAAAGCAACGTGAGCAGTACATTGTTGACAGCATAGCTGACTTATTGTTGGATTTCTTTTCGCTGGAAAAAGCACAGCACCTAAGATTGGCATACGGTGAATTTTGCGCCAATCATCGTACAGCACTGGAACATTTTAAAGCATGTATGACTAGCCGTGATCAAACATTTGCAGAATGGTATAAACATTGTTTAACAAATCCATTATTAAAAAAGAAAGGTATTCCAGAGTGCATACTTTTTGTTACACAGCGCCTTACTAAATATCCTTTGCTGATTGAACCTCTTCTCAAGAGCGCTCGAGAGGATAAAATGGAAACCGATAAATTGCAGCACGCACTTAATTTAGTAAAATCACTGCTTATAGATGTTGACGCTTGTGTTGCAGAGAAAGAACTACGAGAGAGGCAGCTAGACATTTTCAATCGTGTTGATCCGAAATCTTTCGCTATCTACAAAAATAAGCCATTTCGTAAATCGGATATTGGTGTTGATTCACGTCGCCGTTTAAAATTCGAGGGCCTAGCTACTTTAATGCAAGGTCGTTCCAAGATGCAATTAGTTTTAGTTGTTGTACTTACTGATTGTTTATGTTTTCTTTCGGAAAACTCTGCACATAACAAGTATACATTCTTTACACCAGAACATAAAGCGGGCGTAGTGCCATTACAAAAGCTACTCATACGCGAAAAGGCTGGAACTGAAGCGCGTGGTATATACATAATATCTTCAAATCCATCTTTTCCAGAAATGTACGAATTAAAAGTACAACAGCCTAAGGATAAGAATACTTGGATCCAATCAATTCGGCAAGCTGTTCTAGAGTGTCCATCTTCGGATGTTATCGAAACTGAAGATCTAACTGCTGAGGAAAAATTGCGTATCGGCGTCAGTAAGCGGGATCTTATTGATAAGATAAGACAGAAAGACATTGATCATGCTATTTTATTGGAGGACAAGATTGTGCTACAATTGAATTTATTGAAAGAAGTCGTTGCTATATCTGGATCGAATAGTTCTGCCACTGGCAACAATAATGGCACTTATGTTACCGGTGGTGTAGTGAACGCATCTAATTTTCTCGCTACTTTTGGTTCATATAAAGATTTGGTGGGTGTAGATTGTAATGTGGCAGATTTGTGGAAATATGTATTGAACATGGTACAAAGTATTAGTCAGTTGGCGGCAATGGTATACACGGCATCTACTGGCTTGCCGGTGTCGCGTTCAGTAAGTTCGGTGGGAGAAAAGCAGAGCGATAATTATGCCTCCCCTACTCTGCCAAAACGTGCAGAAACTTTTGCTGGTTTTGATGAAAAGCGCGTAAAAAACAATTTTCCATGTCGCGATGTTTCAAAATATCCAGCTTTGCAAGTTTTAACACCACGGCTACAGGAACTGGAAGAGAAACGTGATACTAAATCAGGTTCAACGTTAGTCACATTCAAGTTACAATCCACAACGAGTGAGACACAATGTGCATCCGGTAGCAACGCGTCAGCCGGAAGTGAAGAGGTCTCTATGAAGGAACACAATTACGCAGCATTGCAAATATCTCACCATCTTCATACTTTGTTATGTATAATTTCTCAACAAATGACTGTAATAAATAGTTTGCAGTTACAATTGGCGCTGTATCGGGAAAGTCCGCGTGTCGCTTACACACATAACGACCAATTAGAGGAACTACGTAATTTGCAAGATAAATTACAAGAAGAAAAGACGGCTTGGCTCCGCCAAAAAGAACAACAAGAGCAAGAATTGGAAGAGAAACGCGCACAGTATATTAAATTTCAAGAACAACTTAGAGCCGAACAAGAAGATATTAAACAACAACGCGAGCAACTTTATCGCAAAATGGAATTACTTTCAAATCAAGGCTTGCTTTTATCACCTAACACACCATTGCTGATTAATAGCCCATCATTGGCTCTGGCAGCGGCTCCGAGTGACGATGCGCATGATAGTCATGAAGGTGCGCACCCGCAAAGTGATGTATCCACGGCTCTAATTCAGAATACCGTTGATCGGCGAAAAGACAAATGGCGTACATCGTCGACAATTTCAAAAACTCCGCCAGTAAATTTACTTAGCGCCACTAACGCACCAAAAATAAATCAAACTTGCATAAAACAAAAATTTCCAATGAAGTTGTCTTCCCTCTCATCGAATACTTCTGGTAGTAGCAAAATTGACAAATCTGCTAGCTTCAATGCAACTGGATTACAGCAAAATAGTTGTACACAAATGCTTCCACTCAAGCTTGCAGACAAACGCTTTTCAACTTCCAACTTTAATTCAACACAATTAACATCCCAAAGTATTCCACAGCATTCGCGTACTGGTAGTTCACCGGCGATCATTCAGCATCCCAAAACCAGATCAGCTACATCTCCACCTCCAATTATTACGAGTGCGAGCCGCACTGATTCTTCCTCGACATACACTTTCGGTCAACAACGACAAAGCAATGTCGGCACAACTCCAACTTTGTTAGGTACTTCACAAACATTGCATGCAGCAGAAAACAGTGGTACGACATCAAATAATTCTAATCAATTTAATCGACGCAATAAAAGTAGCACTGGAAAACCGGATGAGGAGGAGATTTATTTTTGACGCTCATTCTCGCCAGAAGTTGGAATATAAATCCAACGACATCATATCTTAATTTCTTTAATTCAAACGTGACGAAAAAAACAATAAAGATAAGAAAACATTCCACTATCCCATCTCAAAAATAAAAAATAAGACTCATAATAGCTTTTAAGGTTTAAAATATCTATTTTATGTAGTTAAAATATATTCTATACATGCATGCATGTATATATGTATGTGTATTATATGTTCATGTGCTTACAATAATGTTTCGAACTTAATATATGTGTGTAATATAAATTTTATATGATTATATTGAGAGTATTTTTCGTTTTTAGTAGTGCACAATTAGTAAGAGAGATACATATACCAGTATATATAGTCTAAGTCTAAATCCTAAAAATATTAAATTGTTTAACTCTTTACCACTCAGCAATATTTTTATTTACTGAGTTGGGTCTTCTTACCGTCAATAATACATATTTAAGTACATATGTATGTCTATGTTGTTACCATTTGCCTGAAATAAACTTTAATTCACTAAAAACAATGTTTTTTTTACCACGAAATTAATAATTTTAAAAGAAGTGTTGGAAAACAAATGTAAAGGCGATGGAACCATTAATTATTTTATATTTTCCAGCATTAAATTACAAAAATCACACCATTAACAGTCACCTTGCTCCATCAGCTTTATGAGGTCTGATGCCGCTCTGTAAAGATCCGATCTGTTCGTTGGTTGCGAGCTTTAATCTTTCACACAATATGCAGTATTGAGAAGTTAATTGGTGAAGATTGTGGGGTCTTCTATTTGTGGATTGCACATATTTAGGTTCCAACCGTTAGATATACATCCTTCCGACCGAAATCGCAAAGAAGCTGATGCATTATACCAGTCGTTTCGTTTAATTCTCAATCTCAAATCAATCTCTCTGACCACTTTAACAATACACGACATTTGAAAACATAGTATAGAAGCCCGGCATCTAAAACCGAGGAAAGCAGCCAATAAAGGATAATCGTACCTGAGCACAGCAGCACATCAGCATGACCTCTGAAAAGTTCACAGCACTACAACCGCATTTCATTTCACAACATAATACATGACATTCGACGCTTAGCGCGAACTGTCCTCGTGGTAGTGGATCTCTGAAAAGCCCTTGTTGACAAGGTCAGTACTGCTTTTGGACATTGAGGGATCCTCCTTACTTTCAGGGTTGAAAAGGTATGAAAAATTAAGCAAGGGGGTTCTTAGGGTGGTGTTTGCTTCCCGCTATTGTTTAATTTTCGGAGCTCCATCCGCTCCAACAGGGCGTTTCGCAGATCTCATATACAGAATATTTGTTCGTGCTATCCCACGTTTTCACTGCATGACAATTACAAGTACACCCTGAAAAATCTTCTGCTGGAACTAATTGTGAAAGTCGAACGAATCAAAATTCCGGCAATAAGCAACCTTGTAATCTTTTACTTGCGTGTCTTTGATTTCGCCGCACCGATTTGGACACCGGAGTCTAAGGAGACCCATATGAAGAAGCTACAAGCCTGTCAGAACACTGAGCTGAGGACTGTAGCTGCAGGAAACCTTCTGCTGTCACCTATGTGCTACTTACAGAGTGAAACATCTATGCTCCCAGTTACGGAACATAATGTTAGGCTGTGTAACCAATATCTGCTAGGATGTTGCCAAAGCTCAACCACCACAGAACATACCGACAGACTTTACACGCCATTCGCAGAGTCCCACATCACCTTTATAAACTCTCTTCCCGTCCATGACATAACCAGAATGAAACCATTACCCATAGAAAACGAAGAGTACGTGCTGCCTCGCGAGGCTCGAGTAATACTGGCACAAGTAAGGTCTGGATACTTATCGTCCTTCATGCAATAAATCCACACAAGACACTCACCACTTCCTTGCATGCCCACTAAAACCAACTCATCTAACACCCCTCTCGCTCTAATCCGAGCCCGTCGAAAAAACTCGTTTAAAAGAACAACTACAACAACAAAACACCAAATATCCAGCACCATATTTGCACTACTTTATATGGCCGCTGTTGTATATGTAACAAAGATTTACTTCCATCTAGCCTACAGCCGCAGCGAAGAACGCCCCTATAATGATTCAACTCAACAACTCAACTAAGTTGGGTCTTCAACCATAATACAAATTAGACACCAACTCAACTGACAAATTAGTTGAAACTTTTCCACCTCGTGTATTTTTTTGAAAAATAAAAAAATATTAATTTAAGCTTTATATTTTTTTTTTAGTATTTTATATTAACATTTATTAGTTCTATTATTGGAAAAAATACGATAAATTCCGCGCTTTTGGAATAATTTCATTACATTATATGTATATAATGAATTCAATAGTAATTAATTACATTAATGGAAGTAGTGAAATAAACGCTATATAAACTAATCTCTTACGAATTATATTATTGTACAATATGTAAATAAAAAGTGTTAAATTAACATCTAAGCATAGCACTTATTGTAGCTCTCGTCCTCGCCGTCGCTGTAAATGCTGTTTATCCCTTTTCGGTTAAAAAAACATTTTCATAATGACGGAGAGGAAAAAATTACATCGCCCTCAGGCAGTAAATATATGTGAATAATGGTGCAACAGAAAATTATTTTCGAATTCGGAATGCTCTGCAGTGAGATTTTATCAAAAAGAGTTAGCATCTGTAACATAGCGGCGATAATATAGGGTGTTTTTTTTATAGAGGTATAGAACTTTAAGTTGGCATTAATTTTCAAGATGGCGACCGATTTAACAGCTGTCAAGTGATTTATTTTCAGTTTGGTTTGGCAATTCATCATGAATAGACTCACGCCTGAACAACGCTTGCAAATAGTGCAATTTTATTTCGAAAAAATGGTTCTGTGCGGAAAATGTATCATTTATCTATGTGCATACTATGTACATATTTATATATATGTATATATATATCTAAATCGTATACATTTTCTTAATTTTGACTTAAAAATATGTAATATCAGAAATGCGAAATCATATTTTCAAAAAAAGATTAAGCATTTCATTGTACGTACAGCAAATTAAATTTGTGCCGATCGACATTATTTTTTTTTTTCGGGGTTTCGTATTTATTATCTTATTTCACATGAAAAATAACAAAACATAGTAAATTTTTTAAAATTTCTTAAGCATAGATTTATATTTAGATTTTTTTTTTGGGATTTAATTAGAGTTTTAAAACAAATTTAATTTTCGAACTTAAACTTTAATCAATTATTATTGAAATTAAAGCTGTATCAAAGTATGGACGTACATATGTACGGGAATGTACAACCTATAGTTTTTAGCCATTTATGGGAGGGTAAGAAAAATTTATTTTAAACATTTCGAAAAGTAGAACAAGACATCAGGTAGATCAGGACATTACATAACTTATTTACGTTAAACGATTTCAACCATATTTATTACAAAAAAAAAAAATGCCTTTATGAAGTTTTGTAATATGCGGCTTGCTGATCCATCAACTAGGATTTTGCCGTAGGTGATCTTGACGGGCCTGGGAATCCATGCTTGTATACCTTATCGAAGTTTATGAAGTACTTAGTTTTAATAAGATGTCTAAATTTTGGCTTTTCTGTAAGTAAAGTCTGCCTAAAATGTTTTAAAAGTATATTATCCGTCATTTTTGTAACCGCTTAACCGATTTTTGGCTGAGCTACTTTTCCAATTCGAATGTACGTCTTGATGTTTTTACCAACAAATGAAGGGACCTACAGTTTATTCTAAGCAGCATCCGAACGGCCGATGGTTTTTTGTGAGAAGCCGAGGGGCGATCGCAATTAGAAAAATTAATTCTCTACAATTTTGAATGTTGGTCGGACAAGGACTCGAACCTTGACCCTCCGAATAGCTGTAAACACTACTAACCACTCGGCTATTAAAGTGATACTCTATATATATATTAGGTTGTGTTGTCAACAGAACTAAACGTAATACGGCACCGCAAATATCAGATTAAACATAACATGAAGTGATTTAATCAAATTACTAATTTTGATACAATGATTCTAAGCTAAATATAAACATTTACAAATATTAGTTTGAGCCATATTAAATATATACTTCAAAATAGTCATTTCTTATTACTTAATTGTATACATGCATGTGTATTGTAACTACTGGAAGCAAATTAGTATTGGTATGTAAATACAAGACGTTTTGTGTCGTTTTTCCATAGAAATCACAGTCTGATAAAGAAATAACTTCGATTTTACAAAACAAGATAACTTAAGATAAAAATTAAAAATTCAAAGAGAATAAAATATAGTTTTATTAAACAAATTAGTGTAAACTTTTTATAAAATATGTAGATACATATGTATTTACAAAACTTGAACGCATTGACTTACATAGCACCTTTTATTACAAGCTAACGATGTTTGCATATTTTTAGGTCTAAATTATAATCGCTATTATATTTGAAGAATGCACTGTTGTGTCATTAAATTTATATTTTAGTAAATATTTAGTTAGTATTTTATAATAGTTATTTAGGATCAAAAATTGGCAAGTTCAATTTTAATTTGCGGATAATCCGCTATACACGTATGTATGTATGTATGAATTTTGATTGATTTAGATTTTATGGAATGTTTGGTTATAATATTATAGTATACATATATATATATATATATATATATATATATATATATATTAATTATTTTCTGTTTCCAGCATTTCCCCGTGTTGACGTGCTTTTAATCGGTTCACCTCTGCGGGTTCCGATTCTTTAAACGTTAGCGATTTCGCTTAGTTTTTCTATTGATATTTCCTTCGATGATTATCTAGAGAAATAAACAAAAATATTTTATGGAATTGCTGAGTAAGCATATGCAATATATTTAAAATAATTAAATACTTCATTATTGAATTTCTAAATCGAAACATTTCCAAATGTCTCCATCTCTGACTTGCTTATTCTTGATAATTCTGTTTTTCTTTGCCAATTCAATATCATCTTGAGTTACTTTCGGGCATTTAAATATCTAAATAAAATATATTATTTACCGTTATATGTAAAAAACAAATTTTATACATATTTGGAAGTGTAGATCTACTAAAACTACGTTCAAAAACCAAGTTAGGTAGGGCTAGGTAAGGGAGAATCTGAATATTAAATCCAGCTATCTCTCTTCTTAGCGATGTCAATTGACCACCGAGAACGTGCGATTTGACACCATTTTTTTGTGGGGCTACGCGAAAGACCGCGTTTATGCTGATAAACCTTTAACTCTTACCTCGAATGGATCGAAGTTTGCGACAATCCACGAGGCGTTTATTTGAATGATGCAGTAGTTCACATATAATTCCAAAGTTGAAACTTTATAATAAAAGAGGAATTCACAGAAAAAAAAAAAATTTTAAATGCATTTTGCATGCAAAGTAATTTTACACAAACAAATTACATGGGCTTTTTGTTTTTGTTTTCTTGCTACTACCGTGTGTGAATTTGCCTTGTATTTTTGGATATTTGAAATATTTTACGATTTAAGTTTCTTATGGTAACAAATTTAAGATGGCAATTATTTGTATGTAAATGTGAACGTATGTATGTATCTAAATACCTGCAGTATTTGACTGGCCTCGAAGGCTGTACCGGGCAATAAAATCACAGGCGATGATACATGGCCGGACTCGACGCATAGCATATTAGGAAACTCGTCATCGCCGAAATCGCTCATTTCTCGTGCTTGATCCATCCAGGGATTCCAGATTACTGTAAAAAAGCAAAAATTTATCATTCTTATATGTATGTATATTGCTGCAGCGGTTTGTGCAAAAATATTTTGATTTCCAATGGAAGTTTTGGAAATATAGGATCGGAAATAAGGTTTGGATTAGGAATACTTTGTGACATTCTTCACCATTTACCGTTCTGGAGAAGCAAAACAAATTACGTACATGTACATGGGCCCATAATCGTCAATCTACAGCAACTCGTCTTTGTTCCCACGTATTACCGATCATACTTGAACTGTAACAAAACATATTGGTCCGGCCTCTGCATGCTGATGCTAAAAAATCTAGGACCAACGGGAGCAGAATTGCTCACCAAGATGCTCAATCAATCTTTTGCCACTCAAACAATACACTGCATACAGAGTGGTCTCGGGGAACCGGGGAAACAGGCCGACAAAGGAGAATAGTATCGGCCTATATCCTTCCTTTCCCCAGTAGCGAAGACACTTGGGGCTTTGCTGCTCCCGTCTTTCACTCACTACCCGAGCCAACGGTATGCATGACGATATTCTCCGATAACTCCTTATATGATTTTTTCGATTTTTAAAAAAGATAACGGGACTTTAGAACAAAAATACCATAGTAATATTAAAAGTAACGGTACTCTGAAACTGAATATAGCATAATAACATAAAAAGTGTGCTAAATACCATAGTAGTACATGAAAGTACATAAAAAGTAAGGTAACGGTACTTTTTACTCCTAAAAAAGAGCATAAAAACATTAAAAGTAACGGTACTTTAAAACAAAAAACACCATAATCACATAGTCCCCATAAGTCAACCTAGGGAGGTTTGCGTCACAACAACCGAAGACAATCTATGGGTAAATAAAAATCGATACTGCGCGCAAACTATCCTGGGCATTAGATCTGTCAAAAGATTTTGGCTTGTTCATTCACGCAATGCTACTATCGGACTTTAAATAAACCTCCGTGCCAGAGAAATAAAACAAGGGGCTGCGACAATGACTAACGACAGCGTACACTAGTTGACTCTACATAAGACTGCGATTACAACCAAAATACAGAGCCGCAACAAAGTCCTCATGTCGCTTACCGGCAGCACTTGGGGTAAAGATAAAGAAAAAACTGCTGGCAACGCAATCTGTCGGTACGTCATAAGTAACGCCCCACCGTTTTGGATAGGGTTAGGAATTTACCCACGGTAAGGCATGCCTGTCGTAAGAGACGATAAAATCCAATAGTCCCCGCGACGGGCGGGTCTTTATACTGGAACGACCCGGATTTTTATCCGGCCAAGGACTGCCACTCCCGCAATATTTCCTGAAGCCCAATTTGGAGAATTTTTCTGCGTTTACAACAACAAGGACCTATCGAAAAGCACGCCATTCAAAGAAGGTCTATCAAACTCTCTTCCCATGAATGGGGTGCTCGGAATCCAACCCCCACCCATAACGACGAGCAAAAACTGCTAAACACCAGCGCGATATCTCTCCCTTCCCCAGTAGCGAAAACAATTCAGGCCTTGCTGCTCCCGTCTCCCGTGGCGAAAAGCAACGAAAAATGAAACAAGGGGTTCCGTAAGGTGGTGTCCTCTCCCCGATGCTGTTTAATTTTTATATTTTGAGGCTGCCTCCACCCCCAGAGGGTGTCTGCATGACCTCATACGCCAATGACTGTTCGATATTGGCATCTGGCCAGGATATTGATATCCTTTGTTCGAAAGTAAAGTGCTATCTCGCCGACCTTTCCCACTTCTTCACTGCACGACATCTCCACTTACAAAAAACGAAATCCTCTGCCACCCTTTTCACCAGCTGGACGAAGGAGATAGAACTCAATGTGAAAGTCGAAAGTGAATGTAAAAATTCCGACCATAATTAACCCAAAGTTACTGGGAGTCACATTTGACAGCCTGCTCTCCTTCTTTCCGCATACGACTGCAATTGCCACTAAAGTACAGAGCCGCAACAAAACTCTGAAATCGCTAGCCGGTAGCACTTCGGGTAAAGACAAAGAAATACTGCTGGCAACATACAAGGCAATTAGCCGGCCGATCGTAAACTATGCTGCTCCGATTTGGACGCCGGGGACTAGCGAGAAGCAGTTGAAGAAGTTACAAGCATGTCAGAATACAGGAAACCGCCTGATGGCGCCGGAGCATCACTTACACAGTGGAACATCCATGAACCCAGTAATGTTATGCTGTGTAAGCAACATCTGCTGGTTGCTACCGCAGGGATCACCCCAACAGACACTTATTAGAAACTGAATCACCACATAGGCACATCAGGAAGAGAATATTTGACTACCACGATTCCGTACAGCAATACAGAAAATAATTGACAATCTTTAAACACCATTCACCGAGAGTCCGTTACCATATTTGTGAACTCTCTTCCTGTGAATGGTGTTCTCAGAATCCAATCCACACACATCGCAGAACAAGAGTTCAAACTGCCTTGAGAGATCCGCGTAAACCTGGCACAATTAAGCTCTGGAACTTGTAGTAGGCTCAACTCCTACTTATCCAGACTCGACCCTGACATACCCAACACATATATCGCATGCAACGAGTCCCCCGCACGACACTAATCACCTCACCCCCTCTCTCTCTGGTCCGAACCCGTCGAAACAGCACTTTTCCTGGACCTCCCGTTAGATGAGCTCGATGACCTTCTTTTTCGAGTCTTAGTGATATCTTTTCCTGTACACTTCAGGTATTTTTTTAACTTCAACTAATAATTTTTGTTTATAACACTTATACTTTTTTATATAAGTATAAAGGATTAAGGATTTTAATTGATAGACATGAAATTAATAAAAAAAACATATCAAAACTGAAACTTACCTGTATCTGGAAAATTATATTTATGAAGACGCATTTTTCGCCCAGATACAACGTTTGTAATGACATGTTCTTGTGGAGTGTGTTGGTAAATTCGATCGGTCCATTCACCAATAGTCACTATTTCCCGCCCCTCTTGGTAAATCGCGCCTTCACGAGTCTGAAATTACATATCAGTTATTGAAGATGGATTATGGAGATATAAAAAATATTAAATAATAATAAAATTTAAATTAAACGATTTGGAAGCACTAGAGAGGAATTAGATTTTATTTAAAATAGAAATGCTTTTCGAAAATCGTTTTATTTTCCATACAAACAGTTATAATAAAAACTTTTCATTGGTTAAATCAATCTTAACCTTTCATGAACATGTATTAACTATAGATAGATCCACCAAAATTTATACCGATCGTGTCAGAATGGCGAGCTGAGTTGATTTAGCCATGCCTTAGTTTTTGAAATATTTCAACCAAACTGCGTACCAAGCTGGATTTTTAAATTTAAATGATCATTTTCCGACCCGGCCGGACCACCTAACATATATTCGACCGATTTTTCAGACTTGCAAAAGCATCTAAGAGTGAGAAATTGGTATAGGCTCTTGAACTCAAGTTAATATTGACATACCGAAACCGGAAGAATATTTCATATTGCCCCTTACAACCGATTTTTCAGATATGAGAATTAATATTTTCCTAAAATTCCTAAAATGCAATACAATAAATTTAATATGGTCATGAAAGGCATAAAGTCTTCGACATGACAGCACTTCCTTCTTGTGTTTCAATAATCTCTAATAATATTGAAATCATAAGTGGGTAGGGAAGAATGCATTATGTATTGAGTACTCTTCTGAAAAAATGTGTTAACTAGTGTAAATTTGAAAGATCTATCCACTCTCCCTCTGGTACGTACATGCTCTAGATATGCTAAATATAACATTTCAGTGCAGCCATTATGAGAATCTTGTAAGCTCCCATGACAGCCAGTTCTACGCTCCGGATTTGAACTGGATGTTATTCGGTCAAGTGCAGTCACTTTTTTCGTTACCCAACCCTTGCTTATATCAAGAGGCCAGAAAAATTAAACCACGAGTTCTGCAGAATTTCCACCTACTGAAACTTGGCCCCTCCACTAGATGGAGTCTCTCAGACCTTTAATGCCGATAACTGCTCGACCTTCGCGTCCATCCTGACCGGATAATCCTTTTTGAAATAGAACTGCTATTTTTTCAACCATTCACACTTTTTCCCTGTCAGACTCACAGCCTCAAAATAGACGGCGACACTTTCCTGTAGGGAAGGACCTTCTAAATTTGAATGTCAGTTTCAACATTCTTCTGTGTATCGCATTCATTGCAAGAGATGCACTTTAATGTTTTGGGATCACACCTGTAGAGACCTATGCATTTAAAGCAGTGCCGGCCCCATACACTTCAAGAAGCTAGTACAAGACTATATGGACCCTATTCATCAATACTGAATAGAACGGCTACTACCGAAAAGCCCCCGCCATTCGCATTCCCGTTTATTGCGTCATCGGAACTAGAACGAGGAGCTTAAGCCGTCTGTTTAACTCAAGTAATCCTGGACCAATCAAGCTCGGGATAATGTCTGACTCGACTCTGACCTATCTATAAAATTTCCATCATGCAACGAGTGTCCGCACCCTACTGACCACCTCCTTGCAGGGACATCGACTCTTAATTCTCCTTTTGTTCCGAAACCCTTCGAAACAGCTTGTTTCTTGGGCCTCTCCTAAAATAACCTCGATAACTAACTTTGCCTGCTCCTAAACTTACTGATCTACTTGTACTTATATTTTATATATATACATATACTTATATATTGTATTTTTTAACTTGTATTGTGGCAATTTTTACAGAATAATTTTCACTGATGGGATCAAATTCCGCTTCATAAAATTTCTTTGTAAATATTTTTTAGATACTTACTAAAGGTTGATAAGAACTAATATCGACCCTTTTTATCTCACCTTATCAATAAATGTACAACCACGTAAGCCGGTTATTTGACAACGGCGTACATCAGGAACTTTCAAATACGTATGCAAAAGCATATTGAATGTAAAGGATAAATCTTTGCTCGGATTATATACACCAATGTGAAAATGCAATTCCTTCTCCCTTAATATCAAACGGTAGGTGATTCGGAATCTGCATGGAAAATAGAATTATTACTATATCAATAATAGTTATATATGAGAAAATTAATATCAGTAATAATAATAGTTATGCATATTGAAGCTGAAAATATAAGTAGAAAAGAGCAGCTGAAGTTAGAGCAGAATAGACGAGCTGAAAAAAACAGTAGAGCATGAAATATTTTTCGTCTCGCCCCCTGGAAATGTGAGTAATCTTGGTGTAAAAAAAGGGTGATCCAAGTAGAGGTACTTTTTCCAATAATCTTTTTTTGACAGATCACGCGGGAGGCGTGTCAAGCTGTCATGTTATTTTTCTATAATAATAATCGGCCTACTGAGCGTACTATTCGCAACACCATCACCCCTATTCGACTGAACAGACTACGTCCAGCACGCATTGGAGAAAGAGAATGTACACGAAGACCGTGGAGAGTCTCAGACTGACGTATGGAACGACTTGGCGCATTTTATGTCGCGATCTTAAATTGAAAGCGTACAAAATACAGTTTGTGGATGAACTGAAGCCGCTCAACGTCCTCAAGTGACATCGCTTCGCTCTATGGGCTCTTGAAAAGTTCCAAGAAGATTCGACGTTTTCCTGCCAAATTTTGTTCAGGGATGAGGACCATTTCTGGCTCAATGGGTATGTAAACAAGCAAAATTGCAACCTGAAGAGATTCAAGAGCGGCCATTTCACCCAGAAAAAACAACGGTTTAGTGTGGTTTGTGGTCCGGTGGAATCATCGGTCCATATTTCTTCAAAAATGATGCCGGTGAGAATGGCGACCGTTATCGCGCCATGGTAACCGATTATTTGATGCCTGAAATTGACGCTCGCGATCTCCTTGAAATTTGGTTTCAACAAGATGGCGCCACTTCCCACACATCGCATCAATCAATGGATTTATTGGGAGCACTTTGGTGAGCAGGTAATTTCACGTTTTGGGTCGGTCAATTGGCCCCCAAGGTCGTTTGATATCACACCGTTAGACTTTTTTCTGTGGGAATATGCAAGCCTAAAGTCTATGTGGACAATCCCGCTTCGATTCAGGTCTTGGAGCAAAACATCACGCGTATCATTCGCCAGTTACCAGTCGAAATGCTCGAACGAGTCATCGAAAATTCGACTCAACGGATGAACGGATCTGAGACGTAGCCGCGACCAACGTTTGAAAGAGATAATCTTCAAAAAATAAATGCCAAAGAATGTTTTTTCGAATGATTACAAACTTTTCTTATTGAATTTGAATTTTCGGTTTTTTTAAAGTAGGGAACCTCGTAATGGATCACCCTTTAGGTAACCAACCCGTATGAATGTTTACACGACTAAAAGAGAGGAAGAAGTTGAGCTTTTACACTTCTGTACAGTCTACGAGAAGCTGTCGGTCTTGAAGCAAGCGGCTCGCTATGTAAAAGGATAATAGTTCCGCACTTGCCTGGCGAGGTTGTGGGCAGTTTTGGTACCCGTCAATTAAAAGTAAGTTCCGTTGAATTATATAACAAAATCTCCATCGTCACTGCAAACGCATTAAGTACTGTTATTAGTAAGTATGCCCCTGGATCCTTAGTTGGGAAGGTGCCGATGCTCAGCTGATCTGCGCTTTCTTTGAGCACCTAGAACGTAATTGAGCGCTGCCGCCGTCACGACATCACAATAGTGCTAGGGGATTTTAAGGCAAGGGTGTACAAAAAAGGAATATTTGATACCACGGTCAATCCACGGCGAGACCTCCATTAATGGGTTCATCGACTTCATCATGGCCTGCAGTATGGTTATATGTAATATGACATAAAAAGAGTTACTTGGATGTCACTGTATAGATATACCCGAAACTCCATCGACCAAGAAACGCATCCGACTCTGTGCGACAATAACACGCGTTAACGAACATAGGGAAGATTCGACGTCAACCAACTCCGGATTAAGAGAAATGTGGAACGGAACTTCAAGCTCTCTATGTACAGCCGTCAACGAAACCATTAGTTTAAGACAAGGTAAAAAAAAATAGAATATTGTGTTTATGGAGGGAGCACTTCCAACTTCTTTGCAGAATATGGTCGTACTGAAGCATGCCCGACGATTGAAACCTAAATGTACTCTACTCAATGCTCAAATGTACTCTACTCAAAAAGGGAGGACCCCACAATCTGTCTTGGCGTTGTAGGGATCTGTTCAGTGTGGCTTTAGACCAGGCCAATCTACAATTTGCCAGACCGTGAGGAAAGAACCGACACACCACTTTTTTAAAACTTATACGGCTGTACAAAACGACGATAACGACATCAAAAGTTCCTTCAGAATTAGCAATGACCTCTCCGAGGCAGTCGCTACTTAAAGGAAAATTTTGATAAGGTGACTTTCTCAACCAATTGTTATTTGAGCCGTAGAACTATATAGACAAATTACAACCTTCTGTAAGAGTGTTCGACTGTGGGGGTATGTGAATGATATTGAAATCATAGGCTTCAACAACCACGGCGTAAGTTCTCCTTTATCCAGACTGAGGGAGGAGCCGAGACGAATTGTTCTGGTAGTGAACAAGGATAAGACGAAATATCTCCTATCATCAAATGGATAAGAGAAGAAACGAATGGCGCGATGTTGCTAACTCGGTTATAAAACCGCGTAAGCAGTGTCTACGCCAATAAGGAAAAAAGAAGGGGACTCAGTTTTAATTCTTACTGGTAATTCCACATAGAACGTGTAAATTCGTTGTCTATTAAGGAAAATATTGCTTCAACGTCACCGTTATGCAAACGTTCTGGCGGCTTTTCCAAACTCCATCGTGTTACTCTTGCAAATCCGTGTTGTGGACCAAAAGACCAAGGCCCAAATTGAGCTGAAATAAAAGAAGGATTTATTAAAGAACTGAAAAAGGGTCAGCATATTATGTTAAATACGTATGTATGTTAGTTAATCGGAGTTCTTTATAAATAGGCGTAGAAGGAAATTTTAGATGTAACTATTTGGAGTTGTGCGATAAATCTTGTGCCGGGGCGGGAGATCTGCTTCAATCACTCATTCTCTGAACATAGATATGTTGATTCGCTAAATACATTCACAGTTCATACACAAAGAGTTGAGATTCCTATCAGGAGTTTGATTCAGAAAATTACAAAAAAATTCAGCGGTGCGGATCACGCTTTTGGGTGATAGCCAAGAGCGCAAGACCTCAAATGTATAAGACGCAATAAAAATTTTATCGAATATTTACTTTCCGCAAATAACACCATGATCTCTCAACTCCCAGTTATCTGGACGGAACGTGAAACTCTGTATTAACTAGGCCACTTCGCCAAGCCGTTAAAATTCTTGACAGCTAGATTCAGCCCTCTAACTGTGTGGGACATAGCAGCATAAATCTGTCTAACAAACACAGTTGATATTACTACATACAGTGGCGGACAAAAGTCTACTATACCGCCTTTATTCGTTTTGTATAAAGTAGTATCACTTTGTTGAAAAATGTAGGTATACAGTTTTATTTTAAATCCTTTTCTAATCACATGCATTAAAACAAATCCATTCTCTAGCATAAAATAAAACAATTATGGTGAAAAAAAACGCAAATTGCCTTTGACAAAAGTCTACATACAATACGGGTTTACTAGCAGTTATGTCGGTATGCTGTGTTGTTATGGCGGTTAGGTACCCTTCTTTACTATTTCTTTTTTAAATATGTTTTCTTGGTTATTCAGCACAGAAATATCGTATGGTGAAATTTCAAAAATTTTAAACTTAAGTCCACCAAAGGTACAGTCCATTGTAAAAAAAATTAATCCACCGAAAAAAAGGCGCGAAGAGACATCAGGAAGTGAATGATGATCCTAAAGTTACTGCTCCAAAATTATCCGAAAACATCGCAAACTCATCAAGAAAGTGTGTTCATTTAAGAACAATTCTAAGATCTTTGAACGATAACGGCTTTCACAGTAGAACGCCACGTAAAAAATCAAATTTTTCTGAAAAAAATCGTAAACTTCGCTTGGAGTTCGCTAAAGCATATTTAGACAAGGGAATGGATTTTTGGCAAAAAGTCTTGTTTACAGACAGATCGAAGTTCAATATATTCGGCAGTGATGGAAGAGCAAAAGTTTGAAGAGAAGAAAATACTGCACTTAACGCCAAAAATATGATTTCAACAGTGAAGCATGGTGGCGGCAACGTAATGGCTTGGATAGCGGTTGCGCCATCTGGAGTTGGAAAGCTTGTTTTTATTGAGGGTAATATGGATCGGTGCAAACATAAGTTATTGTTGGAAGTTGATCTGAAGACTTCGGTGGAGAGTTTGGAGCTTGGCGCAGGCTGGATCTATCAACAGAATAACGATCCAAAGCAGACGGCCCATATAGTTAAGGATCGGTTGCTTAATCATGCTCCAAGGCAACTACACACACCACGCCAAAGCCCAGATTTGAATGTTATTGAACATGCCTGGGAGATCTTTGAGCAAAATTTTAGAAAAAATCGGATTTTCAGCTCAGCTTTACTCAAAGAACGTCTTATAGAAGCTTGGGACATTATTACTTCCTCAGAATTGACAAATTTAGTAGCTCCGATGCAACGATGGCTTCAAGCTGTTATTGATGCGAACGGTGGGCCAACTAAATACTGAAAAGATGTTACCTGATATTAACCAACGTTTTCTGCGCTAAGATAAGTTATGTATGTACTGTATGTAGACTTTTGTCAATTTTGGATTTACACTTTTTTGTCATAGCTTTAGTTGAAATAAACTGCTTCGTTAAATTTTCCAACAAACTTTTTGGACTTTCAATTCAGCGAAAACAAGGGGTGTATGTACACTTTTGTCCGCCACGTATATACTTTAATGCCCAGCGCCAATCAAGGCATTGAAGTGTGTCAATACCAAGTCCGAATGTATAAGAACGTGTAAAGAGGCACGAATATAACGGTTAAAGACAGTGAATATCACATTTGTTCTTAAGCCAAGTGGTGGACTCATGCTAGCGACGATCACGAAGCTATCATTATCGACTGTCTCGGACCCTTAAACGCTTTCAAATGTTGTCTAAAGCGATGGACCATGAAGGGATACCTAAGGTAATGGAGTGCTTACAACGTAGGACGTACCACTAAATTATTGGGAGGCAGCGTGGATTATAGACAACCGAAGCATTGCTTGGATTAAACAAAAGTGAACTTAATATTCTTGTATTAACGGGGCATCCACCCCTGAGATATCATCGCAGAAAACAAGGTAAGATGGAATCGGCAATGAATGCAAAGAACGTACAAAAGATAACGAAAGGCTGCAGTTCTGCCATTACGAGTGTTTGTTTACGATCTTCGCAGCTCCAGCCTTACGGAGGTCGGAAAAACAAAACGAACTTATTATTGTAAATAGGTCTGTCTCACCCCGTATACTTGTACATTTTATAAAAAAATAATTTTTTCGAACATCTTCTCGATGATTTAAACCTAATAAAGAAAACTCATATACATATATACATATATACTTATATAGGGTGTTAATGCTGTTCTAAATTTTAGAATGCGTAGGCGACACCTTCTATATCGGAGGCGTGTACAATTTTTACCAAGAAAGGTGATCTGGTAGCTGACGTTTATAGTCTAACAAGCTTACAGAGGGAAAACTTTTCCACCTTGTTAAATGAAGCATACAGAAAACATGGGGAAGCCGAATGATGATATTGAAAATCCATTACCCAGTTATAATGAAGTTCGAATAGCCAGTGTTCGCTATATATAGCGATCAAGCCGAATATGGCCAGATGGAAGAATTTCCCAAGATTGAAATCTTGTTGTCTGATCGATCCTCAAGATTTCAACAGACGCTATGACGTGGGGCAAGTCTTGTCAATATCGCTTATATTGTGTGAAAAACTGAAACCCACCGTCAATGAACTGACGGGATCGTATGAGGGTGGCTTCAGACCCGGTAGACCCACCATACTTCATTTATTCACCATACCCCAACGCAATCGCAGCGTACAAATGTTGGCGTATGCTGATAATATTTGTATATTTGACCGCAATAACAACGCCGTTAGTTTTACCTCCAGCAGGCTAAACAAATGGGTCAACAAATCAAACAAACTCTAAGTGCATACACGTCATGGCTCCCATGTCAATGATGATAGTCATAACTTTGAAATTTAATCACTATTGCCAACAAGTGATTGTGTGAGTGAAGGACTGAGCAAACAATTGATTCGTCATTCAGGGCGCCCATCATCCACGCCCTGTTTGAACGATGTTTCGAGAGAAAGTTTTTACCTAAAATTTATAGTCTTCTGTGAAAGAGCGCAGGAGATGTACGGCGAAATTACTATTGCTCAGCGAATAAAGAGACAGAGCCTACGCCGGTTAGATCATGTTGTCCGGATCAATGAAAATGCAACAGCTTTGAAAGTTTTCGATGTTATACCAGATAGTAAAAGCAGAGGAAGAGGAAAACCTCCACTGTATTGGTAGGAAAATGATTTGTCAAAGCATTCATCTCATCTTCATTAAATTCTATGGAATTTCCTCGAGTCGCTTTTTTATATCTTTTGTGTGCTTTGAAACTATACGAATTTTTGTTTAGTTATATATGTAGTAATGAGTTGATCGCATTCCGTCGAAATCGCAGAAGCAAATGTACGTAAAATATTACAAGTATATATGAAAATATTTTATATAATAGTAACTTACGAAATACGAAAGGTATGCCACCACGAATAGCCTTTTTTCCATCAAATGAAGCAAGTTTACTGAAAAGAAACGCAGACGTTTATATATATTAAAAACATTGAAATGTATGTAGGATCTGTTTTTTTTAATAACAATCTTATAAATGTCACATATAATTAGTCACAAAACTGATAGTTTTCATTTCCCCTAATTACTGTTGTCGTCATTTTTCGGCCGACATCATATTTTGCCGACGTAAATATCCCATCGACTCAGAAGTCTTATTATAAAGGGTTATTCATTTAGTGGTTTCAAAAGGGCAGGGGTCGTATTTTGACATCTGCCAAACTTAACTGTCAAGCCGAACAAGTTTTGTTTTAAATAAGTCAGGTATTTACGAGAATGGGTCGCTTAACAACCACTCAAATGTGTCTATTTCTCGACGTTCACAAGAGCTGGGACTTATGGCGAATTTTGCACTTGACTTACACCCACATCTATACGAATAATAATAACTGAGGCCAGGTGACCATTCACAACGTCGCAGTTACGACCATTGGGTGCTCGAACTACAAGCAGTGGACCGCGATTTTTCCAAAAAAAAAATTCTTCAGCGATGAGGCACATTTCTCACTCAATGGATATGTAAATAAGCAAAATTGTCACATTTGGAGCTCCGAGAATCCTCAAATAATTGAAGAGGCCATCGTACCCAAAAAAAAAAACAATTACTGTCTGGTGGTCTGATCCGGAGGTGTAATTGGATCTTACTTCTTTTGAAAACGGCGAGATTGTCACTGTAAATTCGGAGCCTTATGGTCGTATGATAACCGACTTTTTTTTGGCTTGCAATTGAAGAACGCGACTTGGACAAAATGTGGTTCCAACAAGATGATGCCACATGCCACACTACACAAGCGAATGTGACTGTATTGCGAGAGAAATCTCTCGCCTTGACGATGTCAATTGGCCACCGAGATCGTGCGATTTGACACCATTGGATCTTTTTTGTGGCGCTACGCGAAAGACCTTGTTTATGCGGATAAATCTTCAACTCAGGAGCACTTGAAAACAAAATTCCACAAGTTATGGCTGAGATACTTCCCAATATGTGCCAAAAGGTGTTCGAAAATTACCTCAAAAGGACCGAACCTTGCAAAAATTCACAAGGCGGTCATTTGAATGATGTAGTGTTTCACATATAATGCCAAAGTTCAAACTTTATAATAAAAAGGGAATATCATGAAAAAAAAATTATGTTAAGTGCATTTTATTTACGTATATTTTGGAAATCGCAAAATAGATAACCCTATATACTTAATTCGTGAGGTTTTTTTTTTTTGAAAATTTGAACGTTTGTTTAAGAAAAACATCTACAGTAGTATTATTCAAAGTTTTCCCCGTGTGAATGATTTCATCCTCAAAGGACTGCGCCGTCTTGGCGGCCAAAAATTAATCAAGCCAATTTTTGATACCCTGTTCTAATGCGAACCGTATTCCAGTGAAGGCGTTCGATATCGACCGGAACAAATGGTAGTCCCAAGGTGTGGGCTGTAAGGCGGGTGATCTAATTCGAGGTTCCTTACTTTTTTAAAGAAACAAACGCAGAAAATTCAAATTTGATGGGGAATGTTTATTATCATCTGAAAGAACATTCTTTGGCATTTATTTTTTGAGTGCCGCGGCTACGTCTCAGAGTCAATTTTTCGATGAGTCGTTCGAGCATTTCGGCTGGTAACTGGCGAATGATACGCGTGATGTTTTGCTCCAAGGCCTGAATCGAAGCGGGATTGTCCGCATAGCTTTATACATAACATATTCCCACAGGAAAAAAGTCTAACGGTGTTATATCAAACGACCTTGGGGGGCCAATCGACCGACCCAAAACGTGAAATTATCTGCTCACCAAAGTATTCTCCCAATAAATCCATTGATTGTTGCGATGTGTGGGAAGTAGCGCCGTCTTGTTGAAACCAAATGTCGCGGAGATCACGAGCGTCAATTTCAGGCATCAAATAGTCGGTTACCATGGCGCGATAACGGTCGCCACTGACGTTTACGTTCTCACCAGCATCATTTTTGAAGAAATATGGCCCGCTGATTCCACCGGCCCACAAGCCACACCAAACCGTTGTTTTTTCTGGGTGAAATGGCCGCTCTTGAATCTCTTCAGGTTGCTCTTCGTCCTAAATGAGGCAATTTTGCTTGTTTAAATACCCATTGAGCCAGAAATGGTCCTCATCGCTGAACAAAATTTTGCTCCAAAAAGTCGGATCTTATAATATACAGTATATATGTACAGTTGAATACATATGATAACGATTTATATTGAAAAATATGTAAAAACTTGTACAGGGGTTGAGTGTGTAGTAAACTGCGAAAATAAAATGTAATGCAATGGCAGAAAATTGCCATGAACAAAGTTTCCCCGTGTGAACGTGAAGGGAAATACCAAAAGCAAAACTGCCGATAAAAATCGACAAAAATATTCGTGTGTAAACTCAGTCTTACAGAACGTGAATATTAGTAAAAAAAAGTTTAATGATTTGTAAACGTTGTTCCTGCGAAAGTCTTTCCGTCTTTCAGCTTGACACGACTCACGCGTGATCTGTCAAAAAAAAGCCTCTACTTGGATCACCCTTTAGTTTTTAACCGGTATATTCATGATGCAATAATTTTCTTTCTTTCTTCGCGTCTGGTCGCAAATTCCTGGCGTTTTTCGGCAATCGCTCGAATCTTCGCTTTTTATAAACTCTGAAGTGACTTTTGCCAAGGCTAAAATTTGTGTATTCGTCTTGATGTTTTTCCAACAGCATTTTCTAAGCCGAATCTTCCGACTTCGCATAGCAGCATGTATTCAAAGTCAAATTTAATCTGCCACGGATTGCGGCCGAAAATTCTATTTAGTCGCGGACTTAGATTTGATTTATTCGGTCTATAAAATCTATACCTAGTTTGATTTATTTGAGCTACATATGTGCTCTTTGCTTACATACTCAGCCCTATTCTGCATTTCGACTCGAATCGAAATTTTCTCCGTTCGGCGGATTTGGTATTCTGCGTTACGTTTCGTTTCGATCAATCTTCGAAACTTTCGATTATCCAATTTTACGTATTCTGCATTTCGATCGTAGCTACGTTTTTGTACGTTATAATTTAGTTGGCGGAGAACAGTTTGATTGTATATTTTTGTGTACTTAAGTAACACGATTTTAACAAAAATGTTAATAAAACATGATTTTGATAATTGGAAAAGTCATAACGATGTCTTTTTTTTAGTTTAATTTATTTAATGATGCTTTTTGATACAACATAAAAACAACATGAAAAATTAGAGAGTTTTGAAATAACGTTGCCGAAATACAATTGATCCGCCAGTAAAAGACTCCATGATTTCGAGAAAGTTGTATAATGACATTGACACTGTTGAGTGACACATTCCTATGTTATAATCTGCCGAACACTATGTTGGTAACTGCCTTCCGTAAACAATCGCAGATCTGCTACTATTCGATTAGGTGGAGGTAATCATGTCAAAGTACTAAAGTACTTGATTGAGTTTCTTGCGAAAAACTATCCAGGACTACTTGAAAGCATCTTTATTAAGTTTGAAGTTTGTTATATAAGAGATTACCAATTAAAAACTCAATTTCATAAAATTCATCACTCATCTGAAATTGATAACTCTTGTCTCGCAATCCTCATGAAATATCGTATAGGCTATTGATCTCATTAACCATTAAAAACACGATTTTATTTAAATTTATTTGAATTGTACAAAAACTCTTTGCATTTTTGCTTTGTTTTGTTTCAATTTCGCACATTCACATGCAACCAGCTGACTTCGAAAATATATTCTCTCTTCCTCTTCTTCTTTCGATTCGATCGTAACTCAGAATACCTAATTTCGATTGTGGCGGAGCGGAAAGCGGGAACGTAATCGAAATGTAGAATAGCCCTGACTATACTTTACTTACTATATGCTTTTTTTTGGGAGTTGGCCCGAATAGTTTGAGCAAAAAAATTAACGATCAAAGGATAATGCGACGATAATAATAATGAGTATTGTTTGAGTTTTTAAGTAGAACTCGAATAATAATTATTATCAACTAAGCAAAATTATAAAAATCATGAAATAAGTAATGAATTCAAATCTGAAAAGATTACGTGTAACGTGGAAACCTTCTGGTAAAGTTCGTTTGTTTATGCAGCTTTCCTAAGTAAATGATTTTTTTCATTGCAGAAAATACAGATAATAATTATTTATGGTCCTACTTAACATACCGAGTATTTAGCCATACTTTCACTTACCGTTGTCTACCTCAAATATAAAATTTTCGTTACACGGTGTTTGTTACCAAACTCCTCCGAAACGGTTGGACGGAGTTTTATGAAATTTTGTGTGCATATCGGGTAGGTCTGTGAATCGGCCAACATTTATTTTTATACCGGGAAGTGGACCAGGGACTTAGCTATTCGAAAAAATCGTATTTATGGTTCGATTTACTTGGAAATTGGCGCATAGACAGCTTTTTACTTAGATTAGCAGAAACACTTTCTTTCTATTAAAAAAAATCGTATATATGGTTCGATTTATTTGAAATTCCACACATAGGTAGCTTTTTACATAGTTTAGCAGAAACCCTTCTTTTTCTCCCTTCGGGGAGTGTACCAAGGACCGATCTATTCGAAAAAACATTTTTTTCATTAAGTGGGCCGATCTATTTGAAAAAATATAAATGCTTACGGTTCGATATGTTTGAGTCTTTAAATGATAGATCTAAATGGAATAATTTTGTTTCCCGGATTTGGATCAGAGCTCGGAAAAGGGACCACCGACAAAGTGACAAAAATTGATATAAGCATAGATCGTTCAAAGGTATGTTCTCTGCACAATTTTATTATTCTGCGGGTGCGGATTACGAGATATTCTTATACGTTAAACTTCTTATGAATAAGCATAGGCCCGACTTTCGCTGGAACTACATTTTAGTTGCCTCATACGACAGTCATGCCTTACCGCGAGAGTCTTTATATTTTGTATTAAATTGTACTTAATTATTATATGCGGTCGCAAAGCCGAGTGGTTAGTTTTACGTACTACCATTCGGAAGGTCCGAGTTCGAGTCCAGGTACGAGCAACATCCAAAATTACAGAAAACTAACTTTTCTATTACGGTCGTCCCTCGGCAATATACAATAGAGGATATAACCACTTAAATTGAATGTTCAAATTTTCATGATGGCTTTATTGGAGCCTATAGAGTGTTAATGAGTTTTTTCTGGGAAGTAGACCTGGAGGCGGAAAAAGCTTATTTAGACTGAGTTTACACACGAATACTTCTGTCGAAGCGACACTTAGTTTGTAGGGGAGAGGGCGACGACGAAGAGAGCAGCGTACCGACACTGTTGTGCTCGGCTAACACGCTTTGTTATCTTATTCGTTTGTGTAGATTTTGACATTCCCTTTAATTTTTATTTCACAGTCATTGTAGCTGTTTCAAATTTTAAACGAATGAATGTGGTAAGTATGGAAATAGAATTTTTTTTTTAAGAATTAAGAAAATGAAATGCCAAAAAATTGCTCAGACAGAGTCTCTCCGTGTGAACGTGGCTGGCAACAGCAAAAGAGAAATTGACGATAAAATGCGACAAACATATTCGTGTGTAAACTCAGTCTTATGGTTTGATTTACTTGAAATTTAGTTCACGTGTAGCCTTTTTCCTAAATTAAAGCAGGGAACACTGTTTCTTCCGAGAAATGGTTCAATTTAGTTGAGATTATTTTTTTTTTCAGATACTAATCTTATTGATAGAAATATTTTGATGGTTCGATTTTGTTGAATTTTTGTGCGAAGGTATCTTTTGTCTAGAAAAAAATTTCGGAAATTGACCAGGGATCAAGGTATATTTCCTTGAAATTTAGTTAGTATGTTTTTGTCTAGATTAACATATGCAATACTTTTCACGAGAAGGGGATCACACATCATCAGATCAACGAAAATAGGCATGATTTGGGTGAAAATATAGATCTTTCGTAGATCTCTTCGTCAAGTTAGTATAGAAGTCTTTTTTGAGTCCTACGATTGGTCACATTCATATGGTTGCGAACTATTGTTAATCGTCTAAACCTTTTGGGCACAAGCGAAGGACGTAGTATTAGTACTGTTTGGCTTACATCGAAGCATTCATATTTACATTTTCGAGGAAGACTTTGAGTGGTGAGTAATCTTTGATTACGTCTGATAATACAAATATGTAGATAAGTCAGTTATTAAAGCAGTTTAATATTATAATATCTAAATTCAAGAAAATAGGCCAAATCAACTAGTTGCCGGCCATTTCTCGTTATTTTATAACGAACTCAATGCAGAGTCGATCACGAGCTGATTTTTTAAGGCTCATCCATTGTATAGCGATTTCAATTAACTTTTGGTTAAAGATTAATTACGAATTTCTGAAGATGGTAAAAAATAAAAATTTTTACCTGTGCTTTACGTAGTGAACGCTGAGATATTTTTATCGAAAAAGTTAAATTTTTATTAATATATTTTTATATATATTTTTGGAGCTTTATAACTGCCGAAGCGATTTTCGGTCGAGCTCCTCCTCCAATTTGCGGTTTAGCGTCTTGATGTTTTTACCAACAAAATGGAGGGAGATACAGTTTATTTTAAGCCGCCTCCAAAATGCCGTTGGATTTTTATGAGAGTTTTTATTTCAGAGACTGCAATTAGAAAAATTAATTTTCTATAATTTTGGATGTTGCTCGAACCTGAATCGAATCCAGGCCTTCCGAATTTTAGTACGCAATGCTTACCACTTGGCTATTGCGGCTGCCATATACTAATTTATTTTAAAACATTGAAAAGATGCACACCATAAATCGGATGAAGAAATCGACCGAAAATTGATTCAGAGGCTAAAAGTTATAAAAAAGAACTGAATTTTATCCCCTGCTGCACGTTTCACTGTATCTACGAGCAAATACCAGGTTAACTTCACGGCGGAACTGGAGGAGATAAAGGTTCTGGAGTAAAGAAGCACTAAATTTCTTCACGGATGGATAACAAGCCGAGTTCCCCTGCAAATATTTGTGGACCATATGGTGCATTGGAGTACTTACAAATATACCCCTCTGTGTGAACTATTGGACCATGTTTTATAAGAACTTAGTGCGGCAAGGCCATTCTTTGCGTTATACCGATCGCAATTACTACACGAATTTACAATTTCGCAATAAGTTCTATACTCGTATACAGAAAATGTTTGGAAATGAAACTACGTCAGTTTCCTTTCGCTGTTGAGCTCTGCTGGTACACAAAAGGCGTGCAGAATTTATTATTATGTCAATGAAAATACGTAGAATAATTACTCAAACTAATAGATATTATATATTTATTAACAATAGATTATTAATATTAATATGAATTTGTATATATATTATCTTTTACTAACTTTTCACCAAAGCAGATAGTATTGAAAACTAAAGAGTAATTTTTCGCATATACTCCGAAATATAATCAACTGTAGGTACTCCATGGAGTACTCGGGTGTTATGCAGAGATGGATTATATGGGCCAGCCTAGGACATCACAATATTAATTGGACCATATTTTTTGTATGGATTGTGGTAGGTTTTGGATTACTCTATTGTACGCGTGGAGTATATATTTCAGGCGCGCATGGAGTACTCGCGTTGTTTGCAGGGTCTCAGTCGAGATCTATATATCAAGACATAGACTACTAGTGTTTTACAGGGGAAGGTGGATGCGGTGGCTTCGGAGAGTGGTTTCTTTAAGACAGCCCAACGTTTAGTCAGAAAGCTAAGCTGCTATGCCTGCCCTGAGTTCATTATGAGCTCAATGCTTAATATGAGACCGCAATAGCCGAATGATTAGCTGCTGTGTTACCACGCCGAGAGTCATTTATAATTCAAATCCCGCCAGAACTATGCACATCCAAAAATTATATAATTTTTCCTATCGCGGCTACTCCCGACAAGGTATTTCACAGATCCACACCCTGATCAATGTACTTTCTTCTGAACTACTGTATTTGCTAGGCTAAGGCGGAAACTTCTCAGCGCGTTTTCAGATTTGTATATGTACTAAATAAACGGTTTACTGAAGAAATAGTGGTCCATAGTTCGGCAAGATACTTTTTTCTGGCATCATATTCATTCAAGGTTTTCGATAAAATTATCATTTAATCCACTCTTCTTGTGTAATTAAATTTTTATTTCAATCATAGGTAATGTAAAAATAGTACTCTTCTTCGTATATTATTTATATACGGGTGATCTGAAAATATTATCATTTCTCAGTGAAAAAATATCAATCTCTACAAATCCCTTATCATTTGCAAGCTGCTTTATGGCGCAGTTCACATGTCATCATGTGACGGAGAATCGAGATCCAAGTTTTGCAAAAGATTTATAGGCATAATGATGATTACGCAACCTAGATTACGACGGCCGATAGATGACAACATTGCAACTATAAACGACCCGGATTTTTATCCGGCCAAGGGCTGTCACTCCCGCAATATTCCCCGAAGCCCAATTTGGATAATTTTTCTGCGGGTACAACAACAGCCTCGACGACATTGGGTAACTTTACCTGCTAACTTACTAAACGGTGTTGAGAAATGACTGGACTATGTCAAACTGACACACATGCCGGATTTTGGGTCATAAATGGCGTATTCGAAGCTATTATTGAACAAAAACCTCAGAAACAGTAAGTTAGATGTGGTTACACATCTTTTAAGTAGAGTTTGTTAGTGACCTAAATATTTAGCGGTTACAGTGTCAAGAGTTATTAAATTGGTTGTTGAATTTTGGGGGTTTTATAAATAAGAAACCTTATATGAATTTTAAACTTTCCTTCGAGGAATAATTGTAGAAAGATTCAAGATGTCAATGTCATTGTCTATATTTTTACTCATTTTATCCATCGCACGGGTGGATGGTGGATTGCTCTACCCCCATATCTTTTCGAGCTTTTCAAAATTAAATGAATACTATTTATATTGTTTGTTTATATTCTAGTGTATTTCGTGTTGATTGTTTATGTCCCTTACACATTAGCTATCGCACAAGAGCAAAAAGCCCAGAGCAAATTTAAAGGTACATAACGTTATTTTTTCAATTGCCCCACAATTTGGTCCTGAAAAATTACAGTTTTAAGAATTGTAACAAATAAATACCTCACAAAAAGCTGCTCCTGATTATTCACTCGCCAAGAAACAACAGTAGCACCTAAAATAAATTGTAAACAAATATTAGGTATCATAAATTTCGGAGATGTGATGTAAGATGTATGTATAAAAAGTTATGTGATCAATAAAAAGTTCTAACTGAGGCCCTGCTGCACCCATCTCTCACACACCATCTGTGCCCAGGTACGCATCAACATGGCTTCCGGAAAGTGTACAGCACCACAAACAGCATTTTACGCTATAAACACTCAGATAATTCATGGCCTTAACCAAAAACGGCCCTGTGCGCGAACTGTCCTAGTAGCACTGGACCTGTCGAAAGCTTTCGACACGGTCAATCACGCAGTGCTACCATCGGACATTGAAGACTCCTCATTACCGTCTAGGTTGAAGAGGTGGACCATGAATGACCGACAATCATCGGTTGACTTTCGAGGTCAAATATCAAAGCTACGAAAAATTCTCTCCTCGATGTTATTTAATTTTTATATTTCGAGGCTCCAACGACCACAAGAGGGCGTCTTATTGATTTCATACGCCGATGACTGTTCGATTTAGACGTATGGCCAGGATATTGATAGCCTTTGTTCGAAAGTTAACTGCTCTCTCGCTGACCTTTCCCACTTCTTCACTGCACATCTTCACTTACAACCAGCGAAATCCTCTGCCACCCTTTTCACAAGCTGGACGAAGGAGTACCGGCTTGAACTCAATGAGGATGCTAATATTCCGGCCCATAAATAACCCAAAGTTACATTTGACAGCCTGCACTCCTTCACTCCGCATACGACTGCAATTGCCACAAAAGTACAGAGCCACAACAAAATCCTCAAATCGGTGGCCGGTAGCACCTGGGGTAAAGACAAAGAAACGTTGTTGGCAACTTAAAAGGCAATTGGATGAACGGCCGCCCGTAAACTATGCTGTTCCGGTTTGGATGCCGGGGACTAGCGAGACGTAGTTGAAGAAGCTGCAAGCATATCAGAACACCGCCCTTCGGACCGTGACGGGAAACCTCAGAAACCGCAGAAAAAGAGCTCGAGCTGCTTCGAGAGACCCGCGTAACCCTGGCACATACTTGACCCTGACATACCCAACACATGACCCGCATGAAACGAAGCCCCGCATGACACTAATTACCTCTTTGCATGCCCACTCAACCCGACTCATCTAACACCCCCTCGCTGTGGTCCGAACTCTTCGAAACAACACGTTTTCTGGGTCTCCCGTTAGATGACCTCGATGACTAAGACTGGATCTACCTGACCCTAGGCGGGGCTGGCTAGCCGCTACAACAACAATAATAACTTTCGCTCTGTGGAGAAGGGTAGGGACATGCATGAACATAGATCAATACGAACGAACAAATTCTAATCTACGAGCTTTTCAAAGTGAAAATGCCGCTCAAAATAGATTTCTTGTAGAAGAAAAATTAAGGACACTCGCGAACAGAGATCAATACTAGAAAACTTTTAACCAAAAACTGATCAGTTGCAAAGTTTACATATGGCAGTTGTCGCTGACGCTGTGTGCCTCACCCCCGAATTTTTTTTAACCGCAATTGCAAGCTATTATATCGTGACGGAAATTCCAAACACTATCTACTATATCGGCAGGATTTTCCGGCTTATGCAGCGAGACCACACTACCCAGTTTCCAAATATCGGGTATTGTTAGAGTGGTAAAAGACAATTTGGATCTTGTCGAGGAGTTCTGCTCCCGAAGGACCCAGGTGTTATTTCGTCCGGCTCGCGCACTTTCTAGGGGCCGACGAAGCGCGATCACCGAATAAAATTTCCAAACGGTTATCATGTCTCTTCGGATTTGACAATCATTTCAACGTGGTTTTAAAGCTTTCGACAGAGGAAATACTGCATGAACTTAAGTGTTTCTCACACTGGTTCCGCTTTTTATTTTTTAATCGCATTTGAAAGCTATTATATTGTGGCGGAAATTCCAAACACAAAGGATAGACAAAAGTAGTGGCAATGGGATGGAAATTCCCAGTAAAAAGGACAGACGAAAGTAACGGGAGCAACTGCTGCAGGTAGACGAGTTAGCGCATTAAGTATAAACGGAGCGGCAGCAGCTACCGCAAGCAAACGAATAATCATCTTATTATTGAGCGCGTGAACAGAATGTTTGGACTATCGTTACGTATATAAGGAGCGGTATCAGCTATTGCCGGCAATCGATTGAAGACTCAGTAGTAATAACACTGCTGTGTGATAAAGATTTGTAAAATAAACCTTTGTGTATAGTAAAGAAATGTAATAAACGTTGAGTAAATTCCTGACGATTAAGAGGCCAAACAAACAAATCTTTGAAGTTTTATTTAGCAATCCAGTGATCGGACTCGAAGGATTTGGGAAATCATCGAGTATAGCTACGAAAAACTTACAATATGAAGCCAAAAACATAAGATCAAGTGGTACCAAAAAAAAATGGAAGTCCACCCCAGCTTTAGTTACGGTAGAGTCACAAATTTTGACGATAACGACGCTGATTTCAACTGAAGCGTTACTGTCTGCGCCAAAACGATCACTGTCTAACACGATGAGATGCGGGGACCACGGCTAATCCTACCGAAAGAAGTGCGCGAGCTAGCTAAACCCTGTACCATATTAGTGGAGAGAGCTTCGAAGTGTAAATATTAAACAATAGCGGCAGAGAACAGCACCCTGCACAACTCTACGTTTCATTTTTTCGGTATTATCAATTTTGACCTAGAAACGGCGGAAATAAAGATCCTTCAATGACCGATAGAAGCACTGTGTGGTTGACCGTATCAAACGCTTTTAATAGATTCCATGCTGCCATGACAGTCCTCGCGTAGGGCCGATTTTGGTTAAGGCCATGGACTATCTGGGTGTTTATAATGTTAATTGCGATTATGTTGCTGTTCACGACAAAGCTCGATCACCGAATAAAATTTCCAAGCGGTTATCATGTCTCTTCGGATTTGACAATCATTTCAGGTGGTTTTAAGATTTCGACAGAGGAAATGCTGCATGAACTTATGTATTTCTCACAATGGTTGCGCTTGTGTTGATTTACTATATCCGAATATTAAAATTAAGCTCTCCGGGATCATGCGTCATTTTTCACGATTTTTTTTTAATGAATTGGATTTCAAATATTTTGCAAAACTGTTGTTGTTGTTGTTGTTGTTGTAGCGGCTGTCGAAATGGTGACATCCCTTGGCCGGATAAAATCGGGGTCAACTCCGGTGCGTAGAACCGGCTGTCGTGGGAATCGTTTTTGCAAAACTGTATATAGTCTTGCTGCTACAAGAAGATTGAATAATGGAGATATTCAGGTGTTAGATTGGCCCAGGAGCAAAGATATATATCCGATTGAGATGTTATGGTGGATCATGGTCAACCCAAGGACACGAAAGTTGGAGCAGATATCCGAGCCAAACGATCAGCAATATATTCAGTTTACAAGGCTAGTGTTAGAAATTGTGACATCGGACAAATTATGACTAACGAAACAGCTCCTTTACTGGGTTTTCCGTTTGATGACTTCCATGCTATTGGCCGATTTTTCTTGCCTCTAAGTGGGATTGACTGAGATGCTATAAGAACAACAACAACCAAAGTAATATTCGTTCGATCTAGGAAGTCACCTTTTTTACCATGGTTCAGTTATATAGTATTGACCGAAATTAAATCACCTAATAAAAAATGTTCAGCGTTTTACTTAAATAGAATAAAATAAATGAAAAGTTTCTATTTATTTATTTTAAAATCGTTTATTATTTGTCTCACAGGCAATAAACTACTGAAAATATATATATATTTTGTTGAAAATTTTGTACTCACCATGTAGATTTATGGTACAGGTGGTATTGTTGCCGCGATCCAGAACCACAACACTTGTTGCTTGAGTTGTAGATGAAGTTGCAGGTGCCGAATTCGCCATTTTTGTATATATTTGACCTTGACTGTTTTTATTTATTTGCTGTTTATTATCTTCAGACCTAGTTTTTGATTTTTGTAATTGCAATCTGAAAAATGAAGAGGTGATGTTTTGATTTAGTAAATGAATAAAAACTGTTAAACGCAGTACAGAAAAATTAATGAATTCTCAAAAATCATTGCTACCTGATCTTTTCAATATCTAACCAAAATTTTACCTATATTTCATAAAAGGTCAATTTTTATCACGTGGAAGGAGTCCAAAAAACAAGAAATTCAAAAATATATTTTGTTTTTGGCAACTGTTTCTCAAAATCATTAATTGATTCGCTTTTCTCAAGATAATTGCATTAAAGTATCATAAATATTAAAAAAAAAAATATTTACATTTTAGAAATAATTTTTTGTAAATGTAATTGTCGTCCGATCAAACGTCTGCAAAATTAAAATGTGCTTCTAAAAAAGGGCCTCTTAAGCAGTGGATGAATTCTTGAGTAAGGCATTGTTTCCATCCCAGTCACAATGGCATCGATATAGAGCAAGACTTTTGCGGATGCAATTCTTGGAATTGGTGATGACCAACATATGTATACCTCAAACATAGAACTTTTACATATAAGGAATCAGTCAGAAGATCAACTTGCCTTTTATTAACTCGTTGGCGATCAATTATTACATACTTTTAATTGCAAATTAATTTAGACTTCTGGTTTTAAAGAACAACGTGTACTTAATTGCATATGTATATATGTACTTGTTGTAACCAATTTATTATACATACTTATATACTTATTCTCAATCATTAAACATTATCTTCAGGTTAATATAATCCACTTCATACCATGAACGAGACATCATGTTAGTTAATGGCATCATATTTGACCATGCTTTAGATTTGATCTGATTTTTATTATCTTATTTGAGTACATTTGCATAAAAACTTTTTAAAATATATTATTCAATAGTTAAAAATGTAATTTTACTTTAAAAAGTACCTAAAGTAAATTTTTAATATTTAATTGCGGTGATTTCCATCGAAAGGTTTTTAAAACTATTTACTTTATATACAAATTTCTGTATATTGTTGAAAAACGAATTGATATCACGACACGTATTAATCGATTTGATTTTTTGCGTTTCTAATTCACTTTTAAATTTTTTTGTAATGTTTTTCTACTACTTCAGTCTTCTCTTCACAGCTCTTCATAATAAAAAAGTGTTCAAAATAAAAGGGACAATAACTTTAAGACATAATTGACTATACAACTTTTATATTGCAAAATAGAAACAATTTGTATGAGCAATAGTAATGCAAGTGCTACCATCTATCATATCTAAAGCCTATGGCAGATAGGACTTCTATGACACGTTACGTGACGGCTTGACTTTAACGTCAGAGATGAATTTAAGCATCTCTACGAAATTACCTTCATAAGCAACGCTGCCGTCGATAAAACACCGACAGAAAGTTATCTCTCATCTTTCTGCGCACGTTGACCATTCCCGGATTTCAGTTTCAATTTATTTGCTTAATTTTTATGAGAATTTCCAACAATCAAGAAGAAAAACTCAACAACAAGTTAAATAATGAATTAGTTTGATAAATGTTTAGCGTTTTGAAAGAAAAATAATAAATAACGCAATGCAGCAAATTCCCAGCTGTCATCGGCTTAAGGAAAGAAATTATTGAAGATTTATATTGCATTTTATTAAAAAAAAATGTTAAAATTTTGTAAATTAATACTGAATTGTATTTAAAGAACTAAGTATACTGATATCAATAGGGGTATTCGCCTTATCTAGGAAATGCATCCTATGCAAATATTTCCTATGGAATTGTGCTAGAGGTCGAGAGCACCCCCGTTGCAAAATTTTGACATATTCAAGTGAAACAATAACCACACAGGCACATGGTTACTTTTCCTTCACAGGGTTGCATTTTCCTTATTGCTAGCTGTGGGAAATAAATATACATAGGATTTGGTATAGGATATTTTTCCTATCGTACCATATGTTTTTTGCATGTGTTTTGTTGTTGTGCCATTGCACGAATAGGAAAAATTTCCTATCCGTGCACCGTAACATGCATTTCCTAGACAAAGAGAATACCCATAATGTATATTGTTTACTTTAATTTATTTATATCAATTTAAATTGAAGGATTTTATTTTGTAGATTCGCAAGCTTAACAACACCTAGAAATACATGGTCTCCAATATTCTGAATTATTGTATAGCCACAAGTGCAAATTTGCAATCTAATAAACGAAATTTAATATAATTTAGTGGAACGGGCAATTTGACCCATTTTACTAGCTATTGAGTTTAGAATGAGGAAATTACAACTGGATATATTGAGAAGACAAAAGCACATTCTGTAGTATTGCAGCATCTTCTAGAAGTACGTTTTTGGGAATGAATGAAAAATTTAACCAAATTAATAAACTCATCATTTGAGAATTAGATGTAGTGTCAGTAAAAAAAATTTTTGGGAATAGTTATTTTATCCCCTTTCAATATCTGATACTTTTTCTGTCTTAATAAAAACAACTTTCAACTAATCTTATAGAATTTATTATTTCAACTTTTTCTATCATTGGAATAAGTAATAACAAACAGTAGAGATGAATTTTGAATATGAATCACGTTATTCACATACCGCGGAAACGCTCCTTAGCTGGTTTTCGCCTTGCCCAAATTGCAATTAATCGATTTATGGTTCGATTACTTAGAAGTCGCTATCTCGGCTTTTGA
Organism: Neoceratitis asiatica; assembly: GCA_030068015.2. NCBI lineage: Eukaryota > Metazoa > Arthropoda > Insecta > Diptera > Tephritidae > Neoceratitis > Neoceratitis asiatica. Next base: position 57,378,965 of record CM061524.1, on the reverse strand, counting down.
TATAAATAATGGAAACCATAGATTTACTGAACCATCAGCAACGACATAATTTTGTTCTAAACAAATTTATTTTCTCCGGTAAATCGGATAAAGTTAATCATGATATAGATATTATCAGAGAACACCATCGTTTTTTATGGGACGACAATGAAAAAAGCCAAGACTGTTCTTGGGAGCAACGTTTGGCCAGAAGATACTATTGCAAATTATTTAAGGTAAAATCTTTCAGGACATCCCTTTTAATTTCAACTAAATTAAGTATTATTTCAGGAATACTGTATAGCAGATTTAACTCGTTACAAAGAGAATAAAGTGGCTTTACGTTGGCGTACTAAAGACGAAGTCGTAAGCGGGAAAGGCCAGTTTAAATGTGGAAGCAGAAAATGTGAAAATCAAGAAAATTTACGAACGTGGGAAGTTAATTTTGCTTATAGAGAACAAGGGCAACATAAAAATGCGTTAGTGAAATTACGACTATGTCGCAAACATTCAGAAGAGTTGAATTACACTTCACGAAAACGAGAAGTTAAACGATTAAAACAGTCGTCCAAGAATCTACATAGAAGCTCAAAAACAAGTTCAGAGAGAATCCAACAAAAATGTTCAGAAGAAAAAGAAACCGCTGAACCAAGTTATTCACAAAATAATATATGTGACAAAAAACCGAAAGATATTTCCCATGTAAACGAGGACAAAATTTGGAGTCGAAAACCAGACATTGGGTTGGAGCAAATCTCTAGGGAAAACGACTTTGAACGGTATTTAGAGGACCTTCTCTTGTAAATAGTCGGTAAAATCGCAAAAGTTCACACTATTTTGAGTTTAAATGGATTAAAAAATCTGTATATAATATATAACAATTAAAAAATCTAGGGTTCTTTATCAATTTTATAATGTTTAATAGAATTAGAGTTCTCAATACACTTCCTTAAGGGAGCTCAGGTAGGCATGAACATATACTCAAGGATATTGAAATTAAAGGTTAATTAGAACTTTAAACCTTTGACAACTCCATTACTAATTGAAGTCAAAACAAGTTAAAATACCATGCTGCCTTTTTGTCTTTCGCCAGCTAAATATCCATATTTATTTCAAAAATATTTAAACATGTTTTTCTTAAACAGGAAATAAACACTTTACAAGGAATCTACAACTAGTTACAGTTTTAAATAATTACATATTTTCAACACATAAAACACAATTGAAACAAAATAAATTAAGTAATTTGGACCGTATAAGTATAAGTTTTGAATAATACAAATACCTTTAACAGCACTTTAGGCACAGTGAAATTTTTAGTAAATATATAATTAAAACATATGTATGCTTGTGAATTTTCAAATTTTTAACGCACTTGAAAATTTATTTGCATTTTTCAAGAACATCAGCGAATGCTTGTGGTGGTTTAAAGCTTGAAACTTCTGTAAAAACCAGCTCCTTCCATTTATCAACAGGTAAATCCATATCTTCAAAACTTTGATCATATAATGGCGACGTTTGCTCGTCGTTGGGGTCGTGATATTTTTCCATATATGGATGTGCCAGAGCTTCTTCTGCATTGATTCGCTTCTCAGCGTCTAACTCTAGCATTTTTTCAAGCAAATCTATAGCTGCGGGATTAGCGTAGCGAAATACATCTTTAAAATTTCTTCGTTGCATTTTCGGTAGAGCCCGTATGTAATTGCGAGCACTTTCAGAAGATATTTTTTGCATAAAGTCATCCGTTGGTGTACCAAGTATCTCCATAATTAAATTAAGTTGATGTATATGGTCAGTACCGGGAAATAAAGTACGTCCTGTCAGAAGTTCAGCCATTATGCAGCCAACAGACCAAATGTCTACTGTTTGATTATAATGCATCCAATTCAGCATTATTTCGGGAGCACGATACCATCTGGTTGCCACGTAACCCGTCATTTCGCTCTCGGCTGGTCTTGCTAAACCGAAATCAAGTATACGTAACTCACAATCTTCATTCACGGCAATATTTGAAGGCTTTAAATCACGGTGTATAATACCAGCACTGTGAATATATTTCAAACCACGTAAAATTTGGTAGACCAAGAACTGAACATGATCATCGGACAGCTTTTGTGTTCGAATAATGTTATTCAAGTCGGCATCCATTAAATGTGTTACCAAATACACTTGACTGAAATTTTCTAAAGAAGTAGCCGGTTGACCCGGATGGAAAACGTCTAGTAAGCCAATTACGTTTTCATGGTCCATATGCTTCAGCAAACGTAATTCACGATAAGTGCGTTTTGCGTGTACTGCAGACTGAAACGGACGTGCTAACTTTTTAATAGCTACCTTCATGCCAGTGTTCCGTACAATCGCCTTGCACACTTGTCCATAGGCTCCAGAACCTACAGCTTGGAGCTGTTGATATATTTCGGGAATTTCCCATTCAGTTCGATTTATATCGAGTTTATAAAACGTCGCCATTTCCCAAAAATTATGTTTTAAATCGTTGTTGACAAGTTGCGTTCATATAACATTTATAATTGGAAACTAAGTGGGAATGGAAATACAACAGAAGGCAAATGATTAAGCAATTCAACTAAAGGTTAATGCAGACAATTCCTTTGCTTCATGTTTTCCTTATGACAGATCTGACGTTGTATCATAACTTTGCCGGTTTTCGCTTTGTTGGCAAAGTAGGAAATGTCCAGCAAATAAGTTTTATGTGGCATCGGGGTTGTTGTTGTTGTTGTTGTAGCGGCTTACCTAGCCCTGTTTATGGTCAGGCAAGTTTAGCTTTAGTCATCGAGGTCATCTAACGGGAGGCCCAGTAAACGAGCTGTTTCGATGGGGTCGGACTAAAGGGAGAGGGGTGTTAGATGTGTCGGGTTAAGTAGGCATGCAAAGAGGTGGTTAGTGTCGTGCGGGGATTCTCTGCATGCGGAACATGTGTTGGATATGTCAGGGTCGAGTCTGGATAGGTAGGAGTTAAGCTTACTACAATATCCAGATATTAATTGTGTCAGGGTTACGTGGGTCTCACGAGGCAACTCGAGCTCTTGTTCTGCGATGGGTGGTGGTTTAACTCCGAGAACACCATTCACTGGAAGAGAGTTCAAGAAGGTATTGACGGACTCTCGGTGAATGATGTTGATGGCCTCTCTGTACGCCGTCCTGTCCAGCGGGTCTTGTCTGTAGTGCTGTATATCGTTAAGGTAGTCAAGTACTCCCTTCCTGATGTAGCTAAGTGGTAGCTCGGCTCCAGCAGGTGCCTATTGGGATGATCCATACGGCAGCATCCCAGTAGGTACTATTTACACAGCATAACATTATGCTCCTTAACTGGGAGCATAGATGTTTCACTGTGTAAGTGGTGCTCCGGCGCCATCAGAAGGTTTCCCGTCACGATCCGAAGGGCGGTGTTTTGACAGGACTGTAGCTTCTTCACCTGCGTCGCGCTAGTCCCCGGCGTCCAAATCGGCGCAGCATAGTTTACGACCGGCCCGTTAATTTCCTTGTACGTTGCCAGCAACGTTTCTTTGTCTTTCCCCCAGCAGTTTACCGTGTCGAAAGCATTCGACAGGTACATTACTACTAGAACCGTTCGCGCACAGGTTCGATTTTGGCCATGAATTATCTAAGTGTTTATGGCGTTAAGTGCAGTTGTGGTGCTGTGCACTTTCCGGAAGCCATGCTGATATGTAGCTGGGCTCAGATGGTGTGTGAGAGACGGGAGCAGCAAGGCCCCAATTGTCTTCGCTACTGAGGAAAGGAGAGATATCGGACGATATGATACTCCTTTATTTGCGGGTTTCCCCGGCTTTATTAGCGGGACCACTCTACCCAGTTTCCACACGTCGGGTGTAATTAGGGTGGCCAGGGACAGATTGAGAAGCTTGGTGAGATATTCTGCTACCGCGGGGCCCAAATGTTTTAACATCAGCATACTTATTCCGTCGGCGCAGATGGATTTGGAGGCTTTCGCCTTCCCGATAACCCCCTGAACCTCTTCCCTGGAGAAATCAAACGTCGCGCTGGTGTTCGGGAGTTTGCGCAGACGGCGGGTTACTCGGCGTTTCGTTTTGTCGACCGAAAGGTGCAGTGTGAAAAGCCGGCTAAAATTCTCGCGCACCTCTTCGGGTCCGACGAGGCGTGATCACCGAATTAAATTTCCACCCGATCATCACGTCTCGTCGAATTAAACAACGATTTGACTGGGGCCCAGAGCTTGATCACCCCAGAGGAGAGATTACAGGATCTTAAGTGCTCCTCCCACTTGTTCCGCTTATGAGTGTTTACCTTGTTCCGAATCTCGGCGTTGAGTTTCCTGATGCCCACAATCCTGGTGTAGGCTTCGTCGTTCATTGTGCAGAATGTCAAATCGTCTATCTGTTCCGCCAGCTCCATTCCTCGACGATCATTTGAAAGGCAGGAATGCCAAAGATCGTGGTGCGCGTTAAAGTCGCCCAAAACCAAATGGTTTTCGCCTCTGAGTAGCGCACCTATATTAAATTATTGAAGATAGGAGTCATGCTGCGGGGAGCACCGATGGGCCGTGAAGGCCTTGGGGGAGTTACACAAAGTGGGTAAGTGTGCAGAAGGCACTGCCGTATGGGCCAGAGGCGCAGCTGGGCGTTGGCAGCATGGGGCCACGTAACTCGTGATCCACTCCCTATGGGTCTTAAGGTCTGAACAGGTCTTAAGATGACTCCAACCAATGCACTGGTTGCATCTAACCGAGGGGGAGGAATGGTGGAGTCGTCTTTGGCACACGCAGCAGAAATAATCCGTCGGACCAGGGTTGGTTTCTACGCCAGCCCTGATGAGAAGGATTTGGAGCAGGCCTGCTGCGAGATGTTGCTCCATTCATGTACTAAAACCAAAATTACCTGATGACCTAAACGGGGTTAGGTCGCCGAAAGGGTGACAGCCCTTGGCCGGATAAAATCCGGGTCAACTCCGGTGCGTAGAACCGGCTGTCGTGGGAGTCGATGCCATCGGGGTAAGTGTTATTCGCTTAGACTAGGACGATGTCATTAGACTAGGACGATGACAACGATTTCTGTCAATTAATGAAACAACTGTAAGCCGACGTAGCTGAAAACTCCAACCACGATGAGTAGACGAATAACTGCCATTTGTTTTATTTACACTAAGACTGAAAACGGGTAGACGACAACTACATGACAACGCAACCGCAAAACACTGTTGGATACAACGGTGGCCGTGTAGTCAGCGTCATAATTATATTGAAATCGACAACAACAGCAACGAAAAGTTGCACACACATACTCATTGTCGCCTGTCAAATTATAAATAAATCTAAGTGAACCAAAATTCCTTTGGCGGCCGTGTCGCACTCGTTTGTCGCTCGTTCGCCAAATTAATCGTTCCTATAAGAATTCGGGCATTTTAATTTTGACAGCTCGTAGACCGTGGCGTTCGTTCTGATTTCCACTTAAATAATATAAACTTGTTTGTCCTCGTTGTTCTCAAAATGATATATTCGCTCTCTGTGTCTCGCAGACAGAATCCGTCATTGTCGTGCTGCGCCCTAAATGTTTTCGCCATTCGCTTTTAAATCGATAATGTATCCAAATTTATCGCCTAGTCTTTTGTTGTTACTCAAGGCGTATTCGCCTTCTATTTACTAATTTGTAAATAAATCCTTTTTGTCTTATTTACGGTGTGTAATCTTGTAGGCGGTAATGAGTGAAAGTGTGCGTCTTTTCCGTATCTTTCTGTGGAAGAATTGGCTACAAATTCGTTATTGTTGGTTATCCTTAATGTTAATATTTGTTGGATGCTCCAGTATACTCATCGTATATTTGTATTCAACCAACAGGCTACTAACAACACCACAAACGAAATATGATAGACGACAATTTGTAATGTCCTAATTTTAAATATATCTATAATATATAGTACTTTAATTAAATTAAATTTAATTTGTTTTAGGATGATCTTAAAATGGATTTTCCTTCTAATGACGTTGATCGAATTTTTTATTCCCCGAGCACTGGGCAAACAGATTCATTAATGGAAGATGTCCGACAAGAACTTCAATATCCTCATACAGGTTAGTAAATAAAAATAAAAAGTGGAGTATACTACAATTACAAAAACATTGCTCTTATGAAAACCAAACTATTAAATGTTATCTCTCAAAAAAGATAGTAATTTGTTGCCATGGGAACATTTTGACTTTTTGAAGTTGATTTAGGGATATAGTAATTTTTAGTTCCTACTTCGTTTGTCGAGTACATACCTGAATTTTATGAATCAAAACTTATTCAATATTTTTATTATGCCATAAAACTGACATCTTCCCTAATATGAACGAGTTTTCTTTTGGATTGGAAAGAAAACAGTTATAAAATTCCAGCGAACGTTAAACATTCAGTGACTGTGGTTGTTGTATAGCGACTAGCTGAGCACCGCTCAGCAGCAGGTGACTCATTGCATGCAGGACATACTTTGGGTATGTCTGTGTCTGGATAAGCGGGAATTAAATCGAGTATATATCCCGATCTTAATTGTTCCAGTATTACTCGGTACTCAGTATTTCAACAACTCTCGGCTCTACGGACTGGAGATGAATCGGATGTTATCCATCCATTATCTTCATCTCTCACATGATTTCTATGATGTCATATGTCGATGACGCTGAATCTAGGCATCTGACTATATATTCCCATATATTGAGTTTCTCCTTTTGTCTCTTTAAACGGTTCTAATATTAATATCATTAAAATTTCTCTGTAATCATATTAAAAAGGTCTGAAATTTTTTACTAACTCAACTGAAATGGTTCGAGAAATGGAACGAAGTTGTAAAGGCAACTGTTACGCTGTTGATTTTCTTCATATTCCAACTGATACATCGAGGGAAAAATTGCAGTATTCCATAAGTACAACCAGTATAAGAATTTCTCCTAAGAAGCGGTATGTCAATGACGAAGAAGTAGCTGGGATAAAAGGTAATTGTAAATCCGCGTATTCATAAAAAATATATACATATATTGTCACACATGTTTTTTTTTGGGTAAGAATAATTAAAAACATAAATAAAATTTTTAGCAGTGGCACAGTCTCCAGAAAATTTGAAGGAACACAAAATATTAAATTTTTATTTAAAATCTACATTTTATGAAGAAAATAATTAAATAAATATTTGAATTTGTTTAGATGATGACGATTATATACGTTCTGGTTTTATGACCCTACAACATACAATCGACAAAGTATTCATTAGGAATCACAAAACCCACGAGATGGTTAATTTTGACTTTGAAATCGCATCAATGCCTACAATTGCACAAGAAACAATAGACTCACAGCGTATTATTTGGTTTGGCTCACTATATTCGGTTCTATTTAACGTTTTACTGCTCAGCACATTTCTTGTACCTCTCGTAGAAGAAAAACAAAATGGTATCAAGGTAAGACAAAATTAAATACTTATAAAAAATAGTTTTATAATTCAATATTAATTTTTTATTTATAGGAATTTTTGGCTATTGCAACTCCTATGAATTTCTTAAATGGTGTTAGCTTCTTTGTCATCAGATTATGTATGTATTCAGCGTTTACCGTTGTTGTACTTATTGCTGGATGGTTTTATCAGGCTTTTAGTACAATAGTTCCCGTTCCTTACATAATTATCTTGTTCACTCTCTACATACTCTCGGCAATGTCTTATACATATCTCATATCCGTGTTTTTTCACTCTGGTAAGCTTGTGGAAAATGCTCTAATTAAAGTATTGAATTAATAAACTCCTTATAAAATTGTTACAGTCTTTCATGCAAAAGTCGGTGGACTTTTAATGTTGCTTACGCCATATATTTTGTACTTCTCGAAAGGTGGAGTCTCTACATTTGCAAACATTTTCAACACTAAAACATTTATGGAGGGAATTAAAAACTTTCAAATCTTCACGAATAAATGTATTATTTATTAACTATTATGTACATTTGTATTAATGTAAAAAATTACCTACTCTGTTTCTTATATTTTTAGATCGTGAAGTCGAACCAAGTGTGCTTAATGTTCACATCACAGAGTCCACATTTACAGTGTTATCCGTTTATAGTATTTTAATAATACAGTGCTTAATATATGCATTGCTATATAACTATTTGGCTTTCATATTTCCTGGTCCAGGTAGCTTGCAGCGACCTTTCTTTCATCCATTCGTGGTATGTAAAGGAACTACATTATGAAATGTTTAATATGCTTATTATTTTTTAATTTTAGTCACTATGGAAGAAAAATAAACCAATCACTGAATATGCAACAAATAAAGTTGGAGAAGATGCTATTATTATACAAGACCTTAATAAATCCTTTAAAAAACCAAGGCGTATCATATCAGACGGTCTTAATATCGCATTTAAGAATAAACAAATCACTGTTCTTCTTGGCCATAATGGAGTTGGGAAAACTACAACACTTAACATGATCATGGGTAGAGTTTACTAAAACTTGTATAATTATACATATATATGTATAGCAAAAATTTAGATTTATTTATTCAATCACCTTAGTGTCGTCGAATAATGACATAATGATCATTTTATTTGCCTTTAACACAATTGCTACACAGCGGAGGGTCAGGGTTCGCATTCTGTCGAAATTAATATCCAAAATTATAGAAAAAATTTTTAATTTCAAAGAATTTACCAAAAAAATTGCTGTACTTGTGCACCCCCTGCGGGTTAGGGTCTCAATAATTTACCCGCGGCAAAACGTGCCTGTCGTAAGAGGCGACTAAAATCCAATAGTTCCCGCGACAGTCGGGTCTTTATTCCGGAACGATCCGAATTTTTATCCGGCCAAAGACTGTCACTTTTGCAATATTCCCGTAAGCCCAATTAGAGGAATTTTTCTGCGGTTACAACAACAACAACAACAACCGGTATTTTATTTACTGTATAAAATTAAATATGTAACTGGGGGAAATGGAACGAAGAACACGTCCTACTGATATAGTACGAAATATTCAAAAATCACGATAATTTAATATAACTTAAATTTATATCTTTAAAATGTAAAAATCTAAAAATTAATAGGCAAGAAAGATAAAGCTGCTACAACAACAACAACTGAGCTCATATGAAATCGTATTATTATTATTAAATATTATTCTTATAGTAGTATAATAGTAATCGGGCACTGGCAGACGAAGTATTAAAGTTCAATAAATTACTACAAAAAGTTCAGCTAAAAAAATACTTCATTAAATGTTTTCACGCTACGGCAACACATTTAAGAAAAAAGGAATAGTAGTTAATAGTTTTAAATATTCGATTCAAACCAACCGAGGATCAGACGTAATTAGATTTATATATGAAAATGACCGAAACACAAATTTTGGTTCATTATTATTATTATTATTATTGTTATTATTATTATTTTTGTTCTTGCTTAGGTTCCGAAACCCCAGATTCTGGTAAAATAACAGTTTTTGGAGAGCAAGAGATTGGTTCGTATCGTCATTTGATTGGATATTGTCCACAACATAGCGTCTTTATGCCCTATATGACTTGTGCTGAACATTTGAATTTTTTCGCGCAGGTACGTCAAAGTTTTTATTGTTTTTTTTTTCTGTGCCGAATATAGTTACAAATTCAAAAAATTTCCATTCAAATAAAAAACAGATTCGTGGCATGTCAATGCAGGATGCTCGTCAAATTACGGATGACTTATTAATTAAGCTTAATTTGCAAGAAAAAGCCAATGAATATGGCATTTGTTTATCTGGTGGGATGAAAAGAAGGCTATCTCTAGGAATTGCAATTGCAGGCAATACCAAGTAAATGCTCGTGTTATTAATTATCGAAACCATGATTTATATGTTATTAAAACTGTCCTTTCAGAGTGGTTATTTTAGACGAACCTTCATCGGGCTTAGATATTGAATCGCGTCGGGAATTATGGGATATATTGCTTCAATTGCGAAAATTAAAAGCGGTTTTAATTACCACACATCACATGGAAGAAGCAGAAATGTTAGGCGACACAATCGCTATACTGGCCAACGGACGAGTCCACTGCTCTGGATCACCTTTAGAACTAAAACGGAAGATTGGACGAGGGTACGTAGTAAAATTATGTCTTAATAGAACGGAAATGCAGGGAAAAATTCTAAGCATGATTCAACAGATTATACCATCTGCTAAAATATTGGTATGTATATATTTATATGTGTATATGTATGTATATTATATTTCTGATTAATAATTTCTTTTATCTCAAATGAATTTAGACTATAGTACCGCCTGCATTGCATATAAGCTTACCGTATGAAAACAAAAACGAATACAGTCAAATATTACAGTTATTGGAGCGTAAACAAAACGAATTGGGTATTGATTCAATTTCTATATCAGATGCTTCACTAGAGGACGTATTCCTGAAGTAGGTGGAATCAGTTAAATTTGATGAAATGTAGTATTAGTAATTTATTCTGTTAAACAGTTGCTTATCTGAAATTGATATTGTGGATGGCTTGGTATCGGATAAAGAGAAACCCTTGTATATTCCATTTGAAACAGACGAATTTCATATAGGCTGGAGAGAACAGGCAAAAGCAATTTTTTATAAAAAGTTTATATTCATCAAAAATAAGTGGACCAATACTTTATCAATGGTAAGTTTTCTATTGAAAATCTACATGCTTCATATGTACTTATATCGAAATAAAATTAACTGAGTTAAGGTTACATGTATTGCAGAAAGTACCTTAAATTATTAGTAAGTAATATAGAAAGCCGCTGAATTAAGGAATTACCTGAAATGAATATTATAATTATTTTCTTTTCTTTTATATTTTGTAGGTGCTGCTTCCGATTTTGAGTCTTTCAATGGCTTTGGCTTTAATGCATTCTATGTCACTAGTCACTAACGAGGACAAATTGAACCTGAATTTGAATCATATCCAGCGTGGTATTATTTTGGTTGATGGCGCGAATACCGAAATTGTAAATGTATTAAAAACGGAAATTGAGAAATATCGCAATATACGCGTAGAACATCTTGGCAACAAGAGAGGCGAAAACGTTACAGATTGTATGTGTAATAACATTGTATATACATATATATATATATATATATATATATCTAAACTTACATTTGTATCACTTTTGTTTCTTTTAGTTTTGATTAATTTGCAGTACGAAAATTTGGCATATTTTCTGGAAAATTATATCGGAGTGATTGATGTAACCACTGAAAATAATGACAATGTTAATTTTAACATCTACTTCTCTGGCAATATATATCATAGTTCTGTAATTTTATTGAACCTAGTTGATGATGCTATTGCACGTTGGAAAATGGGTGAATTAGGAGGGATCGAGACAACTTATGTACCTATTAGAAGGTACATTTTTTAAATTTAATACATTTTTTATTCTGTTACTGTCTACGCACTAAATGTATGTGTATAATATTTTTTTTGAAACAGATATATTACTGATGTCAGTCCGACGCGATTGGAATACTTTGCGGTCATAATGCCAATTGGTAGCTACTGGAAAATAATTGATTTAATATAGTGAATTTTTATATGAAATTTTTTATTTATATTTTATTCCGTAGGTTTATTTTTTAGCATCTTCTTTTATGTTGCATTACCTTTCCACGAATATACAAATGGTTTCAAGCAATTGCAATCTATTCCGGGACCAGTTTTCTGGCTTTCGACGTATGCTTTTGATGTTGGACTCCACCTGTTTGTCTGTTTACTGTTGTTTATAGTGCAGGCTCTTTTAACACCGAGTGAATTGTATAATTCTTCAGAACAATATCTCATTATTGCATCTATTTTCTTCTATGGATGCAGTTATCTTCCTATTATATATAGCTTGGCAAATGCTTTTCGTTCGATATCAACGATTTCGACATATATGCTTTTCATGCTTATATTATCAGGTAGAATAATTACTATAAACATATGTATTGTTAAAGACACATAAAAACTGAATTATTTGACAGCTATTGTACCATTAATAACATCCGGGAATGTACGCGCTATGGAATTTCACGCAGAGAAAATACTTATACTGCAGCTTCTACCAGATTTCAATTTAAACCATCAATTACGCATAGTCAATGAAAGGTTTTTACTTATTCGCCGAAATGCACTCACAGCAATCCATGGGCTACCGCCAGTACTTAGTATTTATAATTTCTTCATTAATGCAATTTTAATAGCGGTTTTAATAATGGTAATATATTTACAAATGGCATCCACACCCCTGATAGTGAATAGTAATTTTGAAAATTTCAGGCAATTTTTATATACATCCAAGAGAACAAATATACATCTGAAAAATTGAAGCATGCATTGAACTGCTATCAGTGCCGGCAGATTACTGTTAGCAATGCTGAAAATGACGATGACGAAGAAGAATTAATCAGAAAAGAAAAAATGGTTGTTACTGACATCTTAATTGGTATATACATCATTAATTTTTCCATAACTTGGAATTATTATAAAGTAACCGTTTTTATAATTGTCAGGTAAAAGTGAAAAGGATTATCCATTATTGGTACATGATTTGCATAAGTCGTATGATCGTAAAACAGCTGTACGTGGCTTGAATTTTGCTGTAAAAAGACAAGAGTGTTTTGGTTTATTGGGTATCAATGGTGCTGGAAAAACATCAACATTCCAAATGATAGCTACAAATTTGACTATCAGTAATGGTACCATAAAAATTGATGGTATCGATATAAAGGAAAATGAGTCACAATATCGTTATCATTTTGGATATTGTCCGCAAAGTGATTGTTTAAATGAATTTATGACTGCATATCAAATGCTAACCTATATGGCAAAGATGCGTGGCATCTCAGATTCGACAAAAGCAAATAACGAAGTTTTATATTGGTTACAGCAATTAGATCTTAAAAAATATAAGGACATGAAGATTTGTCACTTTTCTGGTGGAACTAAGCGAAAATTAAATGCGGCGATAGCAATGGTAAAAAAAATTTATAAAATTATTTCTTTCATTTGTTGTATTTATGCTGACCTTATTTATAGATTGGTAGTCCTTCGCTTGTTTTGTTGGATGAACCAACAACTGGTGTGGATCCAGAGTCACGACGTTTTCTATGGGAATGTATAAAAGAGTATCAACATCGTGGCAATACCGTTGTACTTACATCGCACAGGTAAATATAGATTTGAAATATTATGTAATAATAAATCCATTATTTACTGCATATCATAAGGAATTTTTTTTTAACAAAATCAATATGCTAATACAACGAACTTTGAAAAATTACTCGATTTTTAATATTTTTCCAAACCAAAAAATATACGAACACATTAACGAACCCAAAGGGAAGAGCGCGTAAAAATGAAATGAAAACGCTGTAGCGAACGAATAGATTTATGCTTGCATTTTTTTTGGGGTTTTTCAAAATCTTTAATTTCCAATAAAAGTTGTATAATTTCGGAAAATATAAAATATTAAAACGCCAGTCGTTTCCGTAGCGTAAATACTTTGTTCTAAGAAAAATGAAACAAAATTCGGTTTAGTACTTTTTGAATTAAGCATTATGAGTATTTTTATATAGAAAGTGTAGATTCATAAACAATTTTTACAGAAATAAGCTCAACACAACATTTCAGCCTTACTGAAGGATCATTGTATATATTGGCGAAGACCGCCTGAAAATCCGTTCAGTAGTTTTTAAGTTTATCACGAACTGACAGACAGACAGACCCAGAGGAAGAATTTGTTTTATAATATATTGTGACGAAAATCCCATACCAAGGACAAACAAAACTGTTGACCATGTAAATGCAATTCCCGGAAGGACAGAAAATAAAGAAACGGCTGTATAATGCAAATTACCCATACCAAGGACAAACAAAAGGGTAGACAGGATGAATGAATTTAGCAAAATCGTTACAATATAGTGAAAGTTAGTGATAATGCATACGAGGTTGTTTCAAAGAATTTTAATGGTCCACAAAAAGACTAAATCTAGCAAAAGATGAAAGTTTAGTTAAAATATTGTAACGAATTTGCTAAGTTCGCCTCGATGATTTTCCAAATCCTTCGAGTCCGATCACTGGATTGCTAAACAAAACTCTAAATATTTATTTGTTTGGCTTCTTAACCGTCAGGAATTTATTTATACAGCAATTACAATTTTCGTCTTTAGCCAACGGCTTATTTTACAATTCTTTATGATATACACTTATTATCTGCTTCACTCAGCTCATCCGTTTCTAAAACACACACAGCTCACAGCAATGTTAACTCCACTAAGTTGTCTACTCGTCTCCTGTGATAGCGGCTGCTGCTCTTTTTATAACTGTTCACGCGCTTAAGGATAGCCTGATTATTCGTTTGCCTGCGGTAGCTGCAGCTGTTCCGTTTATCGTTGACCGCGTGTAATTTTTTTACGCTGTCTACCCTTTTCTTTGTCCTTGGTAAGGGTAATTTGCATTATACGGCCGCTGCTTTATTTTCGGTCCTTTTCGGGGAATTGCATTTACATTGTCACTTATTTCAATCTGTTCTTCGTATTTGGGATTTTCGTCACAATATTAATAACACTGTGCAACAAGATTCTACGTAATTGATGAAACCAATTGGAGATGAAATTTTATCCCTCCCATATCAAAACCTCATACTGGGGTTTTGGCCTATAGGTCTGGTTTCAGTTTTATTTTTATTTAAAGTTGGCAATTCTGTGTATGAGAAAAGTTGATTAAAACTTGATCAAATGAAGAAATTTTAGATGGGTTTTTTGTATAGCGCTTTTTTTTAGATCGAGGAACTAATTTTTGACATTAACTTTTACCTAAATCTTACGATAGGTGGCGCTGTCATACAATTTGTCTTATTTTTCATGAAAAATAATATTTTTAGTTTTATTGTATATAATGGTAAATGATACATATAGAAAGGAACATTACACTATATTTGGCACGCAAAAAAGATGATAAATAGTATACATATACACATATGTAGGCGTGAAAAGTTTGAAATAAAAAATTAAGTATACGTACAAAGTAATATTTCTGTTAAGAATTAAATTATTTTGAAAAAATATGCCATAAAAGGCTTACAAAAATAACGGTGCTTAAAAACTAAAACTTGAATCTTTTTGAAGGCGGTAAGTTTACTTCCTCCTCTTCCTCGTCGGTATTGTCTTCTTCATTTCTCGTTAGCCACCAGCATAGATCTGCTAACATTGGTAGTAGTTTTTTCCCCCCATACCGTGTCTCCATTGTTAAAGCGACCTGGTGAAAACGTTCGCTTTGTTCATCCGATTCCGTTGCAATTTGGTGTTCAAACCAATCTATATGGTGATGGAGAAAATGTGCCTTCAAACTCATATGTACACCGAGCTTCTCAAACATATTCATGAGATGATCTACTTTTTCTCTGATGTTCGTGGCACGATGTTTACCGAGAACATTAGCTATTACGTCTTTTATGGCATTCCAGGCATTTAGCTCATTTTCATTTAAAGAGTTATCAAACTTACTATTTTTTTTATCAATTTTCTTATGTCTGGACCATTAAACATACCTGTAAAACGATATAGCAATTACATAAATCTTAAAAAATCTTATTTTATATGTAAATATAAAATACCTTCTTTTACTTTGCTTGCACTAAGTCGTGGAAATATTGACCTTAGTGTAATAAAAGCTGGTCCATCTGCAGGAAGTGCTTTTACAAAATTTTTAAAAATACCCAATTTGACATGAAGTGGAGGTAGCAACACTTTTTCAATTGGACCAAGGGACGTGTGTATTACATTATCTTATCCAACAACTAAATCTTCTCTGTTCTCCCAGTCATGTTTTTGGTATTGGTTTCCTTTATAACGCGTATTCCACAAACATATAAAACACATATTCTTCGTATATCCACCTTGTAATCCACAAAGCAGAGCTACCATTTTCAAATCGCAACATATACGCCATTTATGGCTTTCATAGTTTATTGCTTCTAGTAGATGCCTCACAGATTTGTACGTTTCTTTAGTGTTCAAATTGTATGCTATCGGAACGCTAGGTTTCTTGTTGTTGTAGTACAGCAAAACTGCTTTCATACTAGTTTTGGATGAATCAATAAATAACCTCCATTCGTGGGGAATATAAGTCATACCCATTTCTGCAACAAGTTTTTCAATATCGTTACAGTAAACGAAGGGGGTTTCTTCATTAACAGAGAAAAATGTCTGAAATTTTGCTTGGCGATGACGGTAACCAGTAACTTTAACATCAGGTGTCGTTTTGATAAATTGACATGTTCAATTCAGATAATTCATAATCAGGATCCTGCAACTGGTTTTGCAAGTTCGCAGTCCATATAGAAATCGTAGTAGGGCTTGGTGGCCGTGGTACAGGAATAGCATCTGAATGCGATAATGGCAGGCTTACATAATCTGTTCCAATATATTTCATTGATCTTCGCGATCAATTATTATTAGTTTTTCCATTTACATCATTCAAACACACATAACAACTCGCTTCACTATGCTCACCTGAATGCACAACCATTCTGAATGAGTATATAGATTCAACACATTAAATAAAATAAACTTCCCTGGATCAGTCCAAAACATCGGAACATCAAACTTCAGCGATTTTTTTTATTCCTTTAACTCGGAGACGTAAGTCCTCGTAGCAGGTTCTACATATATCTTTGGGAGCCCAATTTACGTCTTGAACAACCGACATCCCAAAATAATGTTCATACCACTCTTTCGCACTAACACTTATACCAATCAGATCGGTTGCTATGCTGAATTTACCGCAAGCACAGCAATAAAGCGCTAACTTTCGCAAACATTTATTCATTTTAAATTTATTTTATAAGATGCTTTACGCTACCAAAATCTTCAGAATTTATTTTGCTGTGATATTGCAAGAGAGCTGACAGGAAACTCACAGAAATTGTGATTGGTAAAAAAAACTACATACATATATTAATACTGTTACGATCTTGCTGATTAACCTCGATGATTTCCTTAATCTTTCGGGTACGACCTCTGGATTGTTAAATAAAATCGCCAACTTAATTTGCAGTCTCTTTATTTATAAAGACTATAATTAATGTCCTTTTAATTATTCGGTAATTCACAATTCAATTACAATTTACGTTACTATTTACAATCACTTGTATACAACTTTCACAATGTACTGTTTTTATTACTTTACTATAATGTAATCTCCACGAGTTTAATTCACAACTGATTGCTCTTGCAGTCGAATGTCGTCCTTATATACTTGTCTGCTGCTTGAAAAACGAAACCCCTGGAATAATCTCGTCGTTTACGATAAACCTCTCGCTTACGATAATCGTCATTTACGATAATCGCTTCGTTTACGATTATCGTCGTTTACGATAATCGCCTCGTTTACGCTCTAGAACGTGCCAGTTGTCGGCTCCTCTCTTTCATCTGTCATTCGCTTCGCATTTTCGCCACACTGCCCTCCACCTAAGTCTGATCGTCCCGTTCAGACACATTCGCTGTTCCAAACGCAGCAAGCCTCTCTAGGTGGACCACTTTCATCTTGTTTCTCGGCCTCCCCACAGTTTGTATTCGATACACTACGTCGTTTAGTCGTTTGATTATCTTGTATGGATCTTCCCAATTGCATTGAAGTTTTGGGGACAAACCTCTCTTTCGTTGTGGATTGTACAGCAACACCAAATCTCCATTTTGGAAGCCTTCGGAGTTCATCGCCTTGTCATACCTAGCCTTCATTTTGTCACTCATGATTTGAGTTCGCTGCCTCACAAGAGCATGTATCTCTCTTAACTCTTCCTCGAGAACAGTAGACGCTTCCTTTCCAATTCTTCTCGCATCACCAGTTATTCCAAATTTTAAATCGCTGGGCAACCGAAGTTCACTACCAAACAGTATCCTGGCAGGTGTTTGACCTGTTGTTTCATGCACTGCGGACCGATATCCCATCAGGAAAAACGGTATGTGTACATCCCAATCATCTTGATTCTTGTCCACTACTTTCCGCAAGTGCTCTTCCAGGGTCCGGTTGAATCGCTCTACCATGCCATCTGATTGAGGATGCAGGGCTGTCGTTCGTGTTTTCCGAATACCAAGTATCTGGCACATCTCTTGGAACACCGCCGCTTCAAAGTTTCTTCCTTGGTCTGAGTGCAATTCTATAGGCGCACCGTATCTGGTAAGCCAATTGTGAGTGAATGCATCCGCAACTGTTTTCGCTTCCTGGTTTGGAATTGGGTAGACCTCAGGCCATTTACTAAAGTAGTCCATAACCACAAGAACGTATTTGTTTCCTTGTCTGCTCATAGGAAATGGACCGGCTACATCCATGGCAACCCGCTCAAATGGTGCACATGAGTTATACTGCTTCATCTGCCCATGACTTCGTGACTTTGGCCCTTTAGCTGCAATGCACTCCGTGCAATTAGCAATCCACTCAGCGACCGATTGACGACAGCCAACCCAATAGAACCGCTGCTTGATCTTCTCCAGCGTTTTTGTAATGCCTAGGTGCCCTCCACTAGGACCATTATGGAATTCCTTAAGAATATCCGGAATTCTTAACCTCGGAACTACTATAAGCTTCCGAGAGCACTGGCCATCTTCACTTTCCCATACTCTATGCAAACAGCCAGATATCAATTCTAAACTGTTCCATTGTGCCCAGTATGCTTTCGCGATGGGACTTTCCGCTGCCATTTGTTCTTTACTTGGCCGTCTGTTCTCCTCCAATCCGTGCATTACCAATTCCAAGTCCGGATCTTCTTGCTGACATTTCCTTAAGTGACTTGCCTCCCACTCTTCCGCTGATGTAACTGTCATTAGCCGGACGTCTATTATGTCTTCCTTACCCTCGGCTGTTGAGCAGTGCTTACATTCCAAACTACATGGTCGACGGGACATAGCGTCAGCATTTCCGTGCGTATTACCCTTGCGGTGCTCGATGGTGAAGTCATAACTTTGCAGCCTCTCAATCCACCGTGCAAGCTGCCCTTCGGGATTCTTGAACTGTAGTAGCCACTTCAGCGCTGCATGATCCGTTCTAACGCGGAAATGTTGACCATACAGAGATTTGTGGAAGTGTTTAATGCAATCCACCAACGCTAATAGTTCTCTCCGCGTTACGCAGTAGTTCCGCTCTGGTTTCCCAATAGACCGGCTATAGTAGGCAACTATCTTCTCCTGCCCATCAATCACTTGCGAAAGTACCCCTCCTATGCCATAACCACTAGCATCTGTGTCCAGAATAAATGTTGCACCTGGAACCGGGTACGCTAGCATAGGTGCAGTGCATAGTCGTTCTTTTAAAGCTTGGAAAGCATCCTCTTGTTCAGTTTTCCACTCGAAAGATTTATTTTTCCTTGTGAGTTCATGGAGACTATGAGCTACGCTGGCGAAATTCGGAACAAAGCGACGATAGTAAGTACACAGCCCAAGGAAACTTCTTAATTCATGCAAATTTCTGGGTCTCGGCCAATCCTTCACTGCTTCTATTTTCTCCTTCGCAGTACACACGCTCTTCGTGGTTACTTGATGACCTAAGTAATTCACCTCCTTCTTGAATAAAGAGCACTTCTTAGGACTTAGTTTAAGACCAGCGCCAGCTATTCTCTGGAAAACTTCTTCCAAATTACTCAAATGTTCGTCGAAACTCTTTCCCAATACGATTATGTCATCCAGATACACCAAACAGGTCTTCCAGTGTAGTCCTTTGAGCACATGGTCCATTAATCTTTCAAAAGTGGCAGGAGCGTTGCATAACCCAAATGGGATTACCGTAAATTGCCATAGACCGTTGCCGGCACTAAACGCTGTCTTCTCTTTATCTTCTTCACTCACTTCTACTTGCCAATACCCGCTCTTAAGGTCAAGTATTGAGAACCATTCTGTGCCAGTTAACGAGTCTAGTGTATCATCGATCCTGGGCAAAGGATAGCTGTCTTTCTTTGTAACATCATTTAATCTCCGATAGTCCACGCAGAACCGCAACTGGCCATCTTTCTTCTTCACGAGTACCACCGGAGAGCTCCATGGACTTGCCGATGGTTCGATAACATCGCTTTCGCTCATTTCCCTAATTATTTGGCCAACAGCGTCACGTTTGGCTAGTGGAACGCTTCGAGGAGCTTGACGAATTGGTCTTGCGTCACCAGTATCAATGCTATGCTTCACTACGTTGGTCCTGCCTGGTTTGTTGCCATCCTTGTCGAATATGTTGGAGTATTTGCGGATCATCTGACTGGCCTGGTGCTTGTACTTGTCTTCCAACCCTTGCGTCTATGCATTGATATCTTCCTCCATCTTCTTGCTGCCAATAGAGTCGATTCCAGATGAATCATTGCTGTTAATAATGGCTTCTACCTCTTGACATTGCCCTAATACAGTTCCACTAGGAATTTTTACTGATGATCTGAAGTCATTCAATACTCTCACTGGGATGCGTCCATTCTTTCGTGTCTTAGCCAGGGTTTTTCCAATAAGTAAGTCCAGTGAAGAATTTTGTGCTGCTTCGACAACCCACAATTTGTTTGTCCAACAATCTCCATTAATTTTCGCCCAAACAACTGCTTCTGACTTCGGTGGAATCAGTTCACTGCCTTCTAAGACCACTTGTTTGCTGCTGTATGTGGAATCGTAGCCCATGCTTAGTGGTACTTCCATGTTCTTATACTCCATAACCTTGTTATTCAAGTCGATCTTGATACTTTGCTCCATCAAGATGTCCACTCCTATGATTACCTCATCTACGATCTGCGCGACTATAAAGCTGTGTAACACCGTCACATTCCCTATTGAGACCTCACATGTTACTTCTCCCACCACTTGTGTGTCCTCACCAGTCGCCGTTTTCAATATTGCTCCAGGTAATGGTCTCACTTCTTTAGCGATCAGGTCAGTTCGAATGATGGAGTGTGATGCGCCCATATCCACTGTTAATTTTCGCGCTCGTCCATCCACATATCCACCAATAGTAATGTTGCTCGTTTTCCTACCAATTTGCGAGACGGAGATTATGAGGCATTCAATTGCAGGAGCCAGCATACGCCCTTTTAGACTGGCTCGTTTTAGTTTAACGACTGAGAAGTTGATGGTTTATCTTCGTCAGCCTTCCGTTTTCGCTGTCCTTCTTGTATGCTGGAACCCGTTTTGCATTCGCGTGCGAAGTGACCAGGCTTTCCACATTTAAAGCATTTCCCAGCTTGATTCTTACCACCAGAACGATTCATTCCTTCTAACGACTTCAGAGTTCTCAATATTTCGGTCATCACATCTGCTGTTTCAACCTCCACTTTATTAACTTTGTATGCTGGTCTGCTTATGAGTGCCGCCGTTTCACGTGTTTGAGCATACGCCACTGTTTCAGCAAATGTTAACTTTGGATTCGCATATGTCTCCCGCTTGGTATAAACGTCTTTTATGCCGCTGATGAATTTTTGTATTTTCACCCGTTCGAGATGCTCACCTGATGCGTCTCCGATGGCTAAATGAGCCAATCTCTCAATTTCCGAAGCATATTCCTGTAGATATTCGTTGGGTTTTTGGTCGCGCTTTTCTAACTCCATCTGGTAAATTTGTCTTCTGTGTTCGCTACCATAGCGTCTTTCCAGGGCTCGCATCAATCCGTCGTAATCGTTTCTCTCATAATCAGGTACAGTTTGCAAAAGTTCTGCCGCATAGTGCAGCAGATTTTCCCTCCATGCTCCATTTATTTGTTTCAGCCGTCTTCTCAAACTGGAGCTTGAAGACTTGGAAGGGAATTTTTCCGTCAAAAGATGGTGTTTTTACCTTGGGAGCGTTCACTGAAGTGGTTGGACGATTTAACTGCAAATCCCGCACACGACCTTCCAAGGCGTTGTTCACTTTGGTCTCAATTAGCTCCTCTATTTTGTCTTGTCGCTCCTCGATTCGATCCTGTCTTTCCTTAAGTTCCGCATTGTCTTTCGCAAGATTTTGCTGTATTTGTGCGATTGTTCCTTCCAATCCATCGAATTTTTCTGACAGCCTAGCATCCTGTGCATCCATCTTTTGTGATATGCTGGCATCGATTTGTGACATGTTCGCGTTCATTACAGACACATTTTGTGAATTTCGGGCATCCTGTGCATCCAGCTTTTGCGACATGTTGTCAATGATTTGTGAAATTGCAGCCAATAACATGTTCATGTCCATACCGGTAGATGAGCCAGGGGCATTTTCTTGAATCTTACCTGATGGCTGCTCCAACCCCTTCGCAGAATCAATAGCTTCTTCTTTGTCAACATCCTTCAAGGATACATCTTCATCCTCGCGACGGAATTCGTACTGGTTCAAGTCGATGCCTTCGACTTCCATTGCTTCTCGCAGTCTTGATTGCAGCTCTGCCTTATTTCCAGTTGTAGACAATCCTCGCTTTGCCAACTCCTTCTTGAGAAGAGGTATCGTCAAATCCTGAATCTTCACCATTTTTCAATAATTATCCTTAAGAATTTATTTAACAATCCCACTTCTGACACCAATTGTTACGATCTTGCTGATTAACCTCGATGATTTCCTTAATCTTTCGGGTACGACCTCTGGATTGTTAAATAAAATCGCCAACTTAATTTGCAGTCTCTTTATTTATAAAGACTATAATTAATGTCCTTTTAATTATTCGGTAATTCACAATTCAATTACAATTTACGTTACTATTTACAATCACTTGTATACAACTTTCACAATGTACTGTTTTTATTACTTTACTGTAATGTAATCTCCACGAGTTTAATTCACAACTGATTGCTCTTGCAGTCGAATGTCGTCCTTATATACTTGTTTGCTGCTTGAAAAACGAGACCCCTGGAATAATCTCGTCGTTTACGATAAACCTCTCGCTTACGATAATCGTCATTTACGATAATCGCTTCGTTTACGATAATCGCCTCGTTTACGCTCTAGAACGTGCCAGTTGTCGGCTCCTCTCTTTCATCTGTCATTCGCCTCGAATTTTCGCCACACTGCCCTCCACCTAAGTCTGATCGTCCCGTTCAGACACATTCGCTGTTCCAAACGCAGCAAGCCTCTCTAGGTGGACCACTTTCATCTTGTTTCTCGGCCTCCCCACAGTTTGTATTCGATACACTACGTCGTTTAGTCGTTTGATTATCTTGTATGGACCTTCCCAATTGCATTGAAGTTTTGGGGACAAACCTCTCTTTCGTTGTGGATTGTACAGCAACACCAAATCTCCATTTTGGAAGCCTTCGGAGTTCATCGCCTTGTCATACCTAGCCTTCATTTTGTCACTCATGATTTGAGTTCGCTGCCTCACAAGAGCATGTATCTCTCTTAACTCTTCCTCGAGAACAGTAGACGCTTCCTTTCCAATTCTTCTCGCATCACCAGTTATTCCAAATTTTAAATCGCTGGGCAACCGAAGTTCACTACCAAACAGTATCCTGGCAGGTGTTTGACCTGTTGTTTCATGCACTGCGGACCGATATCCCATCAGGAAAAACGGTATGTGTACATCCCAATCATCTTGATTCTTGTCCACTACTTTCCGCAAGTGCTCTTCCAGGGTCCGGTTGAATCGCTCTACCATGCCATCTGATTGAGGATGCAGGGCTGTCGTTCGTGTTTTCCGAATACCAAGTATCTGGCACATCTCTTGGAACACCGCCGCTTCAAAGTTTCTTCCTTGGTCTGAGTGCAATTCTATAGGCGCACCGTATCTGGTAAGCCAATTGTGAGTGAATGCATCCGCAACTGTTTTCGCTTCCTGGTTTGGAATTGGGTAGACCTCAGGCCATTTACTAAAGTAGTCC
The DNA here is from genome assembly GCA_030068015.2 of Neoceratitis asiatica. Classification (NCBI taxonomy): domain Eukaryota; kingdom Metazoa; phylum Arthropoda; class Insecta; order Diptera; family Tephritidae; genus Neoceratitis; species Neoceratitis asiatica. The sequence continues at coordinate 57,355,198 of CM061524.1, read as the reverse complement.
ATAACCACAAGAACGTATTTGTTTCCTTGTCTGCTCATAGGAAATGGACCGGCTACATCCATGGCAACCCGCTCAAATGGTGCACATGAGTTATACTGCTTCATCTGCCCATGACTTCGTGACTTTGGCCCTTTAGCTGCAATGCACTCCGTGCAATTAGCAATCCACTCAGCGACCGATTGACGACAGCCAACCCAATAGAACCGCTGCTTGATCTTCTCCAGCGTTTTTGTAATGCCTAGGTGCCCTCCACTAGGACCATTATGGAATTCCTTAAGAATATCCGGAATTCTTAACCTCGGACCTACTATAAGCTTCCGAGAGCACTGGCCATCTTCACTTTCCCATACTCTATGCAAACAGCCAGATATCAATTCTAAACTGTTCCATTGTGCCCAGTATGCTTTCCGCTGCCATTTGTTCTTTACTTGGCCGTCTGTTCTCCTCCAATCCGTGCATTACCAATTCCAAGTCCGGATCTTCTTGCTGACATTTCCTTAAGTGACTTGCCTCCCACTCTTCCGCTGATGTAACTGTCATTAGCCGGACGTCTATTATGTCTTCCTTACCCTCGGCTGTTGAGCAGTGCTTACATTCCAAACTACATGGTCGACGGGACATAGCGTCAGCATTTCCGTGCGTATTACCCTTGCGGTGCTCGATGGTGAAGTCATAACTTTGCAGCCTCTCAATCCACCGTGCAAGCTGCCCTTCGGGATTCTTGAACTGTAGTAGCCACTTCAGCGCTGCATGATCCATTCTAACGCGGAAATATTGACCATACAGATATTTGTGGAAGTGTTTAATGCAATCCACCAACGCTAATAGTTCTCTCCGCGTTACGCAGTAGTTCCGCTCTGGTTTCCCAATAGACCGGCTATAGTAGGCAACTATCTTCTCCTGCCCATCAATTACTTGCGAAAGTACACCTCCTATGCCATAACCACTAGCATCTGTGTCCAGAGTAAATGTTGCACCTGGAACCGGGTACGCTAGCATAGATGCTTCTACTTGCCAATACCCGCTCTTAAGGTCAAGTATTGAGAACCATTCTGTGCCAGTTAACGAGTCTAGTGTATCATCGATCCTGGGCAAAGGATAGCTGTCTTTCTTTGTAACATCATTTAATCTCCGATAGTCCACGCAGAACCGCAACTGGCCATCTTTCTTCTTCACGAGTACCACCGGAGAGCTCCATGGACTTGCCGATGGTTCGATAACATCGCTTTCGCTCATTTCCCTAATTATTTGGCCAACAGCGTCACGTTTGGCTAGTGGAACGCTTCGAGGAGCTTGACGAATTGGTCTTGCGTCACCAGTATCAATGCTATGCTTCACTACGTTGGTTCTGCCTGGTTTGTTGCCATCCTTGTCGAATATGTTGGAGTATTTGCGGATCATCTGACTGGCCTGGTGCTTGTACTTGTCTTCCAACCCTTGCGTCCATGCATTGATATCTTCCTCCATCTTCTTGCTGCCAATAGAGTCGATTCCAGATGAATCATTGCTGTTAATAATGGCTTCTACCTCTTGACATTGCCCTAATACAGTTCCACTAGGAATTTTTACTGATGATCTGAAGTCATTCAATACTCTCACTGGGATGCGTCCATTCTTTCGTGTCTTAGCCAGGGTTTTTCCAATAAGTAAGTCCAGTGAAGAATTTTGTGCTGCTTCGACAACCCACAATTTGTTTGTCCAACAATCTCCATTAATTTTCGCCCAAACAACTGCTTCTGACTTCGGTGGAATCAGTTCACTGCCTTCTAAGACCACTTGTTTGCTGCTGTATGTGGAATCGTAGCCCATGCTTAGTGGTACTTCCATGTTCTTATACTCCATAACCTTGTTATTCAAGTCGATCTTGATACTTTGCTCCATCAAGATGTCCACTCCTATGATTACCTCATCTACGATCTGCGCGACTATAAAGCTGTGTAACACCGTCACATTCCCTATTGAGACCTCACATGTTACTTCTCCCACCACTTGTGTGTCCTCACCAGTCACCGTTTTCAATATTGCTCCAGGTAATGGTCTCACTTCTTTAGCGATCAGGTCAGTTCGAATGATGGAGTGTGATGCGCCCATATCCACTGTTAATTTTCGCGCTCGTCCATCCACATATCCACCAATAGTAATGTTGCTCGTTTTCCTACCAATTTGCGAGACGGAGATTATGAGGCATTCAATTGCAGGAGCCAGCATACGCCCTTTTAGACTGGCTCGTTTTAGTTTAACGACTGAGAAGTTGATGGTTTATCTTCGTCAGCCTTCCGTTTTCGCTGTCCTTCTTGTATGCTGGAACCCGTTTTGCATTCGCGTGCGAAGTGACCAGGCTTTCCACATTTAAAGCATTTCCCAGCTTGATTCTTACCACCAGAACGATTCATTCCTTCTAACGACTTCAGAGTTCTCAATATTTCGGTCATCACATCTGCTGTTTCAACCTCCACTTTATTAACTTTGTATGCTGGTCTGCTTATGAGTGCCGCCGTTTCACGTGTTTGAGCATACGCCACTGTTTCAGCAAATGTTAACTTTGGATTCGCATATGTCTCCCGCTTGGTATAAACGTCTTTTATGCCGCTGATGAATTTTTGTATTTTCACCCGTTCGAGATGCTCACCTGATGCGTCTCCGATGGCTAAATGAGCCAATCTCTCAATTTCCGAAGCATATTCCTGTAGAGATTCGTTGGGTTTTTGGTCGCGCTTTTCTAACTCCATCTGGTAAATTTGTCTTCTGTGTTCGCTACCATAGCGTCTTTCCAGGGCTCGCATCAATCCGTCGTAATCGTTTCTCTCATAATCAGGTACACTTTGCAAAAGTTCTGCCGCAGGTCCTTCCAACGCAACGAATAGTGCAGCAGATTTTCCCTCCATGCTCCATTTATTTGTTTCAGCCGTCTTCTCAAACTGGAGCTTGAAGACTTGGAAGGGAATTTTTCCGTCAAAAGATGGTGTTTTTACCTTGGGAGCGTTCACTGAAGTGGTTGGACGATTTAACTGCAAATCCCGCACACGACCTTCCAAAGCGTTGTTCACTTTGGTCTCAATTAGCTCCTCTATTTTGTCTTGTCGCTCCTCGATTCGATCCTGTCTTTCCTTAAGTTCCGCATTGTCTTTCGCAAGATTTTGCTGTATTTGTGCGATTGTTCCTTCCAATCCATCGAATTTTTCTGACAGCCTAGCATCCTGTGCATCCATCTTTTGTGATATGCTGGCATCGATTTGTGACATGTTCGCGTTCATTACAGACACATTTTGTGAATTTCGGGCATCCTGTGCATCCAGCTTTTGCGACATGTTGTCATTGATTTGTGAAATTGCAGCCAATAACATGTTCATGTCCATACCGGTAGATGAGCCAGGGGCATTTTCTTGAATCTTACCTGATGGCTGCTCCAACCCCTTCGCAGAATCAATAGCTTCTTCTTTGTCAACATCCTTCAAGGATACATCTTCATCCTCGCGACGGAATTCGTACTGGTTCAAGTCGATGCCTTCGACTTCCATTGCTTCTCGCAGTCTTGATTGCAGCTCTGCCTTATTTCCAGTTGTAGACAATCCTCGCTTTGCCAACTCCTTCTTGAGAAGAGGTATCGTCAAATCCTGAATCTTCACCATTTTTCAATAATTATCCTTAAGAATTTATTTAACAATCCCACTTCTGACACCAATTGTTACGATCTTGCTGATTAACCTCGATGATTTCCTTAATCTTTCGGGTACGACCTCTGGATTGTTAAATAAAATCGCCAACTTAATTTGCAGTCTCTTTATTTATAAAGACTATAATTAATGTCCTTTTAATTATTCGGTAATTCACAATTCAATTACAATTTACGTTACTATTTACAATCACTTGTATACAACTTTCACAATGTACTGTTTTTATTACTTTACTGTAATGTAATCTCCACGAGTTTAATTCACAACTGATTGCTCTTGCAGTCGAATGTCGTCCTTATATACTTGTTTGCTGCTTGAAAAACGAGACCCCTGGAATAATCTCGTCGTTTACGATAAACCTCTCGCTTACGATAATCGTCATTTACGATAATCGCTTCGTTTACGATAATCGCCTCGTTTACGCTCTAGAACGTAAAAGGCGTTTATCGTAAACGACGATTATCGTAAACGACGCAACAATTCCAGGGGTTTCGTTTTCACGTAGCAAACAAGTATATAAGGACGACATTCGACTGCAAGAGAGTCAGTCAGCAATCAGTCGTGAATCAGTTGTGAATTAAACGCGTAGAGATTACATCACAGTAAAGTAATAAAAACAGTACATTGTGAAAGTTGTATACAAATGATTGTAAATAGTAACGTAAATTGTAATTGAATTGTGAATTACCGAATAATTAAAAAGGATATTAATTAAGTCTTTATAAACAAAGAGACTGCAAATTAAGTTGGCGATTTTATTTAACAATCCAGAGGTCGTACCCGAAAGATTAAGGAAATCATCGAGGTTAATCAGCAAGATCGTAACAATTGGTGTCAGAAGTGGGATTGTTAAATAAATTCCAAAGGATAATTATTGAAAAATGGTGAAGATTCAAGATTTGACGATACCTCTTCTCAAGAAGGAGTTGGCCAAGCGAGGATTGTCTACAACTGGAAATAAGGCAGAGCTGCAATCGAGACTGCGAGAAGCAATGGAAGTCGACGGTATCGACTTGAACCAATACGAATTCCGCCGCGAGGATGAAGATGTATCCTTGAAGGATGTTGACAAGGAAGAGGTTAGTGATTCTGCGAAGGAGTTAGAGCAGCCATCAAGTAAGATTCAAGAAAAGGCTCCTAGCTCATCTGCGGGTATTGACATGAACATGTTATTGGTTGCAATTTCACAAAAATTGGATGCACAGGATGCCAAGATATCAGAAAATATGGATACACAGGATGCCCGTAATTCACAAAATATATCTGCAATCGATGCCAGCATATCACAAAAGTTTGATGGATTAGAAGGAACAATCGCGCAAATACAGCAAAATCTGGAGAAAGACAATGCAGAACTTAAGGAAAGACAGGATCTAATTGAGAGCAAAGTCAACGAATTACACCATCGGCAAGAAAAAATAGAAGAATTAATTGAAGCCAAAATCAACGAGCTCGAGCGACGTGTCCGAGATTTGCAGTTGCATCGTCCAGCCAGATCGATGAACGGCCCGTGGGTAGAAACACCATCCTTTGACGGCACAGCTCCATTCCAGATCTTCAAGCTCCAGTTCGAGAAGACGGCTGAGTTAAATAATTGGACCATCAAGGAAAAATCCGCTGCGCTATTTGTTACGTTGAAAGGACCTGCAGCGGATATTTTGCTGACTATTCCCGAATGTAAGAGGGATAACTATGGCGCAGTAATGCGAGCCCTGGAAAGACGCTTTGGTAGCGAACACAGAAGGCAAATTTACCAGATGGAGCTGGAACAGCGTGACCAAAAACATAATGAATCTCTACAGGAATATGCTTTTGAGATCGAGAGATTGGCTCATTTAGCCACAGGGCACGCGTCGGCTGAATATCTCGAAAGATTAAAAATCCAGAGATTCATCAGCGGAATTAAAGACGTGTACACCAAGCGAGAGACTTATGCGAATCCAAAGTTAACATTCGCTGAGACGGTTGCGTATGCTCAGACACGTGAAGCAGCGGCACTGCTATGTAAGCCGGCCCACAAAGTGAAGCGTTTGGAGGTAGAAACACCAGATGTGAGGACTGAAATATTGAAAACTCTGAAGTCGATAGCAGGAATGAATCGTTGTGGTGTTAAGAATCAAGATGGAAAGTGCTTCAGTTGCGGTGAAGCAGGTCACTTCGCACGTGAATGCCAGTCGGGCTCCAACAGAGAGGAAAGACGACGCAAACGATGCTCAAAAGCTGAGGGCATAATAGACGTCCAGCGAATAACAATTACACGAGCAGGAAAGTGGGAGGCAAGCCACTTAAGAAAATGTCAGCAAGGAGACCCAGACTTGGAATTGGTAATGCGTGGATTGGAGGTGAACAGACGGCCAAGTAAGGAACAAATGGCAAAGGGAAGTTCCATCGCGAAGGCATACTGGGCACAATGGAACAGTTTAGAGTTAATATCTGGCTGTTTGCATAGAGTATGGGAAAGTGAAGATGGCCAGTGCTCTCGGAAGCTTATAGTAGTTCCGAGGTTAAGCATTCCGGATATTCTTAGGAAATTTCACAATGGTCCTAGTGGAGAGCATCTAAGCATTAGGAAAATGCTGGAGAAGATCAAGCAGAGGTTCTATTGGGTTGGTTGTCGTCAATCGATTGCTGAGTGGGTTGCTAACTGCAAGAAGTGCATAGCAACTAAAGGGCCAAAACCTCGAAACCATTACAAATTGAGGGCCAGGTATGACAAAGCGATGAACTCTGAAGGCTTCCAAAGTGGAGATTTTGTGTTGCTGTGCAGTCCAAAACGGAAGAGAGGTTTGTCCCAAAAACTTCAATGCGTTTGGGAGGGTCCATATAAGGTAATCAAACGGCTGAATGATGCAGTGTATCGAATCCAGAATGTTGGGAGCCCAGGAAGCAAGATGAAAGTGATCCACCTAGAGAGGCTTGCTGCGTTTGGAACAGCGAATGTGTCTGATCGGGACGATCAGACTTAGGTGGAGGGCAGTGTGGCGAAAATGCGAAGTGAATGACAGATGAAAGAGAGGAGCCGACAACTGGCACGTTCTAGAACGTAAAAGGCGTTTATCGTAAACGACGATTATCGTAAACGACGCAATAATTCCAGGGGTTTCGTTTTCACGTAGCAAACAAGTATATAAGGACGACATTCGACTGCAAGAGAGTCAGTCAGCAATCAGTCGTGAATCAGTTGTGAATTAAACTCGTAGAGATTACATCACAGTAAAGTAATAAAAACAGTACATTGTGAAAGTTGTATATAAGTGATTTTAAGTAGTAACGTAAATTGTAATTGAATTGTGAATTACCGAATAATTAAAAAGGATATTAATTAAGTCTTTATAAACAAAGAGACTGCAAATTAAGTTGGCGATTTTATTTAACAATCCAGAGGTCGTACCCGAAAGATTAAGGAAATCATCGAGGTTAATCAGCAAGATCGTAACAATACTATCTTTGCATGAAAAACTATAAAAAATAAGACAAATTGTATGGCAGCGCCACCTATTGTAAGATTTAGGTAAAAGTTAATGTCAAAAATGAGTTCTTCGATCCAAAAAAAAGCAATATACAAAAAACCCATCTAAAATTGCTTCATTTGATCAAGTTTTAATCAACTTTTCTCATACACAGGGTTGCCAACTTTAAATAAAAATAGAAATGAAACCAGACCTATAGGCCAAGTCCAGTATGAGGTTTTGATATGGGAGGGATAAAGTTTCATCTCCATTTGGTTTCATCAATTACGGAGAGATGAACCCTCATTTTGTGTCACAGTGTAATAATAGATATTGGATCAGCTCATTAAGAAAATTTTGAGCTACAAAATCATACTAATTTGTCTTTTGTTTGAGTAACTTCTGAAGAAACTTGCTAACGGTTACATATATATATATATTTTTTCAGCATGGATGAATGTGAGCAGCTGTGCAATAGACTAGCAATAATGACTGATGGGAGATTCAAATGCTCGGGGTTTGTTTCTGACATTAAAAAACGTTTCGGTGGTGGATTTACGATCAAAGTAAAACTTAAGTCTGAAGAGGATTCTGTAGTTAATTATGTAACCGCAGAGTTAAGTAAAATATTTACACAATGCCAGCTAAGAGAGAATCATGCTGGTGTACTTACATATTACATCAATAATATTGATAACTTCAGATGGTCTGATATTTTTGAAAGAACCGAAGCCTTTAATAGATCAAGCACGGACATTGTTGAAGATTATTCTCTAAATGAAACCACGTTGGAAGATATATTTTTAAAATTTGAAAACAAGCGAAGATCGAATATACAAGGGAGGGAGATTAATGATTTGGAACCCTAAATCTTGAAAGGGGCAGATTAAAATATGGAGTAAGCTCACGGAACATGTCTGATAAGAGTGCGATGGACATAAAATTTACCAACATTCTGTGATTTTAGTTTTTTCATTATTACATACATACATACATACATACATATGTACTATGTATGAATTACATTAATAATATTGATGACTTCAGGTGGTCTAAAATTTTTGAAAAAAAATCGAAACCTTTAATAGATCAAGCACAGATGTTGTTGAAGATTAAATACATGTTTTTAATATTTTTAAAATATAGAAAAGCGGGTAAACAAAGAAGAGATTAATGATTTGGAATGCTAAATAAATGGCTAATTATCGGCTTAAGTCCACAGAACATGTATAATATAGTGCAATGAAAATGAAGCTCTCCGCCATTCTGTGAATACAAAATATTTCGACTCAAATTTTTTCTTGGAAGTGCATCATCAAATTTTATTCTCTAAAATTGATAATTAGACTACTTAAAATATAAAATATTTTAGAATTATTTAAATTTACTGTCGAATTACTATCGATTGAGCACGTGTTCAAAATCCAATTCACTGCATCTTTTAAACACATTCCTAAATTTTAAAATTTGCTCATTCATAATTTTAAAGTAATCGATATTGTAGTTACATATGTACATATGTATATCAAAATATATCATCATTACATCTACATACATATATGTATATGTACACATATGCATTCATTTATGACTATAAATCCAAAATAAGAGTTTTTGGAGCGAAATAAAAATTGCTATTTTAGTATTATACTATTTATAAATATTATCGTTATTTTGCAATCAAATTAATGTCTATTTAAATCGTAGCAACTGTTATGTAAAATATATTCCTCGGCATTACTTTTAACCGAAATCAGTATAGATAAGATGTGAAGAATCTATTTATCATCTCTTGTTGGTTGAGATTTTGGTGTCGGCTCTAAGAATTTTGAATATAAAGATTTTTCCAACGGTTTGCGCATTATAAAAGCGGAATGTCGTAGACGATAGAACATTGAGCTATACGAGTTCACGATTGACATTGACATTGTTAAACAAATTAATAAGCAGTGGCTGTGCTGGCATGGGTGACTACATTCCAGTTTTAAAAGTTTTCTACGCAGTACCTGCCGTTCTAAGAAGAGGATGACCAGCTGGCACAAATTACGCGCTTTGACTAGTTCTGCTATATTTGCATAAGCGGTGCCTACGCCAATTAAAACACAAAAACGCTAATGACCTCCATAATGTTTTCATCTTCGTACTTGGCGAGTCAGAATAAAAGCAGTCCTTCTTAGTGAGCCACCACAAGTCCAAAACCTTTTTAACTGTCATTTCATTAGACGGTTCGAGACTTCTCTGGGAGTTAATGCCAGCAACCTGAGAATTTTATAACTAGTTTCTGATGTGGGACCTATTTTTTACTGTCGCTAAAAACTTAAAGGGCTACGTCTGAAAAACGGTTACAAATCATTCAACTTTATTACGAAAATTCACGTTCTGTAAAGAATGTGTTTCGCGCGCTTCGCTAAACTTATGGCCAACATAAGCGAATAGACCACGTCCAGCACGCAGTGAAGAAAATATAGCGGCCTTAGCTGAGAGTCTGCACAAAGACCGTGAAGAGTCGATTCGGCGCCGTTCGCAGCAACTCAGACTGACGTATGGAACGACTTGGCGCATTTTACATCGAGATCTTAAATTGAAAACGTGCAAAATACAGCTTGTGCAAGAACTGAGCCGCTCGACCTTCCCCAGCGACATCGCTCCACCCTATAGGCTCTTGAAGAGTTCCAAGAAGATCCAACGTTTTCGAGCCAAATTTTGTTCATGCTCAATGGGTATGCAAGCAAAATTACAACATTTGGGACGAAGAGCAACCTGAAGGGATTCAAGAACTGTCATTTTATCCAGAAAAAACAACGGGTTGGTGTGATTTGTGGGCCGGTGGAATCATCGGTCCATATTTCTTCAAAAATGATGCCGGTAAAAATAAATGAATTTATTTTTTGAAAAAATACTTCGGTGAGCAGATAATTTCATGTTTTGGGCCGGTCGATTGACCGTCAAGGTCGTGTGATATCACACCGCTAGACTTTTTCCTATGGGGATATGTAAAGTCTAAAGTCTATACGAACAATCCCGCTTCGATTCAGGCCCAGATACCAGTCGAAATGCTCGAACGTGTCATCGAAAATTGAACTGAATGGATGGACCATCTGAGACGTAGCCGCGGTCAACATTTGAAAGAGAAAATCTTCAAAAACTAAATGCCAAAGAATGTTCTTTCGAATGATAATAAACATTCCCCATTAAATTTGAATTATCTGTGTTTTTTTTTTTCTTAAAAAAGTAGGGAACCTCGAAATGGATCACCCTTACTACAGTTCGCTAATAATTACGTTCTTCATATATTGAACACTACTGAGTGAACAAGTTACACCAAAAGTTATGACGTGTATTACGAATACTGACGGCTCATCATCTGTCTCGAGCCACAAATAACGCTAATCGGTTTGGCTCTCGGTCTATATTCAGAACTGATGGTATATGTAATCTGGTTTGCTTGGGCTATAGTGACTCAATTGGCTGAGGTTCTTGTTTATAGGATGTGAGCTTTGATGTTAAGATATCTGGAGCTCTGAGTATTGCTTAAGTTTCACCTGAAATCCGGTTGTCCGGAAGTACGATGTTGCCGTGTCCCCATATCAGGCTGGCTTCAAAATAGCCATGGATGCGTTATGTTGTTCATAAGCATTTTTGTTTTTTAAAGATCACATGTGTCGCTCTGCAACTTAAGTCGACGTTACCGCTACAGAAGGGCCGTCTTCTTGTGTTCAATAGCTTTGTATTCACTGGTTGGCTGCAATACCGACCGTTTTTTAATTTTGGATTAACATCTATATAGAAACACAACTTCTTGTATAATATTGCGCAAAAACTCCATAAATTATAGATATCACACTGCCACTCCTTCTATCTGTCCTTTGTACTTGGGATTTTCGTCACAATGCTATATTATATTGTTACGATCTTGCTGAACCAACCTCGATGATTTCCCAAATCCTTCGGGTACGATCTCTGGATTGTTAAATAAAATCGCCAACTTAATTTGCAGTTTCTTTATTTATAAGGAATTAATTAATGTCCTTTTGATTACTCAGTAATTCACAATTCAATTACTATTTACAATCACTTGTATACAACTTTCACAATGTACTGTTTTTATTACTTCAATGTAATGTAATCTCCAACGCTTTTACTTCACGACTGATTACTCTTGAAGTCGTGTGTCGTCCTTATATACTTGTTTGCTGCTTGAAAACGAACCCTGGAATAATCGCGTAGTTACGATAATAGTCTCGTTTACGCTCTAGAACATGCCAGTTATCGGCTCCTCTCTTTCATCTGTCATTCGCTTCGTATTTTCGCCACACTGCCCTCCACCTAAGTCTGATCGTCCCGATTATACACATTCGCTGTTCCAAACGCAGCAAGCCTCGCTAGGTGGACCACTTTCATCTTGTTTCTCGGCCTCCCTACGGTTTGGATTCGATACACTACGTCGTTTAGTCGTTTGATTATCTTGTATGGACCTTCCCAATTGCATTGAAGTTTTGGGGAAAAACCTCTCTTTCGTTGTGGATTGCACAGCAACACCAAATCTCCATTTTGGAAGCCTTCGGAGTTCATCGCCTTGTCATACCTAGCCTTCTTTTGATCACTCATAATTTGGGTTCGCTGCCTCACAAGAGCATGTATCTCTCTTAACTCTTCCTCGAGAACAGTAGATGCTTCCTTCCCAATTCTTCTCGCATCACCAGTTATTCCAAATTTTAAATCGCTGGGCAACCGAAGTTCACTACCAAACAGTATCATCGCAGATGTTTGACCTGTTGTTTCATGCACTGCGGACCGATATTCCATCAGGAAAAGCGGTATATGCACATCCCAATCATCCTGATGCTTGTCCACTACTTTCCGCAAGTGCTCTTCCAGGGTCCGGTTGAATCGCTCTACCATACCATCTGATTGAGAATGCAGAGCTGTCGTTCAAGTTTTTCGAATACTAAGTATCTGGCACATCTGGAACACCGCTGATTCAAAGTTTCTTCCTTGGTCTGAGTGCAATTCTATAGGCGCACCGTATCTGGTAACCCAATTGTTGGTGAATGCATCCGCAACTGTTTTCGCTTCCTGGTTTGGGATTGGGTGAGACTTCAGGCCATTTACTGAAGTAGTCCATAACCACAAGAACGTATTTGTTTCCTTGTTTTCTCATAGGGAATGGACCGGCTACATCCATGGCAACCAGCCATGACTTCGTGACTTTGGGCCTTTAGCTGCTATGCACTCCGTGCAATTAGCAATCCACTCAGCGACCGAGTGACGACAGCCAACCCAATAGAACCGCTGCTTGATCTTCTCCAGCGTTTTGTAATGCCTAGGTGCCCTCCACTAGGACCATTATGGAATTCCTTAAGAACATCCGGAATTCTTAACCTCGGAACTACTATTAACTTTCGAGAGCAATGGCCATTTTCACTTTCCCGTACTCTATGCAAACAGCCAGATATCAACTCTAAACTGTTCCATTGTGCCCAGTATGCCTTCGCGATGGGACTTTCCGCTGCCATTTGTTCCTTGGCCGTCTATTCATTTCCAATCTATGCATTAATAATTCCAAGTCCGGATCTTCTTGTTGACATTTCCTTAAGTGACTTGCCTCCCACTCTACAGCTGATGTAACTTTCATTAGCCGGACGTCTATTATGTCTTCCTTACCCTCGGCTTTTGAGCAATGCTTACATTCCAAACTACATGGTCGACGGGACATAGCGTCAGCATTTCCGTGCGTATTACCCTTGCGGTGCTCGATGGTGAAGTCATAACTTTGCAGCCTCTCAATCCACCGTGCAAGCTGCCCTTCGGGATTCTTGAACTGTAGTAGCCACTTCAGCGCTGCATGATCCATTCTAACGCGGAAATATTGACCATACAGATATTTGTGGAAGTGTTTAATGCAATCCACCAACGCTAATAGTTCTCTCCGCGTTACGCAGTAGTTCCGCTCTGGTTTCCCAATAGACCGGCTATAGTAGGCAACTATCTTCTCCTGCCCATCAATTACTTGCGAAAGTACACCTCCTATGCCATAACCACTAGCATCTGTGTCCAGAGTAAATGTTGCACCTGGAACCGGGTACGCTAGCATAGGTGCTTCTACTTGCCAATACCCGCTCTTAAGGTCAAGTGTTGAGAACCATTCTGTGCCAGTTAACGAGTCTAGTGTATCATCGCTCCTGGGCAAAGGATAGCTGTCTTTCTTTGTAACATCATTTAATCTCCGATAGTCCACGCAGAACCGCAACTGGCCATCTTTCTTCTTCACGAGTACCACCGGAGAGCTCCATGGACTTGCCGATGGTTCGATAACATCGCTTTCGCTCATTTCCCTAATTATTTGGCCAACAGCGTCACGTTTGGCTAGTGGAACGCTTCGAGGAGCTTGACGAATTGGTCTTGCGTCACAAGTATCAATGCTATGCTTCACTACGTTGGTCCTGCCTGGTTTGTTGCCATCCTTGTCGAATATGTTGGAGTATTTACGGATCATCTGGCTGGCCTTGTGCTTGTACTTGTCTTTCAACCCTTGTGTCCATGCATTGATATCTTCCTCCATCTCTTTGCTGCCAATAGAGTCGATTCCAGATGAATCATTGCTGTTAATAATGGCTTCTACCTCTTGACATTGCCCTAATACAGTTCCACTAGGAATTCTTACTGATGATCTGAAGTCATTCAATACTCTCACTGGGATGCGTCCATTCTTTCGTGTCTTAGCCAGGGTTTTTCCAATAAGTAAGTCCAGTGAAGAATTTTGTGCTGCTTCGACAACCCACAATTTGTTTGTCCCACAATCTCCATAAATTTTCGCCCAAACAACTGCTTCTGACTTCGGTGGAATCAGTTCACTGCCTTCTAAGACCACTTGTTTGCTGCTGTATGTGAAATCATAGCCAATGTTTAGTGGTACCTCCATGTTCTTATACTCTATAATTTTGTTATTCAAGTCGATCTTGATACCTTCATTCATCAAGAAGTCCACTCCTATGATTACCTCATCCACAATCTGCGCGACTATAAAACTGTGTAACACCGTCACATTCCCGATTGTTACCTCACATGTTACTTCTCCCACTACTTGGGAATCCTCACCTGTCGCCGTTTTCAATATTGCTCCAGGTAATGGTCTCACTTCTTTAGCGATCAGGTCAGTTCGAATGATGAAGTGTGATGCGCCCGTATCCACTGTTAATATTCGCGCTCGTCCATCCACATATCCACCAATAGTAATGTTGCTCGTTTTTCTACCAATTTGCGAGACGGAGATTATGGGGCATTCAATTGCAGGAACCAGCAAACGCCCCTTTAGACTGGCTCGTTTTAGTTTAACGACTGAGAAGTTGATGGTTTATCCTCCTCAGCCTTCCGTTTGCGCTGTCCTTCTTGTATGCTGGAACCCGTTTTGCATTCGCGTGCGAAGTGACCAGGCTTTCCACATTTAAAGCATTTCCCAGCTTGATTCTTACCACCAGAACGATTCATTCCTTCTAACGACTTCAGAGTTCTCAATATTTCGGTCATCACATCTGCTGTTTAAACCTCCACTTTATTGACTTTGTACGCTGGTCTGCTTATGAGTGCCGCCGTTTCACGTGTTTGAGCATACGCCACTGTTTCAGCAAATGTTAACTTTGGATTCGCATGTGTCTCTCGCCGCTGATGAATTTTTGTATTTTCACCCTTTCGAGATGCTCACCCAATGCGTATCCGATGGCTAAATGAGCCAATCTCTCAATTTCCGAAGAATATTCCTGTAGAGATTCGTTGGGTTTTTGGTCGCGCTTTTCTAACTCCATCTGGTAAATTTGTCTTCTGTGTTCGGTACCATAGCGTCTTTCCAGGGCTCGCATCAATCCGTCGTAATCATTTCTCTCATAATCAGGTACAGTTTGCAAAAGTTCTGCCGCAGGTCCTTCCAACGCAACGAATAGGGCAGCAGATTTTTCCTCCATGCTCCATTTATTTGTTTCAGCCGTCTTCTCAAACTGGAGCTTGAAGACTTGGAAGGGAATTTTTCCGTCAAAAGATGATGTTTTTACCTGAGGAGAGTTCACTGAAGTGGTTTGACGATTTAGCTGAAAATCCCGCACACGACCTTCCAATGCGTTGTTAACTTTGGTCTCAATTAGCTCCTCTATTTTGTCTTGTCGCTCCTCGATTCGATCCTGTCTTTCCTTAAGTTCCGCATTGTCTTTCACAAGATTTTGCTGTATTTGTGCGATTGTTCCTTCCAATCCATCGAATTTTTCTGACAGCCTAGCATCCTGTGCATCCATCTTTTGTGACATCTTTGCATCCTGTGCATCCCTCTTTTGTGATATGCTAGCATTGATTTGTGACATGTTTTGTGACATGTTGGCATTGATTTGTGAAACGTTTTGTGACATGTTGGCATTGATTTGTGAAATCGCAGCCAGCAACATGTTCATGTCCATACCGGTGGATGAGCCAGGAGAATTTCTTGAATCTTGATTGAGGGCTGCTCCAATTCCTTCGCAGAATCACTAGCCTCCTCTTTGTCAACATCCTTCAAGGATACATCTTCATCCTCGCGACGGAACTCGTACTGGCTCAAGTCGATGCCTTCGGCTTCCATTGATTCTCGCAGTCTTGATTGCACCTCTGCCTTATTTCCTGTTGTAGATAATCTACGCTTTGCCAGTTCCATCTGGAGAGGAGGTATCGTCAAATCCTGAATCTTCACCATTTTTCAATTATTATCCTTTGAGATTTATTTAACAATCTCACTTCTGACACCAATTGTTACGATCTTGCTGATTAATCTCGATGATTTCCCAAATCCTTCGGGTACGATCTGTGGATTGTTAAATAAAATCGCCAGCTTAATTTGCAGTTTCTTTATTTAAAAAGAATTTAATTAATGTCCTTTTGATTACTCAGTAATTCACAACTCAATTACAATTTACTTTACTATTTACAATCACTTGTATACAACTTTCACAATGTACTGTTTTTATTACTTTACTCAGAGAACGTAGGAGACAGAGAAGCAGAGAACTTAGAATATTCTAAGTTCTCTGTTTTGTGTCTTCACTTGACAATTGTAAAACGCACTCTCGATAATCCGAACTGAGTTCTTTACATTTGTTAAACGAATGTTTTAAAAAGAACCTGATTATTTTTAAATATATATTTTTTTCATTAATTTATGTTTAATACTTCGATATTATCGAAAATTTTATAGAAACTAGAATTACTTATATAAAAATATTGTAGCTAGATGCACACTGCATAGTTCAAATGTAATGTGCATATTCGTGGTACACAAAGTTCACTGTACCTGAATTTCTATACCAAAATGCGAAAAATAAAATAAATGACATAAAAATCAAACATTCTTGCTTGTGGACAAAAGGCACGCGGGAAGGCAGGGAATTGCTTGCTGGTCAATATGAGCTAATAGGCAAACAGCGAATTTAGCTGCACGAGGCCGAATTGCTTCATTTTAACAGACAAAGTGAATTTTAGTCGAAGTACCAAGAATTTGAAGTGATGCTTGTGGACGGCATATGAATGCTACGCGTTCAAGGGAAAAGGGCATGCAAATGTATGTTGTTGTTGAATAAGCTATTTGCTATAAGAAGAAGCAACTACAACAAATACCGCATGCAAACCCTCTTTCCTTCTACTCTTCATCCACAAGCACTTTCCTCGCGACGAAGTCAAATTTTGCCAAATATTAAAAATTGATGTTGAGCTGACGACAATGCGAAAACACATGCATTCAAGCATTTTAATACATATACGCGAAACATATACAATCATAACAATGCGAATTCCTTTTCTTTATGCGTCCCTCATCCACAAACATCTTCTCCGCGATGATGACAAAATCTATAAAAATCAAAAATTTAAGTTGATCTGAAGCAAAGACTAACACATTCAAAGGTCCATGTATGTATACGAAAAACGCATACATACAAAAGGCATGCCAACGTCTTTCCTTTGTACCCCGTCATCCACTAACATTTCTTGCGACGATCGAAAAATCTGCCAATTTGATAAAATTAAAATGCGAAAAAGGAGCGAGGATTTGAACTCATGGCACTTTTGTCGAGTGCCAGCGCAAGGCAGCAGCTTGCTAAATATTGAGGTAACAGGCGAACAGATTTTGTATGGTTTGCTTCATTTGGGTGGTTGACACTTGATTTTTTGCCGCAGTCAAAGGAATTGTTTGTTGTTGTTGCTTTTGCGTAACATTTCGCGACCATGTTTTTTGTATTTGTTTTGTTTTTGTCACCGTTGCGAAGAAGCAACTTGTGGACATGAGTATGCGGGGCATGTGCGCGGTGGTATTTATGAATAATCGCACTTTGCTTTTTTTGTACGGCGCTTGCGTCTATGAATGAAAATGTTATTGTTGTAAGTTGCTAAGATTTTTGTATAGTAAACGAAGTTTGTATGTATACGATATCTAATGCAAATTCTATGTGTTTGCACATGCGTGTATGTATATATTGATTTCTTGACACAGGTCAATATTTTCGATAGTGTATATACGAACACATGTACATATGTATGTCATACCCAAACTATTAATTGAAACTTTAGAATTTATCCTTGAACTTTTTTCAGTGGTATAAATTAATAAAATAATAAAATTATTAATTCCAAATATAAACAACCCTTCTTTTTCGACAAAAAAAAAATATTTTTATTAATCAGATAATTGAAGTTTGCTATCAGATTATAAAAATATTTGAAAAACGTATGAAATCTATTCATTAGTTTAATCTGTTTCATCTCTATTCTAAAAATTTATTAATTATATATAAAATAATATTTTCGTTTATTTTGATAACAAGCATACGTAAATTTGTTATCTGTGGTTAACATATAGCAATGTTATGCACGGACATTTCTGAGCATAATTTTTATTACTACGCTCAGATATGTTACACTCCAAAAACCAATTCTGTTAAATTCTGGCGGGAGTGGTGAAATTCCCTTGAGATGTTCTGGCTTATTCTTGACGTTTTACACGATTTTTCGTAATTGGTCCTTCTCTGTCTTCTACGTTCTCTGCTTCTACGTTCTCTGCTCCAACGAGTTTAATTCACGACTGATTTCTCTTGCTGTCGTATGTCGTCCTTATATACTTGTTTGCTGCTTGAAAACGAAACCCCCAGAATAATCGCGTCGTTACGATAATCGCGTCATTACGACAATCGCGTCGTTACGATAATCGTCTCGTTTGCGCTCTAGAACATGCTAGTTGTCGGCTTCTCTCTTTCATCTGTCATTCGCTTCGCATTTTCGCCACAATATTGAAAACAGATGAAAGAGAGGAGCCGACAACTGACATGTTCTAGAGCGTAAACGAGACGATTATCGTAAACGAGACGATTATCGTAACGAGACGATTGTCGTAACGAGACGATTATCGTAACGACGCGATTATTCTGAGCGGTTGGTTGTGAGCAACCGGGTTGTATATAAGGGCGACATACAACTGCAGAGTGAGTCAGTCAGTAATCAGTCGTGAAGTAAAAGCGTTGGAGATTACATTACATTGAAGTAATAAAAACAGTACATTGTGAAAGTTGTATACATTGAATTGTGAATTACTGAGTAATCAAAAGGACATTAATTAAATTCTTTATAAATAAAGAAAGTGCAAATTAAGTTGGCGATTTTATTCAACAATCCAGAGATCGTACCCGAAGGATTTGGGAAATCATCGAGGTTAATCAGCAAGATCGTAACAATTGGTGTCAGAAGTGAGATTGTTAAATAAATCTCAAAGGATAATAATTGAAAAATGGTGAAGATTCAGGATTTGACGATACCTCCTCTCAAGAGGGAACTGGCAAAGCGTGGATTATCTACCACAGGAAATAAGACAGAGCTGCAATCAAGACTGCGAGAATCAATGGAAGCCGAAGGCATCGACTTGAACCAATACGAATTCTGTCGCGAGGATGAAGATATATCTTTGAAGGATATTGACGAAGAAGAGGCTAGTGATTCTGCGAAGGAGTTGGAGCAGCCATCAAGTAAGATTCAAGAAAAGGCTCCTGACTCATCTACCAGTATGGACATGAACATGTTGTTGGCTGCAATTTCACAAATCAGTGCGAACAACATGTCACAAATCAATGACATGTCACAAAAATTCGATGGATTAGAATGAACAATCGCACAAATACAGCAAAATCTTGTGAAAGACAATGCGGAACTTAAGGAAAGACAGGATCGAATCGAGGAGCGACAGGACAAAATAGAGGAGCTAATTGAGACCAAAATCAACGAGCTCGAGCGACGTGTCCGAGATTTGCAGTTGCATCGTCAAGCCAGATCGATGAACGGCCCGTGGGTAGAGGCACCATCCTTTGACGGCACAGATGGCTGAGTTAAATAATTGGACCATTGAGGAAAAATCCGCTGCGCTATTTGTTACGTTGAAAGGACCTGCAGCGGATATTTTGCTGACTATTTCCGAATATGAGAGGGATAACTATGGCGCAGTAATGCGAGCCCTGGAAAGACAATATGGTAGCGAGCGCAGGAGGCAAATTTACCAGATGGAGCTGGAACAGCGTGACCAAAAACACAATGAATCTCTGCAGGAATATGCTTTTGAAATCGAGAGATTGGCTCATTTAGCCACAGGGCACGCGTCGGCTGAATATCTCGAAAGATTGAAAATCCAGAGGTTCATCAGCGAAATTAAAGACGTGTACACCAAGCGAGAGACTTATGCGAATCCAAAGTTAACATTCGCTGAAACTGTTGCATATGCCCAGACAAGTGAAGCAGCGGCACTGCTATGTAAGCCAGCCTGTAAAGTGAAGCGGTTGGAGGTAGAAACACCAGATGTGAGAACTGAAATATTGAAAACTTTAAAGTCGATAGAAGGAAAGAATCGTTCTGGTGTCAAGAATAAAGGTGGAAAGTGCTTCAGTTGCGGAGAAGCAGGTCACTTCGCACGCGAATGCAAGTCGGGCTCAAAAGCTGCGGGTATAATAAACGTCCGGCGAATAACAATTACACGAGCAGGAAAGTGGGAGGCAAGCCAATTAAGAAAATTTCAGCAGGAAGACCCAGACTTGGAATTGGTAATGCGTGGATTGGAGGTGAACAGACGGCCAAGTAAGGAACAAATGGCAAAGGGAAGATGGCTAATAGTAGTCCCGAGGTTAAGAATTCCGGATGTTCTTAAGGAATTTCACAATGGTTCTAGTGGAGAGCATCTGGGCGTTAAGAAAATGCTGGAGAGGATTAAGCAGAGGTTCTATTGGGTTAGTTGTCGTCAATCGATCGCTGAGTGGGTTGCTAACTGCAAGAAGTGCATAGCAATTAAAGGGTCAATATCACGAAACCATTACAAATTGAGGGCCAGATATGACAAAGCGATGAACTCTGAAGGCTTCCAAAGTGGAGATTTGGTGTTGCTGTGCAGTTCACAACGGAAGAGAGGTTTGTCCCAAAAACTTCAATACTTTTGGGAGGGTCCATATAAGGCAATCAAACGGCTAAATGACGCAGTGTATCGAATACAGAATATTGGGACACCAGGAAGCAAGATGAAAGTGGTCCACCTAGAGAGGCTTGCTGCGTTTGGAACAGCGATTGTGTCTGATCGGGACGATCAGACTTAGGTGGAGGGCAGTGTGGCGAAAATGCGAAGCGAATGACAGATGAAAGAGAGGAGCCGACAACTGGCACGTTCTAGAACGTAAGAGGCGATTATCGTAAACGACGATTATCGTAATCGACGCAATAATTCCAGGGGTTTCGTTTTCACGTAGCAAACTAGTATATAAGGACGACATACGACTGCAAGTCAGTCAGTCAGCAATCAGTCGTGAATCAGTTGTGAATTAAACTCGTGGAGATTACATTACAGTAAAGTAATAAAAACAGTACATTGTGAAAGTTGTATACAAATGATTGTAAATAGTAACGTAAATTGTAATTGAATTGTGAATTACTGAGTAATCAAAAGGACATTAATTAAATTCTTTATAAATAAAGAAACTGCAAATTAAGTTGGCGATTTTATTTAACAATCCAGAGGTCGTACCCGAAAGATTAAGGAAATCATCGAGGTTAATCAGCAAGATCGTAACAATATTGTGGCGAAAATGCGAAGCGAATGACAGATGAAAGAGAGTAGCCGACAACTGGCACGTTCTAGAGCGTAAACGACGATTATCGTAAACGAGAGGTTTATTGTAAACGACGATTATCGTAAGCGAGAGGTTTATCGTAAAACGACGCGATTATTCCAGGGGTTTCGTTTTCAAGCAGCAAACAAGCATATAAGGACGACATTCGACTGCAAGAGTAATCAGTTGTGAATTAAACTCGTGGAGATTACATTAAAGTAAAGTAATAAAAACAGTACATTGTGAAAGTTGTATACAAGTGATTGTAAATAGTGACGTAAATTGTAATTGAATTGTGAATTACCGAATAATTAAAAGGACATTAATTAAGTCTTTATAAATAAAGAGACTGCAAATTAAGTTGGCGATTTTATTTAACAATCCAGAGGTCGTACCCGAAAGATTAAGGAAATCATCGAGGTTAATCAGCAAGATCGTAACAATTGGTGTCAGAAGTGGGATTGTTAAATAAATTCCAGAGGATAATAACTGAAAAATGGTGAAGATTCAGGATTTGACGATACCTCTTCTCAAGAAGGAGTTGGCCAAGCGAGGATTGTCTACAACAGGAAATAAGGCAGAGCTGCAATCGAGACTGCGAGAATCAATGGAAGCCGAAGGCATCGACTTGAACCAGTACGAATTCGGTCGCGAGGATGAAGATGTATCCTTGAAGGACATTGACAATGAAGAAGCTATTGATTCTGCGAAGGGGTTGGAGCAGCCATCAGGTAAGATTCAAGCAAATGCCCCTGGCTCATCTACCGGTATGGACATGAACATGTTGTTGAATGCAATTTCACAAATCAGTGCCAACATGTCACAAATCAATGACAACATGTCACAAAAGATGGATGCACAGAACGCGAACATGTCACAAATCGATGCCAGCATATCACAAAAGTTGGATGGATTAGAAGGAACAATCGCACAAATACAGCAAAATCTGGTGATCGAAAATGCAGAACTTAAGGAAAGACAGAATCACATCGAGGAGCGACAAGACAAGATAGAGGAGCTAATTGAGACCAAAGTGAACAAATTGGAAGGTCGGCAAGAAAAAATAGAAGAGTTAATTGAAGCCAAAGTCAACACATTGGAAGGTCGTTTCCGGGATTTGCAGTTAAATCGTCCAACCACTTCAGTGAACGCTCCCAAGGTAAAAACACCATCTTTTGACGGAAAAATTCCCTTCCAAGTCTTCAAGCTCCAGTTTGAGAAGACGGCTGAAACAAATAAATGGAGCATGGAGGAAAAATCTGCTGCACTATTCGTTGCGTTGGAAGGACCTGCGGCAGAACTTTTACAAACTGTACCTGATTATGAGAGAAATGATTACGACGGATTGATGCGAGCCCTGGAAAGACGCTATGGTAGCGAACGCAGAAGACAAATTTACCAGATGGAGTTAGAAAAGCGCGACCAAAAACCCAACGAATCTCTACAGGAATATGCTTCGGAAATTGAAAGATTGGCTCATTTAGCCATCGGAGACGCATCGGGTGAGCATCTCGAAAGGGTGAAAATACAAAAATTCATCAGCGGCATAAAAGACGTTTACACCGAGCGAGAGACATATGCGAATCCAAAGTTAACATTCGCTGAAACTGTTGCGTATGCTCAAACACGTGAAACGGCGGTACTCATAAGCAGACCAGCGTACAAAGTCAATAAAGTGAAGGTTGAAACAGCAGATGTGATGACCGAAATATTGAGAACTCTGAAGTCGTTAGAAGGAATGAATCGTTCTGGTGGCAAGAATCAGGCTGGGAAATGCTTTAAATGTGGGAAGCCTGGTCACTTCGCACGCGAATGCAAAACGGGCTCCAGCATACAAGAAGGACAGCGAAAACGGAAGGCTGACGAAGATAAACCATCAACTTCTTAGTCGTTAAACTAAAACGAGCTAGTCTAAAAGGGCGTATGCTGGCTCCTGCAATTGAATGCCCCATAATCTCCGTCTCGCAAATTGGTAGGAAAACGAGCAGCATTACTATTGGTGGATATGTGGATGGACGAGCGCGAAAATTAACAGTCGATACGGGCGCATCACACTCCATCATTCGAACTGACCTGATCGCTAAAGAAGTGAGACCATTACCTGGAGCAATATTGAAAACGGCGACTGGTGAGGACACACAAGTGGTGGGAGAAGTAACATGTGAGGTCTCAATAGGGAATTTGACGGTGTTACACAGCTTTATAGTCGCGCAGATCGTAGATGAGGTAATCATAGGAGTGGACTTCTTGATGGAGCAAGGTATCAAGATCGACTTGAATAACAAGGTTATGGAGTATAAGAACATGGAAGTACCACTAAGCATGGGCTACGATTCCACATACAGCAGCAAACAAGTGGTCTTAGAAGGCAGTGAACTGATTCCACCGAAGTCAGAAGCAGTTGTTTGGGCGAAAATTAATGGAGATTGTTGGACAAACAAATTGTGGGTTGTCGAAGCAGCACAAAATTCTTCACTGGACTTACTTATTGGAAAAACCCTGGCTAAGACACGAAAGAATGGACGCATCCCAGTGAGAGTATTGAATGACTTCAGATCATCAGTAAAAATTCCTAGTGGAACTGTATTAGGGCAATGTCAAGAGGTAGAAGCCATTATTAACAGCAATGATTCATCTGGAATCGACTCTATTGGCAGCAAGAAGATGGAGGAAGATATCAATGCATGGACGCAAGGGTTGGAAGACAAGTACAAGCACCAGGCCAGTCAGATGATCCGCAAATACTCCAACATATTCGACAAGGATGGCAACAAACCAGGCAGGACCAACGTAGTGAAGCATAGCATTGATACTGGTGACGCAAGACCAATTCGTCAAGCTCCTCGAAGCGTTCCACTAGCCAAACGTGACGCTGTTGGCCAAATAATTAGGGAAATGAGCGAAAGCGATGTTATCGAACCATCGGCAAGTCCATGGAGCTCTCCGGTGGTACTCGTGAAGAAGAAAGATGGCCAGTTGCGGTTCTGCGTGGACTATCGGAGATTAAATGATGTTACAAAGAAAGACAGCTATCCTTTGCCCAGGATCGATGATACACTAGACTCGTTAACTGGCACAGAATGGTTCTCAACACTTGACCTTAAGAGCGGGTATTGGCAAGTAGAAGCACCTATGCTAGCGTACCCGGTTCCAGGTGCAACATTTACTCTGGACACAGATGCTAGTGGTTATGGCATAGGAGGTGTACTTTCGCAAGTAATTGATGGGCAGGAGAAGATAGTTGCCTACTATAGCCGGTCTATTGGGAAACCAGAGCGGAACTACTGCGTAACGCGGAGAGAACTATTAGCGTTGGTGGATTGCATTAAACACTTCCACAAATATCTGTATGGTCAATATTTCCGCGTTAGAATGGATCATGCAGCGCTGAAGTGGCTACTACAGTTCAAGAATCCCGAAGGGCAGCTTGCACGGTGGATTGAGAGGCTGCAAAGTTATGACTTCACCATCGAGCACCGCAAGGGTAATACGCACGGAAATGCTGACGCTATGTCCCGTCGACCATGTAGTTTGGAATGTAAGCATTGCTCAAAAGCCGAGGGTAAGGAAGACATAATAGACGTCCGGCTAATGAAAGTTACATCAGCAGAAGAGTGGGAGGCAAGTCACTTAAGGAAATGTCAACAAGAAGATCCGGACTTGGAATTATTAATGCATAGATTGGAAATGAATAGACGGCCAAGGAACAAATGGCAGCGGAAAGTCCCATCGCGAAGGCATACTGGGCACAATGGAACAGTTTAGAGTTGATATCTGGCTGTTTGCATAGAGTACGGGAAAGTGAAAATGGCCATTGCTCTCGAAAGTTAATAGTAGTTCCGAGGTTAAGAATTCCGGATGTTCTTAAGGAATTCCATAATGGTCCTAGTGGAGGGCACCTAGGCATTACAAAACGCTGGAGAAGATCAAGCAGCGGTTCTATTGGGTTGGCTGTCGTCACTCGGTCGCTGAGTGGATTGCTAATTGCACGGAGTGCATAGCTGCTAAAGGCCCAAAGTCACGAAGTCATGGCTGGTTGCCATAGATGTAGCCGGTCCATTCCCTATGAGAAAACAAGGAAACAAATACGTTCTTGTGGTTATGGACTACTTCAGTAAATGGCCTGAAGTCTCACCCAATCCCAAACCAGGAAGCGAAAACAGTTGCGGATGCATTCACCAACAATTGGGTTACCAGATACGGTGCGCCTATAGAATTGCACTCAGACCAAGGAAGAAACTTTGAATCAGCGGTGTTCCAGATGTGCCAGATACTTAGTATTCGAAAAACTTGAACGACAGCTCTGCATTCTCAATCAGATGGTATGGTAGAGCGATTCAACCGGACCCTGGAAGAGCACTTGCGGAAAGTAGTGGACAAGCATCAGGATGATTGGGATGTGCATATACCGCTTTTCCTGATGGAATATCGGTCCGCAGTGCATGAAACAACAGGTCAAACATCTGCGATGATACTGTTTGGTAGTGAACTTCGGTTGCCCAGCGATTTAAAATTTGGAATAACTGGTGATGCGAGAAGAATTGGGAAGGAAGCATCTACTGTTCTCGAGGAAGAGTTAAGAGAGATACATGCTCTTGTGAGGCAGCGAACCCAAATTATGAGTGATCAAATGAAGGCTAGGTATGACAAGGCGATGAACTCCGAAGGCTTCCAAAATGGAGATTTGGTGTTGCTGTATAATCCACAACGAAAGAGAGGTTTGTCCCCAAAGCTTCAATGCAATTGGGAAGGTCCATACAAGATAATCAAACGACTAAACGACGTAGTGTATCGAATCCAAACCGTAGGGAGGCCGAGAAACAAGATGAAAGTGGTCCACCTAGAGAGGCTTGTTGCATTTGGAACAGCGAATGTGTCTGATCGGGACGATCAGACTTAGGTGGAGGGCAGTGTGGCGAAAATGCGAAGCGAATGACAGATGAAAGAGAGGAGCCGACAACTGGCACGTTCTAGAGCGTAAACGAGGCCATTATCGTAAACGACGATTATCGTAAACGAAGCGGTTATCGTAAACGAGGATTATCGTAAGCGAGAGGTTTATCGTAACCGAGAGGTTTATCGTAAACGACGCGATTATTCCAGGGGTTTCGTTTTTCAAGCAGCAAACAAGTATATAAGGACGACATTCGACTGCAAGAGCAATCAGTTGTGAATTAAACTCGTGGAGATTACATTACAGTAAAGTAATAAAAACAGTACATTGTGAAAGTTGTATACAAGCGATTGTAAATAGTAACGTAAATTGTAATTGAATTGTGAATTACCGAATAATTAAAAGGACATTAATTAAGTCTTTATAAATAAAGAGACTGCAAATTAAGTTGGCGATTTTATTTAACAATCCAGAGGTCGTACCCGAAAGATTAAGGAAATCATCGAGGTTAATCAGCAAGATCGTAACAATATTTATTTAAGCGGACCTACACGTCACAAGGGTGTTGCACTAACCTCGATGATTCCCAAATCCTTCGGATACGATCTCTGGATTGTTAAATAAAATCGCCAACTTAATTTGCAGTTTCTTTATTTATAAAGAATTTAATTAATGTCCTTTTGATTACTCAGTAATTCACAATTCAATTACAATTAATTTTACTATTTACAATCACTTGTGTACAACTTTCACAATGTACTGTTTTTATTACTTCAATGTAATGTAATCTCCAACTCTTTTACTTCACGACTGATTACTGACTGACTCACTCTGCAGTCGTGTGTCGCCCTTATATACAACCCGGTTGCTCACAACCAACCGCTTAGAATAATCGCGTCGTTACGATAATTGTCTCGTTACGATAATCGTCTCGTTACGATAATCGTCTCGTTTACGATAATCGTCTCGTTTACGCTCTAGAACATGCCAGTTGTCGGCTCGTCTCTTTCATCTGTCATTCGCTTCGCATTTTCGCCACACTGCCCTCCACCTAAGTCTGATCGTCTCGATCAGACACAATCGCTGTTCCAAACGCAGCAAGCCTCTCTAGGTGGACCACTTTCATCTTGCTTCCTGGTGTCCCAATATTCTGTATTCGATACACTGCGTCATTTAGCCGTTTGATTGCCTTATATGGACCCTCCCAAAAGTATTGAAGTTTTTGGGACAAACCTCTCTTCCGTTCTGAACTGCACAGCAACACCAAATCTCCACTTTGGAAGCCTTCAGAGTTCATCGCTTTGTCATATCTGGCCCTCAATTTGTAATGGTTTCGTGATATTGACCCTTTAATTGCTATGCACTTCTTGCAGTTAGCAACCCACTCATCAATCGATTGACGACAACCAACCCAATAGAACCGCTGCTTGATCTTCTCCAGCATTTTCCTAATGCTTAGATGCTCTCCACTAGGACCATTGTGAAATTCCCTAAGAATATCCGGAATTCTTAACCTCGGAACTACTATAAGCTTCCGAGAGCACTGGCCATCTTCACTTTCCCATACTCTATGCAAACAGCCAGATATTAACTCTAAACTGTTCCATTGTGCCCAGTATGCCTTCGCGATGGAACTTCCCTTTGCCATATGTTCCTTACTTGGCCGTCTGTTCACCTCCAATCCATGCATTAATAATTCCAAGTCCGGATCTTCTTGTTGACATTTCCTTAAGTGACTTGCCTCCCACTCTTCTGCTGATGTAACTGTCATTAGCCGGACGTCTATTATGTCTTCCTTACCCTCGGCTTTTGAGCAATGCTTACATTCCAAACTACATGGTCGACGGGACATAGCGTCAGCATTTCCGTGCGTATTACCCTTGCGGTGCTCGATGGTGAAGTCATAACTTTGCAGCCTCTCAATCCACCGTGCAAGCTGCCCTTCGGGATTCTTGAACTGTAGTAGCCACTTCAGCGCTGCATGATCCATTCTAACGCGGAAATATTGACCATACAGATATTTGTGGAAGTGTTTAATGCAATCCACCAACGCTAATAGTTCTCTCCGCGTTACGCAGTAGTTCCGCTCTGGTTTCCCAATAGACCGGCTATAGTAGGCAACTATCTTCTCCTGCCCATCAATTACTTGCGAAAGTACACCTCCTATGCCATAACCACTAGCATCTGTGTCCAGAGTAAATGTTGCACCTGGAACCGGGTACGCTAGCATAGGTGCTTCTACTTGCCAATACCCGCTCTTAAGGTCAAGTGTTGAGAACCATTCTGTGCCAGTTAACGAGTCTAGAGTATCATCGCTCCTGGGCAAAGGATAGCTGTCTTTCTTTGTAACATCATTTAATCTCCGATAGTCCACGCAGAACCGCAACTGGCCATCTTTCTTCTTCACGAGTACCACCGGAGAGCTCCATGGACTTGCCGATGGTTCGATAACATCGCTTTCGCTCATTTCCCTAATTATTTGGCCAACAGCGTCACGTTTGGCTAGTGGAACGCTTCGAGGAGCTTGACGAATTGGTCTTGCGTCACAAGTATCAATGCTATGCTTCACTACGTTGGTCCTGCCTGGTTTGTTGCCATCCTTGTCGAATATGTTGGAGTATTTACGGATCATCTGGCTGGCCTTGTGCTTGTACTTGTCTTTCAACCCTTGTGTCCATGCATTGATATCTTCCTCCATCTCTTTGCTGCCAATAGAGTCGATTCCAGATGAATCATTGCTGTTAATAATGGCTTCTACCTCTTGACATTGCCCTAATACAGTTCCACTAGGAATTTTTACTGATGATCTGAAGTCATTCAATACTCTCACTGGGATGCGTCCATTCTTTCGTGTCTTAGCCAGGGTTTTTCCAATAAGTAAGTCCAGTGAAGAATTTTGTGCTGCTTCGACAACCCACAATTTGTTTGTCCCACAATCTCCATAAATTTTCGCCCAAACAACTGCTTCTGACTTCGGTGGAATCAGTTCACTGCCTTCTAAGACCACTTGTTTGCTGCTGTATGTGGAATCGTAGCCCATGCTTAGTGGTACTTCCATGTTCTTATACTCCATAACCTTGTTATTCAAGTCGATCTTGATACCTTGCTCCATCAAGAAGTCCACTCCTATGATTACCTCATCTACGATCTGCGCGACTATAAAGCTGTGTAACACCGTCAAATTCCCTATTGAGACCTCACATGTTACTTCTCCCACCACTTGTGTGTCCTCACCAGTCGCCGTTTTCAATATTGCTCCAGGTAATGGTCTCACTTCTTTAGCGATCAGGTCAGTTCGAATGATGGAGTGTGATGCGCCCGTATCGACTGTTAATTTTCGCGCTCGTCCATCCACATATCCACCAATAGTAATGCTGCTCGTTTTCCTACCAATTTGCGAGACGGAGATTATGGGGCATTCAATTGCAGGAGCCAGCATACGCCCTTTTAGACTGGCTCGTTTTAGTTTAACGACTAAGAAGTTGATGGTTTATCTTCGTCAGCCTTCCGTTTTCGCTGTCCTTCTTGTATGCTGGAGCCCGTTTTGCATTCGCGTGCGAAGTGACCAGGCTTTCCACATTTAAAGCATTTCCCAGCCTGATTCTTGCCACCAGAACGATTCATTCCTTCTAACGACTTCAGAGTTCTCAATATTTCGGTCATCACATCTGCTGTTTCAACCTTCACTTTATTGACTTTGTACGCTGGTCTGCTTATGAGTACCGCCGTTTCACGTGTTTGAGCATACGCAACAGTTTCAGCGAATGTTAACTTTGGATTCGCATATGTCTCTCGCTTGGTGTAAACGTCTTTTATGCCGCTGATGAATTTTTGTATTTTCACCCTTTCGAGATGCTCACCCGATGCGTCTCCGATGGCTAAATGAGCCAATCTTTCAATTTCCGAAGCATATTCCTGTAGAGATTCGTTGGGTTTTTGGTCACGCTTTTCTAACTCCATCTGGTAAATTTGTCTTCTGCGTTCGCTACCATAGCGTCTTTCCAGGGCTCGCATCAATCCGTCGTAATCATTTCTCTCATAATCAGGTACAGTTTGTAAAAGTTCTGCCGCAGGTCCTTCCAACGCAACGAATAGTGCAGCAGATTTTTCCTCCATGCTCCATTTATTTGTTTCAGCCGTCTTCTCAAACTGGAGCTTGAAGACTTGGAAGGGAATTTTTCCGTCAAAAGATGGTGTTTTTACCTTGGGAGCGTTCACTGAAGTGGTTGGACGATTTAACTGCAAACCCCGGAAACGACCTTCCAATGTGTTGACTTTGGCTTCAATTAACTCTTCTATTTTTTCTTGCCGACCTTCCAATTTGTTCACTTTGGTCTCAATTAGCTCCTCTATCTTGTCTTGTCGCTCCTCGATGTGATTCTGTCTTTCCTTAAGTTCTGCATTTTCGATCACCAGATTTTGCTGTATTTGTGCGATTGTTCCTTCTAATCCATCCAACTTTTGTGATATGCTGGCATCGATTTGTGACATGTTCGCGTTCTGTGCATCCATCTTTTGTGACATGTTGTCATTGATTTGTGACATGTTGGCACTGATTTGTGAAATTGCATTCAACAACATGTTCATGTCCATACCGGTAGATGAGCCAAGGGCATTTGCTTGAATCTTACCTGATGGCTGCTCCAACCCCTTCGCAGAATCAATAGCTTCTTCATTGTCAATGTCCTTCAAGGATACATCTTCATCCTCGCGACCGAATTCGTACTGGTTCAAGTCGATGCCTTCGGCTTCCATTGATTCTCGCAGTCTCGATTGCAGCTCTGCCTTATTTCCTGTTGTAGACAATCCTCGCTTGGCCAACTCCTTCTTGAGAAGAGGTATCGTCAAATCCTGAATCTTCACCATTTTTCAGTTATTATCCTCTGGAATTTATTTAACAATCCCACTTCTGACACCAATTGTTACGATCTTGCTGATTAACCTCGATGATTTCCTTAATCTTTCGGGTACGACCTCTGGATTGTTAAATAAAATCGCCAACTTAATTTGCAGTCTCTTTATTTATAAAGACTTAATTAATGTCCTTTTAATTATTCGGTAATTCACAATTCAATTACAATTTACGTCACTATTTACAATCACTTGTATACAACTTTCACAATGTACTGTTTTTATTACTTTACTTTAATGTAATCTCCACGAGTTTAATTCACAACTGATTACTCTTGCAGTCGAATGTCGTCCTTATATGCTTGTTTGCTGCTTGAAAACGAAACCCCTGGAATAATCGCGTCGTTTTACGATAAACCTCTCGCTTACGATAATCGTCGTTTACAATAAACCTCTCGTTTACGATAATCGTCGTTTACGCTCTAGAACGTGCCAGTTGTCGGCTACTCTCTTTCATCTGTCATTCGCTTCGCATTTTCGCCACAATATTGTTACGATCTTGCTGATTAACCTCGATGATTTCCTTAATCTTTCGGGTACGACCTCTGGATTGTTAAATAAAATCGCCAACTTAATTTGCAGTTTCTTTATTTATAAAGAATTTAATTAATGTCCTTTTGATTACTCAGTAATTCACAATTCAATTACAATTTACGTTACTATTTACAATCATTTGTATACAACTTTCACAATGTACTGTTTTTATTACTTTACTGTAATGTAATCTCCACGAGTTTAATTCACAACTGATTCACGACTGATTGCTGACTGACTGACTTGCAGTCGTATGTCGTCCTTATATACTAGTTTGCTACGTGAAAACGAAACCCCTGGAATTATTGCGTCGATTACGATAATCGTCGTTTACGATAATCGTCGTTTACGCTCTAGAACGTGCCAGTTGTCGGCTCCTCTCTTTCATTTGTCATTCGCTTCGCATTTTCGCCACAATATTTTACTGAACTAATTTTTGAAGTACCCTTTTTGTAAACAATCATCTAGCAGTCGCTTCGAATTATTTCACTGTCATATAACAATCAATATCACATTCATTGTACAGCCTCCATAGTAAAATAACTTCTCGTCTATTTCCGCTTCCGGCGAACAGCTGAGATCACCTGATCGTTTTCGTTTCTCATTTCGGTTGTCATTCGTAACTTCGAGCGCTGGGATGCATTAGCATGCATTACATTGCAGAAAAAAAGTACCTATAACTAAATGACATAAAATGATACTGAAATTGGAAAAAATAATAATTTATTTCATTATTAAGTACATGGGAAATGTAAAAAATGTAAAAGTATTACTTACAAGTTATTTTCATTAATATTTGAATAGTTTATTAACTTTTTTATACATTTAATAAGTAATTCTAATATTGAAATGGACCTCACAAATGCAACCATGCGTAATTATTTTCTTTATTGTATTTCCTCTTATTCGCATTTCAATATGAAGATTTATTGTTTTGTTGATGAAGGTAAATATAGTTTTCGTTATTAAAAACGCTTATTTACTAATGAACTTTTTCATTTATAGGTAAAGGAAGTGGTGAACTACTAGCCATATTTGATCTACGACGTATACAAAAGGTTTTTATTGGGTTATTGTATTTTCTTTTGTATACGTAACAAGATGCAGATTTATTGTTTGCAAACGAAGGTAAATATAGTTTTTGTTATTAAAAACTCTTATTTACTAATAAACTTCTTGATTTATAGATACAGGAACTGCTGTACTCCGCATGCATACGCATACGTATATTATACCTCGGTGCCATGAGCTGTTATACGAAACCATATGGAGCGCAGTCGCAAGGATAGGATGGCAAGTGCCAATTGATTCTTGTTGAACCTAGACACACACGCTGCAACAAGACAAATAATATTCTGCCACCTAACAAGAAATGTAAATCCCAACATATTTTCTTTATTATATTGGGATGGTGATATACTTAGCCATGTAAATTTAGTGTGTCCTAGAAGGAAATACGCGTACTGTGATTTGTGAAAGGTTTGCCGCAATGGTGGTAGTACATTTAATGACTTAAATGTAAAATAAATACACAGAAACTTCTACATATACATATACACTACAATGCATGTTTGAAATCTGCATTTGGCTATGTTTAAACAAAATGTGTGCTACATACAGTTTTCAGTGAGTTGCGCCTTATAAAATCAGGTTGCTGTATGTATATTCCCGTATAGAATATGCTTCGTTTTGGGTCTCGTGAGGTCGTATGTGTACAAGTACCTGAAGTACGCACCAAATTTTGTATGAAATTTGTTTTATTGTAATATAACTGTCATTGGTTTTCGGCGCCGCCAGTGCATAGTATGCAAGTTAACTCAATAAACTAAAATTGCACAAACCTGAATTAATGAGTTTCTTAAAATAAGTCATTTTTTAAGCTCGAACTTCAAAGTTCATTGTGTTTTGAACTTTATTTTTTATTTTCAATTTTTTATTTCACAAGAAAACCAATACAAATCTTATATACATATGTATACTCATAGTTTTAAACTAACATATTTCAGTTAATTTTCTTTTTAGACAAATAAAATACATAAATGACATATAAAAGACATTCTGCAATAAAAACTTCGGTATATCTCATTTTATTCAGCAACTAACATTATTTCTGTGACAATCTCATTCTCTAAAGCATTGTACTTACATATGTGTGTACATATATACTTCAAAAAGAATGAGAAATAAACATAAACAAACCAGCGCAGGGTTATACCTACATCGGATTCGGTTTTAATATTTTGGTAAATAGCTTTGTAATTATTTTTCATATTCTACTAAATTTATGGAAAAAAACGATTGCACATATTTGAGCGAAATCTTTCCAAGAAGTTTTATTAATCTATTGAAAGAAAATATTCAAAATTTGTGTAAACATACCTGATGTTCTTAAACTATTAACAAAAATTCTTGCAACACAACAACCCTACTTCGAATTCATTGCTTCACGAAGCCCAGGCTGTGATTTACGACACCCTGGCTGTTTCACAGCACCCTGGTTTGACAACCGATAAAAGGAACATCGTACAGACCTGTACAATGCTATGTAGGCCTGTATGATGCATTCGTCACACGCCAAAGGTGCAACCCAATCACGCCAAGAGGAATAACCTGGCGTATGAGGACTTAAGAGGAAACCAAATCGAAAAAAAATACAATCATTCAAGTTTTAGTGATTGAAAAGTAAAAAGATGCCCAAAGTTGTTTCTAGAAGTATTGTGTGTTCGGATTCCAAAGATCAAGAGGAGTATAATGAGGAAAAGCCTTTGAATATATATTACTGTCTTTGTGGAAAACTAACTTTGATTCTTGGTAAAGTTTAAATTATTTAATTAATTTACATACTTATATTTAATAATTATCAATTTGTAATAGATTGCGCAATTGATATCTTACCACTGCGTCCTGCTGATGGAGCCAGAGTAATTGATGGCAGAAAACACGCTCACAAACTGTCATTCCAAGAGGGTCAGTCCCTTTACATAAAACGAGAAAAAGGATATGAACGCCAACATCGTTTAAACGTAAGAATCTGAATATAAAAATTTTAGAATTTTTGCATATACAATAGAACCCAACTTATCGACTGGTGTTTAAAACTTAAATTTTATGTTTTCTCCACATGTTACATGTACTAAGAAATTATGGACAAATTTTAGTATTGGTAATTTTTATTTTTTTGCTTTCTCTATTACTCAAAGTTAACAGTTTGTAATGACGATAATCTAATATATTTATGTATCAATTTTTTTTCTATTCCTTAAGTGTAAATATTGTAGTCTACCTTTGTACTACCGTCATGATCCAGCTTCTGATGTCACTTTTATAATTCGAGGATCTTTGGTACGGAAGAAAATGGATAGTCTGCTGGAATCAGAAGAAGTTATGACAGCGGACTCCTGCATTGAAGGGGTCGGTTTTGGAGTCGCAGAAAAAATTATGGTTACACGACATACAAAGCACATGGGAAAGTTTAGTTCGGTGACTGTCTCAACCATTGACGAGGAGGAAGATGAAATCGAAGCCGTAAGGAAATCTTTTCATTATAATTTACATTTTTATACCCGGTTGTACTGACTACAAAGTGCGTTATGTTTGTTCAGCTAATGGTTCTCTGTTACGTAATGAAATGACGAGAGTGTCTGCTTTCCGTTTGCCAGTCTATGTCTGATAAGTCCAAAAGGAAGTATTCCATTATATTCCACTTTCACATCGCGCACTGCTTTTAACATAAGTAACAGTCGGGTATTTAATGTTCGGCTCCATCCGAATTTTGTATTCATTACATGCTTTACATATATTTTCAATATTTCAGCGTGAAATTGCAGATAGTTATGCAAATAATGCAAAAATCATAGAGAAACAATTGCAGCGGAAAGGCGGTGCAACTCGCAGTAAAGTAGACGAAGTTTCTAAACCTACGAAACCGAAGGGAACATTGCTTAACATGTAAAATATTATATTGAAAAGGATGTAATATATGTAAATGATAGATATACCTTTAATTACGCAACAAACATAATAAATTTTAATTAAGTTGAAGCCAAATTTGCTTAAGAGGAGTTAATTAAAAATCTTTGGTATTTAATTTACAACACTTTAAAGCAAAATTGGAAGGGAAACGAAATTATTTTAACAGGTAAAACTCTTAAATATACTCTATGTAAATAATTGACGATTTATAACCCCTGAAACAGTTAACAGTACACCAAAGAAAACCAACGACAATGAAACAACTAAAACAACAAAAGAAATCATCATTGAAAACACGAAAACAACTGCAGAAAACTCAACAATAGCAAATGCACAAAAAACAAACTCAACCACCGAACACAGCGAAACAGCAGACGAACTCATGGAAATCTCCCCAACAAGGGAGCTTTACACGCGTTTTCCTGAATTAAACGCAATCATCACACCTAACACATACAAAAACACACTGCCTCAGCACACTGAAATTAATGATCCAAAATTTTAAATGTCATAATGGATATGGGCTTAGATTTATTTAAACTGCTATGGATTCCAGGGCATGTGTGGTGTAGCAGGCAATGAGCTAGCCGACAAAGCTGCTAAACATGCGGTTAGCATGCCACTTGTGGCTGAGACTCCTTGCTTGGCATCCGCCATTACTAACTTTATCAAAACACACCTCAGAATCTTAAAAGAGTAATCATGGCAAATTAACTATAAAACACATACTCATGGATTGCCCAATATCCAGCCTCAACTTAAACTTAACCACAATACTTGACTGCAGCAAGGAAAGGGCACTAAATCATACATCCGAAGGACTCAAAAAACATAATTTACTCCACGAAGTATAATGCTACTTAAGAGGCAAAATGGCCAAGTAGACCTGCCTCCAAAATATATTTTACAAATTCATTTGTAAGATATAAATTCAATAAATAAATAAAATAACCCCTGAAACGATTTCAGACGTGAGCAAATAGAAGAAAAGCGAGAGACGGTTGCACAGCCCTAGTCAAAGAAGCTGCAAACAATTTTAGACCAACTAGCATCGATGACATACCAAGATGGCGCAGATCCTACAAATTAATCTACACCAAGCCAACACTAGGACCCGTTTCGTTTTTTCTACTCTTTCTACGACACTATCTCTGGGATTGGTCTTTCGACGAAAGGTAGGACCAGAGCATGTAATCATTTCCTAGTATTGCCTCAACAGAGCAAAACATATACATTGCGCAACGAAGCAAAGGTGTAGTAGAGTATTTTAATCTCTACGTCACACTACCCATTATTGTTGGAGCCGATGCAAATTCTTAACAGATTATCGCCGACTCTGGTGACACTAACACTTAAGGTGAGTACCAATATGATTTCATTCTTAAGAACAAACCCATCTTTGAGAATACATTGCGAAATAAGGGTCAGTATTCGCGGCAACAGTAGCCGAGTGGTTAGCAGTGCTTGCTGTCATGCGGATGTTCGTGGTTAGGAATCCTGGTCCCCATGAACGACGTCTTACAGATAGGATCCAATCAACATCAAGATTTCTTTCTCTGATCTGGAAAATTATCTGCGGTGACCTAAACGCAAGACCAGAGAGTAACAGATTAAGAAAACAATTCTCAAGAGCTGTTCTTTTCCAAACCTTATTCATAGGTCTGATGACGAATGGGCCACATCTTGTGAACCTTAACCCATTCTCATGCAGAACAAATAAGTCTACATGTGTCTTCAATAACATCGTTTATAATCGGCTGAAGATATGTTATCCCCACCGATGTGTAACATCTACAACATATTCACAGGGTACACTTATCATATGTGAACAAAGGATTGAGACAATCTTCGTACCAAAAGGAGATTGTATCAATTACGTGAATCAAAAGGACTTCCGACTTAGCTCACTTCCTTTTTTTCTTCTCTAAACTTCCCTGGGAAGTACATCAGCATCGACACAAACTGGCCTGGAATTGCATCACGCGGAGCTAAAACACGCCAAAAAGGTCGCCATGCAAAAAAAAAATATTGAACTAAACAGAATATCGTTTACTGGATATATACATCGGCTGTTCTTATGCTATTATAAAACGCCATATTTAAAAAAGACTCGGAGCTCAAAGGCAGAGTTGTGTGGAACTAACAAATTATGTGAACATGATATTACACGACTTCTACAATGTCTTCCATGCACAATTTATTGTAATCTCTGAAGCCGCCTAGTCGCAGCAAAAAATGTCAAAAAGTAATTCACTACTTTTTACTGCAATTATTTTCAGGGTACAATTTTTAATTTTTTTTTTTTTGGATTATTGTAGATGAACTTTTTAAAATTCCAATTAGTATAATTGTCTTTTTTATAGATATATTTTATTAAAAATGCCAAAGTAAACTCAATATTAGCATTCCTCGTATTTATATATTTATATTTTCTGGAAAAACCATGTTACACTTTAAGCAAAATTGTGGGTACAAATATAATAATTGCCCATGCGTTATGCACATAATTTTACATAAACCTTATGAAGTTTTTCCATTCGAAATGTCTTAATGGTTATGTTTTTTTATATATATCTTTGTTTTATACTTTTATTTTTTGTTGTTGTTGAAGAATTGAAGGGTTTTGAGTCTGTGCAAAATGATTACAATTAGATGAAAAACAAAAAAAGCACGCTGATAAAATAAAGACTTTTTATATGTATATGCCATGGAATGAATATAATTTCATAATAAAGTTTAAAACCTTCAAAACGAAAGAAAGTTTAATAAAATATAAGCATTATCTTCCGCGCTCACATTAGATTTTGATGTGCATTTGTTTTTATTGCATTTTATTCTTTGCATAATGATTTATAAAATATGGTTTATAAGATGTAAGCGCCATGTCTGTTTCAAGCATCCATATCCCCCATTATTTATTAATATTTCGCTGTGACAGTTTGATTGGTTGATTTAAGCATTTATAATAATGATCTGATTATATGTTTTATATCATACGCAGTTTTGATTCATCTTCTCCATACATCACGGTATTCTTAGCTTTCTTTCGATAACTTTATCGTGCACAACAAAATCTCTTTAATATCTCGTCATTTACTGGTCCTCATCACCAAGTTCATGTTTAATTTTTGAAAAATCGAAATCTTCTCCAGTTCCTCGTTTGAATATATCCAATACATCCAAGCAAGTTGTTTCGAAGTGCGTAGTAGCATCATATGATTCAGATATAAATATCTGCGAATCAATACCATTGTCAATTGGCTCCAAATAGTCAGAGACCGTGATAAACTTTTGTGCAATTGGTTCCAGCAAATCTAACCCATGCTTTATCTCATTTTCGGGCTGATCAGTTTCTACAGTAGTCGATACCATACCCACAAACCAACCTTTAGCGGCGACCTGGTGAGTGTAACTGACAACAGATACGTAAATGTCTGATTTCCGTCCAACTTGCTTTTGGGGAATGATTATTTGAGTAGATAGAGCATCCTTCGTGTTCGCGACTGGATGATCCAAGATGCAAATGCATCGAATTACTTTACCCTTCCTGCGTACCTACGTTAAAATAAATACCATTTTTATAACAATGTTAATATATAAAGCCGCCAGAACTTAAATCAGTGATGTTATCTTGTTTTAAGAATATTCGAATACAATAAAAACATAGACTAATTTATTACAAAAAGAAAAAGAATAACATCGATACTATCGCTGATTTAAATGTAACTTTTTTGTCATATTATTTACCTTATCAGGCACATAACTGGGGTCACAGTAGACCTGCTTGCATTTGGCGATCTCATCTCCAGAACGTACGCCAACTACTTTGCCCCCTTCACCGAGTACGATTTCATCAATAGGTTTATCTAACATATAAGTTCCTCCATAAATGGCAGACAAACGTGCAAAGCCTTGTGGCAATTCACCAAGTCCATACATAGGATACAAGTACGGCGATTTTCCATATCTGGCCAGTGAATCTGAATAAAGCTTAATACGACGAATTGTATTTGCTGCTGGCTCATTCAAATACTCATCATCTCGGAAGAGAGCCAGTGCATGACCAGTAAAATCTTGTGTGTTCTTATCCAAACCAAATTTATCATAAAGAGCCTGCATGTTCGATTTAGATGGATCAAAGTCTTTCCAGGTCTTTGGATCGTCTTCCTTGAAGTCCTGAACGTAAACCAAAAAGTTGCGGAAACGACGTTTTTCAAACATTCCTTAAAAATTTAAAAAGGATTTATTAAAAACATAATTATAGAGTAAAACCGGTAATTAGTACAATGAAAAGCATTAAAGTAGTAAGAATAAAGCGTATATTTCGTTAATGTAAATCCCCAATTTTAATCGGTATCAACAATATACCAAAAATATTAAGTGCACTCTCATATTTTTATCAAACACTACACTTTTCTTCTCTGCACATGTTTTGAGCGTCTGGATATGTAGCTACAATCTTAGGACCTTACTGAATACTAGAAATGCGGTTGCAAGTTTCCTTCTTAAAAAGAACTCCAACCCCATTGTATAAAAAAATTAACCGCTGAGCTTCGGGTCCTGCCTTTCTTTAAATTCGAATAAAGTGACATCGTTAAATGTTATTGCAGTGCTGATTGGTTTCAGTGCTGTCTAATCTATTGTATAAAATATTTTTAGGTTGTGGTTAACAATTTGTTTTTCAAGTTCTATAATAATTTTGTTAGTCCCAGATAAAATTAAACAAATTATTAGTTATTGACCGTATGATGAATAACAGTAAAAATATTTGTTGAGATCAATGCGAGTGTAATAAAACACAGCTTTTACAATATTATTTATTTATTAAAATATTAAATATTAGTTGGTATAAACTCTCATTAATTCTTCATAAAACTTACTAATTCGACTGTGAAGTTAATTTGTCGGATTGTTCTTTCTAATAAGACTATTCAAAACGAATAGATATTTGTTAATTTGGCTTGGCAGCTCCAATAGATGTCAAACGTTATGAACAATGTAACGACCGGCTGCGGTGTCTACGCTAATAAAAAGAAAAATAATATATTTTTTCCAATTTTTTTTATGGCATTGTGTATTTATCACGCTTTTATCTGAATGGATTAATTATAACGACCACTTGTATATTATAATCTATGC
Source organism: Neoceratitis asiatica (assembly GCA_030068015.2). Lineage (NCBI taxonomy): Eukaryota > Metazoa > Arthropoda > Insecta > Diptera > Tephritidae > Neoceratitis > Neoceratitis asiatica. The sequence goes on along the minus strand of CM061524.1, from coordinate 57,314,487 downwards.
ATTTGGGAACGCTTAATCAGAAATATTTCAGAATAGAAATAATAAAATAATTTCTACTTCTTAAAAAAGAAATGTTTGATCGAAAATTATTTTACCTTCCAAACCAAAATTTTAAAACACTACACATATATATGATCAACTTTGCCTATTTTGTATTTAGTAAAAAAAATATTAGTCCTTTTGCTTGAATTGCAAACAATCCACATTTTTGGTCTTTAGCTTTACATAAAAGCAATGTTATTAATCTTGCCTTTGTTTAAGAAAAAAAATTCGTTAAATTACCGACGATACGTGTCACACCGATTCATAAGATAGGTAATACCGAGGATAAAAAGTATGAAAAAAACTACAATTGAGAATTAAAATAACCTATTGCTAAAAACGCGAAATTTTCTTTTTTTGTCTAGCTATTTATTAATAATTATAGCCTTACTTACCCATTAAATCAGAAGCTAAGGCTTCTTTTTGATCAACTGGAACCTTTGCAATTTTTCCCCCTTTATACACATAGCTCCCCTCAATGGATTTGAACTCAAGATAGCGAGTTACGCCCGTATGGATAAGCAATTTGACCAATTGTCCGTTGGCCATAAGAAACTTTGGTATGAGATCAACATTCCAATCACGGCCACGCCCATATTTTTCACCAGGAGCCTCAACGTTATAACGCTGAAATAATTCCTCCAACGGTGTAATCGAAGCTGATTCACCGCCATAGTATTTGTTTCGGTCGATATGCAAAACTTTCTTTCCCGATACAGATAGCATACCACTTAAGATACACTCCTTCAAACCGGTACCAAGAACAATTGCATCGTACTCTTCATTCATGTTTAAAGGTATAAAATATTATTAGATTATAAAGTATTTAATATTTTAGTTCCAGAAAATTTTCTTTTTTATATGTATGGAACCGAAGACCACTTTCGTCACCAATACGGTCGAATGCTCAATAAAATTTTCTACTTGTCCATGAATATTAGCAAACCCAAGAGGGAAAGAGATAACAAATAGTATAGACATTAAGAGTAGAGTCTACTCATCATTTCAAGAGTTTCCTAGTCATAGTAAATATATTTATTTTAATATACTCCTATGCGACGTTAACACCAAGAAATCTAAATATAATAATTCTCAGTAAGTTATGTTAAAAAGTATTTTTAGAAGGAAAAGGTGTAACACATAAACTTATATAATGAAATGCAAAGGACAAAAACAGGTGACAGAACAGGCAATAAGGGATGCTACTTCAAAAATTTACACTTGACTCAATGTCATTCTGGTCTAGACGCTTGAGTTTAAGGTAATTCTTGAAGTGTCGCAGAAACCAGCAATTAAAAATTTTACTATCCAGTTTTTGATAATTTTGATTCATATTTCAAGAATACAGAAACAAATATAAAAAACTCAAAATTCAAAAAGTTAGCAGCTGATAAAGTCGAAAAAAATTGGCCACCATGACCACGATTCCAACCCTTCTAGCAATATGGAAAAAATATTATTAATCAAAAGGAACGTCGCTATCGTATGAACTAAAGAATATTTAAAAAAAATCTGGTTATCGTTTAAAAAAAGACAGTTTCGAGAAAAACGCGTTTCGCATAAAGTCCGAGACGGTTTGGATGCCGCATCTGCAAAACAGCTATTTCTCCGAAAATAATTCAAATTTTGAAAAATCGGTTTGTTCAAATTTCTAGACCTGAATACCCTCTTAAGAAATGTCACTAGGTTATTCTACTCAATGGACTTTATGTATACGTGATTAGCTAATACATGATAGGTGTTTTTTATAAAATCCAAGTGACGGTTCTTATTTTTGATGTCACGTGTGTTGTTTCAGTTTGATTATGAGAAGATAGACGCTTTGATGTTTCTATTATTTGTTTAGACATTAAAGTATGTTGCTCATGTCACATATGTTATCACATATCCTTGTATTGTCTTTGACTGCATAGATGGGCCATATGACAGCAAATACGTCATTTGGTGCAATTTTTTGTTCATTCAATTCTTAGAAATTAGATAGTGAAGACGTCTTATTAGTCGGTAAAATTGGTTTAGTGGTAACTACCAAACAGATGCTAAACAGTGTAGAAATGTAAAAACAGGTTCTCGTCTATTTTTCTATCGTTCCTTTGAAGGCATACGTATATTTTGCTGTTTTTAACTTTTAATAATTAAGGCCGAAAACTTTATCTTAAAATCAGAAATTTATAGTGTGAAATTATTAAAAAAAATGTTTAGTATTTTGTACTAAACTAAAAATCGTAACTAAATTTAAAGCAACCATAAATATAATTCGGAAAAATCTGTGCTTTTGTCAGTGTGCTTTACATATTCCTATTATAACTATGTGTGGGAACATGTGTATATATTGCTAAAAAAAATAGAAAATTGTAGTGAAGGTGTATAAATTGCTAAAAAAAAAAAATAGAAAAATGCAGTGAAATTCTATTCAAAAAACTTAAATTCAGATGATAGTTTTTTACCTTACCTCTTTAATCAACCATTGGTATGGGTGCTCAGGTTATTTATAAAAGATAACAGACTAAGTGAAGCTGGTATCAACGAAAATTGTGGTAAAAAATTTCAAGTTAATAAAAATGTATGAAGTTTTATAAGAAAATATATGTAAATACTGTTGCTTCTAATAATGATATAAATTAAAACCTGTTCCAGTTCATACATATACAACATAGTGGACAATGTATTTTGCTGAATCCGATTAATTGCAAATCTCGATATTGCCTGCGTCAACAATATCAACAATACAACAAACGAACAGCAGCAGCGATAAAAGGCCACTGTTTTGTATACGTAAGCATAGTCTAAAAGAAATTCAATTTTCAGCTAATGTTTGTTTTGCTGGTATGAAATTAGTTTGTATGATTGAAATTAATGCGACCACATGTTAAAAAGTATATCTACATACCAAAATATAAGGGGCTATTTTAAAATGAGTAGATGAGCTGATGAGAAAAATAAATTATTGCACCGTGTAACCGAAACTAATTTCTGCAACTTAATTTCCCATAATTGCAGAATGAATAATTACGTTCTGTGAACATTCATTTTATTGCAATTGGCATTCTGAAATAAATATTAAACTCCTCGTCCTCTGTTGACAGTTCCCTTAAAAGTTAAATTTTTGAGTTTTTTCAGAGCGTACTTAAAAATTTTTCATGCGAACCGAAGCTCTCAACCTAAACGTTCTCGGTTTCTTTTTACTATTATTATTTGATTTTTTTTGTTTTAACTCGAAAGTTTCAAAAAAAAATAATATAAAATAGTGGTTCTTTGTTTAAAAAAATATTCAGTACTCAAACGAGCAAAATTCACAATAGCGCTTATCTTCATCGAAAGAATTTACCGCCGGAAAGACATGGTCGTCATAGGACGTGAAAACCAATTTGGGGTATATATTTTGCGCCTACTACAAGAATAACAACCAAATAAGAAGTAGCCATAATGAAATCCCTTTTAATTATGTATATGTACATACCTACATGCGTACGCTACTGGTTGTTGCTCCAACTTGTTGTATATTATAACCTTGAATGGCTTTTGAAAGATTGAATTTATCAAAAATTATGTCAAGACTTTTTTTATAGGGCGTTTAATTTACTACAAGAAAATGTATTTATCTAGCTGTGCGCTCACTTTGTCACGAGATAAAAAATATATATGTAAAAAGTATTACAACCCTTTTAAGTTGTATGGAAAAGGCAAGACTTAATATAATAAATAAAATTTAAAACTCCTTTAGGCTATAAATTTAATAATTAGGGGCGCTGCAAGAAAAAACTCAACGGAACTCACACGACAGCCGGTTCTACGCACCGGAGTTGACCCGGATTTTATCCGGCCAAGGGCTGTCACCCTTTCGACGACCTAACCTCGTTTAGGTCACCAGGTAATTTAGTTTTAGTACATCACTGGAGCAACATCTCGCAGCAGGCCTGCTCCAAATCCTTCTTATCAAATCTGGTGTAGAAACCAACCCTGGTCCGACGGATTAGTTCTGCTGCGTGTGCCAAAGACGACTCCGCCACTCTTCCACCTCGGTTAGATGCAACCAGTGCAATGGTTGGAGTCATCTTAAGACCTGTTCAGGCCTTAAGACCCATAGGGAGTGGACCACGCGTTACGTGGTTCCATGCTGCCAGCGCCAAGCGGCGCCTCTAGCCTATACGGCAATGCCTTCTGCACATTTACCCACTTTGGGTAACCCCCCAGGCCTCTACGGCCCGACGGAGATCACCGCAGCATTACTCCCAATCATCTTTTCGCAACCCTTCCCCACCCCCATATAGCTCCACCTCCCGTGCGGGGGCTAATCAGCAGCTCTTAGTACCACGCACAGTCTGTTCCGTGTGTCAGGCCATAGTACGGCGGAATGTGACATCAGTTAAATGCAACTCATGCACTGGCTGGTGCCACTTTCGGTCGTGCTCTGGTCTGCACACCACTCGTGAGTGGAGTAGTGCTTTCGTAGCCCCATGCTGTAGGAGTCTGCCCCGTCTGTAGTTACTACGCAGCCGCCAACTAACCCCAATGTGTGGCAACCACCACAGCGGGTCACACAGCTGCAACAACCAAAATCTACACACAACTCCCTCACCCCTCGTGTTACGAACGTTCCCCCGAGACACTTTAGAATCGTACAATTTAACTGTAACGGACTATAAGGAAAGATCGACGAGATAGTCGATAGTGCCAATAGCTGCGATCCAAGAGACAAAACTAAGCGCCCGATCAGATCTTCTGAGCCGGGCAGGCTTTAACATAATAAGAAAGGATCGCGTGCGAGATCATGGTGGAGGCTTAGCCTTCATTTTACACAACACCGTGCAGTATCGGCTTATCGACGGCGACATCGACCGCAGGGATACTACCCTAGAATGTCAGGCCATAGCTATCCGGTCAGGCGGTGTCGAGCTCGAAATATTTAATTCATACATTCCTCCCGTCACAAGTTGCCCAGTTGGATACCGTCCTGATATAAGTGCGCTACTCAGAGACGAAAACCGTTTGGTTTTGGGCGACTTTAACGCGCACCACGATCTTTGGCATTCCTGCCTGTCAAATGATCGTCGAGGAATGGAGCTGGCGGAACAGATAGACTATTCGACATTCTGCACAATGAACGACGAAGCCCCTACCAGAAGGTGGGTAACTGCCATAGCGCGCCTGACATCACAATAGCTACCGCTGGTCTGATAAATTGCATAGTCATCTCCATTGACAGGCCTCCGACTTCGTTTCCGTGGACCACGGGACCTTTGTTAACTTTAACAAAGCTAACTGGCCCGGCTTCACGGAATTTACTGAGAACGCCTTCAGTGCTCTCCCTACTCCGCAAAATTGTCGGGTCTGCTGCCGCCCGCTTCATACCTGAAGGTCGAATCGCGGAAATCCGCCCTAATTTCACCACCGAAGCGGCGGTTTTAGCGACAAGGCGCGACACATTACGCCTGGGCGATCCCGGCGATCCCCGTATCAGAGAACTCAACGCCGAGATTCGGAACAAGGTAAACACTCATAAGTGGGAGGAGCAGTTAAGATCCTGCAATTCTCCTCTGGGGTGACCAGAGCTGTCACTGGGCCACTGTCAAATCGTTGTCTAATCCGACGAGACGTGATAATCGGGTAGAAATATCATTCGGTGATCACGCCTCGTCGGACCCGAAGAGGTGCGCGAGCATTTTAGCCGGCTTTTCACACTGCACCTTTCTGTTGACAAAACGAAACGACGAATAACCCGCCGTCTGCGCAAACTGCCGAACACCAACGCAACGCTTGATTTCTCCAGGGAAGAGGTTTAGGGGGTTATCGGGAAGGCGAAAGCCTCCAAATCCATCGACCCCGACGGAATAAGCATGCTGATGTTAAAACATTTGGTCCCAGCGGGAGCAGAATATCTCACCCTTCTTCTCAATGTGTCTCTGACCACCCTAACTATACCCGACGTGTGGAAACTGGGTAGAGTGGTCCCGCTACTAAAGCCGGGGAAACCCGCAAATAAAGGAGAATCATATCGTCCGATATCTCTCCTTTCCCCAGTAGCGAAGACAATTGAGGCCTTGCTGATCCCGTCCCTCACACACCATCTGAGCCCAGCTACACATCAGCATGGACCTGTCGAATGCCTTCGACATAGGAAATCATTCAGTGCTACTATCGTACATTGAGGATTCCTCATTACCGCCTAGGTTGAAGAGGTGGACCATGAACTACCTGAGTGGTCGATGATCATCGGTTGAGTTTCGAGGTCAAACATCTAAGCTACGGAAAATTAAACAAGGGGTTCCGCAGGGTGGTGTCCTCTCCCCAATACTGTTTAATTTTTACATCTCTGGGCTTCCTCCACCACCTGAGGGCGTCTCGCTGATCTCATACGCCGATGACTGTTCGATTTTGGCGTCTGGCCAGCCTTTGTTCTTCAGTAAACTGCTACCTCGCCGACCTTTCCAATTTCTTCACTGCACGACATCTACATTTACAACTTGCGAAATCCTCTGCCACCCTTTTCACCAGCTGGACGAAGGAGTACCGGCTAGAACTCGATGTGAAGGTCGATGGCGTAAAAATTCCGACCACGAACAACCCAAAGTTACTGGGAGTAACATTCTATAGCCTGCACTCCTTCACTCCGCATACGACTGCAATTGCCACCAAAGTACAAAACCACAACAAAATCCTCAAATCACTAGCCGGTAGCACCTGGGGGAAAGACATATAAACCATGCTCCCAGTTAAGGAGCATAATAGTATGCTGTGTAAGCAGTACCAGCACCTGCTGGAAGCTAAACCACCACCTAGGCACATCAGGAAGGGAGTACTTGACTACCGGGACGACATACAGCAATATAGACAAGACCCGTTGGACAGGACGGCGTACAGACAGGCCATCAACATCATTCACCGAGAGTCCGTCAACACCTTCTTGAACTCTCTTCCACCACCCATCGCAGAACAAGAGCTCGAGTTGTCTCGTGAGACTCGCGAAACCCTGGCACAATTAAGACCTGGATACTGTAGTAGGCTTAATTCCTACCTATCCAGACTTGACCCTGACATATTGAACACATATCCCGAATGCAAAGAGTCCCCGCACGATACTAACCACCTCTTTGCATGCTCACTCAACCCGACTTATCTAACACCCCTCTCCCTGTGGTCCGAACCCGTCGAAACAGCACGTTTCCTGCGCCTCCCGTTAGATGACCTCGATGACTAAAACTGAACTTGTCTGACCGTAAACTGGGCTGCCGTATGCCGCTACTACAACAACAACAACAACAACAACAACAACACCAACAACAACAACAACAACAACAACAACAACAACAACAACAACAAAAACTCAACAGCTTGGTAGATAACTGCTACTTTACTGTTCATTGTTAAATTAGAAATCATGAATTCCGTTTCTTTCCATTTATTATTTTGAATAATATGATTACTACTTCACTAATAAAGTGATGTTAATGTTTTTGTTATTAGCATTAAAATTTTATATATAAATGAATTTGAAATAATCTTTTCCATTTTTTTATTTATTTTAAGTGGGCTAATCTACTTTTTAGCCGGTTAGGGTATAGACCGCGATTAATCTACATCCGGGTATGAAAGGCGACTAAACTTTTATACCCGTTTTGGTATAAAGAGGACCTTCCCGAACAAATGCAATCAATTCATTTCATACACCGAGACGAGAATAGTAGTACTCTCATATTCCTCAGCGATTGGCCCCGGATGCATACGGCACTGGTCACACTTTTTGCGTATGTGTACAGACATATGTACTTATGATAAAATTAAAATAAAACAAGAATTATACTCCAAGCCAATTAAAATAAATTAATTTAAAGTAACGATTAAAAATCTATAATAAATTGGTTGTTGTTCCAAAAATTCCTTTTTTTATTAATTTCTATTTTGATCTCTTCATATATAATAGACATGCGCCAGCGCTTCTTCCAAACTTCGGGACAGTTCTGAAATGCCCTTTGCGGTAGGTTTTTTTTAACAATTGAGGGCTTTACTTTTCAATTATAAACTGAGTCCAAAGTGACACCTGTTGGAAGATTTCAAGGCTGACAGTTGTATTGGTGTTTATGGTGTTTCCTAGATAAACGAAATTATGACTGTCAACAGTGACGTAGGAGTGGGCTAACTGGCCCGGCTTCACGGAATTTACTGAGAACGCCTTCAGTGCTCTCCCCACTCCCACCAGCAGACTATCTCACCAAGGTTCTCAATCTGTCTTTGGCCACTCTAATTATTCCCGACGTGTGGAAAGTGAGTAGAGTGGTCCCGCTACCAAAGGCAGGGAAACCCGCAAATAAAGGAGAATCTTATCGTCCGATATCTCTTCTTTCCCTAGTAGCGAAGACAATTGAGGCCTTGCTGCTTCCGTCTCTACACATCATCTGAGCTCAGCTACACATCAGCATGGCTTCCGGAAAGTGCACAGCACCACAACTGCACTTAATGCAATAAACACTCAGATAATTCATGGCCTTAACCAAAATCGACCCTGTGCGCGATTGTTCTAGTAGCACTGTACCTGTTGAATGCTTTCGATACGGTAAATCATTCAAAACTACTATCGGGCATTGAGGATTCCTCATTACCGCCTAGGTTGAAGAGGTGGACCAGGAACTACCTGAGTGGTCGACGATCATCGGTTGATATTCGAGGTCAAACTTTAAAGCTACGAAAAATTAAATAAGGGCTTCCGCAGTCCTCTCCCCGATGCTGTTTAATTTCTATATTTCGAGGCTTTTTCCACCACCCGAGGGTGTCTCTTTGACCTCATACGCCGATGACTGTTCGATTTTGGCGTCTGGCCAGGATATTGATGGCCTTTGTTCTAAAGTAAACTGCTATCTCGCCGACCTTCCCAACTTCTTCACTGCACAAAACTTACACCTACAACCCGCGAAATCCTCTGCCACTCTTTGCACCAGCTGGACGAGGGAGTACCGGCTAGAACTCAATGTGAAGGTCGATGATGTAAAAATTTCGACCACGAACAACCCTAAGTTACTGGAAGTCACATCGATAGCCTGCACTCCTTCACTCCGCATATGACTGCAATTGCCACCAAAGTACAAAACCGCAACAAAATCCTCAAATCGCTAGCCGTTAGCACCTGGGGGAAAGACAAACAAAGGCAATTGGCCGGCCGGTCGTAATTAAGATCTGGATACTGTAGCAGGCTTAACTCGTACCTATCCAGATTCGACCCTGACATATCCAACACATGCAACGAATCTCCGCACGACACTAACCACCTCTTTGCATGCCCACTTAACTCGACTCATCAAACACCCCCCTCTGCCTTTGATCCGAGCCCGTCGAAACAGCACGTTTCCTGGGCCTCCCGTTAGATGTCCTCGATGACTGAAACTATATTTGCCTGACCCTAGACGGGGCTGGCGTATTGCCGCTGCAAAAACAACAACAACAACGTGGGAATGAGAGTGTCCTGATTGTTTGTTTGTTGACAGGAGATATTTGGCCTCGTTCACTATCAGTTTCATTCGCATCGCTCCCTTATCCAGTGTGGAGAAAATAGAACTACGCTTTTTGAGCCCAACTAATACTATCGACACGCGACAGCAGTTGAAAGCACTTATAGAAAATTGTCCCTTCAGTGTTTAGCTTTGTGTTAAAGTAAATAAGTCACACGATAATGAAGAGTCAACTTGTCTTTTAGAACGAATGTTCAATCTGATGACACATCATTTGAACAGCATATTTGAAAAGCTCAGTCGATAAGCCGTATTTAATCGGTGAAAGATAATGGAACGCCTGTTCTATCAATACAGATTGGGGGTTGGGCCAGATTCTCAACTTCTTCATACTCACACATATCGACCCTTCTCTTTTTCTGCCTACAAGTGAGTCTTGATTCAAATCTCGGTATCTCTCCTAATTTTTTTACCTTCTACTGCGATACGACAATACTCTTCGCGGCAGTTCAGCTTTCGGTCATTTCGAATGCCAATAGTTTTGTTGGCGGCTGAAGGCAGGGAGAGGAATTGTTGATAAATGTTCTTAGAGAGCATGAGTTTGGTTGTCTGGTGTGATTGTAGCTTTTCGATGTCAATCCTTTTTTGTATTTCTTGACAGGTGTTCTTTGCTGCTGGATATATTTCGTCCGTCTATCACAACAGGTACGATCTGGCTGCGGGATTTTCGATTCGGAGTCAGCCAAGTAGCTTGATGAACTTTCATGTACCGGAATCTAGTGCTACAGACAAGCATATTTCGGGCACTGACGAAATCAATCAGCCTCAGCGCTTTTAGGTAGGTTCAGCAATGGAGGCTGAGTTTTCTGACTGTTGTGCCGGTAATACCTTCATTGGCTACTCTTGCGTTAAAGACACCGCACATATCGAGGCGAAAGCAGCGTTAATAGGTATTTTCCCGACGCTACTCATACAATTTAACTGCAACGGACTCCAAGGAAAGATCGACGAGGTAGTCGACTTTAGGAGCCGGGAGCCCCTGCCAATAGCTGCGATCCAAGAAACAAAACCGGGCGCCCGCTCAGATCTTTCAAGCCGGGTTGGCTACAACATTATGAGAAAGGATCGCGAGCGAGATCATGGTGGAGGCTTGGCGTTTATTTTACATAACACCGTACAGTATCGTCTTATCGACGGTGACATCGACCGCAGGGATACTACCCTAGAATGTCAGGGCATAGCTATTCGGTCAGGTGGTGAGCTCGAAATATTTAATTCATACATTCCTCCTGTTACAAGTTTCCCAGTTGGATACCGTCCTGATATAGGTGCGGTATTCAGATCTTTGGCATTCATGCCTGTCAAATGATCGTCAAATGATGGAACTGGCGGAACAGATAGACGATTCGACATTCTGCACAATGAATGATGAAGTCCCTACCAGGATTGTGGGCAATTGCCAGAGCTCGCCTGCCATAACAATAGCTAGCGCTGGTCTAATAAACTGCATAGATTGGCGACCTATGCTGACAATCGCATCAGACCATTTGCCCATACTCATCTCCTTTGACAGGCCTCCCGACTTTGTTTCCGTGGGCCACCGGACATTTGTTAACTTTAATAAAGCTAACTGGCCCGGCTTCACGGAATTTACTGAGAACACCTTTAGTACTCTCCCCACTCCTACCAACGTCATCAAAGCAGAAAAAATTTTCCGCAAAATTGTCGTGTCTGCAGCCGCCCGCTTCATACCTGCTGACCGACGACGAGAAGTCTAATTCGACGAAAAGTGATGATTGGGTGGAAACTTCATTCGGTGATCACGCCTCGTCGGACTCGAAGAGGTGCGCGAACTATTTTAGCCGTTTATTTACAGACAGAACGAAAAGACGAGTAACCCACCGTCTGCGCAAACTACCAAACACTAGCGCGGCGCTTGATTTCTCCAGGGAAGAGCTTCAAGGGATTATCGGGAAAGAGAAAGCCTCCAAATCCATCGGCCCCGACGGAATAAGCATGCTGATGTTAAAACATTTGGTCCCAGAGCGAGCAGATTATCTCACCAAGGTTCTCAATTTGTCTTTGACCACTCTAATTATACCCGATATGTGGAAAATGCATAGAGTGGTCCTGCTACTAAAGCCCGAGAAACCTGCAAACAAAGGAGAGTCTTTTCGGCTGATATCCTTTCCCGAGTAGCGAAGACAATTGACAGACAAGACCCGGACAGGACGGCGGTTATACAGGCCATAGACACCATTCACCGAGAGTTCCTTAGCACCTTTGTGAACTCTCTTCCCGTGAATTTTGTTCTCGGAGCCCAATCACCACCCATAGCAGAATAAGAGCTCGAGCTGCCTCTAGAGACCCGCGTAACCCTGATAATTGAGATGTGGATATTGCAGCGGGCTTAATTCCTACCTATCTAGATTCGACCCTGTAATACCCAACACATGTCCCGCATGCAACGAATCCCCGCACGACATTAATTACCTCTTTGCAGGCCCCCTTAACCCGACTCATCTAACACCCCTCTCCCTTTGGTCCAAAGCCGTCGAAACAGCACGTTTCCTGCGCCTCCCGTTAGATGACCTCCACGACCAAGACTAGACTTACCTAACCCTAGACGGGGTTGACACAGCCGCTACAACAACAACAACAATAACAACAACAACAACAACGTTCCCGACGCTCATAAAGGCATGTGTGGTCCGTGAGGTCACTTTGATGTACATATGTTATCGCGAGTTTTGATAATCCACCATATTTTTTAACAGACGTGTCTAGTACACAATTCTAAACTAATTTTCAAATTTCACTTCTATTTTCCATATTGCACTTTTCTAATATAAATTTTTTTTCAAATTTTCTTTTTGTTTCAGTGTTGATACGTTTAAAAAAAAGCATGGCTAAATAACGCAATGAGTTTTGCTAATCGTAATTATTTTTGAAGATAAATAGTTACATTACTGTTACGAGCGAGTAGATGTTAATTGTGATTCTAGTTCCGTATATACACATGGTGTCTTGCAATAATGCCTTCAGCGAATACCGAAGAGCTGCGACGAAAGTTTACTGTTGTACATCAACAGCGATCGGCTCCACCGTCATTGCCGGTTCCAAGTTTTGCACTAACTCCTAGCAGATCTACAGGTTACGATCCGCTAGATGGCAGCACCATCACCACAACATCAAAAATGGTCCATTTGAAACAATCAATTCCCTTGCGGGAACCCGAACGCACCTATGTGTTTCCTGGAACTGTAAATGTAGGCAGTGGTGGGCATGGTGGAAGCGTTATCGGTAGTATGACAACTGGTATACCTGGCGTGGCAGTTGTATCAGCGCCTTCACACAATCTCAGTATTGGAACAGGTGGTCGGGGGCATACACGCTCCGTGAGCCATGGCGGTGGCGCCATTTTAGGGCCAAGCGGCCGACCAATAAAATCAGCCATGAAAGGTCATCAGCGGGCATTTTCACAAGGACAAATCACAGATTCACCTGGTACAACTGGTGCCTCACGTGGTCATAGTCGTGTTGGTTCGAAAACTGATTTTATCTTACCACCTGGTCACAAAGAAGAAACAGAAACACGTGATTTCGGTCCATCGATTGCATCTTCAGCAGGCGGACGGGGTCATTCGCGGCAAGCTTCACGCTCAGAATCAATATACACACTTCGTCGCTCCGAAACACCACCTTGGTGGAAGCGCATAGTGGTATGCTATAATGAGAAATTCGACGAACGAAGTTATCGAATTGTTGTACCAAACCATACCGTTCCACCAAAGACACCAAAAAGGGATCATCCGAATGGAGATTTTGTCGGTAACAAGATTCGAACCACAAAGTACACTCTGCTTTCGTTCGTACCGAAAAATCTGCTAGAACAATTTCATCGTGTCGCAAATTTGTACTTTATTTTCATTGTGCTACTGAACTGGTTTCCTGCCATAAATGCTTTTGGTAAAGAAGTAGCTATGATTCCTGTTCTATTTGTTCTAGGCGTGACGGCTGTAAAAGATTTATTCGAAGATAGGCGGCGGCGTTCTTCCGATAAGCGAATAAATAACACTACATGTCGCGTTTATGACGGGTAAGCTGTAAATACAATATTAATTTATTTATATTTTGCGATAACGAGGCTACTTTATTGACGTTTTGTCTAATAAAAAATAAACAGAAGAAATTTGCAATCGCGGTTAATATATTTATAAATTTATCTCTATAATTTTCCAAAGAAATAAGAGTCATCAAAAATATTGTCACAGAAAAGAGTTTGTATAGATCTTTTGGACAGTGGCATGATCGAATTTGTTGGCAATATTTAAGACGATAACTGGAACTTTCAACAGGATAACACTTCAACTCACCCGGAACAGATCACTAAAGTCTTCTTTAATGACAGCTCCATTAAAATGTCCGGCATTAAGTTCAGGTTTAAATCCCATCGAGGATCTCTGGAGGATCCTCTCTGCTCGTATTTCAAAAATACGGAAGACAGTCTGTGACAGTACGTCACCTTAAATCAGCCATAGAAATAGAATGGGCTATACTTGAAATAATTACTGTCCAATTTAGTTTTAAAAAATTTGGAAAAAAGTAATGACTATTAAAATTAATCGGATAAAACCTATTAACTTAGAGTTGCAAGCAAAAATTAAAAAATAAAAATATTTACTACTTTTCTTGCCAGCGAACATTCATTTGAGATTTGAGATCATAAAATAGTCGCTGGGGGCCATATTAACCGTGCACATTACGACGCAACATCTCGAGTTTATTACGCTTGAATATCTCCAAACAATTCTCCGAATCATCAACTCGTCGTTGTTTTTGGTAAAAAGTGAGTTCGGGCGGCACCCACTTTGCACAGAGCTTTCTCATACTCAAATATTCGTGAATGATATTGTTACGATTTTGCTGATTCAACCTCGATGATTTCTCAAATCCATCGGGTACGATCTCTGGATTATTAACTTTATTTGCAGTTGCTTTATTTATAAATAATTTATTAAGTAATTCACAATTCAATTACAATTCAGTTCACTATTTACAACTACTTGAATTACAACTTTCACAATGCACTCTTTCTTATTACTTCACTGTAATTTAATCACCAAGGCGTTTACTTTACTTTACGTTGGCAGCTGAGTGTCGCCCTTATATAGTAGTCGGCTGCTCGCAACCAACCGCCTAGAATAATCGAATCGTCTCGATAACGAATGTTCGCGTTTCACGCTCTAGAACATGCCAGATATCGGCTTCTCTCTTTCATCTGACATTCGCTTTGCATTTTGGCCACAATATGATGTACACGTTCAGTTGATATCTTTAGAGTGCCTGCTATTTCATTCAATTTCAATTTACGGTTATTCAAAATTATTTTGTGGATTATTTTTTGATGTTTAGGTCGGTAACATCCTCTTTTGGGCGTCACTTACGACTTAGCATACCAATCCTGGGGCAGTGCCCGGAAACTTGTCATCAAGTCAAGTTTTTCCTTCACCTGTATTTTTCCCTTTCCCAATACTTTATCAACCCGCGAAATTCTTCTTTGTCCATTTTTTTCACAATAACAAAAGTTGCTTCACTCAAAATGCTATAACTCACGAACTAATAATTCGAAAGCTGTCAATGTTTACACACGTGTATTTGAAGGTTAGGGCTAACTAAAAATCATTAATTAATTAATTCTAGGAGCGCCATCTATGTGTAATTGACCGTTACAAACTTACATATTCAGAAATATTAAAAAAAAAAATTTAAATCTCTCTCTGACAGCGTGTTTTGTGGCTGCCTTAGCTCAACGTTGTATTTTGAAAAACCGAAATAACCAACGATTTTATTTTATCCAAAAGACCCTTCTGCTTTACTTAGTTTTCGTTCCAAGCATGATTAAATCTAAATTTTATAATCAACATTTACATTAGCTCGGTCTACCACTGCGTTAGTATTTCGTTCTAAAATATTTTCATAATGTGAACTTACTTAGTAGGGACATAAATACTGTTACACACATTTTATTGTATAAAATAAAAAATAATGCATCTTTTTGGACCTATATTGTATACAAGAAAGCAGTATTCATTCGAAATGCCCGCCTTTGGACTTCACGCACGCCTTAAGTCGGACTGGCCAATCATCAATAGCCGCACGCACCTCCTCCATTGGGAAATTGGCCACAGCACGAATCAAAGCTGTCTTAAGAGAATCAATTTTGGGGTGTCTTTTGTGGCAAACCATGTCCTCTAAAACTGTCCACAATTTGTAATCCAGCGGGTTCAAATCAGGACTGCCAGAGGGCCACTCTTCAGAGGAAATGAATGCTGGTAAATTGTTTTGGAGCTAGATTTGGGTCGTTTTAGCTTTGTGGGCCGGCGCAGAGTCTTGCTGAAAAGTCCATGATTGGTTTTGGAACATGGAATGGTTAAGTTGATTTACAATAGCTTCCAAAACGGTTTCTTGGTAAACTTTGGCCGATGTTTTGACCCCTTGTTCGCAAAAATGCAAGTCAGTTACCCCATCTGTCTCTTATGATGACCACCAAATCATGACTGAAGCTGGGTGATGACCTTTTTCGACGCGTGGAATTAATTCAGATGCTTCCTTAGATGACCGTGCATACACCCTATCATTTTGTTTATTAAATTTTTCCTGCACGGTAAAAAAATTTTCATCGGTAAACAGGATTTTTCTGTGCAAGTTATCAGCGTGCTTCACCAAAAGACGTTTGCATTTTACCACACTATTTTTTTTCAAAGCTGCAGTCAACAAATGACCGGTACAGCGTTTGAAAGCCAAGAGTCCCAAGTCTTTTTTAATAATTCGACTCATGGACTTTTGCGAAACATTCATCTCCCGGGCCATGATTTTCTGTTTTCGGAGCGGATTTCGCAGAATTCTTCATTTGACAGACTTCATGACTTGCTTCGTGCGTGGACAGCGCGACCGGTGGCGATCTTTAACATCCCCAGTCTCCTCAAACAGTTTTATGCACCGGTAGACGAACATGCGACTAATGCCGAGCGGACGGAGTGTTTTGAAAATATCACCTTTTTTCATTTCACACTTAAAAAGCGCTATAACGCGATACGGTTTTCATTATCTGACCATTCCATGTTGAAAACTCACACAATTTAGAATTCCCGATACAGACTAACGCTTTACAGGTTATATTTTATAAACCATATGGGAATTATGTGGTATGCTCAATTCTTCTATTGAAATGCGTGTGTTTAATGTTGTAACAGTATTTATGTCCCTACCAAGTAAATTGTGTAAAGGATGGGATTGTTGTTGTCGTTGTTGTACCGCAGAAAAATTCCCCTATTTGATCTTCGGGGAATATTGCGGAAATGACAGTCCTTAGCGGGATAAAAATCCAGGTCGTTCCGGTATAAAGACCCGACTGTCGCGGAAACTATTAGATTTTAATCGCCTCTTACGACAGGCATGCCTTACCGCGGGTAAATTCTTGAACACCTAACCCTCAGGTTGGGATTGTCATGTAGTCTGCCTTTCTTATACATTGCTCCAAAGTGTTCCATAATTTGTGGATTTAATCCATGTGTTCAGACGTACTCTAAACCATACGGGGGTAATGGATTCAAACAAGAAGGAAGTGCTGTCTTGGTCTTGCCGAAACTTTTGTTTCTTTCATGAGCATTTCGAAGTTATTGTACTGCTTAAGTTTTTTTGTCGATTTGAACCGAATTATCTGAGAAATCGGTTACAGGGGGCTATAGATATAGTTATTCAATGATTTTTAGTGTCAATAGTTACTTGAATATACGTGTGTAGAATACCAAATATTTCGCGCTTATAATAGTCCAAAGATTTGCTCGTTCTTATTTTATTATTTTCCGCTGTACACAGTTTATCCGCTTCTAAAAACACACATCTTACTCCAAAGCTAACGCTCCTTTTGTACCTGACGATGGCCCAAACATTCCGTTCACGCTGTCCAGAACTTGCTGATATCTCTAACTAATGTCACTCTTTTTATCTGTCCTTCGGACTTGGGATTTCCATCCTACCGTCGATTTCCGTCACAATATTTTTAAATATCATTAATTCTGTCCTCTAATGTTCCATTTCAAAGAAATTTTTCGTAAAAGCTTTGTTTTTTTCTTCTCAGAAAGAAAAAAATTATTAGTTTGTAATTTTTAATTATTTTTGAAAAATTGGTTAAACATTCAGGATATTTAGGTTTATGAAGAATAATCGTGCCCCAAAACGCTCAATATGCTAATTAGAAAGATTATGATATTTTTTTCTTCTTTCTTTTACTCTGGAATGGATATCCGTTCTATGTGAGTGCATTTCAAACCATGGGCACTTCTCGAAAATAATAATATTTGTGTATGCAAATTTATTTAAATGCCAGGTAAGGGGGTAAATTTAGGTGGAACCGAGCATTTAATAACCGATTGATATATGTATGTAAGTTTTTGAGTTCTATATATTCGGGTAACGAATAATTCGAGCAACTGGATGCTAGTTCATTGCTCAACTGCTCAAAGGTTTGTTTAAAATTTTCTTGCTATTGAACAGTTCGATCTGCAGAAGAAAAATGTCCAATTTGATTTGTCAAAATTTCTTTAAAATTTTAACGAGTAAAGAATATTGCATTGAAAATATTCGAAATAAATCTTGAGTTCTATTAAGTATATGCGATCATTAGTAGGTTCAAAGCTGTAAAAATCTAGTCATTGAACTTATAAAATTTTTATCAGGTTTATACAAATGCCAATTATGTACAATTATAAACTTTAAACAGGATTTCCCGAATTAGTTCCACCTTATTTCCAACGGTTATTTTAAAAATGCCAATATACCTTTGAGCGACGTATAGTCTGCTACAAAATACTATCCAGAAATAAATAATAACAAACTAAATGAAGCAGTGTTCCCGACTGTTGGTTTCTTCAACTTTTTACTATTATTCAACATAGTCCCTCCAAATACATCTCATAATTGCAATAGAAATGACATGGTTTTTCTAAGGCAACCAATAGGCGAACTTAGAGCGAGAAGCTGTCTACGTACTTCGTACGTACGTTTTGTGCACCTTAAGATTTTTCCAACAAATGGAGGGAACCAATACATTCGGAGGGGTTGGTATTTCTTGTCGAATCGAGACTGCTATTAGATAAATTAATTGAATTTTTTATTCAAATTAATTTCCTATAATTTTTGGATGTTGGTTAGACCAGAACTCGAACTCCTGGACTTTCGAATGGTAATAAGCACTGCTAATCTACTAACTACCCCCTGCGGGTTAGGGATTCAAGAATCTACCCACGATAAGGCATGCTTGTCGTAAGAGCTGACTTAAATCCATAGTTCCCGCGACTGTCGCGTCTTTATACTGGAACGACACGGATTTTTATCCGATCAAAAACTGTCACTCCCGCAATATTCCCGAAGCCCAATTTGTAAAATTTTTCTGCGGCTACAACAAAAACAACAAGAACAGAACAATTAATTAATTCTCCCTTCGGATTCAGAGTTCAAGAGTTTATCCTCGGGGTAAGCATGGCTGTCGTAAGAGGCGAAATCCAATAGTTCCCGCGATAGTCGAGTCTTTATACTGTAACGACTCGGATTTTTTATCCGGCTAGGGACTGACAACAACAACAACAACAACAGCAACAGAAAAATTAATTTTCTAAAATTTGGGACTTTGACCTACGCAATGTTCGAACCCATGACCCTCGACATGGTAATATGCACTGCTAATAACACGGTTAACGCGATCGTTAAAAATTAATTATTCAAATTAAATCGCTTATTGTATAAAAGTGGTTAAAGTCGTACCTGCAATAATTACTCTCATATAGAGTTCGCACAATGATGAAATGTACACACAAAATCAAACATTTTAGAAAGAAAGAATGTATTGTCAGTATAATCACAATTAATCTTTTATTTTCACCAGCATGATTAATTATTAAAAATAATGAAAATACCAGCAATACTTGTGCATCATTTTTCCACATGTTATGAATATTTTAGTAGAAGCCCCATTGCGTGCGAGAAGATGATTGCTTTGTAAATGTAAGCAGCTGCACCTTTTATATATTACATTAAAGGAAAATGGAAGGATAACATGTACGGTCGCAGTAGCCCAACGGGTAGTAGTGCATGCGGTAATGTGAAGAGTCATTATTTCGAACCTTGACCAAATCAATAGCTAAGTGTTTTCCTTTCGAGAGAAAATTTCAACCTCACCGAGTGTACTTCTGACATAAATGTAATAACTTTTAATAAAAAACCATCAGCCCTTATGTTAAAACTGTAGATCCCTACATTTGTAGGAAAACTTCAAGTCGAACACTAAAAAGCGGAGGAAATGTTCGGCCGAAAATATCGTAGCCTGCTGTAAAGGTTGTTATATATAGTAAATATACATATATAACATACGATGCATGCGAACGTGTTGCATTGCTATCGTGGGAAACTATACGTCTTGTTTTGTAACACAAAACTTTTTATAACGTTTGCATATTTATATCATTTTCTTTATTTCATTTTACACACATCATATTAATTCTTTTATAGTAGGTATATCATTGTTTTAACTGCCTAATCGAATGATTTTTCTTTCATTTCTCGAGAATTTTCTAAAACTTGGAAGTTTCCACGGTTTCATGTAATTTTTTTTTTTTGATAATTGCTTGACGTGATTGTAAACATCATCGACAAAAGGTTATTTTTTGAGGTGCAGCTTTTTATGACAACTTAAATTTACGGATGTTAATGTTTTTTTTTTTTGTAAAGTTCAAGAGCATCTAAAACGCTACTAAGGTCGAACGAAAAAATACCGCTTATTCACTCATGCAAGTGTCCCCAGGCATAAAACCTATTTTTAATATATCTGCACTTTCCTCCTTTAGTACACTCTGCTTATTCAACTTTGGCCAGTTCTGGTCCTTTTATTCTTTATTTAAATATGTATGCAGATTACCGAACAGTTGTCATTAGCTGTCCTTTAAAACTTTCGCAAATTTTCTACGGTTGCTCACTTCTTACTTTAGGCATAAACAAATTGAAGTTTCTAAAATTGAATACGAAGCGTCTAGAACTGCAGTAACTGTCCTAAAGGTAACTGGCCCGGCTTCACGGAATTTACCGATTACGCCTTGAGTGTTATCCTCGCTCCAACGTCATCTAAGATGAACGAACTTTCCGTCGCATAGTAGCGTCCGCTGCCGCTCGCTACATTCCAGCTGGACGAATTTCCGAAATTCGCTTTAATTTTCCTACAGAAGTGGCTGTGCTAGCGCCTTGAGGATACCGGAGATCCCCATACCAGGGAACTTAATAAGAAATGAGTGGGAAGAACATTTAAGGTCTTGCAATATCTCCTCTGAGTCAACCAAGCTGTGGGCTATTATCAAGTCATTGTCAGACAAGACGAGACGTAATGATCGAGTGGGAATTTCTTTTGGAGGTCACGTGTTGTTGTTGTTGTTGTAATCGCAGAAATATTCCACAAATTGGGTTCGGGGAATATTGCGGAAGTGACAGTCTTTGGCCGAGTAAAAATTCCGGGATTTTAGTCGCCTCTTACGATAGGCATGCCTTACCGCGAGTAAATTCTTGAACCCCTAACCCAGGAGCTCACGCGTCGTCGGACTCGACGAGGTGCACGAGCTATTTTAGCCGGCTATTCACACTGTAGGAATGACAAAATGAAAAGACGAAAGGGACCCGTCGTCTGCGCAAACTGCCAAACACATCACGGTGGTTGATTTCTCTAGGAAAGAGGTTCAGGGAATTATCGGGAAGGAGAAAGCCTCCAAATCCATCGGCCTTGAACTTGCGCGAACTTTCCATGTAGCACTGGACCTATTAAAAGATTTTGACACGATCAATCATTCAATTCTTACTACCGCCGGGGTTGAAGAGGTAGACCATGAACTATCTGAGTTCGGCAATCATCGGTAGACTTTCGAGGTTGAACGTCCAAACCTCGTAAATTAAATAGGGGGTACCGTAGGGTGTTGTCCCCACTGCTGTTTAAATTCTACATTACCAGGTTCCGCCTGCTTGATCTCATAAACCGATGATTTTTGAAGAAGTACCGGCTCGAAATCGATGTTGAGATAGATAACACAAATTTGCTGGGCATCACATTTGCAAGCCTGCACTCCTTTACTCCGCATACGACTACTATTGCCACTATAGTACAGAGCCACAACAAAATCCTCCCTCGTTATCCGGCAGCTCCTGGGGTAAAGACAAAGAAATACCACATACAGGGTAATTGACTGATCGGTCGTAAACTACGCTGCACCGATTTGGACGCCGGGGACTAGCGTGACGCAGTTGCAGAAGCTATATATTTACGAGCATATCAGAACACCGACCTAAGAACCGTGACAGGAAACCTCCTGATGTCACCGGCGCATCACTTATTCTATGCTTTGGATCACCCCAACAGACATTTATTAGAAGCACATCAGAATTAGCAGGCTTCATACACCTTATTCTACCGGCACTCCATAGAGCAATATAGACCAGAACCGTTTGATTGTTGTTGCTGTTGTTGTAACCGCAGAAAATTCTCCAAATTTGGCTTCGGGAAACATTGCGGGAGTGACAGTCCTCGGCCGGATAAAAATCCGGGTCGTTCCGGTATAAAGACCCGACTGTCGCGGAAACTATGGATTTTAGTCGGCTCTTACGACAGCCATGCCTTACCGCAGGTAAACACTTGAACCCCTAACCCGCAGGGGTAGTACCGTTTGATAGAACGGCTTACCGACAAGCATTAAACGCCATTCACCGAGAGTCCGTTAACACCTTTGTGAACTCTCTTCCTGTGAATGGCGTTCTCGGAATCCAAGCACCACCTATCGCAGAGCAAGAGCTTCAGTTGCCTCGTGAGACCAGAGTAACACTGGAACAATTAAAGTATAGATATTGTAGTCGAATTGATTCGTACCTATCCAGACTCGACCTTGACATACTCAAAGTATGTTCCTCATGAAATGAATCCCTTCACGACACTAACCACCTCTTTGTATGCACCTCACGACCGACTCATTTTACACACTTCTCTTTTTCTCTGGTCAGTCGAAACTACGATTCTTGAGCATCCCGTTAGATGGCAAAGACTACTTTCACTTAAGCCTAGGCGGGTTTTAGTAGGCCGCTACAACAACAACAGTAATTGTCCTTAAAATATAGCCAAGAGTTTTAAATATTGCATTACCCAAATCATTTTCCAAAAAAAATTGAATTATAAGCTTTTAAAATTGGTCAATCTAATTGGTTAGTTCCATTTTTGGTGTCAATATTTCACCTGTATGTTAATATGGGAGCAGAATACCAAATTTTATATAATAATTATGATACGAAATCACATATGTAAACAGTGGCTATCTTTCGTGAGATTAATTGTGAGAATTATGTGTATTAATATTTTATTTATTTTAATATTTTTATTTTTATTTATTTTCTAACATATCCATATCAGTGAGACCACTTGACTCATGTCATTTATTAAACGGAAACATTAATAATTTATTTTATAGTAATAATCATTATTTATTATCAAATAATGTGTAATAATAAATTTAAATACAATTTTATTTTAGTGAATCAGAACGCTATAAAAAGATTAAATGGCAAGATGTTCGTGTTGGTGATCTGGTGCATTTATCTAACAATGAAACGGTACCAGCGGACATACTACTCTTGCGAACGAGCGATTTACATGGTGCCTGTTACATTGACACTTGTGATTTAGATGGTGAAACAAATCTTAAAAGAAGAGAGGTAATTCTCTTGTTTTAATTGTGTATAATTTTTAATATTAATCAACACAAAATATATTAAATGATTAGGTTGTACGCGGTTTCACTGATAAACAGAATATTTTTGCGCCATGTAAATTTTTGAGCCGCGTCGAGGCTGATGCGCCTACAACAAAACTATATAGATTCCATGGAGCCTTAATACATCCAACGGGTGAGCGAATACCCATTGCAACTGAGAACTTGCTTCTTAGGGAAAGTCGTTTGAAGGTATTTTCTTTAAATTTTTTATTGTATTTTTTTGTTTGTTTTTGGTTTTAATGAATAAACATAATTTTTTTTCCACAGAATACTGATTTCATTGAAGGAATCGTGGTATATGCCGGTCACGAAACAAAATCAATGCTGAATAACAGTGGTCCACGTTATAAACGCTCTCAAGTTGAACAGCAAATGAACATAGATGTAATATGGTATGTGTAATTACGCTGACTATTAATGCTATACTTTCTTCTTTCATTTTTTAATTTTTTTTACCAAAATGTTTTGAACAGCATAAACAATCGACACAGTTCGGAGACAATGCAATAGTAAGGTTGGCTCGTGTATTGCTCGGAAACACATTGAATATTGTTAATTCGTAAATAATCACATGATTTTTGATATCATTGCTAATGACTGCAACAACAGTAAGATGAAAAATCATCTCTGATGGAAAGCCAAACACAATAAATTCAAACTTTAAAAACTCAAGCATATTTATTGGACCGCGTTTATAACAGGTCAAAAAGTTCCCGGCCTACCGTAGTAAAACACATTTTTTTGGCAAAATTAATTTTTTTTACTCAACATAGTTCCCTTCAAGGGTGATAATGTAAGGAAAATTTCTTTCCAGCGAGCATTCTTTTGAATGAAGCAATTCGAAGCCCGATTCATATATTTTTGCCATCGATTTCACTGAATTGTGACGCGGTGCATTGTTTTGGTGAAACATCACTCTCTTTTCCTTCAAATACAGCCCTTTTTCGGCGATCTCGTCCTTCAAACGGTCCAATAACTATGTGATACTCACTGTTGATGGTCTTTCCTTTTTTTGGGTAGTCAATGAAAATTATTCTATGCCTATCCCATGACTGTTGCGTTTTCCCACGCTTTAGAGCGAGTTCATCGTCTGCAGTCCATTCAGATGACTATCGATTGGACTTCGGAGTGATATATAGAGCCATGAGTCATGTTTCATCCATTGTTACATGTCGGCCCAAAAAGTCGGGTTTATTACGTTGAACATCTTCAAACATTGTTCCGGATCATCAACTCGTCGTTTTTTTTTTGGTCAAAAGTGAGCTCGCGCGGCACCCTCTTTGCACAGTGCTATCTCACATCCAAATATTTGTGAATGATATGATGAACAGCGTACAGCTGATATCTTTAGAGTGCCAATTTCAATTTACGGTCATTCAAAATCATTTTGTGAATTTTTTATTTTTTTGTCGGTACCAACCTCTTTTTTGGGCGTCCACTCGTTCACCGTTTTCGATGCTCATTTCACCACGTCTAAATTTAGTATACCAATCCTTGAGGGTTGATTTTCCTGGGACAGTGCCCGGAAACTCGTCACCAAGCCAAGTTTTTGCTTCAACTATATTTTTTCACTTCAAAAAGCAATACTTTATCAACACGCAAAATTCCTATTTATCCATTTTTTTCACAATAACAAAGTTGCTTTACTCAAAATGCTACTTATATAATTCACAAACTAATAATCCGACAGCTGTTAAATTTATACATGCGTCCTTTGATGGCTAGGGCTAACTAAATCTCATTAATTAATTATTTCTAGTACCGCCATCTATGTGTCAGGCCGAGGACTTTTCAAATGACCTGTTACACATAATGGTTTTGAAAGGGTAACAAATTAATTTGAATGTAATTTTTAAGGTTATTTTTCATCAATCAAATTTCATCGGATGTAACATTTCCCATTTTAATAATAATATACCGGTTTTAAACAATGGTTGAAAATATAGATTTATTTACCGTTTTATCGCGATTTTTTATCGTTATAAATTATCTAAAATCTAATTTTTTTCATACTTTTTATTCATTAGAGAAATTAGAATCCCCATGACTTTTAAAAAAAATTTGGCCAAATAGAAAAATACCATATTTTTTTTTTTTGCTCAATGATACATGAAAATATGTACATATAAACAACTGAACGAACAAAGGTTTTGAGGTTCTTGCATCGATACAAATTCATTTGAATGAAAAATAATCTCTTACGTCGCACTATTGAAGTTCTGCATGTAGATCTCCACCTCCATCCGGTTTCCATTTATTTTACACAAAAAGATTTCTTTCGTTTACCATTCGTTAGTTGCGTTTGTGCTAAATACAATTTCTGTTAAAAAAAAAAAAATCGGTCTTAAATTATAGTTAGAAGAAGAACTCTAATGTAACTTCAATTCGAATATTAATAAATGTATGTATGTATGTATATCTATTTAAATGTTTTGTATTTCTTTTAGGTGTGTGATAATTTTACTAATATTATGCATTGTTGGCGCCGTTGGATGCAAAATGTGGTTGAATTCTTTTGGGCAATTTCCTGTACCATATCTACCTTTCGAAGTTCACCCCAGTTATGAAGGTCTTTTGACTTTCTGGACATACATTATAATCTTGCAAGTGATGATTCCACTGTCATTATATGTCACAATCGAATTGTGCAAAATTTTGCAAGTATATCACATACACAATAACATTGATTTATACGATGAGGATACAAATAAGAAAACAGAGTGCAGAGCAATGAATATCACTGAAGAATTGGGGCAGATCCAGCACATATTTTCAGATAAGACAGGTACACTGACTGAAAATAAAATGCTCTTTCGACGATGTGTTGTCAATGGCATAGATTATAATCATCCCGCATCTGAGATGGAACGATTGAATACAAAACCCGGAGCACCACCACCACCACTTGTTGTTAATACCACACTATTAAATGATATGCTAGAGTTAATAAATTCGGGTCAGTATCTCTCAGCAAATGCGCAACGACTACAGGAATTTCTTTTGGTATTGGCAATTTGTAATACGGTTATTGTTAGTGTTACGCCACATCATGATTTAATGAATGCCAGTGGTATAATTGAGGTTCAAGGTGCGGGGAGCAGCACTTCAGGAGTGTTAAAGAGTAAGTTAAAAAGTAAAGTAAAGCTTTGTTCTCCAAATGTCTACATGTTTTATGCTCTTTTATAATTAGATGTCAAAGAGAACCACATACCTCTACAAAATATAACAGAAACAGATTCATCTTCACCGTCTGTACCTATAGCCAATAACAACATGACACTCGCCATATCTGCCGATCGGTATACCCGCTTAGCCGAATCGCGTTCCGTAACGCCATCACCGCCTCCTAATTTAGCATATCCTCTGCCAACTCAAACACATGTTCCATCTTTATCACCAATAAACAGTTCAGCAGAGACTACGCCTACATCTGATTCGCCACCAATGAAAATGAAGTCATTCTCAAATAGTATTTCACCAACAGGACGTGCAAAAGCTGTGATAAATTCAAAGATAACAACTCTTACGGCATTTCTAAATGTTAAAGCTCAAGCTAAGAGAATATCTAACAAGCTGAAGTAAGTTTAAAATCAACTAAGTATTTCTTAATCTTAAGCTTTTATATATTTTCCATACCTTGTTTTCCTTTCCAGTCAAACAAAAAATCAAACTTCATTCAAAACGGTTAATGGCAGACCATTGTATGAAGCCGAGAGTCCAGATGAGCTTGCGCTTGTGAATGCCGCATATAGTTATGACTGCTGTTTGGTCAATCGTAGTCCAAATCATATACTAGTTAGCATTCCCAACTCAGGAATGGCGGAATATGAGGTTCTAAAGATCTTACCATTTGATTCCAGTCGCAAATGCATGTCAATTGTTGTGCGACGCACTGGAACGTCTGAAATAATACTCTACACAAAAGGTGCGGACAGTTCTATTATGCCTGTATTAACGCCATGTGGTCCAAATACACCCGAAGGTATTTGAGTTTGGATAAAATAATATATTTTAGTAACTTTTTAATTGGAAGCAGGTATAATGAGAGAGAAAACTCAACAACAATTGGATCGTTATGCACGTGATGGTTTACGAATATTGGTAATGGCGAAACGTATACTGAATCCTGCTGAATATACAGAATGGTGGGCAAGGCATCAAGAAATCGAAATGTCACTAGAAAATAGAGAAAGACGAATACGTGAGTCGTTTGCAAAGTTAGAGTGTAATTTAACACTACTGGGGGCAACAGGAATCGAGGATAGACTTCAAGATGGTGTACCAGAAGCGATAGCAGCTCTGATTTCAGCTGGCATATCAGTATGGGTGTTAACTGGTGATAAACCAGAAACAGCTATAAATGTTGCTTATTCAGCAAAACTTTTCACTCAGCAAATGGAATTATTACGGTATGTTCCTATTTTTGTTTATGTTAGATTATTTTAAAGGAAACGCATGCCCACTAGACTACATATTTTATACATATTTACATAATTAGTGCCACTCATCATATTTCTACAGTTTGTTATTGAAATATGTAATTGCAAAGTGAATTAGGTGAATGTGAAGGGTTGTTCATGCAATTTTAGTCATATGAGCAGGAGGGAAAAAGGCGCAATATCCGACTCCCACGACAGCCGGTTCTACGCACCGGAGTTGACCCGGATTTTATCCGGCCAAATCTTATGCTTTTTATGCTCCAAATCCTTTTCATCAGGGCTGGCGTAGAAACCAACGGATTATTTCTGCTGTGTGTGCCAAAGACGACTCCACCATTCTTCCACCTCGGTTAGATGCAACCAGTGCAATGGTTGGAGTCATCTTAAGACCTGTTCAGGCCTTAAGACCCATAGGGAGTGGACTGAGCGTTACGTGGCCCCATGCTGCCAGCGCCCAGCGGCGCCTCTAGCCTATACGGCAGTGCCTTCTGCACATTTACCCACTTTGGGTAACTCCCCCCAGGCCTTTACGACCCAACCGCATCATGACTCCCAATCATCTTTTGCCAACCCTCCCGCACCCCCATCCAGCTCCACCTCCCGTGCGGGGGTAGTCAGCAGCTCTTAGTACTTCGCACAGTCTGCGCCGTGTGTGAGACCATATTACGGCGGAATGTGACATCAGTCAAATGCAACTCATGCACTGCCTGGTGCCACTTTCGGTCGTGCTCTGGTCTGCGCACCACTCGTGAGTGGAGTAGTGCCTTCGTTGCCCTATGCTGTAGGAGTCTGCCGCCGCCTGTAGATACTACGCAGCTGGCAACTACCACCAATGTGCGGCAACCACCACAGCGGGTCACACAGCTGCAACAACCAAGACCTACGCACAGCTCCCTCAACCCCGTGTTACGAACGTTCCCCCGAGACACTTTAGACTCGTACAATTTAACTGCAACGGACTCCAAGGAAAGATCGACGAGATAGTCGACTTTATGAGCCGGGAATGCCTGCCAATAGCTGCGATCCAAGAGACAAAACTGAGCGCCCGATCAGAAAAAAAGTTTCATTTATAGAGCAATAATTTTTGATCGAAAAATAATAGTTCTATTTTTATCAAAATTAATACAGGTCTATAGAAATAAACGATTTTTAACTTCTGCCCGAGATCATAGGCATCCCATGAGGTTATTTAAACTATTGACTTCATCATTTTTTTTTTTTAATTATCTTAACTTTTACAAAATAATTGTTAATATTCTTTGAAATAAAATTCGTTTAAAAAAAATCGTAAACTATGTATAGTTGAAAAAATTGAACCTTTATGTGAAAAAGCCATGCACCAATAATTTAACGATTTATTAATAAGATATTTTTTAAAGAAGGTTAGGGGTCAACTGAAGAAGATTCCAGCTCTAGCTTGGTCGTCGAGACATTCTATATTGCACAATCAGTGCATTTTAAATATTGCAAATAATTTCTATTTTTTAAATATTTGGTTTGCATTTACAGTTTAACTGCGCGCTCACGTGACGCTGCGGAGGCTGCAATTAATTTTTATTTAGATGAATTGGACAATAGTAAAGCAATATATGGCGCTAATCCCCGTCTGAAACCCCGAGCACTAGTTGTTGATGGCAAAACGTTAACCTTCATTTTGGATTTACGGTAAGACCGGAAAATATACAGTTGGGGCAATCAAAAAGTGTTAGCAGAAGGTGTTATCCGAAAAAGTGACTGTTATTGATCTTACTGAGTTTCATTTTCTACTTACCATTCATGCTCTGTAAAGAAAATGCAAAATTTCATGTCTGTAGCTCGTTAATTGACAAAATTAACCCATTTTCAAATATCGGTAGACTCTTTGACGGAAATTGATTAATTGGTTCAATCTGATTTCAGATTTATGTACATACATTAATAACATTAATATAAAAAAAATATAGAATGATGGTGTGCCGTTATGAGTAATTCCTTGTGGTTAGAAATAAAATAAAAACCAAAATTAATTTAAATTTTTTGACTAAAAACCCGCTCAGAAAATAGTTTTATTTTAAATTTAAAAAAAACTTAAACTTGTTTCATAATATAATGATTATTTTTGTTTAGAAAAATAAAAAACTTTTCTGAGCGGTAAAAATTTAAATATTATATTTGCACTTATGTAAATGACAATCAAATATTTTAAAACCTTTTCAAGATCTTAGATGATGTGTGGAAATATATCTATTTATATTAGAGCTCCAGTTTTGTGCTCATAGATTTTCCATCAGTACAAGTATTTGAGCAACGAGCATTCGGACACCTGCTCATTGCTCATTACTCAAATCAAATTTTCGAGCCGAACACGAGCATTTCGAGTATTTTGACAAACCCTTTGACTATTTTCTCAAAATTTTTTTTTCATTTATTTTAAATTTATTTAGGCAAATTGTAAAAATCATTAAGCGTCAAAGAAATTTTAACAACAAAATTAAATTTTTTTTTATTCTGAATTGAATTGAATATCTCTCTTACCATCTCTGCTTGGAAATAATAATTATTTTTTGTTAACACATTATTAAAATTTTATAAAATGATATATTTTAACTAATTTAATAAATATCTTCCAGTTCCAAACTTATTAGGCCGTTTCTGAAATTGGCTAAAAACTGTGCATCAGTGCTATGCTGTCGTTCGACACCACTACAAAAAGCTTATCTAGTAAAAGTGGTAAAGGAGGAGTTGCGTCTCTGTACTTTAGCTATTGGTGATGGTGCGAATGACGTCTCAATGATACAGGTACTTAATATAATAACTAGCTTACCCTTCTATTTTCTATTCACTGCAACAACTAGTAATTTGTATTTGTTTATATATAGATGGCCGATGTTGGTGTCGGCATTTCTGGTCAGGAGGGTATGCAGGCGGTTATGGCGGCTGACTTTACGTTATCACGATTTCGGTACTTGGAGCCCTTATTGTTAACTCATGGATATTGGTGTTATGATCGCTTATCGCGCATGATACTTTATTTCTTTTACAAAAATGCTGTGAGTATTTCGTTTGTTTACGCCATTTTTATACTCGAGTGCAAGTCTTTGACAGTGTGTTTTATACTTTTACAAATGTTGTGTTATTATGAGATTTATAATTTTCACATCAGAGGAACACAGTCTAAAGGTTGCGCCGGGTATTTAATGTACAGCACTACCCGAACTCTATCTTAGATGCAAATGGTTACACATTGTTTTGCTTTCTTTTAAGGCCTTTGTGTTCTTAATATTTTGGTACCAACTATACTGTGGCTTTTCGGGATCTGTCATGATGGATCAGATGTATCTGATGTTGTATAATCTAATATTTACATCATTACCACCCATTGCCATTGGTGTTTACGATAAACGCGTGCCTGAGGATTTTTTACAACAAAATTGTTATTTGTATAAACATGTAAGATTTGTGCTTAATCAATTAAACTACTACATAGCTTAATTGAATTTTTTTATATTCATATAGGGTCGATTACGTCTTGCCTATAGACCACATGATTTTTGGATCGTACTCTTAGATTCATTGTATCAAAGTTTAGTGATATTTTTTATGGCTTTGTGTGCCTATGCTGAATCCGATGTTGGTATTTGGGAATTCGGCGCAACAATAACGGCTAGTTGTTTATATACGAATTTAGTTCATGGCGCATTGGAAATAAGATCATGGGTAAAAACAACATCCGTTAGATGGCAAAAGTATACATTTTTTATTTTAAATTTATATATGTATTTTTTTATTTCAGACCATATTACATGTGCTTTCTATTGTGCTAAGCCTTGGCTCCTTTTATGCTTTCTCTATTATTTATAATTCAACATGCGTAAATTGTTTTGGGTTACCTTCTACGTATTGGGTGATATTTCGCTGTTTAGGCTCATTAGTTCATTGGCTTGTGATACTTATATCGACAGTCGTGGCTGTTTTACCAAGGCAAGTTATTTAAGAATTTTTTATCAAAGTATACGAGGTATGTTCAAAGGAAAATGTGAATTTTGATTTTTCGCTGGCTGTGTACATTCGATGATCGATATTTTGTTTTTGTTATAATCGGACACATATGTTTATCATGTGCTTGCATTAGGAGCCAATTTCGATTAGTAGTTTGTTTTTGACAACAGAAAAGGTTAGTCATTTTTGTGTATACTCTTCGATTTTTGACTTTTGAAAGAAATGGATCAAAGAATATGTATTAAATTTTGCGTTAAAAATAGAAGAAAATGCTGCAAGGTACTTGAAATGACTGTGACATTCGGTGAGTCCACTTTGTCTCAAAAAAGTGTTTATAAGTGGTACAAGCGCTTCACAGAAGGCCGAGGAGATGTTGATGACGATGAGCGTGCTGGAGGTACGACCACGTCAACAAGCGAAGAAAACATCGAAACAGTGAAAAAAAGTTCGATCAAATGTGAATGTTTTGCTCACTGTTTTCTTTGATTACAATGGTGAGGTGCATCATGAGTTCCTGCCAAAAGATCGTAAAGTTAATAAGGAATACTACAAGGAAGTTATGCAACGTTTGCGTGAAGCAATACGGCTCAAGCGATCGAAATTGTGGAAAAACAAATCGTGGATTCTGCATCAAGATAATGCACCAACTCACACATCAATGCTTATCCGTGATTTTTTGGCCAAAAACAAAACCGTTATCATGCCACCGTATTCACTAAATTTGGCCAAAACCCAAAGAAACCAATTAAAGGAAAGCGTTTTGCCACAATTGATGAGATCAAGTCAGAATAGAAGAGCTGATGGTCATACCGAAAAGCGCATTTCAGAAGTGCTTCGAGGATTGGAAAAAGCGTTGGCAAAAGTGTAATATATGCAAGAGGGATTACTTGAAAGGGACAAAATAGATATAGACGAGTAAATAAAAATCAATATTCACCTTTTCCTTTGAACACACCCCGTATATGCATATACATATATAATTAAAAATATTAATCTTACATCTGTTATGTATCTCATTTCAGGCTGCTGTTTTTAACTGTTAAAAATTCGTTATTTCCCGACGATAGTGCAAAAGTATTGATGCAAACAAAAATAAACCGCAGTAGAGGTGAGGATTTGTTAATTGCTTGGTCAAGGTCAGCATCAGCTTCATCAATATATAGGTAAAGAACACACAACATGTGCTATCCAATAATATATTCAACCGTTATCACCTATTACGATTATAATATGCGCATTTCCGCCATTTGAGAATATATTTATTTGTGTTTAATTGTATACATTCTAACTAATATTTCCCAACGTATTTTTCATAACATAAATATTCGGAAAATTTATAAAAATAAAATAGGGATAAAACAATGCACTCCACAAGGGAGTATCGAAAAAAGTGCCCAACCAACTATATGCCGGACCTGCAGTCATTAAATGAAGTGCGATTGTTATTAGTCCCAAGGGTCTATATACTCTTATAAGTGTTTGGTGGATTTTGGAGTGGTTTTGCCACTAATTCGACAATGTCAGTACATTAACAGCTAAAATTCACATTCATGACTTTTGAAATATGTTAATAGAGTTTCTGAAAAGTTCGAAAATTACATTCAATCATATTGTAATTTATATTGGTTGCAATAGTTGTGTGTTTTTTATTTATTAAATTCATTTCATCTAATATTTTGTTTATTTTTCGATTTATTAGTTGTAAATGTATTTTCTTCTTAACACGTATTTTAAAAAATATCTCTTTAAGAAGCTATTGATTGTGATACTCTTTCTTTAAGTCATGCCTAAGATATTTTATTATTACCTGAATGTATCCAAAAATAGTATCTTGTTTGATTATCTATCTTACATATATGCTAGATCTGCAGCATTTTGTGATTTAGCGTGCAATACGCGAAACTAAAACATTTGGTTAAATTTTTACTTAAGAAGCTTCAATTCGTTGACAAATATTTTAGTTATGCTAACTTTTTTTTATTTAAATGACACAAATGAGCATACCAAATCCTTTAGGAAGTCTTTCAAAGTTGCAGCATTCTCATCCGTCTAAATCTACGAGGGTTAAATATGATATTTTCAGCTTATAAATCTTCATACAAAAAACAAAAAATCTTCATATGTTTCAAAAGCATATGATATTTTGAGTTTCATTCCTTTTTTTTTGTATTTATTCGCACTTATAATTTTGATTAAATCAATTTTTCAATTACATAAGATCGTTATATATACATATAGATATATATTTGGCACTTTGTAACCGTCGAAACGATTTTTGGCCGAGCTCCTGCTCCAAAATGTAGTTTGGAAGGGACCTACAGTTTATTCTAAACCGCCTCGGAACGGCGAATTGACATTTATGACGAGCTTTTATTTCATGTCACCAATACACTCGGAGGGCTTGAGCGGTTACAAAGCGTCAACTAACTTATTTTTGAATATTTTGACCAAAAATTTTAACAGTAAATTAGTGGTCTGGAATAAAATAAACATACTTCTATAAAAGCCTCAAAAATGTTTATTATGTAATAAAGACTTTTTTGAACAAACACGTTTTGTAGGTTTTTTCAAAAGAATAAGACACTCTACTGTCGTTAAAATCAAATAAGTAAATATTTTGGTACTCTTCACCATGTGTTGTGACTCTTTAATAACCAATAGATGCACCACTGTCCCTTGCAACGCAGAAAAATGTTTTTTTCATCGATTCAGACAATTTCTTTAAAAGGTTTACATTCAGGTTAGACCACTCGATAATAATCTCATCTGTATTGTTATATTGACGATTATTAGCATAAACCCAATGTGTACTGTAATTCGGGAGTATCTTTTGATGTAAAACCTCCCTTACCACTACAGAACCTCCACCAAAATCGTATTTAGAAAAGCAAAGAGGGTTGTTTTGAAAATCTCCAATAGAACTGAAAATCATCTGGGCCATCAAAATTTAGAACATTAATATCACCAGGAGTAACTTACTACGACCCAATTGGAGTATATGTGTTTTTCTGGAAGTCATAGGGTGAGCTTGCTTTTGTCGTGACAAAATATGAAGTTCTTTTATGAAGTGTGGTAACCTTAAATGATTCTCCACAGCTCTGGCCAAGTTAGCGCAAGACCTAGTAGAGTTCGAACTTAATCTGATAATTTTTTGTGATTTTGGTCAGAAGGCGCCAATTTTCTCCCAACTGAATTTAAAACACTATATTTCCTTGGGCTCTGTAAGAAATTGCGCACCACGCACCGACTCATTTCAAATTTTTTTTTTTCGCAATTTGAGATAGTACTAGTCCAGATTCTTAGTATGCCAGTATTTTACCTCGCGGAATATTGCCTAGAAATCGTTTAACACTTGCACAAAAATCTCATCACCGTAGCCTCATTAATAGCCAACTTTGGACTCCTGTCTTATCATGAAACAATAAGAAATGCAGCATACGATTACTATGCAAGAAACGTAAGCTTTGACGCCAATAACGGTGTGTCAGAAGGTAATACAATAGTACAGATGATGAGATGAAAAAGGTACGAAAAGGCAGGGGTTGATTTTTAATGTTTACATTAGAAATGTTAAAAGTCATGGTTCTAAAAGGCACCTTATATGATTTAAATATTTAAAAAATAGCGAATTTCTAATACAAAAAAAAAAGTTCTATTATAAATTTCAAATTCTAAGACTTTCTGGCATATTTAGCTTCTGATTGGTAACTTTTTATCGCCCAGCAATAATTGGCCAACATCCTTAGGGTTTCCACATGCAAAATGTTTTGATAGAAGCTTTCTCCGTGCTCATAAATTCTCTGATATGCTACTAACAGCTCGGTAACCAACTCTCTGTATTTGTCACTGCTGTGGTTACCTAGAAATTTTTAAGCTACTGTTTTGTTGTTGTTGTTGTTGTAGCCGCAGAAAATTCTCCAAATGGGGCGTCGGCGGACATTGCGGGAGTGACAGTCCTTGGCCGGATAAAAATCCGGGTCGTTCCGGTATAAAGGCCCGACTGTCGCGGGAACTATGGATTTTAGTCGGCTCTTACGACAGGTATGCCTTACCGTGGGTAAATTCTTGAACCCCTAACCCGCAGGGGGTAAACTACTGAATTAAAATATATCCTTGCTCGATTTCCAGATCGTTAATTTTTTCTTCAAACTCGGAATCTTATTAACTTCCTAGTCCAACGATATTACCCCTCTTTTATCTTCGCATAAATTATTCTAGGAAACTTTTCTTTTAAATACAAAAATACGTTTTCATTGCGATCCATCGCCTGATAAGATCTGTATGTTTGAACGCAAACCTAATACCTCAGTTTTTGAAAAATTTGAATGAAACTTAGTATGCTTGTGTTTTTTTTTGTAATGTATTGATCATTTTTCCGAACCGGCCAGATCGATCGACTATATCACATAGCCCTCATGCCACCGATCCGTTCAGATGTTTGATTTTGGATCACAAATTCTTCAAGAAAAAACCTAAGAACTGAAAATAGATAATATACATTCATATAATGAACTAAGTATTTATTAGTGCTGAAAATCATCGAAATCGGACAAAAATATCACATAGCCGGTATATGGGTGATTTGTTCAGAGATATGAGGTTTTTGGTCAAAAATTCGTCAAATACCATCTAATTGTGTGAAATTTGGTATGTTACTCACGTAAATTCACATATATATTTACACTGAAAATCATCGAAATTGAATTTTGCAATTTGCACTAAAATTGTTCAGGAAATCTATTAAGAGTTCGGCATGACCGAAGACAAGACTTCTTTCTAGTTTTTTATGGCCTTTCACATTAAATGAAGAAAAATGTAAAATGACAGTAAAAATAACTGATGTTAAATTCGAAACTATGAAGTACTCACAGATTTTGCCCGGAGCAAGGAGCAGAATCATCCTGAAATATAACTTTTTCATATTCAGCGTAAATCCCTTCAAATTTTGGCAGCCACGCCTTTGTTTATAACTTCTGTGTACTCGTTGCATTCACTGAGGGATTCAGGATGATAATACTGCTGTTGTAGTAACCGCTAAAATATTCCCCAAATTGGTTTTGGGGGAATATTGCGGAAGTGACAGTCTGACAGTCTTTGGTTTGGCTGGATAAAAATCCGGTTCCGATATAATAACTTCACTTGACGCGGAACTATCGGCATGCTTTACCGCGGGTAAATTCTTTAACCCCAACCCGTAGGAATCATTATAAACTGCTAATTACAAATGATGTGATGCTCCCCCATACCATCGAATGCGGAAAATGTTTTACTGCGCTAAGTAACTTACCAACACTGTAACGCTACTCGCTTTTTCGTCCAAAGAAATTGTATTTCGATTCATCTGAAAATATTCGACGGTTTCGGATAACTGGCGTATTCCTTGCACCATGAATGCCTATTGGACCTCATGTTGTAAAAAGCCATTATTTCACATTTTCTCAATAGAGACGTTCTTAGACGGAATAGAAATTTTTGGCACAGGCGGAATTTACACTCAAATTTCCGTATCAAAGCTGAATATTTTGTAACCAAGCGTCAATTTTAATACTCTAATGACTGCAGTTATCAAGTGGTTCCACTTGAGCAAAGGTTCCAATGGGACCGATCTATCCCACGATCCAACCACTGCTGGGTGATTTTTGTCTTGTGTGCTGGAGTATACCCTTGATGGAAGATCTAATGCTTCCTCCATCGAAGAGAGTATTGTTTAACTGCTACCACGCCTAGTTTTACCTATTCTTCAACAGTGAAAATTTTCTCATCTTTAAAAATGATACTTTCATAGTATAACCGTTGACCGCGTGCACCGGAGAAACCACTTGCACCTGTGGCGCCTAATTTGCTTCAGAAGATGACCACTTGACCGGCAGTAGACCTTAATGTATAGATCATCTCGAATAACTTGACATTGAAATGGTCTGGTCGATATATCCATTTCCCTTGACATAATTGTCTGTTTTTGCGAATGAACAGTTTTTATGGCTGAATTAACTCGAATCAGGCGAGGAGGACAACTTCTCTTTCTGTCATAAATTGTAGACGTTTGTGAAAAACGATCAATAGTGCGGGAAGCAAACGTTCTCGATATGTTTTTTTTTTTTTTGAGAAGCTAATAAATTAACTTGGTTTTGGAATATAATCACCGCATCACGATTTTCTTTAGCTCCCGACTACATTGTTAATAAGCGAAGGCATATATATATGTATATGTTAGGTGTTTTTTTTTTAGACATGTGGCTGTCAATGAGACAATACTTTTTTCGAAGTTGGTCTTTTCGACAGATGTTACTTGATTTATACTCAGTTTGGTTAGCCATTTCATAATGAACAGACTTACTCTGGAGCAACGTTTGTAAATCGTCGCGCGACGCATCCCACGCTGCGTCCAATATTCGATCGACATAATCGCTCGAAAGAGTCGGTAATTCGAGCAGCCATGTATCGGCAGCCATTTACTCTAATGCTGCTTTGAAGCAGAGCATCGAAGAAGATCCGAATGAGTCCATCCGCCATCGCGCGCTACAATTGAATCTATGCCCATCCACTTTATGGACAATTTCGCGGAAAGAGCTTAGTTTTCGGGTTTACAAAATCCAACTCGTACAAGAATTGAAGCCGAGCGAAAGCCTCAAGAGTGTCACACACTCGGTGAATGGACCGAAAATAAGATATCGTATTTGGAGTGATGATAATTCAGAAGCCATTGTTGAGACGCCGTTACATCCTCAACAAATTTGGTGTTCTCTACGAACATTGGTCCATATTTCTTGAAAAATGAATGGGGAACGCCATACAGCCATGATTAATTATTTTTTTGTGCCTGATTTGGAGGATGTTGATGTGGGGATGACCCTTGGTTCCAACAAGATAATCCATACAGCTAACGAAACAATCCATTTATTGAAATAAACTTTTGGTGAACACAATATATATCGCGTCGTGG
Source organism: Neoceratitis asiatica (assembly GCA_030068015.2). Taxonomy (NCBI): domain Eukaryota; kingdom Metazoa; phylum Arthropoda; class Insecta; order Diptera; family Tephritidae; genus Neoceratitis; species Neoceratitis asiatica. Next base: position 57,275,792 of record CM061524.1, on the reverse strand, counting down.
TCCTCCAAGATCGTACGATTTAACACCGCTGTGCTTGTCTATGTAGATAAGCCCGAGACGATTGACGCCTTGGAAGAGAATATTTGGCGCGTTATTGCTGACATACAGCCCCAATTTCTGGATAAAGTGGTCGATACTTGGGTGCCTCGGCTGGAATTTATTCGAGTGAGCCGTGGCGGTCACTCACCCGAAATCCTTTTCAAAACATAATGGCAAACCTTAATCTTTATAATAAAACTAATTTCCTGGACATAACATTAAATTATATGCGTTAAATTTTTCTTCTTGAAACCCACATGTGTAAAAAAACACTCTTTACTTACATAAGTTAACACTGCATAGAATTCATAAATTATTGTAAACGATGTAACAGAAATTATAACAAGACTAAGTAATATCCATGTCTAAACAAATATGTATGTCGATAACCTTTTGCTACTTTGAGAAACTGGTCCCGAAAAAGGCTGCCGAAAAAAAAGTGATATAAAGGGAGCGTTTATATGTTCGTGGAATGACAGGGTTGTAGGCGAGTGATTGCTTCATTCGTTGAACACGTTACGATCACCCCGCTCAACCCTCTCATTCCGCCTGACCCGTAAAGTATAAATTAGTCTTTGAGCAAACATCAACTATATGTTGCTTGGTATCGGGAGTGAAAAATGAAATTAGAAATAAAACAACAGCGCGTAGAGTCTTCACGTGCGTTTTTGGAAAATGATAGTGTTTTGAGCCCAATTGTGGCATAAAAAAGTCATAGCTCCTTCCAAGAAGTCTAAGGTGTCGCAGTCAGCTGGGAAACTCATGGCAACGATTTGTGCGACTCGAAAGGAATATTATTGAATCCTACACTTCTCGTCTCGATGTTTTTACCAACAAAATGAGATATATACAGTTTATTCTAAGCCGCCTCCGAAGGGCCGATGGATTTTTATGAGGAGCTTTTATTTCATGCCAGAATTACACGCAAAGTATTTGACATTCCCTGCCGAGAGGTACTTCAATACTAGAGCGTCTCAAAAAAGCCATTAAAAAGAAAACACGGGAAAAGTTGCTGAAAGGTGTGCTACTTTTTTTTTCTTTTTGCATAAGCTGGGTTTTGATATTTTGAATCAGCCACCCTACAACCCAGACGTGATATCGAGTGATTATTTCCTGTTAGCAAAAATGAAAAAAGAACGGCGGGGTACCAGGATGTAAATAAATTAATTGAAAGATCTGGAAAATGTATACTCACCTGATATAGAAAAGGAAAAACATTTTGGTTTTTTATTTCAACTTTATCCCCCATTCCGCGAACATAAAAACGCACATCGTGTTGTAGACAAATAATCTTTAATTTACATTTATTATTATTAATTATTATTATTTATATTTATATTTTCAGAATCGCCGATTATGGGTCTAAGAATCAAATTATAACAACTATTTCTTGATAACCGCTCGAAGAGCGACAAATTGACGATATTAATCACCGGATGGATGCAAAAGATATTATGAATATGCGAGTATAGATAGATATGTATATGTATAGTGGTTTGTTTGACTTGGTGGTGTATGTGTTTTGCGCTTAAATGATGATATGTATGTATACGTATGTATGACTGTGTGTAAATTTATGGGCTATTTAATGTTAAAGCCCCACTACTGATAATAGTACCAATGCAAAGTTATAATTAGTATGTAAGCACTTAAAATTCTCCTTAAAACATAGTTGTATTATTTCTCATTAAGTTAACTAGAAAAAGTTTGTATTATTATATATTTTATTGTTAATAAATACATATATAGGTACATACATATATTTTATCATTTGTATAATAATTATAAATTATTAAAATACTTAATTAAATCTTCATAATGAATGAATGCTAAATACTACTGTTTCAATCGAATATTGCCACGTTATTTTCATTCAAATATTTATTATTTTATGTATAATAGTTATTATTTTATATCATGTAATAGAATTGTATGTTTATGTTTAGTTAGTAATGCATTCCAAAAACTTTGCTGAAACAACCCGCAAGTTGATAATGGTACAGTTTTCAATTTGAATTCATTTAAACAGTTGTAAGTTTACTACTGGAGTTTCCTATAGACCCAACTATCCTGTCAATAAAAGTTATTCCTCATTTTAATATATATATATAATATTTTATTATTTTAAACGTACTTACACATATATATGTATTTCTAGCGGAATTTTACAAAAAAAAATTTCCTTTACAATAGTATTAACCGTGTTTCCTTTCACAATACCAATATACACATGGCAGAAATAGGCTGCGCTCATCTAAGTATATTTTGTTTGTACCATGAAAAGTCGAAAAGAGTAAATCATTCATAAACTTTTTTTACATTATTTTATTTAGTTCAATAAAAAAAAGTAACTGCTACACAAACTTTGGTACCAATAATTAATATAAATTTAAAATGAGATCACATATAAACAAAAAGGTCATTCAAACCAAACAGAAAAAGTCTGCGTTCACTTCAAGAATAATAAAACAAAAGGCTAAAAATTTAAAATATATATTAAGTCAATAATTTGTTGGATATCCACGTCTTTTAATGACATCTAGTAGGCGGTTTTTCATTGACAAAACAAGTTTGGTTATTGCTTCTGGGCTTATAGCTTGCCATTCCTCTTCAAGCGCGCTCCTAAGCATTTCCTTGCTGGTTATAGTACGCTGCCTAATTTTTCTTTCTTTCATCCCCTAAGTGCTCAATAGCGTTAAAATCAGGTGATTGTGGGGGTTAAAAATGTATGCTGTGGGCTTCAGGTCGTTATTCTGTTGTTCACCAGGTCCCAGCATTGCTGCACTTTTCTTTAAATTTGTTTCCAAAATATTAAGATAATCATGCTTGCTCATGATCGACTAAATAAACTTTAATTTTCCTACACCCGAACTTGCCATGCACCACCCCCACATCATAGCACCTCCACCACCGCACTTTACTGTAAGTATAAGATTTTCAGCGTTGTTTCGGTTTTCCTCCAAATAATCTTACGGCTTTTATCCCAAAAATGCAAAACTTACTCTCATATGAAAAAATAACTTTATTCCGCTTGAGACGATTTACTCTCGATATGAAGGGCTTTCTTCGTGTGACTGCCATGAAATCCGGTTCTTTTCAGAATTTTTCGTACCGTATCTGTTAGACTTTTACCATTCTGCCACAACCAACAATGGTTTTCCTTTAGTTCCATAATCAAAAAAATAATGAATTTCTCCTATATTTATATACGCCTTAACTTCTTCCTAATGGCGTTTACTATCGGGCATCATTTAAAATTAAATTCAACATAAATAATTTGTATTTACAATGGTCATATCAATTTTGTCGTAGTCGTTTTGTGTCGACGGCGCCAATTACATTAGGGCTGAATGTATCAAAAATCATGGAATTATCAGATGAGTCAATGTTGCCAAGTCTTTCTGTCCGTCCGTCCGTCCGTCCGTGTACACTTTCATTCAAGTTGGGATTGAGATATTTTCATGAAACTGTTCACCTAACCTAACTGTTGAATATATTCGTTTACCTAACACTATGCATGTCATTCTATTCTTTACATACTGTCATTTACACACATGTATAATTATTAGTCTATGCTTTATTCATTTATTCTTTTTGTAACATTAAACTTTCTTCTGGATTAAACCCTCATGGAGTGGAGATCAACTCGTAGTTTATCTCTAAATAAATACTGAATTATCTCTACAATCTCGTCAGGTTATGGGCCCAGATTTGCAAATTTTTATTAGTTTTGAAATATTGCATGACTAATGAATATTATTGAGGATTCAGAAGCAAGTTTGCCGAAAATTGAAGCCGATCAAATTAGCAGGTGCTGTGAGACAACATAAGTAATGGCTGTGAATACTATGTCAACTTCTTCGCGGATCGAGTTGCTTTCCAAGGACAACTTCGACACTTGGAACATGCAGGTGGAAGCATTGCTTATTAAAAACGACTTGTGGGAGTACGTAAATGGTTTTAATTTGATGCCGGCAGAAACTGATACTGCAGCGAGGAGCGCTCGGTTGAGGGCTGACAAGAAAGCTAGAGCAGATTTGATTTTAGCAATTCAGCCATCCGAATTAAAGGAAGTAAGGGGATGTGAGACTTTGCGTGAAGCGTGGCTGAAACTTGAATCGATTTATGCGTCAAAAGGTCCGGCTGGAAAAGCAACTTTACTTAAGCAGTTGATGTTGCAGAAGTTGGACGAAGGCGATGACGTGAAAGAGCATATAGCAAAATTCTTTGATGCGGTAGATAAGCTGGAGAGTATGAACGTACAGATCAACGGTGATCTTTTATCTATCATGCTCTTGTATAGTTTGCCCTCTACTTATGAAAACTTTCGATGCGCAATAGAGTCACGCGATGCGCTTTCAGCAGCTGACGTACTGAAAATAAAAATAATCGAGGAGAGCGAAGCACGTAAGCAATCGACTGGTAATGCAGTAATAGCTGTGGCTACGAAGTCGCATGTGCAAGATAAGCAGAATCGGAAGATTTTCGTAAAGAGTAAAAGAGCATTCAGATGCTTTAAGTGTGGCGCATTAGGGCACAAGGCGAGCTCTTGTTCTGCTAGGAATGATAGTGATGCTCATGGAAAAGACTCCAACAATTCCAAGCATTTGGCATACTGCGCCAATGAGACGTACGCAGCATACCATTCTGCAGGAGAGGAAAAATTTCTTGGTGACGTACGTGGAAGACGGTCGTGGGTATTGGATGTACTGCTCATTTGTGTGGTGACAAGTACATGTTTAAGGTAATGAGCAAGTCACCCAAAGCTAAGTTGAATTTGGCAAGTCAACAGACGTGTACAGCTGTTCAAGGCAAAGGTGCGGTGCATTTATCGGTGACAGGCACAGGTGGCCAGCGACTAGTTGAATTCCAAAATACATTGCTTGTTTCAGAGCTTCGCACAAATTTAATTTCGGTGGCAAAGATTATCAATAAAGGGCACAAAGTGACGTTTACCAAAGATGGCGCGTTTGTATCTAATGAAAGTGGAGAAATCATGTTGACTGCTGACCGTAAGGGTGATTTATATTATATCAGAGAAAGCAGCGAATGTGCTTATGTACAGCCGAAGTGTTCCGAACTGTTGAAGTGGCATTATCGGTTGGGCCATCTAAACGCGGCTGATTTAACAAAATTGTTAAAAGATGGTATCGTTCCCGCCTCTGATATTGGCGAAGTGAAGCAGCTGGTACAGTGTGAAGTTTGTATATTGGGTAAAATGTCTGCATTACCGTTCCATAGAGGTAGAGTGCCGTGTACAGAACCGTTGAAGATTATTCACTCCGACGTGGTCGGGCCGTTCAGAGAAGAATCTATTGGACGAGCTCGATATTTCGTCACCTTCATAGACGATTGTACAAGGTGGTGCGAAATATATTTACTACGGCCGAAGTCTGTAGTTTCCGAAGCTTTCAAGTTATACCAGAGTTTTATGGAAAGACAGACAGGGTTAAAAATTAAATGTCTGCAGTCCGACAATGGACGTGAGTAATAATAACTTTAATATGTATCTTTCAGAATCTGGCATAGCTCGACGACTAAGTGTGCCCAGAACGCCGGAACAAAATGGAATCGCAGAACGAATGAATAGAACACTGCTAGATATGACTAGGTATTTGTTGTTGCAATCTGGCCTCACTCATACTTTTTGGTCAGAAGCTGTAGCCGCTGCTTGCTATATAAGAAACAGATGTCCATCACGAACGCTAGGTGGGAAATCACTACGAATGTCTATATAAGGTAAAGCCAAATGTTAAACACTTTAGATCGTTTGGATCAAAGGTAATGGTGCTTGATAAAATACCTGATAAAAATAAGCTGGCGCCTAGATGTGATCAAGGTATATTTGTTGGATATCCAAGAGAAGAAAAAGGTTATCGTGTGTGGATACCGAAAGCACATAAAGTAATATGTGCGCGTGAAGTACGGTTTGTTAGCGAAAAACAACTATTTTCGATTCCAACAAGTGCTATCAATGAGCTGCTGATGCCGATTAGAATTTCTGAAGAAAATAACAGCAATTGTCGTGAGATATTAGATTTTTCTCATTCTCAAATCGATGATATAAGATCAAGTGAACCAACAGAAACTGCTGATTGTAAAGTAGAAGAAATTCGAAGAGCGCCAGGTAGGTCGAAGTTGATGCGAATGGGGAATAGAGGAAGACCACGAAAATTTTTTCGTAGTCGTGTTAACTCAGAGCCATCACATAAGACGGCATGTCCAGAGAGCGACATTGATAGTGCAGGTGACGATAATGTGTTTGTTGGTATAGCTGAGGTGAGTTTGCAAGATGCTTTGAATGGATCTGACAGCGACAAATGGCGCAACGCATTGGAATGTGAAGTAATTAATATTATTAAAAATAATACATGGGATATTGTTCCATTCGAAAACAATAAAAATATAGTGGGATGCCGTTTTGTTTTGACAAATAAGTATGGGTCCGACGGTAATATTGAGCGGCGCAAAGCACGCCTTGTAGCAAAAGGGTGCGGTCAAATATATGGTATAAATTATACTGACACGTATGCTCCAGTAGCACGTTTGGAATCGATTCGGTTGTTACTTGTTGTCGGTTCATTTTAAACTCACTATATGGCAGTTGGATATTGTAAGCGCATATCTAAATGGAACGTTGAGCGAAAAGGTGTTCATGAGAGTACCAGATATGCTGTGATATTTTACAACGAATAGCAATGAAATTTGATAAAAATAGTGACGTCGGTAGTACAGCATCAAAAATGATGAAAGAAATAGACGAAGGTGGTAACGCTTGTCGACTTAAGAGAGCCTTGTATGGCCTCAAGCAAGCTGGTCAGCAGTGGTATGCCAAACTTAAGTCGAAGCTTATAAGTATAACCCCAATGGTAAGCCCAATGAAAATGAATCATGTTTATTTCATGGATATATTGAGTTTTACTGCTTGTATATGTAGACGATCTACTTATAGCGTCACGTTAGGTGAAAACTATTAAAAACTTAAAACAACAACTTTTGAAATATTTTGATATTAAGGACATTGGCAAAGCAAATTATTGTCTCGGACTAGAGATTCATCAAGTGGATGGTATGATTACCTTAAGCCAAAGTGGCTACATACAAGCATTATTAAAGAAATTCGGAATGAGTCAGTGTAACCCTGTAGCTACGCCCTCTGAGTTAAATACGAATTTTGATGAGAATAATGCAATTGATGAAATCTGTCCGTACCGGGAATTAATTGGAGCTCTTATGTAAATGTCCGTCGCAGCAAGGCCAGATATAGCAAATACCGTGTCAAGACTAGCACAGTTTGTCACGAATCCATCGAAATGTCATTGGAATGCTGCCAAAAGTGTTTTAAGGTATCTTGTCGGTACTACCAATAGAGGCTTGCAGTACCGAAAATCTGATTTACCGCTGATAGGGTACGCCTATGCTGATTGGGGAGACTGCACAACTGATCGTCGATCCTACACGGGCTACGCTTTCTTGCTCAGCGGTGCTGTGATAAGCTGGAAGTCACAAAAACAACGCACAGTCGCTCTTTCGTCTACAGAAGCTGAATATGTGAGTTTGGCAGAATCGGCGAAAGAAGCAGTGTATTTACGTAGTCTCTTAAATGAGATTGGTCTCCAAAAACTCGCCGACATAACAATTTATGTGAACAACAGAGGTGCGCAGTGTTTGGCTAATGATCCCGTTTTTCACGCGCGTACTAAGCATATTGATATCAAACATCACTTTGTGAGAGAGTGCATTAGCGCAGGGTTATTTTCATTGAAGCACGTACCTAGTCAAGAGATGATTGCAGATGTGATGACGAAACCACTGGTGCGAGCAAATCACGAGAGATGTCTTATCGGACACGGCTTACCTATCTAATGACGTGCATATTGAGAGGGCGTGTTGAATATATTCGTTTACCTAACACTATGCATGTCATTCTATTCATTACATACTGTCATTTACACACATGTATAATTATTAGTCTATGCTTTATTCATTTATTCTTTTTGTAACATTAAACTTTCTTCTGGATTAAACCCTCATGGAGTGGAGATCAACTCGTAGTTTATCTCTAAATAAATACTGAATTATCTCTGCAATCCCGTCACTAACATCTAACGGTAATTTTTAAAAGTACCAAAATCACCATAATACAGTTACTAAATATGCAATTAAAGTCATATTTCTTAGGGACGATCGCATAAAATGGCAAAAATGGACGTAGTACCACCCACTTCTGGGTAAAACAAGTTTATTCCAAACACCACTGGATATAATTGGATGAAATTTGAGATTTATAATTCTTATGTTCTAGGATGAAATTGAATTAAATATGGGTGCAATCGGGCGACAACTACGCCTTTGGTCCATATAACGATTTTTTTACTGCTCATAACTAATAAATAAACGCTGTTTAGCTAACTGAAGGTACTTATTCTGCTTCTTGAGTTAAAGTCACTCTATAAGATATCATCTCTCAGCTCGGAGAAGTCGTTACCGATTCTTTCAATTATTAATTATTTTTCTTTGTTTGTGACACGGTTGTATTAGTTTTCCTGGGATACGAAATTCAGATATAACGACTGGCTATTTTTATATTTACGAAGAAGTGGTTTATATCCGATTCTTTTCTCATGGAACTTTTTTAAGATTTGGTGAACGAATGCAATCAAATTTTACAGAAATTAATCCACTGGACAAATGTGTTTTTATCGAGACAGATCGTTGGAATCATGGCCAGATCTACATCCAAAGGGTTTTTCTAGGTGTTGTAGACAAAATAATAATTTCACTCATCGGAAGGAAACTCGGACTGAAAGTCACCAGAGCATTTATATTATGTTTATATATGAAGATCTTCACGCTCCTGCATCAAGGGCAAAAGGTTTTGCTGAGGTGAACACCGTGGATTTCTGTTGTTTTAATAAACAGTGAATAACATAACGCATGGTCCACTACCTTAGGGTCTTAAAGTCTGATCGGTTCCCTAAGTTGGTGCAAATTGTTATGTCGAACGCAGCAAAAATATTTCGCCGCACCACAATTGAAACCCTGCAAAGATGTTGATGCACATGCACATGTAAAAGCTTTACTCATTCATTATTGAAGTAATCGCCAGTGATTCTCTGCAGAGCGGTCACAAAGTGCCAAATATATATATATATTTATTCCACTTATGATTTAGTTCGCGTTATTAGGTTTTTATCAGATTATGTATTTTCCTTTTTCCATTGAGTATTGCCTTGAAAAATGCTGTGACTTTAGCTGTAAATATTGAACAAAATGAAAATATCAACTAGTGGGAAATAGATTTTTATCTTCTCTGACATATTGATATCATCCACTCACAAACTGACTCCTAGTCACACGGGCATCAGTGAAAACATGGATGCTGACTTATTCGCCAAGGAAATGTTGCACACCCCTGCTACCACATTTCCATACTGTACAAAGAAAAACCAAACTAGCTTTCGATGGGATAAATTACAATCAATTTGATTCTCGGATTAATCCAAGTCGTGTCAAGCGAAATTGGCATCGGTTATTCTATCACACACCTATTGAGCGGCTGATATGAGCGAAAACATCTCTAAAACTTATAATTTTCTAAAGAAATCCTATAGATATTCGTCATATTTGAATAAACCAGTCAGTGGAAAGAATAGCTACCACTGCATACTGTAGTTCATATGAATAAAAATTTTATATATTATATACTCGTAAGCTTTAATAAATAAATAAAAAATATATTTTTAAAATTATACTTTACATTTTTCTTATTTATACATATACATACACACATGTTTAAAAATAGTGCAAAACGTAGTCTTCTATTTTTAGCTGCTACCATTTTTACATGTTCCAAAATTTTTATTTGTTAGAAAATCGAACTCGGCATTTCGTAACAATATTTTACCTATATCCTGCTCGGTTAAATTCAATCTATCATCATCAGAAAAATTTTGTTTACTGGCTATTGCGCTTCTTATTAACTTTTCAACAAAAATATTTAAACATTGCGACAGTATTGCTTGTGTTAGTGGAAATACCACATCAGGTACCACTTGTTCGGGTTGTAGTTGTATGTTGAAATCTCGACAAATATCACTTACGAGTGCAGAAGAGTATTCTAAATGCGGCGGGATCTGTAGATAATGTTGTGCACTTTCTATACCGCAGTATAGTTGATTTGAATGAGGGTTTTTTATGCCTTTCGTTCTGCAAGTCTCAGTAAAGGGTACACTGACAATATCAATTAGCTCTTCAGGTGATTCTTCAGCAGATTCTTTACTAGTCAAATTTTGCAATGCTCCATCTAACCAAGTGGTTATACGGTATATTGGCGTTATTGACTCATATTGGAAAAGTGCTTTCTCGGATTCCACTTCAGTTTTGACATGCTGTGAAAACACGTGATCTTCCTGAAGACTTTTTGAGTGCAATTTCGGGTGCACATTTGCCGAAGGCTCTCGTGTACGTGGCGTGACGCCAGACATTTCATCGAGCGATTTCATTTTCGGCGTAAATGCATGATATCGTGCATAAATTAATACCTCTCGTGTGCTCCAAAAGCGTTCTTTTTTATTTGCATTTAATTCTATTAAATATTTATGGTTACGTAAAAATCGTGCTACATATTTTGCTCTCAGCCATTCGCAGGCGCGTTGTTTTAAAACGGTTAGTGCTTCAAATTCCATGTAACTGTTGTTCACGAATGAGAAAGCTGTAGCTAAAGAGTTTTGGGGTGCGATCAGTGGTAAATGCCGCAGTATGTAATCAACAGCGGAACGCACAGTATAAAATTTTTTGTCCAAAAAGTCTTTTTCAAATTTAATGCGTTGTTGTTGCAGCAATTCAAAGATGCTACTTACTTTGGCACGCGTCTGACGTATACCCAAATGGACTGGCGGAAAGTGTTCAGGCGTGTTACTTGTTCCCGCAGTCATTGTTGGTTTGTATGGAAAATTAGCACCGTTACCAGCATTAGCAACCGTTGAAGTATAGTCATGATCCGATATCAGATTTTGCAAAGCAGTTGATTGTACTTTTTGGCTTTCCAATGGACTTGGATACTTTCTATGTAAAATGGTTTGTGGTTTTAGCAGGGAAACTTGTTTTTTCCGTTCCTGCTTTAATTTCATTTGCAATGGATCAATTATGAATAATTTGCCTTCTTTTTGGAATACCATTTGTTTTGGTGGACTTAAGATTTTGCTATTTTTCTTTGAATTAACTGCGTTACTTGTCGTTTGGGTGTTACCATTCATTGGTAATGCGGGCAAATTATGCGTAGTGTCAATAGCTTTGTGAGTAAATCTCTTTAACGCGTCCCTTTCTGTTTCCGTTACTACCGGAGCAACACTGGTCTTTGCCTCCTGAGATGATTTTTGTTCTCCTGTAGAAATATATAATAAATTGAAGAATTTAGTAGTATGTTGTTATGTACAAAATCAAGTATTATAAAAATATGTATATTATTGATTTTGATAACATTTGGTTCTATCGATCTATCTATTGTACTCACCATTTTTCGAATTCTCAATTCCACTGTTGCAAACTTGTGGCTTGCACGATGTGGCTACAAATACTTGCATTAACTTAATTTTACCTTCTGCATCTACTAGTTTAACGAGCTTTTTTTGTAGAATAGTTTTTCCATCACCGATTTTGGCAGGTACATTTGATACCGAGGAATTATCATGCGTACTTTTCACTTTGAATGGCATAAGTGTACTTACTTTACTTAGTAGCATAATATTTTTGTTATTTTTATGGCTGTTTGTTAAATTTTGAGAATTGCCTGTAGTCGAAGTTGTTAGCTTCATTATCATTGGTGTTGTGAGCTGCATTGATTTACTAACATTTGGATTGGAGGTGCTCAATTCTTTGCTTTTTTGTAAACTTACTTGCGTCGACACTTCTTTGGAAACACTTTTATGTAAAGGGCTTGCAATATCATTTGTATTATTACTGACAATAGGCAATGCTGAACCTGATATTGTAGTCTCTACAACTTTTTCACTATTACACGTCTTGGTAAGCTGTGCTTGAAAAATACTATTATGTGTACATGGCAATTCGGTTGTCACTTTCGAGGCTTCAGTTTTTATTGAATTTTTGCAATGTTGAGGGCTTTTGCAACTAATTTCTTTAAGAGTGTTTGTGGAAGTATTTATTAAAGGTTCTGTTTTAACTACAGGGTTTATATCTGTTGGATCGGGTTTGCGTAATAAACCAAATAAGCAATCATTTGCTTCCTCTCTGTTTTCTATGAAAGATGTTATTTTTGATTTTGTGGTAGTCCCATATTTTTCGTGATTTTTAATAGGAATTTCAATTGTTTCAGTTGTCGATTCTTCTTTGCTTTCTTTTTTAATATAATGATTACGAATCCAAATTTCCATTGTTGTTTCTGCACCTAGAGTGTGCATACCACTTAGCGTGCGGTCTAACACCAAATTATGTATTAGTTGTACAGGCTTTTGTTGCAGATGATCATGAAAGAAAAGCTGTATTCTCATTGGAAACTCCCCCCAGCCCCTTCGCGCTATTTGGAAAGGTGGTGCTCTAATGTTCACAATGTCGTTTGGCCGATAAGAAGGATGTAGATGGAATCGTACTTTTTTGATGAAGTGTTCTAGAGGTACTTCTGGATTTTTGGCCTGCACGTAAACTAGCCATTTATGTGTAAATACATTTGAGGCAATTTTATTTTTGCTTAGCATATTATCACCTTCTCCTCCAATAAATGTTGAAGTATTTCCTATAATAATAACATGTTTTGTTTTATTATTTAAGCGGGTTGCATTTAATGCATTACTAGATTTTGCATAGATAGGATATTTTTCATCGCGATACTCTCTAGGAGAATCGCAAACTTGACTCTTCACTTGTTGTAGCGCAGCAATCGCTCCAGCTAATTGTTCATTCTTTTCTTTAGAATGATCTATGACTAAACCTTGATCTTTTATAATTTGCTGAAGTTGTCTTTCTTGTCGTTTCTGTATCTCAGATCCGGACCGCATTGTAGTGAGAGCATTTTGGGCTGCGGCGCGCTCCGGCAGCGGCCGATTTGCAATTTCTAAAATTTTATCAGACCCCTTTCCAAGTAACTTCTTAAGAGCTGGATGCATTTCGAATTGAGGGCCATGTAACTCTTTCTCAAATAGGGTTCCCTTCCCTCGAATCGCAGATATATTGCTAATGGATACGTCGAGTTCTTGTTTCTGGTAATATTCAGATACAATTGCCAATCGTAAACGATCTAATAAAACGCGGGCTTGTTCCAATCGCTTTTCGACTTCAGTTAACTGCTCTTTTTTGAAAGTAATTTCACTTTTAAACTCTTGTGAAATTGTATCCAATATTGTGCGACTTTTGGAATTTGTGTATTCATTTTTATTTATTTCAATATCATTAGAGCGCAACTTCTTACTTGGACTAGTTTGTATACGGACATAATCCGGATCATGGTACTCATTGCATTTTCGCTTTTGCGGCGAGACTTGTAAATGTAGCATCTTGTCAAAATCACAGCTACAATCAAACACTTTTATTATATTTAATTAATTTGTAATATAAATGTTTCAGATTATAGATTATATTCAGTTAGAAATAAAAATGTTTTCGATTAATTTCTGTTGGTGAAAACAACAAACCCGCGTCAGCTGCCACATTTGTATATTAAGTCAAAATAGTGGAAAATGGAACACATAAAGGCCACTTCACATACAACGCGTGCGTCAACTTCATCGTACACTGGCAAAACGACTTTAGTATTAAATGATTGCACTAAGCTAACGCTTGAGATTTGACAATTGAAAAAAAGTTCCACGTAATAATACTAGTAAAATTTCAAGGTGAAAAATATTGTGGCGAAAATGCGAAGCGAATGACAGATGAAAGAGAGGAGCCGACAACTGACATCTTCTAGAGCGTACGAGACGATTATCGTAACCGAAACGATTATCGTAACCGAGAGGATTATCGTATGGACGAGATTATTCCGGGGGTTTCGTTTTCAAGCAGCAAACAAGTATATAAGGGCGACGTACGGCAGCAAAAGCAATCAGTTGTGAATTAAACTCGTAGAGATTACATCACAGTAAAGTAATAAAAACAGTACATTGTGAAAGTTGTATATAAGTGATTTTAAGTAGTAACGTAAATTGTAATTGAATTGTGAATTACCGAATAATTAAAAAGGACATTAATTAAGTCTTTATAAACAAAGAGACTGCAAATTAAGTTGGCGATTTTATTTAACAATCCAGAGGTCGTACCCGAAAGATTAAGGAAATCATCGAGGTTAATCAGCAAGATCGTAACAATTGGTGTCAGAAGTGGGATTGTTAAATAAATTCCAAAGGATAATTATTGAAAAATGGGGAAGATTCAAGATTTGACGATACCTCTTCTCAAGAAGGAGTTGGCCAAGCGAGGATTGTCTACAACAGGAAATAAGGCAGAGCTGCAATCGAGACTGCGAGAATCAATGGAAGCCGAAGGCATCGACTTGAACCAGTACGAATTCCGTCGCGAGGATGAAGATATATCCTTGAAGGACATTGACAATGAAGAAGCTATTGATTCTGCGAAGGGGTTGGAGCAGCCATCAGGTAAGATTCAAGCAAATGCCCCTGGATCATCTACCGGTATGGACATGAACATGTTGTTGAATGCAATTTCACAAATCAGTGCCAACATGTCACAAATACAGCAAAATCTGGTGATCGAAAATGCAGAACTTAAGGAAAGACAGAATCACATCGAGGAGCGACAAGACAAGATGGAGGAGCTAATTGAGACCAAAGTGAACAAATTGGAAGGTCGGCAAGAAAAAATAGAAGAGTTAATTGAAGCCAAAGTCAACACATTGGAAGATCGTTTCCTGGAGTTGCAGTTAAATCGTCCAACCACTTTAGTGAACGCTCCCAAGGTAAAAACACCATCTTTTGACGGAAAAATTCCCTTCCAAGTCTTTAAGCTCCAGTTTGAGAAGACGGCTGAAACAAATAAATGGAGCATGGAGGAAAAATCTGCTGCACTATTCGTTGCGTTGGAAGGACCTGCGGCAGAACTTTTACAAACTGTACCTGATTATGAGAGAAATGATTACGACGGATTGATGCGAGACCTGGAAAGACGCTATGGTAGCGAACACAGAAGACAGATTTACCAGATGGAGTTAGAAAAGCGTGACCAAAAACCGAACGAATCTCTACAGGAATATGCTTCGGAAATTGAGAGATTGGCTCATTTAGCCATCGGAGACGCATCGGGTGAGCATCTCGAAAGGGTGAAAATACAAAAATTCATCAGCGGCATAAAAGACGTTTACACCAAGCGAGAGACATATGCGAATCCAAAGTTAACATTCGCTGAAACTGTTGCGTATGCTCAAACACGTGAAACGGCGGCACTCATAAGCAGACCAGCGTACAAAGTCAATAAAGTGGAGGTTGAAACAGCAGATGTGATGACCGAAATATTGAGAACTCTGAAGTCGTTAGAAGGAATGAATCGTTCTGGTGGCAAGAATCAGGCTGGGAAATGCTTTAAATGTGGAAAGCCTGGTCACTTCGCACGCGAATGCAAAACGGGTTCCAGCATACAGGAAGGACAGCGCAAACGGAAGGCTGAGGAGGATAAACCATCAACTTCTCAGTCGTTAAACTAAAACGAGCCAGTCTAAAAGGGCGTATACTGGCTCCTGCAATTGAATGCCCCATAATCTCCGTCTCGCAAATTGGTAGGAAAACGAGCAACATTACTATTGGTGGATATGTGGATGGACGAGCGCGAAAATTAACAGTGGATACGGGCGCATCACACTCCATCATTCGAACTGACCTGATTGCTAAAGAAGTGAGACCATTACCTGGAGCAATATTGAAAACGGCGACTGGTGAGGACACACAAGTGGTGGGAGAAGTAACATGTGAGGTCTCAATAGGGAATGTGACGGTGTTACACAGCTTTATAGTCGCGCAGATTGTGGATGAGGTAATCATAGGAGTGGACTTCTTGATTGAGCAAGGTATCAAGATCGACTTGAATAACAAGGTTATGGAGTATAAGAACATGGAAGTACCACTAAGCATTGGCTACGATTCCACATACAGCAGCAAACAAGTGGTCTTAGAAGGCAGTGAACTGATTCCACCGAAGTCAGAAGCAGTTGTTTGGGCGAAAATTAATGGAGATTGTGGGACAAACAAATTGTGGGTTGTCGAAGCAGCACAAAATTCTACACTGGACTTACTTATTGGAAAAACCCTGGCTAAGACACGAAATAATGGACGCATCCCAGTGAGAGTATTGAATGACTTCAGATCATCAGTAAAAATTCCTAGTGGAACTGTATTAGGGCAATGTCAAGAGGTAGAAGCCATTATTAACAGCAATGATTCATCTGGAATCGACTCTATTGGCAGCAAGGAGATGGAGGAAGATATCAATGCATGGACGCAAGGGTTGAACGACAAGTACAAGCACAAGGCCAGCCAGATGATCCGTAAATACTCCAACATATTCGACAAGGATGGCAACAAACCAGGTAGGACCAACGTAGTGAAGCATAGCATTGATACTGGCGACGCAAGACCAATTCGTCAAGCTCCTCGAAGCGTTCCACTAGCAAAACGTGACGCTGTTGGCCAAATAATTAGGGAAATGAGCGAAAGCGATGTTATCGAACCATCGACAAGTCCATGGAGCTCTCCGGTGGTACTCGTGAAGAAGAAAGATGGCCAGTTGCGGTTCTGCGTGGACTATCGGAGATTAAATGATGTTACAAAGAAAGACAGCTATCCTTTGCCCAGGATCGATGATACACTAGACTCGTTAACTGGCACAGAATGGTTCTCAACACTTGACCTTAAGAGCGGGTATTGGCAAGTAGAAGTGAGTGAAGAAGATAAAGAAAAGACAGCTTTTAGTGCTGGCAACGGTCTATGGCAATTTACGGTAATGCCATTTGGGTTATGCAACGCTCCTGCCACTTTTGAAAGATTAATGGACCATGTGCTCAAAGGACTACACTGGAAGACCTGTTTGGTGTATCTGGATGACATAATCGTATTGGGAAAGAGCTTCGACGAACATTTGAGTAATTTGGAAGAAGTTTTCCAGAGAATAGCTGGCGCTGGTCTTAAACTAAGTCCTAAGAAGTGCTCTTTATTCAAGAAGGAGGTTAATTACTTAGGTCATCAAGTAACCACGAAGGGCGTGTGTACTGCGAAGGAAAAAATAGAAGCAGTGAAGGATTGGCCGAGACCCAGAAATTTGCATGAATTAAGAAGTTTCCTTGGGCTGTGTACTTACTATCGTCGCTTTGTTCCGAATTTCGCCAGCGTAGCTCATAGTCTCCACGAACTCACAAGGAAAAATAAATCTTTCGAGTGGAAAACTGAACAAGAGGATGCTTTCCAAGCTTTAAAAGAACGACTATGCACTGCACCTATGCTAGCGTACCCGGTTCCAGGTGCAACATTTATTCTGGACACAGATGCTAGTGGTTATGGCATAGGAGGTGTACTTTCGCAAGTGATTGATGGGCAGGAGAAGATAGTTGCCTACTATAGCCGGACTATTGGAAAACCGGAGCGGAACTACTGTGTAACGCGGAGAGAACTATTAGCGTTGGTGGAGTGCATTAAACACTTCCACAAATATCTGTATGGTCAACATTTCCGCGTTAGAACGGATCATGCAGCGCTGAAGTGGCTACTACAGTTCAAGAATCCCGAAGGGCAGCTTGCACGGTGGATTGAGAGGCTGCAAAGTTATGACTTCACCATCGAGCACCGCAAGGGTAATACGCACGGAAATGCTGACGCTATGTCCCGTCGACCATGTAGTTTGGAATGTAAGCATTGCTCAAAAGCAGAGGGTAAGGAAGACATAATAGACGTCCGGCTAATGACAGTTACATCAGCAGAAGAGTGGGAGGCAAGTCACTTAAGGAAATGTCAGCAAGAAGATCCGGACTTGGAATTGGTAATGCACGGATTGGAGGTGAACAGACGGCCAAGTAAAGAACAAATGGCAGCGGAAAGTCCCATCGCGAAAGCATACTGGGCACAATGGAACAGTTTAGAATTGATATCTGGCTGTTTGCATAGAGTATGGGAAAGTGAAGATGGCCAGTGCTCACGGAAGCTTATAGTAGTTCCGAGGTTAAGAATTCCGGATGTTCTTAAGGAATTCCATAATGGTCCTAGTGGAGGGCACCTAGGTATTACAAAAACGCTGGAGAAGATCAAGCAGCGGTTCTATTGGGTTGGCTGTCGTCAATCGGTCGCTGAGTGGATTGCTAATTGCACGGAGTGCATTGCAGCTAAAGGGCCAAAGTCACGAAGTCATGGGCAGATGAAGCAGTATAACTCAGGTGCACCATTTGAGCGGGTTGCCATGGATGTAGCCGGTCCATTCCCTATGAGCAGACAAGGAAACAAATACGTTCTTGTGGTTATGGACTACTTTAGTAAATGGCCTGAGGTCTACCCAATTCCAAACCAGGAAGCGAAAACAGTTGCGGATGCATTCACTCACAATTGGGTTACCAGATACGGTGCGCCTATAGAATTGCACTCAGACCAAGGAAGAAACTTTGAAGCGGCGGTGTTCCAAGAGATGTGCCAGATACTTGGTATTCGGAAAACACGAACAACAGCCCTGCATCCTCAATCAGATGGCATGGTAGAGCGATTCAACCGGACCCTGGAAGAGCACTTGCGGAAAGTAGTGGACAAGAATCAAGATGATTGGGATGTACACATACCGTTTTTCCTGATGGGATATCGGTCCGCAGTGCATGAAACAACAGGTCAAACACCTGCCAGGACACTGTTTGGTAGTGAACTTCGGTTGCCCAGCGATTTAAAATTTGGAATAACTGGTGATGCGAGAAGAATTGGGAAGGAAGCGTCTACTGTTCTCGAGGAAGAGTTAAGAGAGATACATGCTCTTGTGAGGCAGCGAACTCAAATTATGAGTGACAAAATGAAGGCTAGGTATGACAAGGCGATGAACTCCGAAGGCTTCCAAAATGGAGATTTGGTGTTGCTGTACAATCCACAACGAAAGAGAGGTTTGTCCCCAAAACTTCAATGCAATTGGGAAGGTCCATACAAGATAATCACACGACTAAAAGACGTAGTGTATCGAATTCAAACTGTAGGGAGGCCGAGAAACAAGATGAAAGTGGTCCACCTAGAGAGGCTTGCTGCGTTTGGAACAGCGAATGTGTCTGATCGGGACGATCAGACTTAGGTGGAGGGCAGTGTGGCGAAAATGCGAAGCGAATGACAGATGAAAGAGAGGAGCCGACAACTGACATCTTCTAGAGCGTACGAGACGATTATCGTAACCGAAACGATTATCGTAACCGAGAGGATTATCGTATGGACGAGATTATTCCGGGGGTTTCGTTTTCAAGCAGCAAACAAGTATATAAGGGCGACGTACGGCAGCAAAAGCAATCAGTTGTGAATTAAACTCGTAGAGATTACATCACAGTAAAGTAATAAAAACAGTACATTGTGAAAGTTGTATATAAGTGATTTTAAGTAGTAACGTAAATTGTAATTGAATTGTGAATTACCGAATAATTAAAAAGGACATTAATTAAGTCTTTATAAACAAAGAGACTGCAAATTAAGTTGGCGATTTTATTTAACAATCCAGAGGTCGTACCCGAAAGATTAAGGAAATCATCGAGGTTAATCAGCAAGATCGTAACAATATTAATAAAATATCAAAATATAAAATGAATGTCAAAAATACCATTAGATGAACTCCTCGACATTAACTAGTTTTGCATGGGAGTTCACCTAATTGATTTTCCCTTAAAAGCAGAAACTAAACGACTTTAAAACGTTACTCAGAATGACAACGTAGACAGATGCCTCCCTGCGAGCTAGAGGTTCAAGAATTTACCTGTGATGAGGCATGCATGTCGTAAGAGGCGACTAAAATCCATAATTCCCGCAACAGTCGGGTCTTTATACCGGAACGACCTGAATTTTTATCCGACCAAGGACTGTCACTCCCGCAATATTCCCCGAAACCTAATTTGGGGAACTTTTCTGCAACAACAGATTATATATTTCAAAATTATATTGATTAACTATTCTAAATTAAGTTTGGTACATGTCTGACCTAGAGATAGCTTCCAAATATTACAGTTAAATAAAAAAGTTTTTATTAATTTTCTCATTTATTTTTTTAAGTACTTTACTCTACACATAACTGCATAATTTTTTTTTATTTTACTTTCATCTTTATCGGTGTTTAAATCCATTTACGCAGCGATCGATAGAGGAATTTTACGACGAATGCCAACCGAAATGAGGAACGAAATCGAACAGATGACCTGAGCAGTAAGCTCAACCCGGAAACAGATGTTAAATTCATCCACTTTGGAGCCTGTTCAATTTCAAATTTTGACATATGCCGATCGTGGTACCATTGTAGCAAAAATGGCCAAACCTTTATTAGCAATAAAGCAATTCATGGCAGCTTTAAAAATTGTCAATAAATCTCTATTTCCTGTTACAGTACGGTTCCTTTATTCTAAAATTGGTGAATGCTAAAGGAATGCACATAATTATCCCTGCAACCGATAAATATTTGATGGTTGAAATTGCAAGGTGTAGCAAAAACTTCTGCATGCAATTCATGCTTTGCAAATATTTCACCGTTTTCAACATTTAACAGTGCTAATAAACCCTTTGTAGAACAACATAATATATGGTTAATATTCTGTAAAGATATTATTAAAGGCGATGCAAAAATGTTGCTATCAAGTTTTGTCTTCCATAGTAACTCCAGTTTGGATGTATGATTTTCTTTCTCAACTATATTATGACTCTGCAAACAGTAAACATGTTTATCGTAGCAACCAAAGAAAATCAAATTTTGTGGTGAACATCCCTGTATTTCAGGCATTGTTATTAAACCAGAAAATATTAATGCTCCCGCGCAGAATGTGTTTATCTGCAATAAAAGTGTATATTTGCATTCATATGCACATGTATATGTATATGATATGCATTGTAAATCTATATTAATATTAAGGGTATTCATCAAAGTTCTAAACTTACGAAAAGCTTAATAACAATTGCAGTATTATAACTTTGATTTTCTTATGCAACCCTGTCCCTTACTTTATTGAGCGCAAGTGCGCACAATGGTTTGCTTTTGCGCTTAGGATTGAGTTAACTGGTATTTTAGACCAGTTCCCAATAGAGAGCAACTAAAGTTTCCTTGTCCAAATTGAGTCTATAGATTTATCAAAAATTAATTTGTTGATAAACTTAGCAGTGGAATACTGGTTTAAGCATCGATTGTGTTTAAATTCTTCAATTACAAATTTCTTTACGAATTTAAATTGAAACATTTAAATTAGAATTGATATTTGTGAAGGTTCAAAATCTTTATCATAAAGCTAATGACAGATAAAACTCCTATGCGTTGCGTGAAATTTTAAACTTTGTCTGCAAAGCCAAGAAACGAAAATACTTTTCAATAAAAAAAGCTAAAAATTTGTTATATTAAGTAATTATTAAACTTTTTTTGAAGTTTTCCATTTTGGAAAAAAAAGAGAAAAAAAATGGACGCAAAAGTTCGTAAATGTGCACAAAGGTAAGAGATGACTAACTTTTGAAGTAACATTGGCGCCAGCGTTTTCAATCCTATCGGCCAACAGCTTAACAGCGGCTCAGAGTTGTGCTACCCTGGGTTAAATTCATGCACTGTAATCTTTGAATAAACTTTTTTGAATTTACCCTTAAACAAATTTCTAAGATGTTTATGATTCTTAAAATAATTTAAATGAATATCCTTAATATCAGTCGTAAAAAATAAGCAATAACAAATATTTACAAACCAGTTCGCCATTTTTTGTATTGCAGATGTGTACTCGTCCTGCAACTTCAGCTAAAATTACGGTATCATTTTTGTTGATAACAACTGGTGTTGAAAATATAGCCGAATCACACTTTCTCAACCACAAATATTTACCAGAATCTTGAAGAATGCTGCTGTAACTACCGTCTAGAGTACAAACAATCAGTGCGGAATTGCTTATAGCTACAGGGTTGGCGTAGATACCTTTGGTTCCGATTTTCTTGCGCCAAATATAGTTTTGAGTCTTTAAAGAAAATTAATAAAAATACAAAATTCGAAATTGATTCTGAAAAACGCCTACCTTCGAAGAAATGCAGACTACGTTGAACTCCTCACTGTAGGTGCATATTACAATTCCAGATGTGCAGCTTAAGGGTTTAGCTTTAATTAAACCACCTAAATCTTTGCGCCAAGAAATGCGCCCATTCATAAAATTAAATGCGTACAAATGTTGATTATAACAACCCACTACTGCTAAATAGGGATTGTGTTCATTTGCAACCAACTCCACTTTACATTCGATTCTATCCGGTAGTTCCAACAAAGCAATGATAGCCCCTTGCTTGCTATCGAGTGTGGCTAAATTATGTGAGTGTGAGCCAACGCAAATCCATTTATTTCCAAGGATAGCAGGAGTGGAATCGATGCATTTGTTTAGACTGGTACGCCAAAGAAACTTAAAAAAGTGTCTCCCACCACTTTTAGGCTCTTCGCATAGTGTATTGCATAGGAATTCAGGTTTTGGTAATGAGCGTGTTGCAAGATAATTTTTAATACACGCTAATGATTTATGTGGACTGAGTAACATTTGTAAAAGCTCATTTTTATCACATTCCTTAAGCAAAAGCATGCCAATTTCGTTAACCAAAGTTATAGCTTGAAAAGAGGTGCCACCAGCAGCAGTAAAAGATATAATTGTCTCTGACTTATTATGAATGGTACTAGTTGTGCTTGGTAAATAAATTCCCAAAGTTTTTGTAACAAATTCGGTAAACTTTTCTTCAGGATCTGTCGATTTTGAATGTGAGTTTTTTTCGTTCATTCTTGTAAGTAAGTAGCGACAATCTAATTTTCCATGCGAATTTAAGGGAAAATTAGGAATAAATTCTATATTATCCGGTCGTTCCACCTCGGACAGATTTTCCATTAAAAACCGTCGCATACGTGTCTTCGAATAATTAACATTTTCGTTAGCTTGCACAAAACAAATTAGTTTTTGCTGCTCTCCTTGCCAAAGGCATTTAACATGTTTACATTCGTACCCTAAAATGGTCTGTATCCTCTTCTGAAGATTTTCTAAAAAGTTCAAAACAAAAATATTAGCATATAATTGTTATTGTCATTAGTTTTTTATCTTTATAATAATAATTAACGATGACTAAGGTTCGATAAAACCTGTTCTTAAAAAAAAATTTAATGCTGAACTTTTTTACGTATTAATTTCACATTAGAACAGTATATGTAAATATAATATGTAAACGCAAGGGTTGTTGCGCGGTAAACAACTCGTGTGGAGCTTTGGGTCACGGCTAAAAAAAAGAGAGTGCTTTAGCGGATAAGGGTCAAGGAGGACAAATTCGTTGTGGGATTTTTAGTGGGAGTGGCTCAGTGGAATTTAGGTGTTCACCTGCCGCTGTTACAGTATTGTAGTCAGCGTATGCTACTATATCACAATTCCTGTAGCAAAATTTTCTAATAAACCAGTTTATTGTGAGACAAAACAGCACTGCGGGTAAAACTACTCCTAGAGGAATGCCTGTTGTTGTTGTTGTTGTTGTTGTAACCGAGTGTCGTGGGAACAATTAGATTTTAGTCGCCTCTTACGACAGACATGCCTTACATGCAGGTAAATTCTTGAAAACTTAAGACGTGGGGGGATAAAGGAGTGACTCGTGTTGTGTGCCTGTTGACACAGATACATAAATAGATTTATGCCTGCTTTTCCAAGCTCATGGATTTCATAATTCCACCACCTGGGATGAGCATTAGAACACCGTACACGTATTTAACTGTCAGCTTTGCGATTTCGATCTTAAAAAGTTTATCTTTTCTTCACTTTGTCTATCTGGCAATTTAGTAATTAACAGGTGAATTAAAACATTTTTTTTTTTGGCAAAATTCATTTTTTTATTCAACTTAGTTCCCTTCAAGGGTTATACACTGATTTTAGCGTCCCTCCAACTTTTCGATACAATTTTTGTAGTACGATTTGTCCTTTGCAGTCTTGGTGACCTTTATTTTCTTCAAATTCGGCGTTTACTCCCCTTCAAACGGCCCCCTAACGCTATGTAATAGTCGCTGTTGCCAGCCGATTCTTGCGTTTTTTCATGCTTTGAAGCGGGTTCATCGTGTGCAGTCCACTCGGATGACTGTCGATTGAACTTCGGAATGAAATGATGAAGCTATGTTTCGTATAGTCACATACGACGCCAAACTCGAGTTTATTGAGCTTGAAAATACTGCTCCGAATCATCAACTCGTCGTTGTTTTTGGTCAAAAGTGAGCTCTCGTGGCAACCACTTTGCATAGAGCAAAATATTCGTGAATGATATGATGTACACGATCAGTTGATGTCATTGGAGTTCCTGTTTCCTGTTCTGTTTTTATTCAATTTCAATTTACGATCATTCAAAATAATTTTATGGATTTTTCTGTTTTCGTCGGTAACAAACTCTTTTGGGCGTCCACTGTGTTCAGCGCCTGCGGTACTCATTCCACCACGTCTAAGCATGGAACTCCAATCCTTGATGGTTGATGGGCAGTGCCAGGAAACCAAATTTTTGGTTCAACTGTATTTTTTTCCCCAAAAAATAATATTTTATCAACTCGCGAAATTCCTTTTTATCCATTTTTTTTTCAATAACAAGTTGCTTCGCTCAAAATGCTATAATTCACAAACTAATGGTCCCACAGTTGTAAAATTTATACACGCGTCTTTTGAAGGTTAGGGCTAACTAAAAATCATATATGATTTAATTATAGTACTGCTATATATGTGTCAATTTAAATAACCGAACACACGAGAATGATTTAGATCACATTGGTAAACTTACCGAGATTTAGGCGGACTCCCATTCGTTTTATTACGCTTCCTAATCTACCAGAATAAAATATATTCCCATTTTTATCACAGTTGACCAAATCACCGGTGGGACGGTAGCATATCTCATTACCACTATCACGCACCTGACCATCTATAGAGGGAATATAACACCTTCGAATCGCGCTACCGACTATTAATTCACCTTCGCATGCTCCAGGCAACTCCCTCCCATACTTATCGGTTATATGCAAGAAGGTATGGTCGTCTAGTACTCTACCAAGTGGAACTCTTTCCCAGTCTTCTTTAAAATTGCATTCGTGTATGGTACACCAGCATGACAATTCAGTTATTCCATAAATATTATAAATACGTTTTTGCAGGGACGTAGTTGGTAGCCAATTACTCCACTCACTATGAAAAGGAAAATCTTCTCCTCCTAAAATAAGGCACCGCAAGGAACTGCTTTCATGTAATATGACATCTTTTATGAGAGAGTCTCCAAATAATCTCAAAAAAGAAGGTGTACATTGTAGTATTGTTGTGCCTTTTTTGTGGGATTTTAGTTGAGATCTTGGCCACAGGATATATGCCAATTTATTTGTTTCCAAACGTAGGTCACATGAAGTTATTAATAATGACGCCCCTGTGCTAAGAGCTAAGAAAAAATCCACAACAAAGGGATCAAAAGTAGGAGGAGCACACATATAAATTACATCTTCTGCCGTTAGTTTCAACTGGATACTGTAAAATTATTACATTAATGGAGCGATGATTTCAAGAAATAAGAATTTACCTTAAAGCATCGATATTTGGTTTTATACAAGAATATGGAACTTGTACCGCCTTCGGAGGTCCAGTGCTACCGGAAGTTGAAATGCTATAACAAATATCCTGAATGCCTTCATAAATCTCATCTAAATTGACTAAATTTTCAAGTAAATGCACTTGGTACTCAAATACTTTAATGCATCCTAATTGTTTACAACTTTTGCTTATATCAATTGTTTCATCCGATATTACATATTTAACGCCATGGGCATTTAAAAATGCTTCTGTTTTGCAATGCGACCTTTTATAATCCCATGGGACAAAATAACAATTGTTGTTCAGTATGCTACAAAAATAATAATAACGAATATTCCGAGCTTAACAAAACTTAATAATCTTTTTATATCTTACCTAAGAAGCAGAACAATGTCAGAGGGTGTAATGTCTCTTAGTACCAGGGCAATACCAGTATTTGGGGAGATATTGAACATTTTAATTTGTTGCAAAACTTTGTTTACTTCGTCCAAAACACAATCATATGTGTATAATATTTCCTCATGCCTTGTTCTATAAATAACAAAGACATTCCCCCGAAACTTTTGCAATAACGAGTATTCAAAAACTTTTTCCATATTTTAAAAGCAATTGCGGATTCCGAACATAAAACTCAAAATTTAAATTTTAACACCACTTTTGTGTAGTGATAGAACGATAAAGTAAACAATGTCGATTAATTCCGTGAGTTCTGAGTAGTATCGACACTCGATACATTTATAAAAGTGTTGAGTAAAATCACCAATACCGAAACGTACGAAAATACTTTTGCTTCTCATATGCTCATAAAAAATATTATTCTAAATAATGTGGTTTCGAAATGGATAAATGCTGTGAGAACGTTTACAAAAATGTTTGAAGATAATATATTAGTTTTATGGTTTTCCAGTAAGTCGTTGGCATACTTGTTTATATCTAATAAATTAAGAAAGCTATTGCTCTGAAGAATTCTATGAAATTCAAGAATAGCTGTGAAAAAAAAAATACCGAATGAAAAAAAATATAGAGCTGACGAATTGGCTATGCAATGAATAATAGAATTTTAAGAAATTGAGGACTACCCGTATTAATACACTTTGTTATACAGAAATAAAAATATCGATATATGGTATCATAATTTTTTGTCTTGAAATCAAAAGGATCGATATATATATAGAAGTAAAAATGTGTTTGTTTGGCACCTTTGTATATCACATCTAACAAAGTAGAGATAAGAAATACACAAATATGGGAGTTACAGGCCTATGGAAACTTGTAGAGCCATGTGGAAGCCCGGTGCCGATAGAGACTTTGGAAGGCAAGATTCTAGCAGTGGGTTAGTAAATATGTAATTTATTTTTAACAAACCCGTTATTTTTACTACCGCTTTCATACATGAATCTGCAGATATATCCATTTGGCTTCATCAGGTCGTGAAAGGATTCCAAGATAACAAAGGGTCGGTGCTACCTTATGCTCATTTATTAGGTCTTTTTCATCGCCTATGCAAATTACTATACTATCGTATACGTCCAGTTTTTGTATTTGATGGATGTGTACCAGATTTAAAACGACAAACAATAGTGAGTTTATAGACTTAAAAAAATTGATACCAATAATATTAATAATAATCAATATTCGAATTTAAGGCACGAAGACATCAACAGCGGAATAAAATTAACAATGAAGTACACCGCATACAAGATCTATTACTTCAATCGCTTGCAAAAGAAGAAGTAGTACAACGAGCACTTGGTGGTAGTGCTCTTCTTTTAATGAAGTCTCCGGGCAAAAGTAAAAGTATTAAAAATCAAAATGAAAGTACAAAAGATGACATGTTTAAATTGCCTGAACTGCCTGCCGCAGTCGTTAAAAGGGCCGATCAAGAGACCACAGATACCAGTACAGATACTTTTTCTGAAACTTCAGAAGGAGACAGTTCGTTTGATGATTCCAACACATGGCGGGAATACAATTCAAACATACAGGCAATCGATGTTCGTAGTGAACACTTTAAAAGTTTGCCACCTGAGATACGGCATGAAATATTGGTAGATATAAAAGATACACGAAAACAATCCTCTTGGGGCCGTTTACATGAATTACCTTCATGTAGTTATGACTTCAGCTCTTTCCAAATGAAGCGATTACTCAAACGGCGTGCGGTGCAGGAAAGCCTCGAAGAAACAAAAAAAGAAATGGGCGAACAAGCATTAACCTACACAGATTTGCAAAACTTTTTTGCAGAAGAAGGAATTTTAGATCCACAAACTTTTAATCAGGGTTTGAATGGGTTATTACCTTCAACTAAAAAAAAAAATTATATATATGTTAATTTACAGGTGCGGCACCACTATGCTCCGATGAAGCTGTTCGATTTACGTTAGTCCGCGAGTTACGGAAAAACACAATTAAAGATGATAAATGCAAGGTAGAGAAAATTTCAGAACAAAAGATCGAAAAGGATGAGGAATTATCTATAACCGACAATAATTCAAGTAAAGATTTCAGTGATATAAAAAACTCAGTAAATGCTCCTGACCTAAAATCTACAGAATATGATATTGATTTAGAAATTGCAATTGCCAACTCTCTGGAAAATGAAAGTCAACGAGTTTATAATAAAATTGATTACGAATATAAATCAAATCATAATATAAAATTGAATCCTCAGCAACGCCAGCAGTTAAAAAGTACCACGGTCGGTCCAGCTCGTGATTATATGATTGAATATGGCGGTATGAATGATGATGAAGTTGAGGGAATAATGGAGAAGACAAGAGTAGCATATGATACGGAAGATGAAGATGTGGATATTACTAAAGCAATTGCTGCATCTTTGAAAGATTTGTAAGTACTTTCCTCATACACGGCCAGTAATTTTGGTACAAATGTAAAATCGTCTTTAATTCGCATAATATTTACCTAAGCTCATGTCTTAACCGTGAATTTAATAAGTGTTGAACAAATATTTGTAAATCTGTTAAAAATATAGTTTCGACAAGAATAGAGGTACTATTCGGGTATAAATTTTTTTAGAAATTCGATGTCTCTACGTAAAAACATATTTAGAAGTCAACTAAAGCAACCACTCCAAAACCTGTTCGCTCTTTTTTGTAAAATTTGCAACTGTTCGAACAATGTATTCTTGATCGAATGACTGTTATAGCTATCGAAACTGAGGTCTGTCACAGTTGAGGCGATCTACCTCTTAGATCCGTACGTAAAATTAGGTTGTGTTATACCAATCTTGTTTTAAATAATTTTGATGCGGACGTATAGATAATGCCAAATTTTATTTTCTTTAGACTAAAAGCATGCATTTTTATCTTATTTTTATTTATTCAAATAATAGAGAAACAGATCAGGAGCCTGGAAAAGCTAACGAAACAAGTCAAGATATATGTCTCCAAGTTAGTGACAACTCAGATACTGATTCAGATCTTGAAGAAGTTGTTGATGAGGTTGCCGATCGAGTAGATGCGAAAGAAGATATATGTCTCAGAGTAAGTGACAACTCAGAAACTGATTCAGATCTTGAGGAAGTTGTAGATGTTGCCAAAGAATCATCCATAAATACTTTAGAAGTTGTTATCAAAACTAAAGAATCAATACTGCCCGAAGACGATATATTTTCGGATATTTTTCAAACTTCGAATCAAAGCTCATCGAAATTGGAAGAACAAGATGACGATAAATATATGGAAGATAATTCAAAAAATATAGTAAACTTGCA
This sequence comes from Neoceratitis asiatica, assembly GCA_030068015.2. Taxonomy (NCBI): domain Eukaryota; kingdom Metazoa; phylum Arthropoda; class Insecta; order Diptera; family Tephritidae; genus Neoceratitis; species Neoceratitis asiatica. The sequence goes on along the minus strand of CM061524.1, from coordinate 57,246,270 downwards.
AAATGAAGAACATAAAACCAATCAAAACTCGAATGTATTGAGCGACCTCAAAGAAGAAGCGAACGAAGTCAAAAAAATAATTCTGGATATTATTACTACTGAAGCCACAAGCAATATTGAACCTAATAGTGAAAGTAATACACAATTCTCTTCTATATTAAACGAGCTCAAAAAACAAGCAAATGAAGTCGAAAAAATAAATCTAGATGTAATTAATATTGAAGGTCCAAACAATATTGAACCTAATAGTGAAAGTAATACACAATTCTCTTCTATATTAAACGAGCTCAAAAAGCAAGCGAATGAAGTCGAAAAAATAAATCTGGATGTAATTAATATTGGAGGTCCAAACAATATTGAACATATTAATGAAAGTAGCATAGAAATCAAATCCACATTGAAAGAGCTCAAAAAGAAAGCGAATGAATTCGAAAAAATAAATCTGGATATTATTACTACTGAAGCTACAAGTAAAATTGAACCTAATAGTGAAAGTAACATACAATTCTCTTCTATTTTACACGAACTCAAAAAGCAAGTAAATGAAGTGGAAAAAATAGATCTGGATGTAATTAATATTGAAGGTGCAGACAATATTGAACCTATTAATGAAAGTGAGCTCAAAATGCAAGTGAATGAGGTGACGACTATAAATTTGGATGATGTTGATACCATTAATAAAGAAGACGAATTATCTACCAACACTGAGATCATTGAGATATATGATAGTGATGATCAGAGACGAAATTTGGAAATCACTCCAAGTAAATCACCAAAGCAGCAAACACCTTCAAAAGGAAAAACTATTAATGAGTATTTCGAAACTAAGTATATGGTAAAGCATACACCAGAAAATAATGTGAATAAGAGTGCTGAGAACCTATCACCTCATGTAAAATCACCCTTTTTTGTGAAGAAATCGTCAGCTTCACACCATAAAAGCTCCACTGAAAAGAGTAGGGAATCATCAGTTCGTGGCAGAAAACTTTCCAAAGCGTCCAAAGCGCTCTTCGAAAATGAACCTACAACTGTTGATAATGCAGAGCCGTCAAAACTACAAGACAGGAGAACCATTGCTGAGGTATATTTGTAGACATAAAATTGTTAATTTTATATAATGACAGTACCTTTGCAGAATTTGTTGAAAAATGCGGCTAATGCTCTCAAAGAACAAAAAACAACAGAAGAATTACAAGAACTTGCAAAAGATTTAGCCAAAGAACGAAGTAATTTGGAAACTGAACGTAACCGCCAAGACCGCATGGGCACAGCAATCAGTCAACACATGCATACGGAATGTCAGGAGCTACTGCGACTGTTTGGTATACCTTATATTATAGCACCTATGGAGGCTGAAGCACAGTGTGCTTTCCTTGAAACTGTGAATTTAACACATGGCACTATTACCGATGACAGTGATATTTGGCTATTCGGTGGCAGAACTGTGTATAAAAATTTTTTCGAACAAAATAAACATGTTCTGAAATTCGATGCTGATAAAATTAGTCAATCTTTTAATTGTGATCGTCAGAAATTGATACAGTTAGCTTGTTTAGTAGGAAGCGATTATACAACAGGTAATTTATACCATATACAATTGAAGACAAATTTAACTTGAACAAAAATTACAGGTGTACATGGTATAGGAACTGTTACAGCCTTGGAAATTTTGGCTACATTCTCAACACCAACAAAAAAGATGAATGATGATACAGGAAACAACATCAGCCTAACACCTGCTACTATACTGTCAGTACTTTACCGTTTTCGTGACTGGTTGAAAAGAAATAAAGATTCATCCCAGCCAGTTGGTAGTTCTACACTGCTCAATTTAAGGAAAAAATTAAAAAACATAGAATTATTTGATGGTTTTCCGAACCCTGCGGTAATGCGAAGCTTCAAAATTAAGGAGAAACATTGAGATATAATTGATTTTAAAATTACAGGTCATTGAAGCTTATTTATGTCCGACAGTTGACGAAAGTAAAGCTTCATTTAGCTGGGGCAGCCCTGATGTGGATTCATTACGTAACTTCACTAAAAGAGTATTTGGTTGGACAACAAACAGGACTGATGATTTGCTTAAGCCTGTGCTAAAAAAACTGAATGAAAAGCAAATGCAGTCGAGCATACGTAATTATTTTACCGTAAAAAGTGTTACAAATTCGTTAAAATTAAAGGTAAGCAAACGAGTCCAGAAAGCTATAGCTACTATGGCTGGGGAGTTAAATGAGAGCGAAATTGTAACCAACGCTAGAAGGCAAACAAAACGAAAGGGTGGTGGAAAAAAACAAAACGAGAGTCATGAGACTGAGAAACAGACAGAAGAAAAATTAATAGATACAACGTGTATGTTAGATGGCCCAAGCACAAGTGTTGCTGCTTTGGAGCATGGAAATAGAAATCGTAAGCCGAGAATACCAGAAACCAAGCAAGTTATACCGCAACGAGAACAAGATAAGGAGCTTATGCGCCTAAATAAAAAGAAAGCAATAGCTGTAATGCGAAAATCCACAACAACAACGACAAGGAAAGGCACAAAGAAAAGTCGTACAGATTAAAAAAAAGTAATAAGTCATAAGTTTAAATTAGGTAATTCGTACGTACGTTTACGTTGGAAAAATATTAACTTCAAATTGGAAGTAAAAAAAAATGCAATAAAATAGATCGAGTAAGGGAGTTGAAGTCCGGGTGGAATCGAACATTTGATTACTTAAGGAGTCGAAAAAAAACAGAAAAATTATACTGTCTATTTGTAAGTTAATGAATTAGCCCAAATATATGCATGTAATGGAATTGGCAAGTACCAGGTGTACTTCGCTGCGCTTTTAAAATATAATAAATTTGCTTTTGTTATGCACAAAACTTTTTTTTATAACATGCGGTTGACACCTTTCTCACTCAGAATCTCGATAAGCTTCTACTGATGGGAATGGTTGAAATATTTTCTTCAATCTTATTTCATATTGAAAGCTCAGTACTGAGGAGCCATCTTTATTTTCTGCATATTAAGGCCATGCTAAGCTATATTGATGACTAAATCCGTAGGAAAATATTGTACGTTTAATTGATTTATTTAATTAATTAAATACATTATTGTGGAACAAATGGGAGGAACACTCTCTTGGCCCAACCAGGCTTTGAGTCACCGTCAAATTGTTGTCGAATCCGGCGAGACGTAATGATCGGGTGGAAATTTCATTCGATGGGCGCGATTTGTCGGACCCAAAGAACTGCGCGAGCTATTTTAGCTGGGTGTTTACGCTGCGTAACCCTCCGGTGCACAAAACGAAGCGGCAGGTCATCCGCCGTTTGAACAAGCTGCGTTGTGATTAATTTATTCTTCTTCTTTTATCTGGCTCCTCAATTTGACTTTGACGCCTTTAAAAATACCCCACATGTGGAAACTGGGTAGCGGTTCCACTGCTAAAACCGTTCAAACATGGATATTTATATCGGTCGGCATTCCTCCTTTCTCCAGTAGCGAAGACAATGGAGGAGTAGTTGCTCCCGTGTTCTTCTCACTGATACGGTTAACTGCGCAGTGCGCGGATAGATTCTCATTACTGCCGGAGTTGAAGAGGTGTACCATAAGCTACCTCAGTGGCCCACATTCATCAGTAAAGTTTCGAGATCACAATTAAAAACTCCTAAAAACTAAACAAGGTGATACCCATTCCTCGCTAGTGTTACATTTTACATTTCGAAGCCCCCTCCACCACCAGGGTGCGTTTCCCTGATCTTATATGCTAATATTTGTTAGAAAATAACAACTATCTCGCTGATCTTTTTCGCTTCTTCACTGCACGACAATTCCAACTATCACTATAACCTGCGAAATCCTCTGTTACCTCTTCATTAGATGAACGAAGGTGTATCGGCTCAAATTTAATGTGAAAGTGAAAGTGACGTTAAAACTGCGACAATAAATAACAACAATTTACTAGGAGTCCCTTCCGATAGCCTGTGCTCCTATCCACATATGACGGTGATTTTTACCAAAGTACCGAGCCGCAATAAAACCCTCAAATCGCTAGCAGGCAGCGCCTGAAGGAAAGATAAAGACGCGTTGCGTGCCATTTACAATACACGTCAATCGGACGGCCGGTCATTAATTATGTTACACCGTTTTGGAGGCTGGGGACTAGCAACTCGCAGGTGAAGCAGCACATTAAGATGGGAGTATTTGATTTAAAGTATTCCATTCAGCGCCATAGAATCGAACCGCTGGAACGGACGGCATACCAACAGGCCATAAACGCCATTCACAGAGAGTCCGTCACCACCTTTATAAATTGTTTTCCCGTGAATTGTGTGTTCGGAATCTAACTACCACCCGTAGCAGATGAAGTACTCGAACTTTCCTTGTGAGACCCGAGTAATACTGGCATAATTAAAGTTTGGATACTATAGTAGACTGAAATACTACCTATGCGGACTCAATCCCGTCATACTTAACGTACGTATGTCTTGCATGCAATTAGTGCTCGCACGACAAAAAGGATAGCAACTAAAACCAACTCATCTAATACACTCCTCTCTTTCTCTGGTCCAAGCCCTTCGGAGCAGCTCGTTTTGTGGACTTCCCGTTAGATGATTTCGACGACATAGACCTACTTTGCCTGCTTCTAGCCAGTGTTGATCAAGCCGCTGCAACAACAGCAACAAACACTAAAGATTTTGTTACTGTGGGGCAGCGTCAATTGCCAGACTAAATTGTTATTTAGCTATTAATATAAAACAAAAACTGAAATATTTTGGATATTTTTTTTTAATTTTACTATTTCAAATAGCAGTTCTTTATTTATATTTTTTAATATTATAATAAAAGTTTCTATGCTACCATTGGCTAATCGTATTAGACATCTTTGTTACTGAATACATTTAAAATATTGCTTAATATAATATGGTACACACATTCATACGTAATTATGAATAAAACTTCACACGCACACACACACATTTCATGAAAAAGACTCCTTTTTGTACAGTAATGTATAAAAAGTGATATCAACATTTTCGATTTTCTTGATTCAACTTTTTATATTCAATTTCCATGGCATCTCTAGTGGTAACAATTAATTTATCCATGTCCTCTTCGCTATATCCTGATGTTTGAATTTCCGGTAGAATTTGTATTATCGCATGACCTGGACGGAACAGTTTTTTCTCACCGTTTAGAAAATAATATTTAGATATAACCACCGGTTGAATAGGACATTGACTTTGTAGGGCAATATGGAAAGGTCCCTTCTTGAATGGCAATAATGTGTCTTTGGTATTTCGTGTGCCTTCAGGGAATAGTAATAGCTTACAACAACGTTCTTTTATGGCTTTGGACTCTTTCTGCAAAGTGTGGATGGAATCCTTCTTGCTAGAGCGATTAATAAAGAGTGTACCCCATAGCCAAGCACCGAAGCCAAAGAAGGGAAAAAGTAGGACTTCTTTTTTCGATACAACTGTGGCACGTCCAATTATCGGCCATAAGTAGGCTAATCCTACGAAATTGAAAAAAAAATCAAAGTTGTATGTATGTGTTTACATAAATTATGTGTTTGTGTTAATGTATGGTAGTACATACATACATATGTATATCGAGCCCTGTGCGCAAAAAAGACGTAATAGCTAAAAAGTAAATTCTCCAATAGAATTTTTTTTAAATTTCTTTTCATCCAGTTATTATACAAGATGATCCAAGTAGAGGTATTTTTTTCAATAGCCTTTGTTTGATAGATCACGCGTGAGTCGTCTCAAGCTGTCATGTCATTTTTGCCCAGTATTGTTTGGCATTTCATCATGATAAGATTTACACCTGAACAACGTTTATAAATCATTCAACTTTATTACGAAAATTCATGTTCTGTAAAGAATGTGTTTTGCTCAACTTATGGTCAACATAATCGGCCTACTGAGCGTACTATTCGCAACACCGTCACCCATCTTGAGACCCAGCATTCATTATTGGATAATATTCGACCGAATAGACCACGTCCAGCACGCAGTGAAGAAAATATAGCGGTCGTAGGTGAGAGTGTACACGAAGACCGTGGAGATTCGATTCGGCGCCGTTCGCAGCAACTCGGACAGACGTATGGGACGACTTAGCGCATTTTACGTCGATATCTTAAATTGAAAGCGTACAAAGTATAGCTCGTGCAAGAACTGGAGCCGCTCGACCTTCCCAAGCGACATCGCTTCGCTCTATGGACTCTTGAAAAGTTCCAAGAAGATCCGACGTTTTGAAGCCAATTTTTGTTCAACGATGAGGCCGATTTCTGGCTCAATGGGTATGTAAACAAGCAAAATTGCCGCATTTGTAACGGAGAGCAACCTGAAGAGATTCAAGAGCTGCCATTTCATCCAGAAAACACAACGGTTTGGTGTGGTTTGTGGGCCGGTGGAATCATCGGTCCATATTTCTTCAAAAACGATACCGGTGAGAACATAACCGTCAATGGCGACCGTTATCGCGCCATTATAACCGATTATTTGATGCCTGAAATTGAAGCTCATCATCTCCGCGACATTTGGTTTCAACAAGACGGCTCCACTTCCCACACATCGCATCAATCACTGGATTTATTGAGAGAACACTTCGGTGAACAGATAATTTCACGTTTTGAGCCGGTCAATTGGCCACCAAGATCGTGTGATATCACACCGTTAGACTTTTTCTTGTGGGGATATGTAAAATCTAAAGTCTATGCGGAGAATTCCAGTTATCAGTCGAAATGCTCGAACGAGTCATCGACTCAACGGATGAACCATCTGAGACGTAGCCGCGGCTAACATTTGAAAGAGATAATCTTCGAAAAGTCAACGCCAATTTATGTACATATATAGCGCCATGAAACTTTGGCAGATGATGCGTTTATCGATTTTCATTAAAAAAAACTAAAATCGAAAATTATGGCTCTCACATAATTTCAGCGCACAGGGTTCGTTATTATAAAAATATTCATTCTCCTAAATTCCACCTACCACATAAATCAATAAAGCTTTGATGATTAATTAGCACAACGGCGCCATGCTCCGTTCGTATGTTCTCGAGACCACGCACTTCCATTGTAACGCCAAGGCCTTTGCAAAGTTGTCGGCAACCCCAAGCAGGTAATCTGTTTGGAAAATAGTTATATCACAATTTTTGTAAACATTATATACACATATATATGGGTGCGGGTATGTACAAATATTTTAATTAATCCTTGAAAAAAATAATAAATTTTTGTTTGCACTTACAAGGCATTTCGATAATCGCGCGGCCTAAAGATCATTAACGGTATGCAGAGAAGAACGATGACACCAGATCCTATTACGAATATAGCCATTTTTAATTGATACGGTGCCTTTGATGAGAAACTAAGGAAGAGTGCCAAAATACAGGCAATGCCAATCATTTCACAAGTACAGACCATTTTTATGTAGCTAAAATAAAGAAATTATGGAATGGATATTGTTAATTGGGTACATTTTCTTAGCAGTTTTTTTTTACGAGCAAACCTCTCATATGTATACTTACTTGAGTTAAAAATACCAGTTTGGGACCACCTTTATCTTCGAGTGTATATCAAGCCTGTTAAATAAACAAAATTTGTTATAATTGTGGTTAATTATTGGTTATTAATGATCAAATTTCAATATTTATTTCATGTTTTTTTAACTTTATTATATTTTTAATATATTTTGAAAATGAGTTATAGTTAATATATAAATAAATAATAATAAAAAATATTGTAAATTATAGAAGGCGCAAATAAATAAATAAATAAAAATAAATAAGTCCGGGTGAGGGGAAACATTAATCTAAGACACTATCCGGCAGAATAAATTGCGTAGCTTTTCTAGATATATATTTTTTTTTAATCTTTGCAGTAATAATTTATTTGGTAGTGTGTCTAATATTTGAATATGCATGATTTGAGGCCATGACTTTCTTCGTAATCTATCGAATAGCCCGAGAGTTTGTAACAACGAGCACTCGCATAACAGGTCAATTGAAAAGTCCCCGATCTGACACATAGATGGAAAGGGAAGAATTAAATCCATACCCATATTTAGTTAGCCCTAACCTTCAATATATAAATAAATGTATAAATTTGACCGCTGTCGTATAATTAGTTTGAGAATTATAGCATTTTGAGTGAAGAAAGTTTTGTTATTGTGAAAAATGTGGATAAAAAGATATTTCGCGTGTTGATAAAATATTGCTTTTGAAAGGAAAAAATACAGTTGAAGCAAAAACTTGGCTTGATAACGACTTTCCAGACACTGCCAGGAAGATCAACCATCAAGGATTGGTATGCTAAGTTTAGATGTGGTGAAATGAGCACCAGAGAGAGGTTATTACCGACGAAAAAAAAAAAAGAAATCCACAAAATGATTTTGAATGATCGTAAATTGAAATTGAATGAAGTAGCATTCATTCTAAAGATATCAACTGAGTGCCTATTACGTATCTTTCACGAATATTTGGGTACGAGAAAGTTCTATGCAAAGTGGTTATCGCGCGAGCTCACTTTTGACCAAAAACAACGACGAGCTGATGATTCGAAGCAGTGTTGGGAGATGTTCAAGCGTAATAAACCGGAGTTTTTGCATCAATATGTCCACCATATTCTCCAGATCGACCCAGCGACTATTTCCTGTTCTCAGATCTCAAAAGAATGCTCGCTGGGAAGTAATTTTCGTCGAATGAAGAGGTAATCGCGAAACTGAGGCCTATTTTGAAGCAAAGCACAAATCGTACTACATAAATAGTATAGTAAAAATGGAGGGTCGCTATAAGCAGTGTATCACCCTTGAAGTGAACTATTTTGAATAGAAAATATGAATTTTGTCAAAAAAATGTGTTTTATTATGACAGGCCGGGGACTTTTCAATTGGCCTGTTACATGTTCAATGTTAAATTGTCGAAGAGCTACCAGCATTTCGAACTTCTTCAAGCATTTTCAATAAAATATTTTAAACATTTTCACTTGTTTCTCCGCACCTTTCCTGTAAAATTTAAGTATATTCAATTAAAGTATATGCAAATGAAATTTCAACAACTAAATATTGATTTAATTGAATTTGTTTTAAATTTTAATCAAGAATATAGTTAGCTTTCATAATTATATCAGTTTAGTACTTCCGTGGCTTATTCGCAAAGTGCTTTGTAAATTTTTACCATCAATAGAGTGTTTCAGTGATCGAAACGGTAGTCAGATGGTGCAAGGACCATGCTATACGATGATGGGTGTATCACATGACTCTTCTTCAAATGAAAATAACTTTTTCTAAAAAAAAAAATGTCATGCTTCCAGGTCATGTCAGCTTTCAAGTACATGCCAGCTTGATGCAAGCGGATTAGTATGGCCCAAAGTAAGGGTATCAACATAATCTAGTGACAAACCCCGCCTTTCTAATTACTCAATATTATTTGCGGCAGCTCGAATTATTTTAAAGTTCAAAACTTACAAACAAATTTTGTAACAAGGAATGAATGTCGTGTCTTTACATTGTTCGATACACGAGAGCTCTAGAGCTCTTGTTTGAAATATCGGAGGAAGAGGAGCTCGGCCGAAAATCGTTTCAGTGGTTACAACACGTTAATTAATGTATATACAAATAAGTTATATGTACAAATAGGTTATTTACAAACATTGTTTTTATATTCCAAACCTTAAAATTAAAGAATAAAAAACCACCATTTTAACTAAAAGTGATCACAATGTACATACAAACTTATACTATATAAGTACAAATGAGATGATAAATTACAATAGAATATTATTATCATTTATTAAGTTATATATTACAATATATTGTAATATATTTTTACTTCCAATTTAAAAAAAAAAAAATATTGAAAAGACTAATGTTTACATTTGTGACCAGCTGAATAAAGCGTTTATCAAGCGCATCTAGCTCGTGCGAGTGTGGCGTGATTGTACGGGTAATTCCTATCGGTACGGTGTAGTCGTATCAGGCAAGTAGAGTATACCTAGGAAGGGTGCATGTTTACTTTAAAATTAACTAATCGTTATAAGCTAGCGTTTGCGTTCTTTTGAATAAAAAATGTCTATCCTCTCGTAGTGTTTGGCATTTTTCATTTCATTTTTTTTTTAGCTAGCGTAGCGTGGGCAGTAAAGGTCATTTAAAAAGTTCGTTCACATACTTATATAAATGTACGCACATACGAGTTGTGTTCAAAGTAAAAGGTGAAAGTTTTGCTTACCGTTTTCTTTGATTGCAATTGGGTGGGGTTCATCATGAGTTCCTGCCAAAAGGTCGTACAGTTAATAAGGAATACTTCAAGGTAGTTATGAAAAGAGTGTGCGAAGCAATACGGCTCAAGCGATCGGAATTGCGGAAAAACAAATAGTGGATTCTGCATCACGATAATGCACCAGCTCCCACATCAATGCTTATTAGTGATTTTTTGGCCAAAAAACAGAACCGTAATCATGCCTCAAACACCGTATTCACCAGATTTGGCTGCCTGCGACTTTTTCTTATTCCCAAAACTAAAGAAACCAATGAAAGGAAAGCGTTTTGCAACAATTGATGAGATCATGTCAGAATCGAAGAAAGAGCTGATGGTCATACCGAAAGGCGCATTTCAGAAGTGATTCGGGGATTGGAAAGAGCGTTGGCACAAGTGTATTAATCCGAGGGGATTACTCTGAAGGGGACAAAATTGATATTGATGAATAAATAAGTACTTTTCAAAAAACTTCAAAATTCAAATTTTTCTTTGAACACACCTCTTACATACGAGTACATTGGCAGGAGATGTGAATATTTTCAGGTGTTTTTGTTTATGAAATACACAAATACAAAGAAAATAAAATTTTGTTTATACAAAGAAGCCTTTTATTCATAGGGCTGAACCGGAAGACGTGTAATCGGTTCTGAAGCCCCAATTATTTATTTTATTTAAAAGTATTTCGTAAAAAAATTATAAAACTAATTTTTTTTTCATGAATTTTTAATCACAGTAATAATATAAATTTCTTTGTTATTAACCATTTTCAAACTAATACATGCATGTATAATGTTTTGAGTGTTATTGGAATGTCTCAAAAACATTTTGCCAATTAACACCAAATTATCCGTTTTTTTCTTATAAATTTGGATTTTTCACCATTTTTTTTTCGATGAATTTACTAAACAATTTTAAACGTTATTAAAGTTTTACCGCAAATTTTTAAGTTTTGAGCGAGCAAACTTTTTTCTGTTACCTTTGCTTAAGGGAAAAACACTTTTAAATCTCAAATTAATTTTTTATTATCAACTAAATTATTTTGAAATTGTTATATCACTTAACGCAGCAATGAACGCAGTATTCAAGAAGTAATTAAATTTTGGTGGTTTTATATATAAGTATAATTGTACTTATTATTGTATAAATACTCACATATGTACATATACATATATCTAATAAATTACCGTTGCACACAGTAGTTCAAAGTTTCCCCAACGTACTTAGTTATTTGTTAACCTTTGCCTTATCGAAAATTGAAAATGGAAGTAACGAACTTATTTAAATGGCACTTGTTTCGACTCTTATTCACACTATGTGCGCCATTTGTCATCAAAAGCCTAATTAATACTGAATACTTTATAAGCAGCTCGGAAATATTTTCGTCAACAATTTACCTACAAAACTTCATACAATTCTTATCACTAAATCCGCACAGTGGGTTTAAAGTACAAAAACTTCTATATAATTTCGTAAATTTACATATGTACATGTGTATGTATTCTCTAACTCTTTGTTCGAAAATACCATGTTAAACAACTTGGGGCCGACCTAAGTTCAATTCAAGTTTAAATTTAAAATGGCTTATGTCCATGTATTTAGAGAAATAAAACTTCTGAAAAAAATGTTTCTTTTTTCTATTACGAGTATAGAAAAATTCTAAAATCTTTTATTTTAATAAAATAAATAATCTAAATGGTGATCTAAGTAGCACTTTTTTGACAGATCACACGTGAGTTGTGTTAAGCTGCCATGTAATTTTTGTTTACTATTGTTTGGCATTTCATCATGGAAAGACTTATGCCTGAACAACATTTACAAATCATTCAACTTTATTACGAAAATTCACATTCTGTAAAGAATGTGTTTCGCGCACTTCGCTCAACTTATGGTCAACAAAATCGGCCTACTGAGCGTACTATCCGCAACACCATCACCCATCTTGAGACCCAGCATTCAACCGAATAGACCACGTCCACCACGCAGTGAAAAAAAATAGCGGCCGTAGCTGAGAGTCCATGAGAGTCGATTTGGCGCCCTTCGCAGCAATTCGGACTGACGTATGAAACGACTTGGCGTCAAGATCTTTAATTGAAAGAGTACAAATTACAGCTTGTGTAAGAACTGCAGCAGCTCGACCTACCCAAGTGACATCGCTTCGCTCTACGGGCTCTTGAAAAGTTCCAAGAAGATCGGATGTTTTAGAGCCTAAGTTTGTGCAGCGATGAGGCCCATTCCTGGCTTAATGGGTATGCAAACAAGCAAAATTGTCGCTTTTGGGACGAAGAGCAACTTGCAAAGATTCAAGAGCTGCCATTTCATTCAGAAAATACAACGGTATGGTCTAGTTTGTGGGCCGGTGGAATCATCGGTCCATATTTAATCAAAAATGATGCCGGTGAGAACGTGCCTGAAATTGAAGCTAGTGATCTCTGTGACATTTGGTTTCAACAAGACGGCGCCACTTCCTACACATCGCATCAATCACTCTATTTATTGAGAGAACACTTTGTTAAGCAGATAATTTCACGCTTTGGGCATGTCGATTGTCCACCAAGATCGTGTGATATCACACCGTTAGACTTTTTCCTGTGGGGATATGTAAAGTCTAAAGTCTATGTGGACAATGCCGCTCTGATTAAGGCCTTGGATCAAAACATCACGTCATTCCCCAGTTACCAGTCGAAATGTTCGAGCGAGTCATCGAAAATTGGACTCAACGGATGGACCATCTGAGACGCAGCCGCGGCAAACATTTGAAAGAGATAATCTTAAAAAAATAAATGCCAAAGAATGTTCCTTCGAATGATAATAAACATTCCCTATTAAATTTGAATTTTCTGTGTTTATAAAGGTATGGTGTTGATTTTTCATTGTTTTTTTTTTTTATTTGGTGGGTCGCAAACCTTACATACAATCGCAGGGAATTCGCTTGAAACTCCGCCAAAAGGTTGGTCGACTTCGCCGGGACCGAAAATATGCTTGTCTGCAGTAATAGATTTCAGCAAATGATCGCCGGATCTAAAACACGTAAGCCAAATCAATCACAAGGAAAGTTCCACGGTGAAAAGTTGTAAACACAACAAACAGTCAACAAGTTTTGTACTCGATTTGTAGACCTCCTATTGGTTTCCAACAGTGTTAGAAAAAGAGCTGGTATGATAAGGAATGTCGAGCTGTAGTGGAGCGAAAACGGACTGCTTACATCTCAACGTTGCGCTCGACCACAACACGTGCGGGGCGGAATAGATACCCAGATCAGAAGAGAGAAGTGAGAGGCATTTGCAGGAAAAAAAGCCGAAAAGCGTGAGTATGAAGAGCTTGCGAAGCTGGCCGACATGGATAATGCTCTAAAATTCTATCAAAAGATGTGAAGCCTTACAGAAGTTTTCCATACCAGCGCATCTGGTGACTATACAGATCACCTTCTCCAACCTGCTAAATGGCAGTGAAGGTGAAAACTCCGGAGATGATCCGCAATCGATGACGATGGTATAGACGTGCCATCGTCCGACTATGAACAAGTTCGAATAGCGACGGGAGCCGATGGCTTACCGGCAAAGCTATTCACATACGGCGGCGAAGAACTGACAAGGAGCATGCATCAGCAGAATATGCTCGGACGAAAGTATGCCTAATGAATGAAACCTAATTGTGCTCTGCCAAATCTAAAAGAAGGGGCATCCCATGGACTGCACTAATTAATGTGGGATAAGACTCTTCTTTATCGCATATAAGGTCATATTTAGCGTATTTATGTGGAAGACTAAAGCCCACCGTCAACAAACTGATTGGACTTTATCAGTGCGGCTTTGATGTTCAATTGGCCAGATCTTCATCGTGCGAAGACTCAATACACACCTTTTTTATCGATTTTATACACCACCTTTTTTTTTATCGATTTTAAAGCTGTTCTATGCCGCTATGTCTCCTGATTCTTTAACGGAATGAAGGCCTTTTGTTCCCACTGGAGGAAGCTGCACTGAAAGAATTCAAACTATGAATTCGCTCTATGGCTTATGTGTGGCTGCCAGCGGTCGGGTTCTAAACCTCCCCTTTTAAACAACTAACCAACCGATACTTGTTAATATTTTATATCTGCAGTACAAAGTGCTATTAAATACATAATTTGTTTTATTATCCTTTTCGATAAGGTTTGTGTGAAAGTTTGGCAATAAATCATGTGCGGAGCAATGTTCAAAACAATTTGAAATTAAGATTATATTTTTATTTTTAATTATTCATTAAATACTAAAGCAAAAAAAATTGAAGTGTGTTATCATAATGATTATCTGAGTGATTCACTTAATGGCAGGTATCGATAGCGGCAGTGGGTACCAACCTTTGTCTTTATCTAAAACCCGTTAGAAAACAATAAATGCAGATAGATATTTTTTTTACTGAAATATACATACATACATAAAGGCGTACGTAACTTTAAGTGCCTCCAATTAAAAAAAAAAAGCATGCACACACTCACATGCATAATATCTCTAATATACGATCCCAGCAGTAAATACCCTTAGGTCTTGGAAACTAACCGGTGAACGGTAAGCTGTGTATTCGACGCTTGAATATACTTATATATGTATGCCTGATAGTTAAAAAGACGGCGTTATAGCAAATGGAAGGCCTATTAAATTTTCTTCCAAATACTAGTTTAAAAAAAAGAACTATCTTTTGTGATTACTCTTAGCTTGCTTAGTCATATGCTTGCCACGTAAGCGCTTACTTCAGATATTAAATAACATTTTTTTTATCGCTTGCTACAGAATTAAGATTTTATATAAAAACTTATATTATTATTATTATTTTCATATTGGTGTACTAATGGTGTATTAATTTTTTGTGTTCAAGGAAGTGTTTATATTAAAAAAAGTAAAAAATATATCATTCAAGGTATTGTCCAGTGACTACTTTCCCCATCTCTCTGTTAGTTTTCGAATACCATCTTTAAAATATGAGTCCTCGATCTAATCATTGAGCCATTGTTCGATTTACATCGTCGAAAAAGTCAGTAGTCGAAAGAAGCAAGGTCTGGAGAATAGGGTGGCTGGCGTAAGGCCTCCAATTTCATCATTTACAAGTAGTTTTTGACCGTTTCAGACACGTGAAGCCAAGCGTTGCCATGTTGCAAAATCATCTTGTCTTGCTTTTCGATCGCTAAAATTATCACTTTTGAAGAGTCGAAACAACTTTTTGCATGACTTATCAGTTGGCGAAGATTCACCATAAACTTTCAGAAGTATGCAATGGTCTCCAGCTGTACTTTTCTTCAAATTAAAATAGAAAATCAGAACTTTTCGCAATTCTGTTTATTTAACACAAATCCAGACAATTTCGTTCTGACATTGTTGTCAGAAATAGATACTGATGTCCACTAATTATTATCGACAGATATGAAAAAGTTGCAATGAAATAGGTAATCACTTCAAAGATCGGCCACAACTTGCAGGTGAAACCATCTTTTGAGAACGGACCGAATTAATTCGTACACCCTATGATATGATAATAAAAAAGGTTCATGGATTTTGTCACTCTTTCATTATGGGCAACATTAATCCGATTGCGTCAAACACGTGTTTGAAACTTGACGTTTCAAGCAATTTTTTTCGTGAAGAGTTAAGAGCTGCTAAAACGCGTCAAACCCGAACTTTTTTTGAAGCAAAGATCGTTTACCTCCACAAACGACTTCAAGGCATGAATGGACGGCTAACAAGGATGATGTGTGTATGGCGGGATTGGAAGGGAGTTGCCCATTATGAGCTGCTAATACTTGGCGAAATGACAGATTCTGAGCTCTACAATTAATCAGCTCACAAAAAGCTCTTCAAAAAATAAAAAAAAGCGTTCAGAATTGTTCAATAGAAAATTTTTGTTTGTTTGAAAAATCCCCATATGGACTGTTCTAGTAAAAATTGACAGAGTTGGAAAGTTTTAAACGCTATCCACCACGAGTCTATCAACAGATTCGTGACAAAAGTACAGGTCTTCCTAAATTTGCTACATGGTTGCAGGCGGAATGTTATGCATAAACAACAGCACATAAATAACTTAACAAAAGCTGAACTCTTTTTCATGTACACAGTGAATACTTCTTTTATTAATGAAATCACAACACAAAAAAGGCTACTTAAGGCCTATAATTTCAAAATATTATTATTATTAGCCAAAGCACGTTTCACTATAGAGCACTTCCTGGTACAAAACAGCAAAAATTACGCAAAAACACAGCGCAGTTGTATTATCTCTGTCCACACCCGAAGCTGTTCCACCGAATCTAACATGACTATAGCAGAACACACTTTACACTAAATATTCATTATAGGGAGCGCACGATTTACGCGATTACCTTTCTGAAGAAATAAGTCATACCCTAATGCAAAAAAAAAAATTTCCTTTCGTGCAACACGTGTGCGTTTCCTTTCGCCCACGGAAAAAAATAACAGAAGTCACACACAAATATATCCTAGCTTCTGGCCTACTGACGTATAACAATTAACAGCTGATAACTTCTCTAGAACTGATTTCTTTTTAAGTGTACACGATTATTTATTGAATTTTGGAAACCTTACTATTAATTTTTGTGCTTTTTTACATATGTTTAAACATACATACCTGTTTACTAACTCTCGTACTTTACATGCAGATTAGATATTGGATAGCTCATATCTATTTATAAGTAGTTGTTTATTGACGCAGGTATTAACGGTTTTTTTTAAGTTGAAAATGTTTTTATTTATTTAAAATCTTGTTGCTTTTTCATGTCTGTAGGTACATATATACTATATATATATATATATATATAATTTTTATAAATCAACTCTTCTCACGAAAGATAAACAAACATTGGGGGGAAATGCTTTGGTCGAATCTACTTCCAAAGTAAAAATCGCTCTTATAACATGTATTCTAAATTAAAATAGTTTGAAATTTTTTTTAAAAATTCAGGATAATAGTTTAACGTTTCCTATTTAACATATATGTATTCAAATAATTGTAATAACAATCCAATAAAGGAAACTTGCATATCCACAACACAGCCTGAAAGTTCGCGATAACGATTGACTTATTACTGATTACAAAGCCGATATGTTCAGGCTACGAATACTCCATATACTTATTTATAACGTCTTTATTTGTGTATATGTGCTTTTGAAGTTGAAAAATCAATGAGGCACGCGTAGTACCCAGCCAACCATTTTAAAAGCACTCAGAAGAAAAGACTCCTAAAGAAGTGCGTCTAAAAAGCTTTTTCTGAGTAATACCAAAAATGATTCTGAAATGAGTATTAAAAGAGTAATAAACGAGAAAGAAGTGCTGTTTTATACCTTTCATGAACATATTAAATTTATTGTATTGTATTTTAGTATTAAATATTAATTCTCATACCTGGACAAATCGGTTTCATGGGAGCTATATGATATATAGCATTCCGATTTCGTTGACTTTTGGTGTCAATATTTTACCCTAACGGATTTTTCACCCAAAACCTCATATCTGAACACATCTGTAATGAGGGAGCTACGTATAGGTTATAGCCAGTTCCGACAAATAATAACTATAAAAATACATCTACGTACAAGGTGTGGTTGAAATATCTCAAAAACTGAGGCACTAATTTGCATTCAAACAGACGAACGTGCCTAAATCAACTTAGTTCGACATTCTGATCTGATCGGTATAAGTTTTGATGAGCTTCTCTCTTCTCCTTCTGATACTTACATAATTCGGACCAAATTTAATATTCAATTTCATATTCATGAAAGGTATAAAAACACGCACTTTGGCACAAATATCACACTTAATCAAGTTCATTTTCGGAGCGCTCTTCTTCTTGATCTAGAAAATACACCTAGTAATTTGTATTTCAGGAGTTTCTGGTCTAAGTTAGAATTTTATGCTAGAAAAGCACTCAAGTTAGGCTAGGTTAAACTGCCTTGAGAAACATTACATAGACCGTATCTATGGCTACACTGTGAACACATGTGAAGTGAACAGGCAATGGCCCCCGTAGTTCTAATAGTTCTATTAGCACCTTGGAGTCTCACCGGCAGAAATTAAGAACTCTTTCTCAAATGGTCAAAGATAAACTTCTGACGTTTTTCGGATTATTAATTATTATTTGATGCGCTCTTAATGAACATGAAAGTTCAGAAAAAGGAGCCTGAAGAGAGTTTTTTTTACACTTATGGCTTGTAGGGATATGCATGCATGTGTGTATGGTTGGGCTTTCTATTCAATAGATAATAACACTAGGCTGCATTGGATATTGTTTTCGGGGTAGTTTTATATGTTTTATTTGTCTACAAATCCCAGAACACACACACGTAGTTTGAAGAGGAAAATTCATTAAGCCATTATGGTGTTTTTTTATTGCCGGCTAGTCAGTTATGCTTGGGTAAGTAGGCAATAACTTACCCCTGTCGCCCCCACGAAGCGAAAGATAGAAAATAACGCAACGAAGCAGTCAATACAATAACATAAGGTCTTTTCTTTTGCACTCAAGCTGCAAAAGAACGCGCAGCTGGCTTATTTTCAACTGGCTTATAATTTGCATTTTACCTTGGGTTTTATCAAAGACGCATTCACAGTAGTAACACTTTTTTACTTTGCAACACTATAAGTCAGACCGGGTATTGTTTAAGCGACTAACGCAAGTTGCTTATTTTGTGTCGTTGTTTTCCATGTTATTCGCTAAACTACCTGACGATTTTTGCAATTCGGTGACAGGGATAAGTATATTTTCACTAAATAAAAAAAATATTGTAAATGAGTTGATTTTAGTCATTTAATACTAATATAATTTTTTTTAGTGGCCGCCAAAAACTGATATTTGAGTAAAATCTATCAGTTGTGGTATCAATAAAAAAGTATATAGCTCAAAAGGACTAAGCAGGGTATTAAGTACAAACCTGGTTAAGAGATAGTTCAAGGGACGGTAATTTCAAGACGGGGCCAAAGTCTGGGCCCTTTGAACTATTACTAGCTAATAGGGTTCTTTCTTACTCAGGTTTGACTTTATATAGAAAATGAGTAACAATTCCGACAGAGAAATTCGGCCTGTAAATATTATTTGTTGTCGTCTCAATTGTTTTCAAAGAAATTAGAGCACAAGGACTCTTTTAATAAGTCAGTGAATTTATTAATAAAACAGGTTTTTTTGAGGAAATTTTATTTCTAAACATAGTCCCCGAGTGTATTTCTGACATGAAATAAAAAGCTCTTCATAAAAATCTATCGGCCGTTCGGAGGTGGCTTAGTATAAACTGTAGGGCCCTCCATTTGTTGGCAAGAATATCAAGACGCAAAACCAAAAATTGGAGGAGGAGCTCGACCGCTTTAGTGGTTACAAAGGGCCAAGTAAATATATTAGCTCGATACTATCAGTGAATACCTAGTCATTTCATCTAAATCTCTTACCGCTCAACCAGTTCTTCAGGTTTGGAAATATAAAGTAGTCGAAGGAGGAAAAATATGGAGAAAATGAATGAATGAGTAGTTAGTAGCTCAATTTATGAAATTCTATTACGGTGGCTGCACACGAATCAAAAAGTTGTGAATAATATTCGCCTATAATAGTCCTATCCGTTTCAAGCAAATCGTTAGACATCCCTAGAAAACCTGACTATGTACTTACTGACCGTCTTGATGGATCCCAAAATTATTTAATACGAACAGTATGAAAAAAGGAAAATGGGCTGAAATGCATGAGTATGAATAGTTTGACAAGTTGTCCGATGGGGGAAACGGGACTTACCGAAGGTTTCAAGTCCATACTCATTCAAGCGATGACTGAAGTTCAGAGCATACTGGGTTCATTGAGAGAACAATAATTAAGCCTGTTTAATTACAGTGATGCAGAAATCGCAGGAGATGGCGTATCCGAACTGGTAAAATCGAGGCTTCACACAAGATGATTTTCAATCTAATACTGGAAAAAATAATAACAGCTGTAAAACTAAATAGAGAAAACGCAAAACTGCTACCGTATGCCGATAATATTGTCACAAGCGGCCTTAACAACCGCGACATTAGTTCGGTTTTCTCTAAACTGGTTAAAAAATCGTGAGGAATGACTCTGATAGTGAACGAGGACAAGACGAAATATCTTCATCAAACAAACAGTCATCGCATTCGCGACTCGGCTCTCACGTTAAGCATCAACGACACCAACAAACTAACGCAGAATCACTTTTGCCAACATGTGCTACTTTGGACTAAGTGGGCATTATTCTCGTCGTGCTCCGATGAGATGGAACTAGGACTTTTCGAGGGAAAGGGATCTTGCATATTGGCAACGATGAATACTGCGATATTAACATAGCTCAGCTGGTTAGACCATATCAAACATTGAAAGTATTCGATGCAGTACCCCAGAGAACTTATAACAACGAGAAGGCGCAATTGACTTTTGGATTATAAGTTCGATTGAAGCTTGTGCAGAGTTAGAAAATCACGGGAAAGGGATTCACCACTCTGTTAAATTTTGCCTGTTAAACTAACAGAATTATGTAAACTGAATGTTTAATATAAGGAAAAAATGTAAAACCAATAAAAATATAATGAAAATCAAACTATTTATTATTTTTTTATTTCTTTTTCATAAAACATTTTGTTATTTTTTAATTAAAATGCAATAAAAAATAAAATCTTAAAATTTCAGAAACTATTTCAAAAACTATAATAAGTTTAAGTTTTTGTATTCAAGTAAAATGTAGTTTTTATGATTACAAAAAAAAATTAAATTGTTATAATATAATATTCAATGAATAATGATAAAATATAAAATAAATAAAATAAAAATTAATGACATAATTATTTTGAATTATAATATGGCACGAGCGAAAAGAATTTGAACTTGCGCCAAAAGTAAAGACACCAAAAACTTAAAATAGCACTCGCGCTATACCAGCTCCGCCACCGTTGACTTAGAAAACCTTTTACATATTCGGCACTTGTACCCAAATACAGAATAGAAAATTCGTTTTTTTTCTTAGCTGAGTAATCATACGAAGGAATATATTCTCCCATCGCGGATGCTTCGTCTATAAACGACTTCGCTAATACACAAAATGCTTGTGGAAGAGCTGCGCGCGGGGAGAAGTATTGCTTGTCGTATGTGCTTTGTTGACGATGCGCTTGCATTTATGTACATTAAGAATTTTTTCGCATATTTTACTAGGAACCGTTGAGTATACGCACATGAATTGATATGTATGTACATACATACGTTTATTTGTTTATGCGTACACATCCAGCAGGAATATCATTACCATGACAACGCTATTTTATTGGCCGCTAGTTAAAATTGCAAAAAATGCCCTTCTCATGAAAAAAAAAACACCCATCATGTCCCTTCGCGCGTTTCTTCCACAAACCAAAATGCCAAAAATTAGAAATTGAAGAATTTTGTGTCTTCCTGGACAATTTTTAGCAATTTTGCCATCATCATCCTCGGCTTGTGAACAAAGGGCACGCGGGAAGGCAAGGAATTTCTTGCTGGGCAATATGAGGTAATAGGCGAACATTTTCTTCGCGACGATGACAAAAATCACAAAAATCAGAAAATCAAGTTGATCTGAAGTTGAACACACATACATTCAATGGTACTTGTATGTATACGAAAAACGCATACATACAAAAGGGCATGCCAACTTCTTTCCTCTGTTCCCCGTCATCCACAAGCATCCCTTGGCGGCGATTGAAAAATCTGCAAATTTAATAAAATTTTAAATGCGAATAAGGAAGAAGAAGAAGAACGAAGATAGATTTTGTATGATTTACTTCATTTCGGTGGTTGATGACTATTTGACTTTTTGCCGAAGTCAAAGGAATTGTTTGTTGTTGTTGCTTCTGCATTATATTTCGCGACCATAATTTTTTGAATTTGTATTTTTTGTCACCGTCGCAAAGAAGCAACTTGATGGCATGAGTATGCGGGGCATGCGTGCGGTGTTATTTATGAATAAACACACTTTGCTTTGTTGTACGGCGCTTGCGTCTATGAATGAAAATGTTATTGTTGTATTCGATTTGAGTTTTATACTTTTGTACGACAGAAGCAAAAAATAATTTCGAGGGACAGAGTAATGGAAGTATGTATGTATACGTTTACATGCAAATAATTTCATTAAAGCTACATAATATATAATATATAAGTTATAAGTTCTCTGATGTATGATGTGGATCGAGGTTGCAACGAATTTGCACCTTCTCGTTGTTATAAGTTCTCTGCATGAGTATTAGACCATTCCTCCTTGTTATGCCGTCAGATATGGTGAATACTATGCATCGACCAGTTTTATCGAGAAATGTTGACAAGAAATCGTGGTGAAATAGTATATTAAATATCTAGTAAGTGGAACATATGTAAATCAACACACCTCAGTTTTCGCGTAAATTTTCTAACGTATATACGTTCTTTGATATCGGTAAATTTCCTCGTTATACGCTCTCTGGGGAAAAACAATATTATCTTGAACTTTTACGTGTAGATAAAAATTGAATTGTTTCCAGAACTACAACCGGATATAACTTTTACTGAAAAAGCTTTAGTTGAAAAATTATCGGCAGATGCCGCCGAAAGCTTGGCATTTGGCAGCACTGGAAGGATTGTAATTACAGACTGTTAACAGAGAACCTGAGAACTTAACATTTCTCCAAAGAACTCATAACAGCGACTGTTAATATAAGGAGAAGGCGGATATGTTAAGTCAAATCTGATGCCTTATCACGTACAAGACCCATTAGGGGACTGGCCGAAAGCGAAGATGCGACCCATTAAGGGACTAGCATAAATTCGAGTTCACACTCAAATTACAAGAAGAAAATGCTCAATTTGAATAGTGCCGTAATTGATCTTTCGTGTATGCGCTTTTATGTAATGCATGTGCAAGTGAACTTACACTGCAATTCTATTAAATTTGTTAAAATTATTGAAAAATAGATGTAAATAAATTGAAAAGAAACAAAAAAATACGAAAAAATAAAAAATAAAAATAAAAAATAATCCAGTCAGGTGAGCTCCGAACTCGGGCTAACCACGTCCTTTAAATATGCTGTTGTTCTTGTTTTTAGTATGGTTATCCCAAGTTATATACATATGATTGATTGATTGATTGGATTTATATTTTACAAATAAATTTGTAAAATATATTTTGGAGGCTGGGCAACTAGGCCATTTTGCCTCCTAAGACGCATTATACTTCGTGGATTAACTTGTGTTTTTTGAGCGCTTCTGATGTAAGATTTAGTGCGCTTTTCTTGCTGCAGTCAAGTATCGTTGTTAAGTTCAGGTTTAGGCAATCCATAAGTAGTTGCTTTATAGTTAGTGGTATGTTGCACTGGCTGCATTCGCGTTGGTTGGTGTGATTGTAGTAGTGTTCGGATGTGAATTTTGTGACACCTACTCTCATTCGGGCTATTTGGATGCATTCTTTTCTTGAAAGATTCTCGTGATAATTTGGACGGTCGAGGCTGGGGTTGTGCATTTTTAGAAAACAGTTTGTCGTTTGCCATGATTTCTCTTTTAATATTCTGAGGTGTGTTTTGATAAAGTTAGTAATGGCGGATGTCAAGCAAGGAGTCTCAGCCACAAGTGGCATGCTAACCGCATGTTTAGCAGCTTTGTCGGCTAGCTCATTTCCTGCTATCCCCACATGCCCTGGAATCCATAGCAGTTTAATATCGCACCGTATATTAATCCCGCTGAGTGCAAATCTGCGAGCTTCACTGTGCTCGTCTGTTAGCGCTTTTAGGACACTCAAGCTGTCCGATGCAATGACGGCGTGTCTGTTGTTTATTGCTGCGTGGTGTAAAGCGAATTTGATTGCTGCTAATTCAGAGTTAAATATCCCTGATTCCGGTGACATAAGACCTTGGTGTATTGTTGTATAAGTTCCGTTGATCAATTGTGAAAGTCGGCGTTTCTCTGAGCAGGGAGCCATCGGTATAATAGAACACATCATTTGGATGCCTTGCTTTGTAGCGTAGAAAGTTTTGGTTGTATACTTCCGGAGGTGTGCTGTTTTTGGTTAATCTGCTCTTTGATATGTCTATTGTTATGTTTGTGGTGGTATTCCGTTTGTCTGGAGGTTTCGGTGGAATAGGGGTGTGTGTATCCAACAGGTACTTGAAAATGGCTTGGATGCCAGAGGTGCTTCTTTGGCTTTTTTTTTTTCTACGTTCTCTGGTTGTACTACAGCTTTTTTTTATGCAAATGTGCGTGGCTTCAGTTTTGTTAGCTGAGATGACCGATCCGGTTTTCTGCGACCATTCATATATTCTTTTGTCCAGTTCATTTAGGCTCTGAGAGACCTTCTCTGGGTTACCTGAAGCTAGTGCGAAAATGTTATCTGCGTAAATGCCAATGTATTGCACACCCTTTATCATATTCAGTTTTTTTGCCAACGTATTGGTGTAGGCGTCGAAAAGAAATACCGAGAGAGGGGATCCCTGTGGAATTCCGTTGTCTAGGTTAAAGCTAATTGATGTGTGACCATCTATTTGGACTAAGATTCTTCTATGGGATAGGAAAGATAGTGCTAACTTGAGGAGGTTTTTGGGAAGACCCCATTCATGCAGCTCTTTAACGACGTACGTGCATACTACTCGGTCAAACGCTTTTTCAAGGTCCTCAGATATGACTACACAGTGCTTCTGGGCTGTTAAGCTATTCTTGATTTCTGTTTCGAGCTGATGACAGAGTGTATGTGCTCCGCAGTTTTCCATGTAGGCGCGTTGGGTTTTTAAAATCTTTTCATCACACGTTTTCCATAATCTACGTACAATTATTTTGTCAAAAAGTTTTGATAGTACAGACAGTAAAGAGATGGGGCGATAACCTTCGGTGGAGTTTTGGTTTTTTCCAGTCTTCGGCACAGGTATTAAGATGGCTTGTTTCCATTCGTGTGGGTAGGTTCCAGTTTTCAGTATGTCGCTATATAGTTCGCATAATCTTGTTTTGAGAGCTATTGATGCATTTTTAATCATGTTATAACTGATTTTGTCTCTACCTGGCGTTGTCCCTTTACTATTCTTTAGTGCTAGGTTTAGTTCGAACAATGTCACAGGGTCGAGAGTGTAGTTCCTTTTATCTCCGAAACCTCTCCAGCTGTCGATATCAATGTTAGCCTTTTCTTGTATCAGGTTGTTATTGAATTTATCGTGTGAGGCTATCGAGCACCATACTGCACCGAAGTGATTTGCTATTTGTTCAGGATGTGTTAACATGGAGTTGTTAGTTAATATTGGTGGAAAGTTAGGGTGCCTATTTGAGCGAATACGTTTTACTTTGGTCCATAGTGTGCGGACATTAAGTGAAGGGTTCAATCAAAGCTAAAGTCGTTGTCGGATTTTTGTGTTCAGTGAACTTTTTCCAAGCCTTATTTTTCTCTTTATCAGTGCACAGATTTCGCCGTTGAACCACACAGGATTGTGAATTAGTTTTGGAGATCTGGTGGTTGGCATGGACTCGTTTGCTGATCTTCTTACAATTTTTTTGATCAAGGCTGCCTCCCTGTTTATGTTGTTTGACTGTGTGTTCTGGAAGCTAAAGAAACTCGTCTTGTTGCGGAATATATCCCAATTTGCTTTGGCTTCTTTAAATTTGCCAATAAATTTTTTGTGCATGTGTGTGCTACCATTTTGTAGAAAAATTGGGAAGTGGTCGCCTGCGATAGGTTGGGATGGGCAAGTCCAAGATAGGGATACTGCCAGGTCGGCACTTGCCATAGATACATCTACCGAGGTTAGCGTGTTTCTAGTGTTGAGCAGTGTATGCGCACCGTTATTTAAGATTACCAGGTTACGGTCGTGAGCAAATGATTCCCATATGTTTCCGCTCCTGGAAGTGTAATCTGACCCCCAGAGTGTGTTTTGTGCATTCAGATCCCCTGCAACCAGATGATGGACTGTATTTATGGCTGGGATATCTTGAAGAAGTTGTGGTGTTAAGTTGATGTCAGTTTCTTTGTAGATGTTTGTAATGTATAGGTCTTTTAGTCCGTGTATGATTATGGTTTGATGGAGAAGTTGATTAGAGGATGTTAAATGATTTGAAGCGTTTAGTGTGTTTTTAACTAATATTGCTATGCCGGACTTTGCATATGTGGTATCTTTGTTGTGGTGAAAGATTTTATAGTTAGGTAAGTGAAGAAATTATTTATTTTTGTTCGTTATATGGGTTTCTTGCAATAATATGATATCTGGCTTGTGTGTGGAAGTTAAGTATTCCAGGGCAAATTTATTATTAATAAATCCCTGGATATTCCATTGTATTATAAATAAATCTAAGCCAATATCCATTATGACATTTAAAATTTTGGATCGTTATTTCCAGTGTGCTGTGGCAGTGTGTTTTTGTATGTGTTAGGTGTGATGATTACGTTTAATTCGGGAAAACTCGTGTAAAGCTCCTTTGTTGGGGAGATTTCCATGAGTTCGTCTGCTGTTTCGCTGTGTTCTGTGATTGAGTTTGTTTTTTGTGCATTTGCTATTGTTGAGTTTTCTGCAGTTGTTTTCGTGTTTTCAATGATGATTTCTTTTGTTGTTTTAGATGTTTCATTGTCGTTGGTTTTTTTAGGTGTACTGTTAACTGATGTGGTTTGTTGTTGGTTTGTTTCTTTTTGTTTGATTCTATATCTGTTGTTGTGGGTTGGCGCGTTGGCTTTTCTGTTGTATTGGAGTTTGTCTGTTTGACTATTTGTGCCATTGTAGGCTTTTTTGTTTGTTTTTTGAATGGTTCGATTTGATAGGCAGAGGGGTTGCTGTTATATACCTTCCATGCTTCCCGAACGGTACAACGACGGTCAATTTTTATTTTGTTGACTGCTTTGTGTTTTAGGAAGCTTTGACAGTTAGGATCATACGATGTGTGTGTGTTGTTATCGCAGTTTATACAATATTTACCGGTGCACTCTTCATGACTTGGTGGATTCGCACATTCTTTACAAAGCTCTATGTTTTTGCATCTGTTTTTGGTATGGCCGAGTTTTTGACAATTCCGGCATCTCATTGGGTTGGGGGTGTACTCCTGAACTCTAACTCTTTCCCATCCAAGTTTGATTATGTCAGGTCTGCGTATTAAGTCAAAGGTGATTATTGCTGCTCCGGTAGCTACCAAATCCTCTCCAGAATTTTTTCATAATCTTTTTTACATCGACTACTTTGTGGCTTGCCAAGCCTTCCTTTAGTTCTTCTTCCAAAAGATTAATGATGTTTCTTGAGTAGATACTTCCCTGTGAGGTGTTAAGGGCCTTGTGGGAGGTGATTTTTACAGGAATTATACCAATGTTGCTTGCATTTAGGAATTTTTGTGCTGATTTAACGTTCGTGGTTTTTATAAGTAAATCCCCAGATCTTAACGCGGATACTTCAGAGTAGTCACTGCTTATGTTTTTGAGTCCTTTGTCAATCAGGAACACATTTTATGTCGAGAGAGTACGAATCTGCTCTCCTATTTTTGGTCCCACTGCACTCGCTATTAGGTATCGCGGAATGTGGTCATCGTTTTGTTTGGGCGGTTTGAGAGGAATGAAATCATCTGGTCTGAAATGTTTACTGTGTTGGTCAGGATCTGGGTCTAATACCCGAAACCTGTTTGAAGAGGGGGGGTCAGCCCCTTTCATATTTGCACGGCACCGATTCTAAACTGTTTTTTGTTGTGTGTTACCGAATGAAACAATAAAAAAATTATGTAGTTCAAAAGAAAAAGGTAAGAATAACAATAACGGTCGAAAGAAACGCTAGTTTTAATCACAATCGAGCTAAGAAAGCGACGTCTTTACGTGGCGATTGCCTGAACGTGACTGGGTTATATACATATGTTTACATTTAATTAACAAATTATAATAAAAATAACTGTTAGCAATGTAATTGTATTTTAAATGCAATAAATTAAAAAAAAATGAAAATATCGGACAAGCGGAGTTGGGTTTGAACTCGGGTCATCGGAAAAATACCGCAAATTATTGCAAATTGTCCCTGCTCCTATACCAACTCCGCCATAAGAAATCGCGGCACCGCGCCGTTTAATACATTATAAGTTGCAAAACATTGGTATAACTTAGCAATTCGAGATTACGCTTCAAAAATGTAAAATTCAAGTTAACTCAAACAATATATTTACATATCCATGCATAATAATATGTACATATTTTGTTACTAATTCAACACTTATTTATGTTATAAATTTATTTTTATAGTTAAACTTGATTTTTAATTAAATCTAATTTTATTTTACTTTACTTTATTTTTTTTATATTATTATTTTAAATTTTTTTTTTATTCAAAATTATTATTGTTTTTAATTTGACTTTCGTTTTTGTTTAAAATTTTTAAATATATTTAATTTCATTAGTTTTTTTCCATCTTATTTTGTTTAACTTCATTTAATTTAATTTTTATTTTTATTTTTTATTTATTTTGTTATTTACTTATTTTTTGTTATTTTCTGTTTATTTTATTTTATTTCATTTTATTTTATTTGCCTTAACTTAATTCAATTTTGTTTATAGTTATTAAATTAATTAATAAATTGTTTTTTTTTTTTAATAATTGATTTTTTTCTTTAATTTTATATTTCATTTTATATAATTATATATTTTTAATTTTTTTCTTTTTATTTATTTTATTTTATTTTATTCAATTTTATCTCTTATTTTATTTGATTTTATTGTATTTTATTCAATATAATTTTGTTTTAATTTATTCTAAATGATTTGATATTTGTGTTTGTCATACTTATCCATATGTAACTAGGTATTTATGTACATATGTAGGTTTATATATCCGGACAATAGTAAACTATATGTAAATCATAGTAAAAGGGAAATTTCATTCATATTCATGATTCATTCAGTATTCCACTCTTGTCCTCTACCCCCACATTTGCTATCGTTACAACACAAGTTGTTGACGAAAACTCTTAAAAATCAGAAAATCAGCGAAACTTCAATCAACGGGAAATTCTGAGCAACAACAACACTTACATGCATTCCCTTCTGCCCTCACCTCTTTACATTCCAACGCTACTCTCAAGCGGCTTCTACTTGAAGAAGAGAATGAAATATTTTATAAAAATCTAAAATTCAAGTTGAAGCCAATGTTTCTATACAATATTTCGCTATAATCTAACTAAATACCAAAAAAAGAAGCTTAACATTTGCGCCTTCTCATTATATTAATATTCTCTGATGCTACTTACTTACAACAGAGGAAACAAATAAGAGCAATAACATTCAAAATGTTATGAAAACAACACGAATTTATTTCAACTTCTGTAAGAAATTATTTATATTATTACGTTATTCTACATTCTCTGCAGACTGTTCATATAATGAAAAGGCGCAAATGTTCAGTTAATCTGAAGGTACCAGCGTAAACTTATAATTTAATATATACCTGTGCCTCCTAACAAGTACTAAACAGTAAATTTTACGTTTTCAAAATGATACATCTATTAATTTTAGATTTTTCGAATTAATTTATTCATAATATGTGCATATTTACGTACTAAATGTGGTATATAAATTCATAATTATAGAATTTTTCAATTAATATTAACTTCAGCAGTCTCTCTATGACTAAAATTTACAATTAACAGCTTAACGTAGCTTCTACGATTTGATGAATAAAGTTTTTATTATGTATCGGCGCAGGTTGATATTGCTTGTTCCTATATACCATTACGGTCTTCAGGACGTGTCTCGCTGTAGAATCCCAGATTCATGGTAGGCACTAACTGACTGTAGAAAGACATATCGGCCGCAGTGGGGCGATGCTGGTTGCTGGACAAATCCTTTGGTGCCATTGAAAGTTGAATTGGTGGCGGTCCAACTGCACCTGCTGGTGTTGTAACTAAATTGAGCGCACCGGTAGTATTAGGACCGCTTGCTAAACTCAAAATATTACTTGTAGGTGCATTTGTCATTCCCGCCGCAGCACTGATGGCGGCCTGCGTAGCCATAGCAGCATTCTGTTGTAATTCATGCATTTTCATATGTCTTTCGTACTCATCGTGTTTGGAGAATTGTGTGCGACAGATATCACATGGATATTGCGGCGCATGAAATTCCAATTCATGTCGCGCTAGTTTCTCACGACGATTAAAACCAGTGCCACACTGTTTGCATGTGAACAGCGTATCTAGATGTAGTGCTTGATGTCGTTGTAGGTCACGTTCGCGTGTAAAGGATTTTTGACAAATGGTGCAGGTAAATGAGCGCGAATGTGATGACTTGTGTGAGGGCGGTTTCGGAGTTCGTTGTTGAAGTTGAGCCGCTAATATACTATGTTGGCGATATTGATCCTGCGATGGTGAAGATTGTACCGCATCGGACTCACCGAAGGGATTCACTGCAACAACCATGTTTTCCGTTTGTCCCGAAGCAATAACATCGTCTCCTTTTAAACTATTTCCATTGCTTTTATTGAGCGAAAATTCGTTACCTTGACGATGATGTGTTTGCTCATGTATATGTAGTTTATCTTTACGCGTGAAACTGCTGGGACAGCGACTACACTGAAATGTTTTGGAATTTGTGTGTGAACGTATGTGACGCATTAGCTCTGGGGCGCTGGAGAAAGAGCGTGGACAACGATTGCACACATGTGGCTTAACGCTGCTGTGTATACGTATATGTTTTGTCAAGTTGGTATTACGCGAGAAGCTCTTGGCACACACTGGACATGAAAATGGCCGCACACCGGTATGTACAATTGTATGTTTCTTTAAATCGGAACGACGACAGAATCCTTTCTTGCAGAACGCACATACATATGGTCGTTCGGGGTCATGCAGTTCCTTGATATGGTAAATTAAATTCTGGCGACTTGATGTGCGTTGTGAACAGAAGCTACAAACGTATGGTGCTGCACTGTCATGTTGTGACTCGTGTTCCTGACAATCCGTTTGCGTTGTAAATGCCATGTCGCAATACTGACAGAGATATGTATTTTTAATTACTACTTCACCACTTATAAATGAATCGTTGGCCGGTAGAGTAAATGACGATGAGGTATCATGCGAGAGCTGTGAATTTTCTATGTTATTCAAATCATCCACGGATGTGGACACAGTTGATATTGCGATCGAGTTGTCCCTTTCATTCAGCTGTTGTGATGATTTCGAAACTGAATTAGGTACCGGCAGTATTGATGATATTTGCTCTTCAGCTTCCGAATCCGACTCCATAGAAAATTCATCTTCTGAACTTTCGCAATCTTGATTTGGGTCAACCTCAGTAATAATACAGTCATCTTCAGGCTCAAATTCGCCAGGATTACCATTAAGTCCCGGGCGTTGATCTAAACTCCTTGTAGTTGTGTTGCTTTGTTCCAGCCAACGCTGCAACTCAGTCTCGCATCTCTGCACATTTTCGCGAAAAACCGTAAATGCCTCTATTATTGCAAAACAACGTTGGCATATGCTGCTCGGCAGCACTGATGATTGTTGATACTGCAGAAAGAAAGACTTTGTTATATCACTGTAAGTCACAACGCCATTCACTTTGCTCACCTTTACGCCCAACAAATCAAACAAACGTTCTACCAGCGGAATTTTCTTTTCCACCACTTCATTCTCAGGCGCTTCCTCTACAGCAGGCTGTATAGATTCTTCCTCAAATATATTTAAAATTGATTTATCATGACGCAAACACAGACGGCAAAGTCGTGTGCCGCTGTCCACAGTTGCAGGCTCTGCTGGCGCAGCTTTGACTTCGAGATCTACCATAGTCTATGTATGTATTAGCTTGTAAACGTTTTTATTTCACAACACTTTTCTGGGTAACAAATGAATGTTCTGCTCAGTATTGCTGTTAAGTCATACGCCTTGAATTTAATCTCCCGCAATTTGTCGACGATAGTAAATAGTAATAAATGAAACAAACGCGTCGCTTAAATACGGCATATATTACGCGAAAAAAAAAGAATTATGACAGGGTTGTTAGCGAGCACAGTGTTGTATAGGGATGTTGCCAGTTTGCTCTTATACTGCGCCTGCACTTGATGCGTGTTCATAGCATGCTATAAAATATAGTTAGCCAGTCGTGGAATATATTTATATATTAATTGATTTATTAAAAAATTAAATACTTCTTATTTCATTCCTTTGCTTATTAAGATCACAATATGCAAAGGGTAGTTTAGGTAGTTTTTAAAAATGATATTTGGGAGGTAGAGCACTCGCCTATCAAGTCAGGATCCGTTGGTTCGATCACTGCCATAAAAGGTCTGATGAGGGGATATTTTGATTTCGACAACAGCTGTTCATATTCAATTAAAAAAAAAATATATATATATAACCCTTTCACATAAAGCTGATTATCTCATAACAAAAATTAATATATTTAACATGGTTCTATGGTAATGAAATTCAGATATTATTTGTTGCCTTCTCGAGGTATAACTTAAATTTTTGTCATATAAAGGGTGTTTTTTTACAGAGGTATAGAACTTTAAGTTGCAATAAAACGACGATGGATTATTCGATTGACATGAATTTTATTTATCCGAAAGATAATTTTGTGGCATTACATATGATTTCTGGCATATGACCGCCACGGATGGCGCGGGTGTAGTCGAATCTGGACGTCCAATTTTCGATGACTTTTCCAACATTTGTGGCCGTATATCGGCAATAACACGGCGAATGTTGTCTTCCAAATGGTCAAGCGTTTGTGGCTTATCCGCATAGACCAATGACTTTACACAGCCCCACAGAAAGTAGTCTAGCGGTGTTAAATCATAAGATCTTGGAGGCCAATTCTCAGGTCCAAAACGTGAAATTAGGCGGTCACCAAAAGTGTCTTTCAATAAATCTATTGTGGCACGAGCTGTGTGACATATTGCGCCGTCTTGTTGAAACCACATCATGGTTATTCAATTCAGGAATGAAAAAGTTAGTAATCATGGCTCTATACCGATCACCACTGACTGTAACGTTTTGGCCACCATCGTTTTTGAAAAAGTACGGACCACTGATTCCACCAGCCCATAAAGCGCACCAAACAGTCAGTTTTTCTGGATGTAAAGGTGTTTCAACATACACTTCAGGATTACCTTCACTCCAAATGCGGCAGTTTTGTTTGTTGACGTAGCCAGTCAGCCAGAAGTGATGGACGATTTTGTCGACGATAAAATGGACGTAGTGCGCGATACGTTTTCCGCACAGAACCATTATTTTCGAAATAAAATTGCACTATTTGCAAGCGTTGTTCAGGCGTGAGTCTATTCATGATAAATTGCCAAACCAAACTTAGAATAAATCACTTGACAGCTGTTAAATCGGTCGCCATCTTGAAAAGTAATGCCAACTTAAGTTCTATACCTCTATAAAAACACCCTTTATTAACTAAAATAAATTAAATGAACTTTAATAAGACATTTTTATAATGTTTATACCATTATCATAATATTTATAAGGTACGATCGCTGAGGACCATTCCATTAAATCTCTGATGTTTGCTAGAATTTAAAAATGTATTCCTTCTTCAGGTGATTCCAACTTTTATTTTCAAATTAGTATTAGAAACTTTAAAATATCCTTCCATCCATCATCGGTTGTGAGGTCGTTTTTTCTTGTTAAATAGTAAGTAAATATTCCACGCCAACCAGCATACTAAGATTTTGTATTTTTTTTTTTAAATTGAGACGGCTGCGATAGCCGAGTGGTCAGCATTGCATACTGACATTTGGAAGGTCTGGGTTCGAGCCCAGGTTCGAGCAACATCAAAAATTATAGAAATATAATTACGGTCGCCCCTCGGCAGGGAATGTCAAGCCCTCCGTGTGCATTTCTGGCATGTGAAAAGGTTCCTCATAAAAATCCATCGGCCGTTCGGAGGCGACTTAGAATAAATTGTAGGTCCCTCCATTTGTTGGTAAAAACATCAAGACGCAAAACCACAAATTGGAGGAGAATCTCGGTTACAAAGCGCCAAATATATATATATATATATAATATAGTATATATTTTTGTTTTCTTAACAAACTGCACAATAAACTATCAATACTGGGTTATATCAATACTTCATGCAGGGTTGCTATACTTCACATTACAATATATTGCAACTCGGCCTAACCTGACAACTAATCGACCCCGATTGATTTTACATTTTTTCTTTTTATTCTTCCTCCAAAAACTCATAATCTGTATAGTCATCACTTATATCACTAGGTCCCTTGGCATCTAAATTTATGTTGCCTTCTGAGTCCATTAAATCTAATTTATTTCCCGGTTTCAACGACATTTTCATTCTAGTTGAATCAATCACACCATTTTATGGCATTTGAGTCATTTGGCAATTCTCCACATCTGTTACCA
Organism: Neoceratitis asiatica; assembly: GCA_030068015.2. Taxonomy (NCBI): domain Eukaryota; kingdom Metazoa; phylum Arthropoda; class Insecta; order Diptera; family Tephritidae; genus Neoceratitis; species Neoceratitis asiatica. The sequence continues at coordinate 57,211,699 of CM061524.1, read as the reverse complement.
CATAACGATCATGACCCAATTGCTTACGAACTACATAAGGACCTTTGTATTTCTCAATGAGTTTCTTATTTTTCCCCACCTTTACATCTACATTCTTAATTACCACGAGATCACCCGGCTTAAATTCTCTAGCCGGTTTATGCTTTTGCTCAAAATATTTCTGGTTGTACGACTGAGATTTCTTAATTGCGAGTTTAGCTTGCTCTCTAATTTCACCCAAATTAAAATTTTCTTTGGAATAGACATCATGCAAATACTCTGTCAGTTCATCGACCACCTTTCATCGCTGCTCAATGCCAAAGAGCAACTGACTTGGCGTCTGCTTGGTTGTACAATGAACCCTGTTATTCATCCCGAATTCAACATCAGTTAATTTTTTCTTCCAGTCACCATGATTCACTGGCTCATTATACTTAGCCAATATCGCCGTTAATACGCAATTCACTCTCTCAACTTGACCATTCGCACGTGGCGCCGCCACCGCATTCAAAACATGCCTAACATTATTCTCTCCGCAAAAATCTTCAAATTCTTTTGCTTTAAAACATGGCCCCCGATCACTAACTATCCTTCTAGGTCGACTATATTCAATGAAATACTTCTTCAATGCACAAACACTCTCTTTTGTACTTGTGTTCGTAGCATAAAGTTTAACAAATTTCGTAAAAGCATCAACTACTACCAAAACATGTTTACGATTTGAGACCAAACCTTCCAAGGGACCAATATGATCAATGTGCAAGACCCCTGCGGGTTAGGGGTTCAAGAATTTACCCGCGGTAAGGCATGCCTGTCGTAAGAGCCGACTAAAATCCATAGTTTCCGCTACAGTCGGGTCTTTATACCGGAACGACCCGGATTTTTATCCGGCCAAGGACTGTCACTACCGCAATGTTCCCCGAAGCCCCATTTGGAGAATTTTCTGTGGCTACAACAACAACAACAACATCATCAATGTGCAAAGTGTGGAATGGCTACGGCCTTTTCGGGATACTGTACAAATTACACCCACCAATTTGCACACTTATCAATACCCAAGTGTCCATAACTCTCGCGTATCAATTTCATCACATTTTCTTCCATTTCGTCCGACACATACAACTGTTTATACTGATCACTAACTCGAAAAACTAGCCCATTCTCTAACTCATAACCCTGCACATCCGCCTTCATTAAGTCTTTTCTTAGTTTATCAATAATCGGATCACGCATTTGGGCAATTTGAATGTTTAGATCAATCTCATTTTCCCCTATTGAACATACATCAAACAACCTACTTAACGCATCAACATGCTGCATCTGAACGCCTTTTCTGTGACGGACAGTGAAATCAAAACCAACAAAGCCCAGGGCCCATCGTGCTATGCGAGGGTTAATCGTCTTTTTTTCCAGTGTATTTACCAATGAATTACAATCAGTCACTATTACAAAAGAAATTCCATCAAACAACGTTCTGAACTTCTCCAACGCATTCACAATCGCCAAAGTTTCCAATTCAAAGCTATGATAACGTGATTCACAGTCTGTTGTAGTCTTAGAATAAAATTCAACTGGATGAAACATTCCATCATTTTGCCTTTGCACTAATATAGCACCATAGCCATACGAGCTGGCATCTGTATGCAACTCAGTTTCACGTTTCGGATTAAACACACATAGTACTGGTGGCTCAGTTAATTTCCTTAATCCTTTAATCCTTCTTTGTCAATCTATTTAATGGGCGAGCAATGTTTGAAAAATTTTAAACAAATTGTCTGAAATATGAGAAGACACCAACAGCCCTCTGTAACTCTTTTTCATTCCTAGGCACCGGATAATTCTTGATCGCATTCAAATGACTCTCATTCGGGCGAATTCCTTTATCACTCACACAATAGCACAAATACTCTAACTCACAATACGCAAACTTACACTTCTTTAGATTTAAACTTAATCCAGCTTTTGTTAACATTCTCAAAACCTCTGCTAAAATGACCTTATGTTTCTCAATTGCTTCTGTTGCAATATTAATGTCATCTAAATACATCACAATTTTCTTTGCATCAATCAGTGGTTTCAACACCAAATTAATAAAACGTTGGAATACTGGCGGAGCATTAGTTAAACCAAATGGCATATAACAATACTCAAATTGCCCCATCGGAGTCACAAACGCTGTCAATGGTATTGAATCTTCATGCATTGGTACTTGATGAAATACATTTTTCAGATCCAATGTAGTGAAAAACTCTTCCCGCCCAAATACTCAAGACAATCCTCAATCAACGGTAATGGATAATGATCCCTAACAGTTATCTTATTCAACGCACGATAGTCAACACACATTCTCAAATCGCCATTCTTCTTTCGCACCAACACAATCGGAGAAGCATATTCCTTAAATGACAACCTACGTGGATTGCTATACACTGGCTCATCATTCTTCAATTTCATTTTCATACAATAACCTTCCAAATTTTGCAACTGCATCCGTCTTATCTAAATTTTTATTCACATCAATTACTTTTCCAATTAACGACTCCAACTTGTGACCCAACATTTGATTAAATTTTGTGCTGTTCAACTAACTCTTTGCTTTTATTAATTGATTTTTCGTTACATTTTCCCGTGATTAACATCTTAACTACTGGACTCTTAATCAAATCAAATAACGTAAGTGCACTGATATTTGGCAAAATTTTATATTTATTTGCGTTCTTAACTCTTAAAAGATCATCTCTATTATATTTCATTGTGTCCATTTGGCATAAGCCGATGTTCATTGTTTTTAACAAATCGCGTCCGAATAATAGGGGCACTACTGCTTCACTATCTGGCAAAACAAGGAAATTATGCATAAATTTACGGTTACAAAACAATATTTTACATGTTACAAAACCATACGTACTCAAATTTTTATTACCCATTACCATTACCCATTCCACCTCATCTGCTACATCAAATGGCACCTTTGAACGCTTCACGAAACTAGTCGGACTACCATTGTCAAATAAAGCAAAACACGAAGTGAATTCAGTGCACTTATTTTGTTTAAAGAAGGCAACACTTACAAGATTTTTATATTTTTGTTGTTTGACCAAACGCTGAATTTCATCCTTCTCACCCACTAGTTCGACCGAATTTCCTTGTTCCACTGGTGCGACTGTTTGTTGTTTTGTGGTTGTTGCTGGAGCTTGGTTTGACGTCTGTGTCGGCACCTGATTACGACGTGGGCACTGGTTACGATGATGACCAATTTCCGAACATATAAAACATGAATTGGGTGGCCGCTTTAGAGCTGAACATTTACTTTGATAATGCCCGTATTTGAAGCAATTATAACACCGCACCAAATGCATATCAATTGGATTTGAATTTGTACCTGTGCTTTGAAAAGTCCTCGCATTCATTACTGACCGTGTCGCTATGTTTGTGACTGGTACAATTTTTGACATGGCACCTTTGATTGTTGTTCCATTCGTATTAGCACCGATATCTACTTGCCAACTAATCAATTTCTCATACCGCTTTAATCTTTTCATCTACCGTGTCAGCACTAAGTAGCATCGCAACATTCATTGATGAGTATTATAATCCCCGAATAATCGCATCAGCAGTATCTACCTCCGGTTTGCAATCTCCTCCATACATGACACATAATGTTTGATCGACTCATCTGGTTCACGTTTGCGTTCATCTAATTGGTTGTACACTTCATATGCTGTATATGTTTGACCAAACTTCTTGATTAATTCAACCTTAAATGCTTCTTATGTACCAGTGCTTTTTGTGCGTCAATGTAATTTGGCCGTTCCACTAAGCATCCTACGTGAAGCCACCAATTTATTAGTATTGGTACAATTAAAAGCAGCAAATGCATCTTCTAAATCATCAAACCACTTTTCCACGTCGTACTTATCATCACCCGTGAATATATTGATAATTGATTCAAATGTACGCGGATCAAAGAGACCACGTTCCAACGACTGTAGTTCCGTTGAAATTCAAATAATTCACGTCTTTTCCTCAACAATGCAATTTGCTTGTCGATCTCCTGTTCGTTTTCCGACAAAACTCCATTAAACGGCTGTGTTGTTATTTGCTGTTGTTGCATTTTTTCACCACCAAAATTTAAATTTACTGAATTTTTCATTAAATTTCTGTTCATAACCGAAGCCGCTGGTTCAATATCCAAACGAATATTCGCTGCCAAATTTGTAATTGTTTCATCATACAATGGCCTCAAAGTAACCATAGTCGCCTCTGGTTCGAATATTACACCGGCCTCTGTAAGCACTCTTACCACTTCATCGCGTTGCAGTGTGTGCGACATTTCGTTTTCTGTTTGTTTTCTAACTTTTCAAAAAAAAAAAAAAAAAAAATATGCTCAAACTTTTTGAAAAGATTGTAGCCGTCGGTAAAAAAAATTGTTGGACCCCACACCTGAATTGTAATGATCGCAATAATCGACTTCTATTCAAAGAGTCTGTTTTATTTTTGTTTTTTGAATCATCACACTATCACATCACAATAATGATAGGCATTTTTAGTGGTACCACTGCACAATAAACTATCAATACAGGGTTGTATTAATACTTCATGCAGGGTTACTATACTTCACATTACAAAACATTACATTAGGGGTATTCGCTTTGTCTAGCAAATGCATACTATGCAAATATTTCCTATGGAATTGTGCTAGAGGTCGAGAGCACCCCCGTTGCAAAATTTTGACATATTCAAGTGAAACAATAACAACCACACAGGCACAGGGTTACTTTTCCTTCACAGGATTGCATTTTCCTTCTTGCTAGCTGTGGGAAATAAATATACATAGACAATTTGGTATAGGATATTTTTCCTTTCGTACCATATGCTTTTTGCATGTGTTTTGTTGTTGTGCCGTTGCACGAGTAGGAAAAATTTCCTATCCGTGCACCGTAGAATGCATTTCCTAGACAAAGAGAATACCCCTATTATATATAATTTATTTTTATTGTAATCATTAAATTGGAGCGCTCGGCGTTGAGTTGTATATCGTTGATGGGTGGCACCGGGCGTTATATCTAAATAAGGAGTGTTAATGTCTTGATGCTTACTCATTTTCTTGAAGTTATGAGGATATTTCACAGTTTTTTTTCCAATTTGGAGAAAGCAGATATACGAAATTTTCGGAAACGTATATATCGTGTGAAAGAGAATTAAGTACATTACATTGTCATGTAACTTCTGAATTCCCACAGAAAGTGCTCCCTTTTTGATTTTCTTGCATCTTTTATCTTGTTCGAATCGACAAAGTTTTCATGTTTTCGAGGCAAAAATGGGTTTTCGCATGAAAACTTGTGTTTTCGCATTATAAAATCCGTCAAACGAAAACATATAGAAAATCAGTTTTCGCTGAAAACCACTTGAAAATCCATGTTCCATTCATTCCACTTTGTGTCTGGCCTAGTTTGATCGATAAATTTTTAAATCGAAATGGAATGCATGTCTTTTAAAAATATCCATTGACAAAAATAAAAATAATAACGTTGGGAAAGGGTATGAATTTAAAATAAACAAAAATTAGAATCGCAATTAATTGAATTTTCTTTTTAGATTATTGCGTTCTCCCAATAGCTATATATAAATTATTTGAGTTAGAAGAGTCTAAAATATTATATGCACGTTTTCAAGACCAACATAGTGTCTCAAATTCTTACGCTCATGAATTGGTAAGAGAAATCATGTTGATTTATAGCACGCTGCCTAAACGGCTTAACCTTTTTTTTTTAATTTTTAGGTGAAGTTTAATTTTTGTCAAACTTCTGTACATACAACTCTGTCGATGGTGCTTTAAAGAACGTAGAACTTCCAGAAAATTTTCTCATTTAATATGATTACGTACGTTCTCATCCAAAAGCCAATACTAAGCTCAATCGTCAAGCAACCTTCCCAATGATTTAAGCTTTTGTAACGGATTTGAAAATATGAAGGGCATGAGCAAAATGTTCTTGAACATTTTAATAATATTGTGGCGAAAATCCCATACCAAGGACAAACAAAACTGTCGACAATGTAAATACCATTTCCCGGAAGGACAGAAAATAAAGAAGCGGCCGTATAATGCAAATTACCCATACCAAGGACAAACAAACGGATAGACAGCGAATACACGCTGTTGAGGTATAAAAGGAGCTGCAGCAGCTATTTGAAATGAATGAAGTTGAAGACTCAGTCCTAGCGTGTGTTTGAGAAACGGATAGAGCTGAGTGAAGCAGATAATAATTGTGTATGATAAAGATTTGTTAAATAAGAAAATTGTAATTACCATAGAAATAAATTCCTGAAAGACAAAAAGCCGAACAAATAAATCTTGGGAGTTTGTTTAGTGATCCAGTGATCGGACTCGAACAAAAAGGAGAATAATCGAGGTGAATTTAGCAAGTTCGTTACAATATTTACTTAATTTTTTGAAATTTTCATATTTACATTTTTATATTGTTCTTAAAATAAAATTTAAATTTCTTATTAAAAGTTTCGTGTACATCTCTACAGTAACAAGACTCGGATCCATTAAGGCTTCAACAGCTTTTTGCGCTCCAATATTTTTCGATAGCTTCAGAACACGATAATCTCATTGAGCCACAGCTAAGATATATTATCGTCAGAGAGTTTATTCACGAAGAATTTTCAAAATTTTCATATCTTTTTTGAAGATATTTTTTAATCCTATCATACTAAAGTACAATTAGTAGCATGTTATCAACTAATAAAGTGATCAGGAACTTTCGGCGAAGGGTTTGCTATGCCGGCTCGTATACTTCCAATATTTTGAAATTTGAGTAATTGCTGCCAACGACTCTTGATGATTTCCTTTATTTTGTAAAAATTCTTTAAATTAAAAAAAACAACAATTAAATTCAATTGTTCAATTTAAAACTTCCACTACCTATACTTTTCTAAGATAACACAAAATATTGGTGCGAATACCCTTGAATCCACAATTCACAATACAGGTTTGCAAAGTGTTTTCGTGTACTTACTATATTTAGTCGGACTTTTAAAGAAACAAAACTATCGGGGTAGTTCTGAAATCCGATTTTGATCGAAATCGAAATTGCATAATCATGTTCTGAAATCCTTTCGCATCTAATTTATCGGAACCCTTATTCGAAACCGATTATGCAACGGATTTGGTGTTCTGTATTTCGATTTATCGGAAAATTCCGGCCGAAAAACTTCGACGAAGTTTTAGTTGGCGGATTGAGTTCGTTTTTTCAGGTTTTTGTTTTTTATGAAGCATAAAAACCTAAAAATTTAAGGTAAATTTATCGATTTTTAAGTTTTTCTTGAATTAAAATTATTATTGATTAAGTGGGCAAAGAAGTAAACGCCTTTACGAAAAACATCGAAAGGTTGATTGTGTCTGTTTCTCTATGTATACAGCGGATTACGGACGACTGGCTCATGGCTATCCCCCACTGCTTTCTGCCAGGACGTTGATACCATCCGGGCGGTTAGAACCTTCAATCAATTTAATAAAGTTAAAAATTGAAAAACACTTGAAAGCTGCATTATTTGCCTGGTTTTCTTTAGATATCGCCGTTATTCTCCTGCCTTTTATTTGGCTATAAAGTTGAGAAATAATTTCATGAACTAAATCTGGGGTTAATCGATATAACTTTCAAAATTCTGTTTCACTCAAGCTGAAAGGAACTTCCATTTCTCGCAACAAAGTTGTATTCATTGAGCAAGAGTGCGTTATTTCCTCATCTTGGGATAAATCATATGCCAAATACTCTAAAGATATTTTAGTTTATTTTTTCCCTTTTTTTTGTAATTTCTCGTTGTGTATTTTATTTCAACTTTTATACTATTTATTTTAATCTAAATACACTTAGAAATTTTTTGTCGATGACGCTAAAAACTCGAATATTTTTGTCGTTTAACTAACAACTTATCATGTAACAGCCGATCAAGCGATGGTGAATAACGTTAAAAAATGCTTAGCGAACACTCGAATCGCAAAAATTGTCGCTAAGTATTTTTAACGATCCGAAAATCGTAATAATAGCATACTGAATTCCCCCACAGATATACGTTTTGTTTGAATTTCTCGATTTAGATAGCATTGTAGAAAAACCTTTTGAACCCGAGGCAGAGATGCAAATCGATGTGAAATCAATTCTGATGGGATTTCAGAACAGCGCGGCATATTATTTTGTAATTTTTACAACTCCAATTAATTTTCTCTACTTTTTCATGTTCCGTATGGCAGCCTTTCAGAAACTTTGGGTGCTAATGGGCAGCAGAGGTTATGGCACAATAATTTGATACAAGCATTTCCCGCTAACTGCCGGATATGTGTGTAATGATTAGTGCAATATAAAATTAAAGAAAAACTAACGGTGAAGCTGTGTGTGGTCTACAACCATTCCTAGAACACATATCCCGCAACGTGATAAGTGATATTATATTGTGGCATTTTAACCGATAAATCGTTTTTAAAAATGTGTAAAAGGCGTAGTATGTATATAAATATAGATAACAGTTTCCACATACATAGAACGATTACACGCCATTCATACCATTCTGTTTGCGCGAAGAAATGTCGCAACGGTAAATAAGTTAATTATATATATACATGCATACATATGTACATAGAAATATATCATTGATGCGAGTTTCCGCAATTCTTGTCTTTGCAGCCGATATAGCACAAGAGTGGGCGCGCGTAAGACCACATCTATCCATCTATCCATCATATCAGTCGGTCTGTTTTTAGCTCAATAAAAAATAAAGAAAAACAAAATGAAAGGAGACAGACAATGACAATGAAAACCGATCGACGGTTGAACGATAAGTGTCTGTAGAGCAAGTGGTCACAAGTGATGCAATTAAATGCCACGCACGTTGTAAACCGAGCAACCTTTTAAGGATATTCAATTATAATTCGATTAAAATGCTTCACACATGATCATGATTATGGAGCAAACAGGTAGCGATGACGTCTATTAAATGGTAGGAAACATTACAAGAAATCGATGGCATCAGCTGAGGCATCCTGCTGAGACATACCACTATGTGCCAATATATGTATCTACATGGATGGATGGATGGATGGATGGATGGCTGGTGTAGCATGGCCAAGAGCATACACGCACATATTTGTACAATATCCATTTGTATTAGTGTGCGCGTGTGTGTATTCATATACAATAATGCTTTAATGTTGTCACTTGAAATCAAACCATAAATGATTGTTGTCCATGACATGTTGTGTATCAGTGCAACGAACGAACCGTTGACGAATTTCCCATCAAATAAATGTACATACAAATGCACACCGTGAGTATGATGGTTAGCGCGTGTGTGTTAATGCGTTCGAAAGTGTGCATATTTGAAGTAATTAATATCAAACTTTTATTGCCACTCAGCGCACGATTGTAATGACAACTTTATCTCGCAAAATATTGCGAAAAAATATGAATAATGAAAAAAATCGGGAAATAATTAATGAAGAATATGGAATGAAAAAAGCTAATTGATCGGTAAGTGAAAATTTTTTATTATAATTTATCATTATATTAATAACTTCACTTTGAGTTTAATTTATTAAACGGATGGAGTGGACATCGTTTGTGCCATCGCTTCTATAGTTGCATATCAGAGGCTTTGGAAACAAGTAAAGCCCATTTAAGAAACTCCGAGCTAGGTCGAAGCCAAGACATGAATGCGTTGACTGCTTGTTTGATAACTGGAGATATTCCGTCTTCGCTCGCTTCCTTATTTAGTCTGGAGAATGTAGAACTTACGACACAGTTGATGAGGCCTATGATTTCAATATTAGCGGCTTACGACGGCTCGGAAAGGTCTTTTCCAATTCTGACGGAGCTTTTGATGTTACTCAAAGGCAGTTTGTATAGCAGTTTGTATAGGCCGTATAAGTTTTACGAGGATATCAAACTCAGATATAGCGGAATAGAGGCGGTTCCTTTTCGAAGCTGGTTGTGTCGATTCTTTTGTCCTGGATTATTCCAGGATTTTCGATTTGATTTGCCAGATTTCGTTCGACTCTATCCTGCAATGAAGCTGATGCATACATCATACTAGCTTTTCACCAACATGTTTAAATAGCTCTACCGGTAAGCCATCAGCTTACAGTCGCTATTGGATCTTCATCATTTTGGGTGTTTTACTTTCACCGCACCCTCTATAAACTCAATATATTTTGAACCTCATTTCCCCTGTTGCTTATCTCCCGTCTGTCTACAAATGCGTCTCGCTTCTCTATTCAATTCTCAGTATCTCTACCATAGTGTTCCCGTTGCTGTCAACCGTAACATTGCGAGATGGGTAGTTTTATTCTCCCCACTGCGGTATAACAATCCCCATCGTACCAGGTGTTGTTTTGACTTTTTCGGAAGCTAATAGTTTCGCTGCAGCTGTACGTGAAGAGTTTGAAATGCCGTTCCAAAGTTCCTTTATACCGAGCTGTTGATGTGTGCTTTCAGAGTGTGTGTGGGCCTTTTGTGACTGCAACTGTCGAACCTTGCCTGTGATTCTCGATGGTCGTTGTTTTCTGCATAAAGGCGGGTACTTATCTTTGCTACTACAAGATATTGGTACGTGTCGATGTTATTCTCATCTAAGACACTGTAGACGTACCTTCCGTCAATCACAACCTGCTCGATGTGGTTTCGGGTCTTTCGATCCGGTGACAGCCAAGTAGCTTGATATATTTTTTGTGTTGGAATCTGATATTACAGATAACAATATTTCATGGCAGGGGTAGCGCTCACAGGTGCGTTCTAGACGCTCGTGTAGAAAGCATCTTTAATCACATCGTCCTACTCTTCCGTCGTAGTGTGGGCTCAGATCAAAGATACTTTGAAGAATTTCGCTTTGATGCAGATTGTGGGGAGATGTTCATCTACCGGGGTGAACGATAATACTCTCTCGCAACAAATCCAACTTTCGCTTCGATGCGGATTGTGGCGTTCATCCGTCGGGGGTGAACAATAATACCCGAAGCCTGAGTCTCCCTCGCCACAAATCCAACTCCAAACTTGCGCTCCTTTATATGACTACTGTAAAAAATCACAAGGACCTATACTTTGTCATCCTTGTGTCCTTCTCCCGTCCATCGCATTTCCTGGATGATGGCGATATCAGCCTTGAGGATGAGGACTGGACATTCGAGGCTCATGTCCTTAAATCATTGTCCTTAATACGTTTTCCGTGGTCGTCATGAGAAGTGGAGCCTCACATACGAGGCATTGATAACTTCTTCATTGGAACTGGTTTCTATTTAGACTTCAACGAACACTTAAGCCGAATTTGTCGGAGTTGGTTACCACATCTTGTACAACGGTTGCTCACGTTTCCAAGGTGCGCGACGCGAGCGCAAGAATGGGATTCTAGTATAGCCCTGCGATTGTAACTGCATACACAAAAGCATGATTACGCCTCGACGTTGTCAGTCGAGATTTTGGTTTTATTAATAACGTGCGAAGCTTCATGAAAGCTCGAAGCTCGTTCTCATAGTTTCGTAGAGTATGCAATGTTATTTTCATTCTTCCCTCCAGCAAAAACTTCTATGTAACGCACCTGAGCATAAGCTACCAACTTTTTTTTTACCCAGTTTGTTGCAATTTATACATATTGGCCAATATGTACTCACCACCAACTGCATCGCGAACGCTTGTCGGCTTTTGCTCTTTCACAGGTTGAGGGCAAACATTTGGCTAACGAGTCGCACATTCAATTCGGATCGGCGTGATCGTACGCACGCATTCGCTACACCAACTTCGCAAGGAGTTTTTATTTACTTATTTATTCAACAGTTAATGTGTTGTGTTCGCGATACGTAATTGTTGACTCTGTTCTCTGTTTACAATTTACAGTTTAGTTGTTGATATTGCTGATCGGTGTTTTGTTGGTCGCGTGGTCTCTTGTGACATTGATTTATAAACAACAAACATAGAGAGATACATACATATGTTACAGATGTATGTACGAGTATGTATTAAATTTATATGTGTCGTGCCACCGATTTGTTTTTAAAAATGCGTTGACATTGGTTGTAATTAAATGATGGTTGTAATAATGTGTTGATGATAAAAGTAGAGAAAAAGGTGAAAAGAATTAAAATGGAGTTTTTATTCTATATGACATAAGTTTAAAGATATTAATCAAGTGTTCATATGTGGAGTTAACGAGAAAATATTGCTAAAGAAATGAAGAAATATTAAGAATGTGAAATAAGTGCTCTGGAAGAGCGGTGTTTGGCATTTTTGTCTTGAGAATGACGAAAAAAAAATGAAAGAAGAGAAGGGACAGTTTGCAGTATACACTTAAATGTCTCCTTCGATCAAGCTTAGTTAAATAGGTACGGCGATATGTGAGCAACGACCCACTTTTGCAAAAAAAAACTCATAGTGATTCCACAAAAAAATTTGCTCTGACCCAGACGTCTGCTTTTCCATCTATTTGGATTCACTTATGAACTTTATTCGATTGTTTACTTTAGTTTTTGTCACTTAGTAAATGCAATTCACAGAAATAACTCCAATATATCAAAGTTTACATCTACTTAGATCAGGGCAATCACAAGACATGGGAAATCGTCTCTTCCTTCTCGTCATGCCAAAAAAAAATTGCTACAGCACCTTCTGAAAGGCGTCCCTAGCAGTTCTGCATTCAGGATTTCATTTACCTTCTAAATGTCCTACTTTTTCAGAGTACATAATCCATTCGACGGCCGCAAATAATGGAGTGGTTAGCATTGCGTACTACAATTCGGAAGGCCTGGGTTCGAGTGCAGGTTCGAGCAACATCCAAAATTATATAAAATTATTGTTTTTTTTATTGCGGTTGCCCCCCGGCAGGGAATGTCAAGCCCTCCGAGTGTATTTCTGACATGGAATAAAGCTCTTCGTAAAAATCCATCGGACGTTCGGAGGCGGCTTAGAATAAACTGTAGGTCCCTCCAATACAGTTACAAAGCGCCAAATATATATATATATATATATATATAACCCATTCGAACTTCTACAGTCGCATTTGGGTCAGGTTCGCTTCGACTTGCGACAAATCAGATCTCGTTCCTACCTTGACACTTCCTGCTTGTGAAAAATCTTCCTTTAGTAGAATAGAATAAATAGAAGAATCTGCTATACTCCACTCTACCATAAAGTTATGAACAATTTGTATAAACTACAAAACACTCAGCTGGAGTATTATATTTCTTTGCACATTCTTCCTTGTCTGAAATTAGAGTTATAATGTTGAATCAAGTATCCAAAGTAGAAACTGAGTGTCCTGTGGATTGAGAGCACCACTGTTTCTATTCTCTTAAACGTCTTTGATATTTTTCTTCAAATGGAGGCAGCTACAGCTTCCAGCAGCTTACAATTCTTGTATATTTTTATGAGGAGCTTTTTATATCATGTCAGAAATACAATCGGGGGTTTATATTCCCTGTCGAAGGGGCGTAACTAAAAAAATTCTATAATGTTTGATGTTGGTCTGGCTACAATTCGAAGCCATGATCTTCCGGATGTTTTATTCAGAGTGTAAATGAAACACTCGGAGATGGCGCTTGAAGAATAATAAAGGGTGTGGAGCTAATGGCTTACCGGTTTAGCTGTCCAAACGTGGTGGAACCGAAGAACTGACAAGGTGCAAGCTTCAGCTTCTTTCCAGAATATGATCGAAGGAAAGCATGGCCGACGATTGGTCATAGTGTGCTCTGCCGAATGCATAAAAAGATCAATCTACGTCAATTATCTTATTCCATGATAATTGATGCTTCCTCAATATCCCATAAAAGGTCTTATCGATCGTATTGAGTGAGAGATTGAAGCCCACCGTGAACGAACTGGTTGAGCCATTTCAATGGGGTTTCAAACTTGGACTTTTTGACGTCTAAATTCTTGTAAGTAGAAGAAAAAAGAGAACGATCTTGGGGCTGGTAGTACGCACTGTTACCCACTTCCTTTAGAAGGATTGGGATGAATCATAATGGAGCCCAGAACTGTGATCAACTCGGAAATGTTACAGCTAATACTTAATGGAAGTGACATTTTGGAGTATAGGAGAATTCCATAGTAGGCCGTGAGACGTTGGAAAGTTCTCGTCTCATCTCCTCTGGTTCTGCCCAGTATTATCGACAAAATCTAGGGTCTTCGCAGTGTATTTGAATTTCCATCTGGTACTACAAATGCCCAATAAGTTTATGTAAGGCGTAGTAGCTAGTCAATGTAACCGAACCTATAAATATATTTAACTTCAATATATCTTCAGATAATTCCGCACACTAAGGAATTCTCTATCGCTCGAACTTTATCCAAAGCAGGGTATTTTTCAACTGACACCTATTTCCTATTTCCTTCATAGCTGATTGGGTCAAAGTGTCTGGACGGGAGTAGTAGTAAACCTCTCTACATGGATTGAATTGGCCATTTCCAGTCTTCTTATGGACTTATATTGCTGAAAACTCTTTCTACTCCGAGTTGAATTAGAGAAGGCTGGGGGCATCTTTCGACACTTACTAAGTCAAACTTTCCCATTTTGGTGGGGACGCTTACAGATCATAGCTGATTTGAACGACTTCTTCTTCACTGGCGTAGGCTCTGTTTATGTGGTTGTAGCCGAATCAATTCTTCTCGCCAAGCGTTTCTTCTTTTTGCTGCTTGGCGCCATTTGGAAATACCTAGTGAAACCTGGTCGTCTTCTATCACACTCTTCAAACGTAGTGGGAGTATTCCTCTTTCTATAGCCGCTATTTTTCAATTCGCTGAATGATGACAATCAGTCTAAGCTTATATTGATTTGATGGTCCTGCTTTTGCGAGTGTAATGTTGAAGCATGTGGTTCTTAAATAACTTATCGATTATTAAATTGTATCGTCTTTAGGGATTTATGATTTATGATAGGAGTTTGGTCGAATTGTTGATTCGTAGACGTCCTGCTGAGGATGAGGCAGAAGACGAAACATATAATGGTATCGCGAGTTCGGTCGGCTTCCAACAAACCAACCTAACTTTACCACATTTTGAAAAGGATTTTAATATAAAATGCCTTTACTAGTTATCAATTTTTGTGGCGAAAGATTTGTATTCTTTCTCTGCACGATTCATCGAGTACCACCAAGCCTTGCGTCTTATGTTAAGTGCACTGAGTGATGAGTGCTTAACAGTTTGCTGAAATGCACCTATTTATTGTGATGACAAGCAACAAACAGATATAGAAAGTGCAAGAAAAACAGAAAAAAAGCGGGAAGAAGTAAATTTCTACACTCAACATTCCGCCACAGTACTAAATAGACCCTAGCGGCATATGCAGAGTATAAGAAAAGAAGGTAAAATTTTTTTTTTATTTCTTTTCTTCTCGTTACAAACATGCGCCCACTCAACTGCCCGACCAAGTGCTTAAGTTAACAAATGACTTTGACAATGGCAATGAGTTGAGGAAAGCTTTGTGGCCGCAGAGATAAACGGTTTGATTCGTTTGCGCGTTGTAGACGGCAAATTTGTCCTGGCGTACTTATGTATATATACACACATATGTATATAGGTGGTTTGTAGCAGTCATCTATGCGACCGCTTACGGTATGCCTTACGCTGTGGCGACATTAAATCACGCACGCGATATATTGCGCGGATGAAGTTGGCGTCGCAGCTCGGCGAACTGCTGGGGGAACGCACGCGAAAGCGGTTGTGGTGCGGGCCAACACATTTGACTGCCCAACTGTTGTAGCAGTAGACGTTGGAGAATGGCCGAGAATGCCAAACGGCCGCCACAGTTCATCAACATGCTTAAGTAACGGTCTGTTTGTTGACGCAATTTGATGCGCGCGCGCGCCCTCGCCTTCACAAAAGCAGTGAAATATGCAACAAGCGACATAAAATGAAGGAATAACTAATGAAAAATTGTTTCGTACATATAAAAACAGAAATGAATAATTTATTGATGTGAAGGCAGAGTTGGTGGCTGTTGAAAGAGAGCGCGCGGGCTGTGCGCTTAATATTTGGCAATACGCGTTGGTCGCAACACAAGCACCGCGCCACCGCCATCGCCAACCCGCTGCGCTTGCGCTTTGGTGATTTTTTGGAAATATTTTAATTTATTTTCGGCACAAACAACGAAAAGAGCGACAACTAGTTATGCGCGCTCCACAGCCGCATGTTGTACAATATTGTTTTACAATCAATATTAAGCAGCGTCTTGCAGCGCGCGGCATGTTGGCGTGCCGCATATCAAAACTGGCGCTACTGTGGTGGTTTGCGTGTTTACCTGGCGGGCTGCTACTACATGCCTCTGTTGTCAACGGTCGCCTTGCAATATTCTTTATTTTTGTTGTTGCTATTGTTGTTGTAATTTTTCGTGGCATTACTACAACACTTCATGATTATTGATAAGCGCTCAGGCAAGAATTTGTTGCATGCAAGACTGCAGCAGTAATCGTCTGTGACGCTGCAACAAATGCTATTTTTAATTTGTGTCGTGAGAAGACTTACCCGCAGGAGGGTTAAGCTGAGCTGAGAGAAAAACTCAATTTGCCTGCTGTCAATACACGCACAACGTGTTGACATGGAAAGTGGGCCAGCATTAATTCCGTACAGTATTTGTCGGCCGCAATGGAATTAAGTTGTGGGAATTGACAACAAAGGCAACAACAACTCTCAGAGCAAAAACTCTCAGAGATTAAACATTTGCCAAAACGTCAAACTTTTTTTAATATATTTTTTATTTTTTCCTTTGCTTTCTTCAATTGGCTGCGCACAAATTACGTTTACTGGTGATTTATGTGTTTGTATGTACATATGTTTGGTTTTGTATTTAATTTCAAATTCTATGTTAAACAACCTCGGCGGTAACAGATACCTAACCGCACCCACTTTAACTATGCGCTTCACTTACCCAGGTCATCCTGTCTGTCTATCTGTCTGTTTGTCTGTTTGCAGCTCTGTCCTTTGGATTGCTTGCTTGCTTGGCTTGGCTTGAGAATTGCGCCTCGCCTTTGTGTGCAAGGCTTTTTAAAAAATACTTCATGGTCAAGCGCTTTACCGAATCATCTACACTCATACATACACATGTACAATATTTTATAAGTTTACGTATACGCGTGTGTATTGCAGGGATTACCTTAAGGCTATTAGCGATTTAGAGGCGATTAATCAAAGTGCCGATCTGAGTAAAATACAAAGTGAGGCATAATATACACTGTAAGAAAATAGGAAAAAAATACTATTACTTTCAGAGAGCAGAATGATACTAGTTTTCCAAAAAAAAATTAAATTTTATAAATTTTTTATTTTTATTTTTTTTAAATTTAAATCCATAATGTTAAATTCTGAGAAATGATAATTTTAATAATTATATTTTGTAATATTAACAGTCACATATTTCATATGATGTTTTGTGTTGATTCCGAAATTTTTTTTTTTTACTTTTTAACAGGACAAGGGAAAAGTTCCCGATTTATCATAGAAAAACACATTTTTTTTGGCAAAATTAATTTTTTCTTATTCAGCATAGTTGCTTTCAAGGGTGATACGTTATAATGCCTTCCAACTTTTCGATACCATTTTTGTAGTATGATTTGTCCTTTGCTTCAAAATAGGCCTTATTTTCGGCGATTAACTCTTCATTCGACGAAAATTTCTTCCCAGCGAGCGTTTTTTGAGATCTGAGAACAGAAAATAGTCTTTGGGAGCCTGATCTGGAGAACACGGTAGATGCGGAAATAACTCGAAGCCCGATTCACGGATTTTTGCCATCGATTTCATTAAATTTTGACACGGTGCATTGCCTTGATGAAATAGCACTTCCCTTCCTTCAAATGCCACCGTTTTTCGACGAATTTTTCCTCCAAACGGTGCAATAATGCTATGTTATAGTCGCTGTTGATGGTTTCTTCTTTTTAAAGGTAGTCAATGAAAATTATTCGATGCGCATACCAAAATACAGACGCCATAACCTTGCCAGCCGACTGTTGCGTTTTTCCACGCTTTGTAGCTGGTTCATCGTGTGCAGTCCACTCGGATGACTGTCGATTGGACTTCGGAGTTAAATGATGGAGCCATGTTTCATCTATTGTCATATTTCGATGCAAAAACTTGGGTTAATTACGCTTTAACATCTCCAAACACTGCTTTGAATCATCAACTCGTTGTTGTTTTTGGTCAAAAGAGAGCTTGCGCGGCACCCACTTTGGGCAGAGCTTTCCTCACACCTAAATATTTTTGAATGAAATTGATGTACATGTTCCATCTTTAGAGTGCCTGCTATTTCATTCAATTTCATTTTACGGCCATTCAAAATCATTCTGTGATTTTTTTTTGATGTTTTCGTCGGTAACAATCTCTTTTGGGCGTAAACTGCGTTCACCGTCTGCGGTGCTCATTTCACCACGTCTAAAGCTAGCATACCAATATTTGAAACTCCGGAAACTCGTCATCAGGCCAAGTTTTTACTTCAACTGTATTTTTTCCCCTTAAAAAGCAATATTATATCAACACGCGAAATTCATTTTTATCCATTTTTTCACAATAACAAAAGTTGCTTCAGTCAAAATGCTATAATTCACAAACTAGTGATCCGACAGCTGTCAAATTTATACACGCGTCTTTTGAAGGTTAGGGATAACTAAAACTATTAATTAATTAATTCTAGCAGCGCCATATCTTTATCAGGCCGGGGAATTTCCAATTAATATGTTTATTTTCTGATTATCAGTCACTACTTAATATAATAATCACTACTTGATATCACGCTTGTATTTTAAATTCTATATTTTATAACCAAATATATATAACAAAAATTTAAGGAAAATAAATCTTTTTTTCTGAGCTATATTTTTCCGTTCAAAAACAAAAAAATATTTCAATTAAAAAAAAATGTGTATATTGAAATGATTTCGAACAGAATGAATTATATCCTATTGAAAACAAAAAACTTAAATAATAAATAGTTATTTATTTTTTCTGAAGTTAAATACTCGTATAATCATACGGTCCCTGATTATTTAGGTCAGAATAGGCTCATTGTGATACCACGATTTTGTTTACCCGATCACTAAGCTTCAAAAATAAACCACTTCAATAAATTTCATTAATTAATATACCTTGATGTCTGCTATTTTAAAGAAATCATCAAGGAAGGCAGCTTCTAAACTCGTATATTGCAACGTAGCACTTCTCAAGGCAGTACAAGATGAGAGACCGTTTCTTCCTCCTCATCGTTCTTGCAGCTTCTGCAACATCTCCTAGAAGGAAGTCTTAGCCGCGCCGCATGTCGTTCTATCAGACTCTTAACCTTAGAGATATCCTCTCTTTAGAGATAGTATATTTCGCGAGACTTTTTCCGATCCCATTTCTGCCAAGTTTGGCGAAATGCTGCACTAGTAGCAATGTTATACCATTTTAATTCGGCCTGCCATAGGTAAGTTCTTTAAGCAGAAGTTTGCATGTAGCAAAAGGAATACCAAGGCATTATTTGTCTGGAAGAATCTGTTTGATCGTGCCTCGCTTTACAATTCTATATATATCATTGCGACCAAGAACCCAAATGAGAGATAACCTCTTTTGTTTGCCAGTTCCTGTAGAGATCGGCGACAAGGTAGCGCGATTTGTAATTTTTTTTTAAGAGAACCAAGCGTCTGAATATAAAATAATAATACGATATCCTTGCTCTAGAGTTCGGTCTCAATGTAGTCTGCTTCCTTCATAGGGGCTAACATTTTAGCTTGCATTGATCAGGTAGCCTGAGGCAAAGCTCAGAAGGTGGGTTTATTGAGAAAATACCACCGTCAACTCTTCCATCCATGAGCTATATCAAGACCCTCGAGTGAAGTATCGAAGTTATTTTTTTTTTGGTCATCCTTTTCAGGGATACGCGTTATAAAATTATTACTAGTAACATGAGTTGAGCAGCAGCGATCTGTCTGGTATGAAATAACATCTTTCAAGGATTGTCGAGTGTCCGAATGGTTGGTTATTCCACTGATTTAGTTCCCTTAGACGAAGAAAAGCTTGCGCTGCAGTCTGATAACCCATTAAGTAAATAAATATTAAGCATCACATTTGGGGCCTCATTTGGCGCGGTCTTGAGCGTGCCATTTATATTATAAGTAATTATCATTTATCTTTGAGTTTTGCTTAGGTGGTTCATCTTTCCAACTTTGTTTAACTTTGTGTAACTCCATACAAAAGTATTGATCTCACAACAGATTTTTAGATCCAGTAACCTTAGAATTTAATCCGATTTCTTACAATTAGCTTTTTTAACATGTAGAATAGAAAGGGTGATGGAGAGCCTCTCATTTCTATTTACCATGCTGTCTCTAATTCAGTTTCTGGTCCAGAACTACGCCCAGAAATTTTGCTTTGTTTCTTGGGGTTAGGTTAACACCATTCAGAGTTGATGGGTTTACTGTTGATATTCAATACCTCTTAGTGTATAGAACCAGTTCCATTTTATTTGAGTTGACGCAGAGTCAACAACAGTTAGAGCAGCTGGGATAGATACTCTTCAAAGAGCCCTCTGTATAAAGTCGCATAGAGTTTGTGGAAGCCTACTCTAAAGGCTATGACAATATCATAGGTGTATGTAACAATTCTAGCTTCTCCCTATTCAGTAGAGAGTTAACTGTAAGATTCTATATCATGGGAGAAAGGACGTCATCTCGATGCTGACACCAACTAAAGCAAACAATTTTTGATAAATAAATTTTTATGGTATTAGGCCACTCTAGAGGGCCACAAAGAAGGCCTTTTTTGAGATTGCTTCGGGATTATTATTTATTATTAAATAAATCTGATTTTTGACAAAAGGCATTTATTATACATATAATTAACTGCTTATAACTATTTTTTAAGAAAAATTAATTTAAAAACGGCGGCTATACAGCGTTCTCCCTAGGATGTCTCCATTTTTTCGGGAACCACGACCGGACACACAGCTCCTTTTTTATTTTAATAAATAGCAATATATGCATTTTTTACAAAATGGCGGGTCTCTAACGGAAAAAGTAACAATTTGGCCTAAAAAATTGTTCGAAATTTGGTAATAAAAAAATCCTACTACTTCTGTAGACAATGCATTTCCGAAGACGTTGTGAAATTTCAAGTGAATCGGTTGTAAGTTGTTTGAGTTATGTTTCCGGCCAACTTGAAAAAAGCAGTTTTGAGATAAACGTGTATAAAGTTTTGAGTATGCCTTACTGAATGAAACATACGCTTAAACTAGAGAACCAAAATGGGGCATTTAGAAATTTTTATTTGTCACAATCTTTCGGGATAACATTTCTGAGACCGTAATGAAAGAAAAAGAAAAAAATCCATTTTCCGAAAATTCTAGTGTGGCCTGACACTTTAATAAACATGCCTAAAATGAGACCAAACGGATAAATAATTTGATACTGTCTACATAGCGGGAAATTTAAGACATCTATTGCAAAGAGGACCCTGAAAATATACTTTCATACGTCATACCACAAAAATGAGACAGCGCCATATTTTTCGGATCATCGTTTCGGACATAGGTTTTGGCCAATGTTGCTGAAAATACTTACCAAAACTAGAGTTTTTGCACTATTAATTTTGCCAGTTCAGCTGTAGTTCAGATTTTATGATTAGTAGAAGATTGAATATGATCTAATCTATTTTTATCGTACTTTACAAAATCCATTAGTAATGATTTTGAGAAAAGCAATAGCAAAGAGTGAAGTTAATATATTTTGTCGATGTTTATAGTATGTGAGCTCACTATCTTGTGCCTGGCGCCTTCAAAATAGTCAACCTAGTATCAGCACTTCTTCCAATCACCGAAACACTTCTCAAATACGGTCTTCGAGAAAGCCTTTAGTTTTTTTAATGTTATCTAAGACTACGAAACGACATTCCTTTAAGAATGTTTTTATTTTTGGAAATAGAAAAAAGTCATACGGAGCCACGTCTAGCAAATATAGAGGCTGATGCATCGTTACAGTATTGTTTTTGACCACAAATTCATGAGCAAGAAATGGAATGAGCATTATTATGGTGCACAAGCCATGAACTGTTTTTCTACAAGTCCAGATGTCTTTTTTTCGGCTTGCTTCACGCCAGTGGCGTTCGTCTTGTAGGCAGTACTCTTTATTGACTATTTGACCTGGTGACCGAAACTCAAGACTAAAATCGAAGAACACAGTGAGTACGCTCCAACGCACTCTTCGAATCTTTTTCCTTCTAGGTCTTCGACGTCATATCTATAAACCCATATTATCATACGTTTCAATAGATCATTGTCTTCGTTTAGTGCCTCCCAATTGGAACAAATTTTACTGCCACGCATTTCATACCCAAACCATTGGAAAAATGTCATTACATGATAAAATCTATATGTCAATATAATCAGCGACTTTTGACAACTGTGATTCGGTGTTCGCTCTTATCAATATCTTTTACTTTTTCCACGTTTTCATTGGTTGCTGATATGCTGGGGGCTCCAGAGCGCTCGACATCTTTAAGATCTTCACGGGAGGTGAAAATGCCACTCGTAAAATCTTGCTTTACTCACAGTAGACTCACTCTAGGTCTTGTTAACATTTCACATACTTTATTACAATTTACTCCATTTTTACATAAAATGTTATGCAGATCCATTTCTTAAAAAAAGAACGAAAATCTCCGAGAAGCAAGTCTAACCTTCATATATAATTGGCGCTTTGTAACCTTTGAAATGCTTTTTGGTGTGCCCCTTCTCCAAGTTACGATGATCGTCTTTATTATTTTCCAACAAATGAAGTTCTTCTTTTTCGGCGTAGGCACGTTTACACGACTATAGCCGAATCAACAATAACGCGCGACTCATTCCTTCTCTTTGCTGTTTGGCGTCAGTTGGAAATACCAAATGAAACTAGGTCGCTCTCCATAAGATCCTTCGCACGAGATGGAGGTCTTCCCCTTCCTCTGCTTCCACCAGGGGATACTCCACCGAATACATTCGAAATACACAATAGGAGTTATTTACAGTTTTTTAAGCCGGACTTTTATGAATGGTTTTTATTAAGGTTGGCCATGTTAACTTGTATAGATCCACTCATTCATAGCGGCCAAGTTTTCAAGTTCACGGTGGGTTACAAATATTTTGGGTTCTTTAAGCCCACATTAAATGTTAAGTCATACGGTTTTATTAAGATCAAGAAGCTCAAAACCGTTTACAGGAAATAATGAAGCTTATTGTTGACTTTCTAAGCAAAGAGACTGGGTACTTCTCGGCCTATTATAGCGGACTCAATCTTTTCAAAAGCCTGTGGAGACTTACTATCGATCTTTCATTTAATCGGTATTCTCACCACCAAGTGCAGTGTGTTCAGCTTTTGTCTATCACTTTAATGCTTCACGCCAATAATCTCGTTAGGATGTGCGGTACTCTAGTTTGACCCTCTAGGCGATCTCTTCGTGGTGGCAGATAAGTCCTTAAATTTAGGATCCTCCAGTTTTCGAGCAAATGGGGTACAAAAGCCTTGCTATTATAACTCCTTGACTCAATGGCACCTCTGACTCATCAAAAAGGAGCTTTTTGTACTACTGCCGAAAGAAGTTTTCAATTTACTAAAGCCATCCAAAATCTTCCTCACCTGTGAACGCATAGTTTTCTGAAATTGAAAGCAATTTCTTCCAGTGCACATAAATATAAATCCCGATAAAGAAATCCATACTTCACGCGACCACTCAAAGCGTACGTACGTCACTACCTGCCCATCAGACTGTCTGCTCATGTTCACAGCTACACACCAGCGACTACGACAATACGCGCACTCCTGACCCTACCAACTACCTGTACATAGTCAATCTGTAGCGAATGTTATATGCCGAGCATCAAGCAATTTAGGAAACTAATTCGCTATGAGGTCAGTCATGGCTGTCATCTTAACAGAGGATCATAGCAACTATTATGGCAACAACAACAATAATGGCAAATACATATATAAAAAGTCTTGAGCTTAAGACAAAAGAAACCGAACCCATTCGTAGGATTTATTGTACGAGTATGCATAGCTTGTGGTTGGGTCAAGGGTATGTATGGGCAGATGCTGATGATGATTTCTACATAAGTACATACTCGTACATATTTAATTGTGAATGAGAGCGGCGGTCTGCAGTCTACATATCCTGTGAGGAGGTGGAACGCAAAATCCAATAAGCTTTGTGGATGCAGCTTACTGGCAAAGAACAACAACAGCAACAAAAACATGCACACACATTCATTGCACGCCACTCACGTGATTTTGTAGCTTGTGGTAGCAAAACGTGCGTTGTCTTTTGGCTTTTGTTGTAGCGCGTTTGTCAGATACACATCAGAACTGACAACACGACGGCTCTCAGTTTCAGTCTTAGTCTCAATGCACAAGCGTGCAATAGCAAAACTCGAACACTGGGCGAAGTGGGTAGTGCAGTCTGCAGCGACGGAATGCCATAGCGCGGAGGGCAAAATAATTGTTAAAGATTGTGTTGTTGATGGCTGTGCGGGGCGAGCTGAGCCGTAAGAGGGCGTGCCACTTTGAAGTTGAGCTTAAGTTTTGGCAGAGTTCGTCCGTGAGTACGAACGTGCAATTTTAACATCTTTTGCCTAAGGATGTTCGAAATCAATGGATAATCATGTAATTTCTATAATGTTACCAAACAACACAAACTACAACAACAACGCTGAAGATTTAAATAAATGAGTAAAGTAAACCAGCGATGTCGGTAACATTGTTGCATAGTATGCGCAGTTGGGAGGGTAAGTCGGTGTTGGGATAGCGCGATCGATCATAGTACAGTGGAATTTATATGAAGACGATTGAGAGATTCTCATGTTTTTATTTTCCGATTTTCGAACTTTATTTACTGGCTAAGTCGATGTTCTGGGAACTCTAGGCACTCACGAGGTCTTCACTTCCTGTTAAGTGAAATAATTGATTTTATCTGATATTACTGTTCACTTCCTTTGAGGTTCTTGTACTTTCTTTCTGAAGTTGTTATTTCACTTGTACTTGGGAATGGAAAGTTACCCAAATTAGGATTCGGGGAATATTGCGGGAGTGGCCGTCCTTGACCAGATAAAAATCCGGGTCGTTGCGGTTTAAGATCCGACTATCGCGGGAACTGTGGGATTTTAGTCGCCTCTCACGACAGGCATGCCTTACCGTGGGTAAATTATTGAACCCCTAACCCACAGGGTTTACCCACTTCTGTTCAATCTAACCGCTTATTGGGTGGATGCTTTGTTTTATTTTCAAACATCAAAGTAATTACAGAGATCAGTTAAATCATTGGCAGTAGATTAGGGTCTGGGTGATGGTTTTGCTCAGATTCCGTCGAAGGAGGTAACTTTCTCCGAACTGTAGTCCAAAATTTGTTCTCTAAGCACCGGACGATGCCAAGATGATAAAGTGAGAAAAAATTCTAACTGTCAGACAGACAGACTGAGACAGGCAGACCTAAACAGGTATTCTAAGCCTCATGTGGTATCCTTTCTACCCTCCCTCGTTGCTGATGGTTATTGAAATAGCCAAGGGAAATACTAGTGCTGGACTCGTACGGGAAAAGGGGTCTGAAGGAATTTTGAAAATTTTACCCGTCCAACATTTGCTTTGAAGTTAAAAAATTACTCTTATTCCCTATCTACAGTATTTAGCAACCACTGTATGTACACTCTTCTTCTCTACTAGACGTAGATTAATCAAAGATGAGGGACAAACATCGAATTATCCACATTTTCCCAATTCACAATGGCATGAGAACAATTCCTAAAGCATGTTCTTGTAATTTTTTGCGATTTTGATTATACTTACTTGCTGCTGCGTGTTGATGTTTTTTTAAATATTTGTTTTGCTTTTTTTATTTATATTTTATTTGATTCTTTTAGCCAACTATGTTGGGTATAAGCGGTATATTAGTTTTGTCTAGTTATCGGTTGTATGTTTTCTTCTTCTTAACTGGCATCATGCATCAGTCGTCTCTTCTCTTCGCTGTTGGGCGTCAAATGTAAATGTCACGTGATGTTCTCTTCCTCTGCATCGAATGATTCCAAAGCTCCCTATTTGTATCCACCTGGACAATATGACCTAGCCAACCCTCTGCGGGTTAGGGTTTCAACAATTTACCCACGGTAAGGCATACCTGTTGTGAACGGCGACTAAAATCCAATAGTTCCCGCGACAGTCGGGCCTTTTTAACGGAACGATCCGGATTTTTATCCGGCCAAGGACCGTCAATCCCGCAAAATTCACCGAAGCACAATTTGGGGAATTTTTCTGCGGTTACAACAATAACAACAACCTAGCCAACGTAGCCACTTCCTCTTTATTTGATGAAGTTTAATCTTGCACACAATATTGGCCCCGACTGTGGGGTCTTCCTTTCTATGGATTAGGTGGAGCACCGTTAGATGCAAAGTATCTAATACGTGTGTTTTGTCAGTCCTTCGTCGCCATATTTGAATATCCTGGCCGGTAAGCCATCGAACTTCGTCATAGTCGGATATTGAAACGTTTTTTTTCATTTGGGATTTTTTTTACCATTTCCGGGTGTAACACTTTTATCGCCATTTAGCAGGCTGGAGTAAAGTATTCCCTTCGTAAACTAAGTATGCTATGAATATCGGTAAGTAGATTACCTCCTTGGTTCCTACATGAGTATGCTGTGGCCTTGAAACCTTGTGTATGTCGCTGCATTTCCTAGTAGATTTTTTTGGGTATTACCCTTGTTGGTCAGCTTCTCAAGACCTTTATACTCACGCATTTCGACATTTTTATATATTTTTGTCTGCAAATGCGTCTTGCTTCCGTTTTTAGTACAAAGTTCCAGAATCTGATACGACAGACAACCGTATTTCGGGCCCCTGTGAAATCTATCCGATTCAGCCCTCCATGGAGGCTGAATTTTCCAACTGTTGCGCCGAAAATTTCTTCTGTTTTGACCCCGAATTAAAATCGTTAAGCAAAATTTTGGCATCGTGGTGGAGACAGCGCTCACAGGGCATTCTAGGTGCTCATAGAGAGCATCTTTGATCACAACGTGGTTCTCTTCCACCGAGACGTGGGTGCAAATAAGTGATGTGTTGAAGAATTTCGCTTTGATGCGAATTGTGGCTAGGCGTTCATCAACAGCGATGAACACACCAGGACTCAGCGACTGAGTCTCTCTCCCACCAAAAACCCAACACCGAATTTGCACTCCTCTGTATATTCGCTGTATTAGATTTTACAAGAACCAAACTTTTTCCGTCCTTGTTCTACCCACCGCAATTCTGGGACAAGGGAATGTCAGTCCTTAGTCGTTCGAGGATATCAACCAGTTAGGTAGCGGCACATTCCAAATTAAAGGTACAGATTTCTTCAAGTCGTTACATGTCTTCAGTTACATGTCTTCAAGTCGTTGTTCTTAAGACTTTTACAGTGGTCGTCATAAAAAGGGTGTGGTCTCTCACTCAAGGCTTATTGTGATTTTTTATTAGGACAGGTTTTTACGTGGTTGGTTCCCAACCTTGCGTACAACCACGAGGGTCGCGCTTTCACTCTTTAGCACAACTCCAAATGGACGTTTGTTGACTACTCAGAAAATACTCCGTCTAGGACCGGAAGCCCTCAACGGCCTTAAACATATGTAAAACAATCGTTCCTCGTCACTCACAGGTGAATGTAAGCAAAAAACATGCCGCATTTGCGTGACTTCTTTACATTGACTCGTAGACTCAAAATATGTCGAAGGAGCTGGACATTTAAAATCCGGTTCCCTATAATCTTAGAATTTCCTTACTTATTTTTTATTTAACTTACGCCACTTTGGGCTGAGTGGATGAATTGATGTTTTATTCGTGCATAATTCCGGCAAACGCACAAAAGAGTGCTACACTCACATGCATGCACACATAAGTATAAAAGTTTGTTAGTAAGTAAATGAGACTGCATCGCATGCATTTACATTCAAGCGGGTGGGTTGGACCACACGATCTCTGCAATAATAATCAATTTGTTGGTAAGTTGAAAGCGTTTTCAAGCGAGCTTAGCATGAAAAAAAAAGTTAGAATAAAAAATCCATGCAGAAAGTATCGGCATTTATATGCGTCGTCTACTTTTGGCATTGAAAAATTACTGGCATGTGAGTGAATGAGTGTGTGTGCGTCATTGATTGCAATTACCGCTTGTAATGCTTGAAACCACAAATTAACGGCCATAAGAATTTTTGTGTACATATTTGACCGCGAGCTACTCTACGAAAAATCTTCTTAAAGTAACTGCGAGAGCTCTCTAGCTATATATCTAAGCTGAGACATGCCAAGCCCCAGTGAGGGTGTTTGCCAACTACTACAATTCACTATCACTATAATTCACTACATAAGCTGCACTCTCTTCAGCACACATCCAAACTGGTCACTGATCCACTTGTGGCCTGCCTCAGCCAACCAACCAATTCAATGATTTATGCATTTTATTTAGTTTCGCTTTACATTAACATTGAATGATTAAATATTTTGCATTTTCGCAATTTCTATGCTGCATTTAATGCATTTACAAATACTTACTATATCTGGTATATGTATGTAGCAAAGGGTTTTTGCTTGCAGTCTTCGCTTCGTATGCGACTGGCTGTTTTAATTGCCCACCGACGAGAGTGTGAATTTTGTTAAGTGTCTGTTTAAAATTGCAACTTCATCAGCGGTTGGTGTTTAGTGCGCGCTTCCGCTACCGTTCGCTGTCGGTGTCGGTGCTGTTTCCTAGCCTCCATTGAAAGTTCCCACACACACGTTTGACAGCAGCAACACGTGTTGCTTCTGTTGCATGAACAGCTCGAGTCGCGCTATTTATTAATGTGTGAAACTACAAACTTGTTGTTGGTGGCAGAACATGGATTATTCGTGTTATGCATGGAGACCAGTGGTGGGCAAAGAAAGAGGCAACGACAAAAAATCTTTTTTTTTTTCTTAGTTGTACAATGAAAGCAAACCACAGTGAAACCATGCAAAAAATGCTAATATGCCTTTTTGAAAAGAACATCGAACTTCGAATCCTAACGGCGAATTCACAAAACCTCGGTTATATGTATATAAGACTTGGTAAAAACATTTTTAATCTGTACTGGAATAAAGTTGTCGTCAGAGAAGAATATAATCGAGTCATGCCAAACAAAAATTAAGAAACTTGCTTTCAAAGTTTTTTAGACTATTATTCTAGGTCACGCACCTTTCGCCAACTGCTTAATTGAAAAACCGCCTCTGGTTAATCTCTTAAAATTAAGTTAAGCGCCCAGAAGATGCAAGAAACGGCTTAAAATGCGAAAAGAAAAAGACCCTATAACAGAGATTACAGAAAGAAGCGAACATTTGGTATTGAAATAAAAGTAAGATTCTATCGCCGAGTTCGGTGAATAATAGTATAATACCGAAGGTCAGTTTTTTTCTATATATCATTTACTAGTGACCATAGCTAGGTAGAAGGAAAACGAAGCCTCCTCTATGAATGACTTGAATTTATTTATAATTCGACTATAATCACGTAACCAATACCTACGCCAATGAACTATGTCTGGCAATATCACTTAGGTATCCGCTGCACAGAAGAACAATGCGCAGAAGTGTAAGAACAAACCAGAAATTTAGGTATCGGATTTCGTTATCACTGCCTCCGGATCTCTGGAGAGCTTGGAACTAAATCGTTCATGTTGTGATAGACGGAAGATTTGTTTCCAGGGTCCTTTATGTGCGTATGTTCCGAAGTTCACACAACGTCTTCCACCACTACTTTGCTGTAAGCAATGAAATTTGGATGGTGAGGATGATGAGAAGGCATAATCACGACAGGCAGTCAAACGGGCTTCTTTGACAAAATTCGTTGAGTCGGCACTAAGAATTTTGGGGAAAGTTACGCGAATGATTTGCACGCCTTTACGTTCTAGCGTTTGTGAATGTCGTAGATGATGGAACGGTGAGCTGTGTTAGACATACACTGTGTTTCAAAATTTAACGCACATGAAAACCGTTAAACATTTCACAACTAAAATCGTACGAGAGAAAAATTCTAGAAACCATAAAGACGTAGTCGGACGTAGCAATTTTCATGCAATTTTCCTTTCATTCACGCATTTTGCTGTCATGTGACCACCCTGAAACAATTTTTTTTTTTGCAATTTAATTTCATATACAAGTATTTGCAGAAATAAAAATTGAAATAAAACTCATTTAGCTGCAACTTGATTTCTAAAATAAAGTGCTGTCAAGGGATTTGAATATTGTCAGAGAAATTTAATTTCGCAAAATAGCTATTCGAACTACTATTGAAATTCGATTACGCAACCTTTCCGTTTGGAAGAATAACTGTGATCTTTATGCGGATCTCTCCAATAACCACTGAAACCTGTTATCGTCTTAAGAAAATCCTAAATTTTTTTAAATTGTTATTCCACAGAAGTTTACGGAACTCATATGCCTTACAGCCTTGTTAGGCTCATCGATCGTTTACTGCTACTTACTATACGGCTAATACTGAGGTATTTAACTTGCCCTGAAACTTCTATTTTTCTTGATGAAAGGGTAGTATTAGATGTTTTTCGACCAATTTTTCGCAATTCTCAATCTCCGAGGACTGGAATTCGACCCTTCTACTGGTGTTCACCACAATTCTCCTTTTTCTTCAAATAGCAACGAAAGGCAAGGTCAATTCTTATCGATTTTCTTGCAATTTCACGGATGGGCACTTTTTGTTCAAGAAAACGCCCTCTCTTTTGAGGAAGATGCATTGTTCGCTTGGAATTTCGACCAATAACGAAACATTTAATTTGAACCAAACTTAATATTTTCAGCAAAAATTTATTTTGCAAATTTTACCAAATCAATTATCTTATACACATACGCCCATAGTTTTGAAACGCAGTTTATATTGACATAGTTCAGCCCACCAAGAGATAGCAGCTACGTAGGCTAGGTCATGTAGACCGGTTGGATGAAAACATTCCGGCTTTGAAAGCATTCGATGCAGTACCCGTCAATGTAAGCAGAGGAAGCCAAATATCACCACCCTCACTCTATTTGAAAGATCAGGTAGAGATGAACCTGGATTCACCTGGTGAATCCAAATGGCTGTAATAGCGTAAGCGGAATCGACGCTAATAAAGGAGAACAATAATTTTTGGGTGCGTTTTTATGTTCGCGGAATGGGAGGGTTCTAGCGGGTTAGTTAGCCTCACTAGGATCGTAATGTGTTCAGTAACTGATAATTAGTATGAATACGAGGATTCATTGTTATTAGACAATTAGTCTATGAGCCATAGTCAATCAAAAACATAGCCGGGAGTGAAGTGATATAAAAATAAAACGAGAGCACGGAGAGTGTTCAAGTGCATTTTTGGACCACTGTAACGAAGAGAAGACTGGTCTCTTGAGTCGAATTGTTACTGAAGACGAAACTTGGATTCATCATTATGAACCTGAGTTAAAATAAAACTCCTTGCAATCGGATGAAAAGGGTGCAGCACTTCCCAAGTCTAAGATATCACATCATCTGGAAAACTCATGGCAACTGTCTTTTGGGACTCGGAAGAAATATTATTGATCGTTTATAAAGATAAAGGTGTTTGTCCAACTGGAGAATACTATGGTTCGATATTGGAGCGACTAAAAGAACCCATTAAAAGAAAAGGAAGGGGAAAATTGACGAAAGGTTTGCTGCTTTTGCAACGAAAACGCTTCTGTCCACAAGAGCCGCGTTGCCCAGACCTGACCCTGGGTGATTATTACCTGTTTCCAAAAATGGAAAAGGAATTGAGGGGTAAAAATGTAGCACCGATGATGAAGTCAAGTATTTTAAAGATAATTTTTTTTTTTAGGAGGGTGTAAATAAATTAATTGAACGGTCTGAATAATGTATTCATCTGTATAATGTCTCGAAAAAGGTTAGAGTGAAACTGTAATGCATAATATTGCCCTGTGGTAGTGTGTAAGTATCTTTTGCATAACTATTGAATCGGTAGTGCAGAATGTCTCAAATAGTGAGAACGGCAGATGACCCAGACAGTCTTTTTATAGTTTTTTTTTCTACAATGTAACTAGAGCTCTAGATACCCGTGTATAGAAAACTGCGATCAGCTCGAGGCTCGCTCTTTTCAAATTCCTCTTTATGATTTGCTTAGGAGAGTGCTTGTACTATAGTTTTCAGTGATTTTCTCACCTGAAATCAAAACATCAAAACATTTTCAAATCAAAATAACTTTTCCATTTTAATTTTCGACACATAAAAATGTCCCTTTACTCATTTCTGCGGTCTTCACTGTAATAAAAATGCATAAACTCATATACTGCAGTCTATTTTCTGAACCTTAGTTTGCTTCTGCCTCAGCTCTGTCCAATTGTGGTTACATAAAAAAGCCGTTATTGTATTGTCATGTGAAGTTGACTTACTAAGAACACATGTACGAGTATGTAAGTGCTTTCATATAAGTTCCCGGTAGGAATTTTTTTTAGTTGTTAACTAAAATCTACCCAGTTTGCATTTTTACACCAACTAGTTCATCTTTCATATTTTTGCTATGTTGGCAACTGCTATTTTTTATCATATTTTTTATCACGGCGATATTCAACGAACTGCTGTCAACTTTACGTTTATGCATCAGCTTCATACTAGTTAAATACCAGTTCATGTTACGAAATGACGAAGTGGTATGAATTTGTAAAATATCAGTTCATAAGCTGTGATTTTTGCAAAGTAGGTCAGCATATAACCGAAAAATACTAATATAAGTCTAGTCCATGGCAAACTAGTATATCTGCGTTCACTAAATACCAGTATAATTCTGGTTTATCGCGAACTAGTATGATTTCATCTTTAAAATACTAGTTTTTAACCATAGCTTTTACATATTATTTATTAGATTACCTTTTCCCTGCAGTGACCCTCATACAAATCATTATCACAACACCGCCTTCGCTACGTACAGGGTGGCCATAGCCAGTCACAATTGCTACATTCATTCATTCAAAAAAAATTCTGCCACTCCACAAGCACTAAACTGTTGCTGCTGCCTGCCACAGAACTCCTGCCAGTTGTCATTCTCACGCGGGTCATTAATTCCCATTGTAATGTTTGTGTGTAGCGGCATGGAAAAATCGGTGAGCGTGATGGTGCTGGTGCTGGTGCTGGCTGGCGGCGTTGACGGCATTAATGGAAGTGTTAATTAATTGTTTGTATAACAGCAAGCAAAGCAACAGAAATGTACAATTGTTGTACAAAAAAAAAAAAAAACTCTCGTGAGTGTCGCACAAAGAAATGCAAAATTTATTTAGTAGTTGTTGCAGTTGGTGGCGTGGGCGTGTCGGTAGTATATATGTGGTAGGCGAGTGGGAAATATTGCTGCAATTCATAAACAATTCATAACGCACTTTTTTCCAATGCTAACTGAATGTAGCTATTTACACAACGGAACGTTGTGCACTGTGGAAGAAAGAAATGAAGGAAGAAGAAAAGCAATAACTTAACTACGAAAAAATTCGCCAATTAGTAGCTCGCGGAAATATGTTTATTGACAAAAGTACTCAGAGGAAATAGGCAAAAGAAAAGGTGCTTGATGCATGTAAGTACTTACATAGATCAGTAGACTGGGAAGCAGCAGGCGTATGAGTGCTATGAAGACGCACTGAAGCACACACACGAGGGAAGTTCGTGGGATGCTGGATGTGAAGTTTTGTTAGGGGCGCTGTGTTGATGTCGTACTCGTCTCTTCAACACTTCCTCCTTTAGGAAATGTTGCATTTTAACTAGTCTACTAATCTTTGCCCAACAACGCGCCAAAATTATCTTGAAAATTAGCATTTTTTCATAATTTTTTTTTCAATAAAAAGGAAACTTTTTATGGTGAACAGTCTCCCGGTAAACCAATTTCTCATAAATGGCCTGGAACAGCGGTTGCTCTTATAAAAAAGGTACTTCCTTTCCCTTTAGGTTAGGTTAAACTGAATATTTGCTACGCCTTACATAGAAATATTTGTCCTTTGCAGTGCCCGTTGGAGGTTCAAATTAATTCGAGGTTAAGTGTTCAACATGTAATACGTCAACTATTTCTGCGAAGCTTAAGAGGGCTTTCATATTCAGTTGTGAAACTTCGTTTAGTCCTCTGAACAGCTCGTCTCCTAGATTTCAAAGACATGTTCTAGGGAAGGCCAAGTTCGAACCATAGGGTCAGTTGGTTTTGGGAGCATACAAAGAGGCGGTTAGTATCGTGCGGGGACTCATTGCGCGTAGGACATACATTGGTCGACAATAGGTGGTGCTTGGATTTCGAAAGCGCGATTCACAAGAAGTTCACGAAGCGGTTGACGGACTCTCGGTAAATGGCATTTAAAGCTTGTTGATACGTCGTCCAGTGCAGCGGTTCTGCTTTAAATCGTTGTATGGAGTCATTGTAGTCAAGTACTTCTTGCCCGACGGCAGCATCCAGCAGATATTTGTTCTGTAAATGATGCGTCGGTGACATTAGGTGTGTTTCTTTTGGCAGACATCGCATATGATCTTGGCGATATTGCAGGTCTTTAAGGCATTGCATATCATCATGATCCGTCATTTAGTTCTCTAGGAAATTTCATTGCACATAGTCTCTTTATAGTCTTTCGAATATAATGAACTATCGTGGTTGCCAGATGGATAGAACTTTTGGTGATTTCAGCAACTTTTTCGTTCCCAACAATACCCTTGTGGCTTTGTAGACAGTAGATAGCAATTGCTTCCCTGCAGCCATATTATTCATTGGCTCTCCTGCGGAACTCATGTCTCCGCCTGGAAAATATTGCAACATTCCGCAAACTTCAATTACTACCTGAAATCTAGTTCAGCGCAGTCGATCCCAGCAATTCACTTCATCAGCCACTTTTGATCCGTCGTGCAAATGTTGTAGGTTACGCTTGCAAAAATGATTTATTCGATCCAGATTAAGGGAAAAATATAAATAATTGTAAACGAGTTTATCTCTGAGTTGCGGTATGGGTCTTGAGTGTTTCGTGCAGAGAGAGGCGTTTATAGTCCTCCCGTGCTTAGAACGACTGCCATTTTTTATGACAAATATAAATTTGTAGGCATTGACATCCTCTGCCACGAGGCGACCGCACTAAGAAGAATTCTATTAGATGGTAGTCTCATCGGTGTAAAAACTTATGATCCTCCAACTGATAGAAGGTACTATTATCAACTTTTTGTCTTCCCCTCGCGAGTTAGTGTAACTATTTGCAGTTAGTTTGAAGACACTTGAAAGTAAACACGGCGGAAACATGTGCATTCGCAAGTTTCGCCTGGCAGCAGTAGGCCATTGAAGGTTTACTACGTACACACTTGAGCGTCTTGTGCGTTGTCTTTGATGGCGCAGCTGGTGTATAATGTGTCAATCACATTCGTTTTACAACATGTCAACGCCAACCAAGCTGTTTGCTGACAACATTACAATGTAGTTATAGTGTTTACATGTATTTTTTTAGGCATGATTAAAAAACAAGCTTTTCTATGAAAACTGTCAATCATGGTTACAGTGTGTCTCATTAACTCAAATCTTGAGTGTCCATTAAATAGGGTTTTGCAATCGAATTTCAGCCAACGAATTTCTTATGAGGTTTTTGATGGATAGAACAGATAGATCATCTTGCTCAAGTCTGTCATTTACAAGATCACAGAGACATACTAGGGGTATTCTCTTTGTCTAGGAAATGCATGCTACGGTGCACGTATAGGAAATTTTTCCAATTCGTGCAATGGCACAACAACAAAACACATGCAAAAAACATATGCTACGATAGGAAAAATATCCTATACCAAATCCTATGTATATTTATTTCCCACAGCTAGCAAGAAGGAAAATGCAACCCTGTGAAGGATAAGTAACCCTGTGCCTGTGTGGTTGTTATTGTTTCACTTGAATATGTCAAAATTCTGCAACGGGGGTGCTCTCGATCTCTAGCACAATTCCATAGGAAATATTTGCATAGCATGCATTTCCTAGACAAGGCGAATACCCCTACTTTGTTGACAAACAACAAATTACTGGTTGAATGGTTGGTTCATTGTTCTCGTGCTTTATTTCACTTTAAAGCGGTTTAGAAATTAACCTCCACCATTGATAATCCGACAATGTAAGCAGAAAACACATTATATTGGATAAGTTAATGTAATCAGTGATGGAATAGGACTGAATGGAAAATCGTAAAATGCAGTAAGAAGTGGTATAAGATAAAAGACCAGCCTAGATTGACAAAGCTGTCAAAGCTTCTACTGTGAAAACTAAAACTTTGAAACTTTGAGAGGTTACTACTTGTGTACAATTCTGGCCTGTATATAATTTTAAAGCGGAAGAAGTAGCACTATAGCTCTGAAACGTCATTTCTGACAGCTATGGTCTTGGTGACAAGACTCTAGCTTTGAAAATTTTTCGATGCAAAGGGAGAGGACGACCTTCATTGGAAATATCGGGCGGATAGCTAAAACAACAAACGAATGACGCGCTGCTGTTAACTCGGCAAGATTCGCCAAATGGGCAGAGATTAATTAATTTTATCGTACAATTCAAAACCAAGATGATAAAACTTCTTAAAATAAATATTCTGATTCATTTTGGAATCAACCAAGTATCAGTAGTCTTTTCGTAACTCATCATGAGTTAACAGGCCTACAATTTTGATAAGACGCTTTTCAACTGACCTGGTTCCGAAAAACTATGTCGATCAAAAATCAAAGCAATATTAACTAAGTTATTTGATATCGCAGTGTTTGGTACTAGGAATTCGTCGAAAAGATCAAATTTGGGAACCATAAAACAATCACCGGCGTTACTTCATAAGTTTTTTATTAAAATTAAGTGCCAAATATTTGAGTTCAATGAGTGCGCTTGGGTAGGTAGGTACAGTAGATGACTGACGGCATACTTAGGCCTTTAGGAGGTCCAGCACCGGACTGAAGCTCATTGTCCTTTCTGAATCGCCTTGTGGTTTCTGTAAAGTTACTTAATTTCAATCGTTTTCAAGATATTGCCAAGAAAATCGAGGCCGATAGTCCCTTTTTGTTCCCGGTCTTTTACATTAATCGTTGTTTAGTATTCTTAGTATTCTGGCGTATGTGGCAATAGGACAATGTCATTATTTTCAAATAGTTGGAATGTGCAGGCCATATTCAATTTTGACCACGCTTATTTGCCTGTTGAGCAATTCAAGGGCTATTTTTCCCGATACTCAGCAATTTCTACAACAAGTTTTTCAACTAAACATTTACCATTGTAGCTAGGACATATACATTCCCACTTTTCTGGATCGAGGTGTACGGCGGTGCCTAATCTCACTAGTTCATCTGCTTAACAGCTAACTAGGACATCGTCGTGTTGTGGAACCCATTGAAAATTTATCGAGTAGTCTAGACATTCATAAGAGACTCGAGAGCACCCTCTATGTCATAATCAGAAGACTTTCTTAGTTTGAATAGATACTTATTTCTGTGTCTTTAGCTACCTCACCCCTGTCCCACTCATAAATATGATATGGATACTGGCGAAATGGATAGAGCTAAAGGGTATCCCTAAAATTTTTGTATTCATGTCCACCCATATTTCGGTGCACGCAGTCGAACCACATATCCATTGGATGTTTGTGACTTCCATGCCTGCAGATCTCTAGTCCCACTTATCTCTAGAGGTGAAGGAAAAATTAAGAGACTAAATTAAATCTATAGTATTGGGAATAAACGGGAATTAGCTAAGTATATTAAAATGTCCCTTATAACCAGTAACTAAAAGGAAAGATCCCCTCAGTATGAGTGCCGGTTTTGCTGCCAGTTTCTTGTTTGCTTGTTGAATGTAGTATGTAGTATCCGAGTTTACGTTGTTTTGAGAGCTCCGCTGATACATACGCTGGCTACCATTTCCATACGCTTAACAGCGTGTTTATATTTTAAAGGTTGATCCAAGTAGTGGTACTTTTTTCAATAGCCTTTTTTTTGACAGATCACGCTTGAGTCGTATCAAGCTGTCATGTTATTTTTGTTCAGTATTGCTTGGTATTTAATCATGAAAAGACTTACGCCTGAACAACGTTTACAAATCATTCAACTTTATTATGCAAATTCACGTTCTGTAAAAAATTTGTTTCGCGCGCTTCGCTCAACTTATGGTCAACAAAATCGGCCTACTGAGTGTACTATTCGCAACACTATCACTCATCTTGAGACCATTATTCATTTTTGGATAATATTCGACCGAATATCTGAGAGTGTACACGAACACAGTGGAGAGTCGATTCGGCGCCGTTCGCAGCAACTCGGACTGACATACGGAACGACTTGGCGCATTTTACGTCGAGATATTAAATTGAAAGTGAACAAAATACAGCTTCTGCAAGAACTAAAGCCGCTCCACCTTCCCGACATCGCTTTGCCCTATGGGCTCTTGAAAAGTTCCAAGGAGATCCAACGTTTTCGAGCCAAGCAAAATTGCCGCATTTCGGACGAAGAACAATCTGAAGAGACTGAAGAGCTGACATTTCATCCAGAAAAAACAAAAGTTTCTGTGGTTTGTAGGCCGGTGGAATCATCGGTCCATATTTCTTCAAAAATGATGCCGGTGAGAACGTAAACGTCAATGGCGACCGTTATCACGCCATGATAACCGACTATTTTGTGCCAGAAATTGAAGCTCGTGATCTCCGCGATATTTGGTTTAAACAATACGACGCCACTTCGCATACATCGCATCAATCAATGGATTTATTGAGAAAACACTTCGGTGAGCAGATAATTTCACGTTTTGGGCCGGTCGATTGGCCACTAAGATCGTGTGATATCACAGCGTTAGACATTTTCCTGTGGGGATATGTAAAGGCTAAAGTCTATGCGGACAATTCCGCTTCGGTACAGGCCTTTAGTCATCGAAAATCGGACTCAACGGATGGAAACAATCTTTAAAAAATAAATGCCAAAGAATGTTCTTTCGAATGATAATAAACATTCCCCATCGAATTTGAAGTTTCTGTGTTTTTTTCCTTAAAAAGTAGGGAACCTCGAAATGGATCATCCTTTATTATTGGTGACTAACCCAATATATCGTATGCCATATCCATTGGCTCCACCATCCATTTACTGATGATATAGCAGCCTTCTTTACCATATCTTCTAGGATCGGTTTTCACGATATCGTCCTGTCTGAAGCTAATCTCAAATAGCTTGTTTTCTCTCCTTTTGAAAAAATAATACCATTTATTTTTCGTGGCGTAAAATCTGGTACTTTGTGTTTCCTAGCTTTCTTGTATTTCAATAATTTTGTTGGGGGAAAAAAGTTCATATTGGACTCAAAAATACTGAGCGTTCAAAAAATTATTTCAAAGTTTCAGAGAATATTCGAATATTTAAATTTCCTTTTTACTTCAATAAATTTAAATATATTCTACAGCAGAACACTCTTTATGCATCTGCTTGCAACATAACTCAACGAAGATGCAACAAATTTTGTCGTTCGCTATACACTACTTTGCATGTCGCATTCTTTTTTCGCACACTTAATTCACTCATTGACAAGATCGATTGTCAATCACCGGACCTGGCTTGTGATGAATGACATGAAAACACCAAGTAGACAATGGCGGACAGACAAAACGGACGACAAGGTAGAGTACGCTGCTGCTGCCTCTCTGCTTGAGTAAGCAATGATGATTATATTGGACGGGATTAACATATTGAGACAATAGTTGAGAGTAGAAAAACAGTAAAAACAGGAATAAAATTTACCACCAAATATTTACATACAAATATTTATGTTGGCCATAATTCTTTCTTCCGAAAATCGTGAAGTTGTGGAGAAGAAAAAAATCGATAAAAAATGCTTGTTTTTTTAAGTTTCAAAATTTTTTTTTGAAGTTCTTTATGCTAGTGTTTTGCTTTTTGTGCTGGAAGAAAAGAATTTTATCGAATTTGTAAAGAATTTATAAACAATATTTTTCCTAAATAAATTTATTTATTTACTTTTGTAAATTTGTATGCTAATCCTTTGCTTTGCATGATCTTTGTTCTTGTGCTTGAAGTGATTGAGGCATTTAATGGGATTTTAGCAATTGTTTGCCAACAACAGGAAATTAAATTGTTGTTTTAATATTTATTACATACGACTAACAAGCAAATATATGTATGTATATGTACATACATATGTATATGTATATGTCTATAAATTGCGGCCAAATGCTCGCTTAACTGCAAATTTACGAGTATAACATGTGTTCCTTACAAAAAAAAAAAATTATTTGCTTGCCGCCGCTGAGTGAATGATGTTGCGATTGAAAAGTGCCGTACAGAAGCAGTATTGAAAGCAATGAGGCAAGCAATTGAGTGAGTATACTCAAGTTCATTTCATTGTATATATATTTATTTATATGTTTGTTTGTGTTCAGTTAAAATAAAGTGTATCGTTGACATTTATCAGCTGGTAGACAAAGCGCAATTAATTTTAGCAAATCGCTAACACATTGCTACGCCATCAAGCTGGCAACAAACAGTGCCACACGCAAGCGACATGCTCAAAAAGAGGGGTTTTCCAGCAGCTGGCAGTGACGCAAGTACATATATAGATATAGAATTTAACAGGTCAATTGGAAAGTCCCCGGCTTGATATATAGATGGAATTAGAATGAATTAAATCCATATGATTTTGGCTAGCCCTAACCTTCAAAAGACGTGTGTATAAATTTGATAAAAAGGTATTCTGTTGACAAAATATAGCTTTTTGAAGGAGAAAAACACAGTTGAAGCAAAACCTTGGCTTGATGACGTGTTTCCGGATACTGCTCAGGAAAATCAGCCATCTAGGATTGGTATGCTAAGTTTAGACGTGGTGAAATGAGCACCGAAGACGGTGCACGTAGTGGACGCCCAAAAGAGGTTCTTGCCGACGAAAACATCAAAAAAATCCTCAAAATGATTTTGAACGACCATGAATTGAAATTGCAGGAACTCTAAAGATATCAACTGAACGTGTAAATCGTATCATTCACGAATAGTTGGGTATGAGAAAGCTCTGTGCAAAGTGGATGCCGTGCAATCTCACGACCACGAGTTGATGCCGCAACTACCTCACCAAGATTCTTAATTTGTCTTTGACCACTCTAATTATAACCGAGGGAAAACCTGCAAACAAAGGAGAGTCTTATAGCCCGATAACTTTCCTTTACCCAGTAGCGAAGATATTTGAGCCGTTGCTGCTCTCATCTCACTCAAATAGTTCATGGCCTCGACTAAAAAGGGCCCTGTGCGCGATCTGGTCAATCACGCAGTGCTACTAACGGACATTGAGGACTCTTCATTACCGTCTAGGTTGAAGAGGTGTACCATGAATTACCTGAGTGGTCGACAATCATCGCTTGACTTTCGAGGTCAAACATCAAAACTACGTGTGGACCATTTGAAAGATGAAATCACTGGAAAACGGCTGCTTTGAAGCAAAAGAAAATGCTGTGCCACCAAGATCACAATGCAGAATCAGTGAAATCGATGGCAAAAACCCATGAACTGGGCTTCGAATTGCTTCTGCATCAACCATATTCTTCACATCTGGCATCCAACGACTATTTCCTGTTCTCAGATCTTAAAAGAATGCTCGCAGGAATTTTCGTCGAATGAAGAGGTCATCACCGAAACTGAGGCCTATTTGGAAGCAAC
Source organism: Neoceratitis asiatica (assembly GCA_030068015.2). Classification (NCBI taxonomy): domain Eukaryota; kingdom Metazoa; phylum Arthropoda; class Insecta; order Diptera; family Tephritidae; genus Neoceratitis; species Neoceratitis asiatica. Next base: position 57,170,052 of record CM061524.1, on the reverse strand, counting down.
AGATAAATCTAACTACAAAAATGGTATGGATCAGTTTATTCACCTTGAGGGGAACTGTGTTGAATAAGAAAAAGAATTTTGCCAATAAAATGTGTTTTACTATGAAAAGCCGGGGACTTTTCGATTGACCTGTTATAACAAACATAGGAGTGTGCTGCTGTAGAAGCCTTTGTTACAACTGTTTAAAATCGTTTCTGTTGTCCCACCATACCTACGCCACACAAAATCGCTTGAGTAATGCAGTATTTATGCTTTTAGCTTAGTTTTATTGTCTAAAATGTATTTAATAATTCATGCAGCATACATTTGCTGTAGATTTCCGTTGTTGGCTGGCGCCCCGTCCGTCAGCCAAGCACGCGTCTAGCGGATTTCTAGGTAGGTACACTGCTTGCGTCTGCTTGCACATACAGAACATAACCGTATATACTCATACTTAGTCACTCATAAATGCATAAATTTCGTAGCATCACCTGTTCATGCCTTCTTCATTGCTGGTTACTCATCCTTTTGTCAGGTTTGGGGTTAATGTTGCTTTAATGCTGTGTGCTGTGTGTTTTACAAGTTTTACTGCTACCTTTTTGCTTGTGCTTGTGCTTTTTCAGGCTTCGTATTATCGTTCATTGTAATGCCACAGTGTTGTGGTGTTTATGGTGCTTGCAACACGTTGCCGTAATGATTTGTTGCTCTTAAGTTGCATAAATATTTTTATGGCGTACTGTGGGGTGTTTTTGGTGTAAAAGTGTATTGAAATAAGCATTTTGTAGTGTGGTTGAGGCCCTGACCGCAAGCGTAGGCCATTTGTCGCTATTTAATGAACTTAATTTCCACCTCCGTAAGGCTGTAGTAGGTAGCATCATGAAAGATATCACGACTCAACCTACTGAAGGCTGGACACTCGCAAGAGGTAGTGCTGCAGCGTTTCGACATCCTCTGTGCATGCTCTGCACTCAGCCGTATTAGCTAGCTTGCGGAGAGAGATGATATGTTTTAGGATCTTAAGTAGTTTTCCATGGTTCACTGCTCTAGACAACACTTGAAAGCGCTTATCTCTATATTCGTGTGACTTGGAGCCTATGTGATATTCACTTTGCTTTGACACGATAGTTTGTTAGTTGCACTTTACATGTTTTCTCGTTCATATTTAGACCCATCCGTATAGATACAAATATTTTCACAATTATCGATGGTTTTGTTTCCCTCCCTTTCTTCTCAGCCAAAAGAAGGTTTCCGTTTTTTCGGTCGCAGTGTACACTTAGGTCGAGTTCTGTTATAATTTTCTGTATACTGCCATATTCTTCACGGTTAGTGGACTGGACCAAATTGTCTAGAACTTTTAGGCGGCTGGCTGTTAGCACCGCTTCATACTTCATTTGTATATTAATTAACATATTGCCAGAAATCATCGCGCTTTCTGTACCAAGTAGACAGTCTCGGTGCACCTGTTCCACAGGCTTAAAGCGGTACATCTTCTTTAATGTCGTGCACCATACTAGTGCTCTGCATGTTTGTATATATATTACGACACTTGTGGGAAGCCATTGCTTCCACTTTGCCGCAATAGCTCCACTGCAGACATTCCAAATACGGAGCGTTTTACTAGCCCTGTTTTCAATATGTTCCCTCCAGCTACATATCCATGGAATGGTATATTAACTTTGGTTCGAAGTATGTTTAGACGATTAGAACCAGCCAGACTGAACCACTATAACATATATATGACAGATTTTTCAGATTTGAAAATTTGGGTCATAAATCCGTCAAAAAAGAACCTAAGAACGTGAAATACATAATGAATTGCTTACTGGTTCTGACATTTACAAGATCACGGAGACATACTTTGCAGATAAATAACAAATTACTGGTTGGTTCCTGGTTCTCGTGCTTGACTTCACTTTAAAGCGGTTTAGGAATTAACCTCCGCCATTGGTAATCTGACAATGTAAATAGAAACACAATATATTGGCTGAGTTAGTGTAACCAGTGCCGGATTAGCACTGAATGGAAGATCGTAAAAAGCAGTAGGAAGTGGTATAGGACGATAGAGCATCAAGGATTGACATAAATATCCCGAAAATCTGATGCTGTGCAAGCTAAGGCTTAGAGTCTTTGATGAGCTGAGTTACTGCTTGGTTTGAGAATCCTGCTTCGAAGTTATATTTCACTGTGTCTCTGAATTGTTTCCTAACAATCATTTCGCCACCTTCATTCCTTCCAGTAGTGATTGGGTTGGTCTTGGCACTCCGGAGCGAAGGGCAGTGAACTTCTCTACGCATCGGTCAAGTTTAAGTGGAGAGATTGGTGTGAAAGTTGTCTGCAGAGAGATCTCACAAGCGGCGCAGTGCTTAGGCATTCTGGCATGTACATAATTTTAAAACGGAAGAGCGGATGTCATGTCATTCGCATTGAGGACAACGCTCTTGCATCGAAAATTTTCCGCGCAGTAACCACCGGTGCAAACAGAGGACGACCCCTACTCCGTTGGAAAGATAGGGTGGAGGACATTGAAATCGGACGACTATAACATATAGCCCTTGTACAACCGATTTTTTGAGATATGAGATTTTGGGTCAAAAATCCGCCAAAAAAGCATCTACGATCGTGAAATTGATATTCTACAGATGTAAATTGAAGTTTATATTGACACTGAGAATCATCGAAATAGAATTTTGCAAATTTGCAATAAATTTGATATGTTCATGAAAGGTATAAAGACTTCAACATGGCCGAAAATAGCCCTTCTTTCTCGTTTTTATTTATATATTTTATTTAATTTTAACTTTTTGATTTCCTTTTTTTAAATATATTATTTTATTTGATTTTATTTTATTTGATTTTATTTATTTTTTTAATTTTATTTTATTTATTTAAACTTTTTATCTTATTTTATTTATTTTTTCATTTATTTTATTTGATTTAATTTAATTTAATTTAATTTAATTTTTATTTTATAATTAATTATTGTTAATATATTTTTGGAAATTTCTCACTGTGCGTGGGTTCTTACTCTTAGATACTTAAGGAAACGGAAAAGCATACTAAATGTACGCGGTAGGTAGCCTTCTTGAGATTTATGAAATAGCGGACCACAAAGTGGCTTTACTCACATACACACACTTGTACGAGCATGTAGATATGTATATCATAGGATATCAGCTGCTGGATTTAGTGACTATGCAAATGAAGGCAAACAACGGAATTTAATTAGCGATCTGAGGATTGTGGAATCTCCGACATTTGTACGGCTTGTAATCATTCAACAGCAACTTGGCATGATTAATCCACTTCCTGCTGCGTATTCAGTTACATTTGCAGATGACGATAGTCACATACATATAAAATTATTATTATTTTAAAATGTAAATGGGGAAATGTGCCCAACTTGTTTGCTGCGTGTTGATGGTGTAGATGCTTTTAAGTCGAACAGCTTTTGAAGTGTGGCTCATTTACCGCTTTTTATCGAATAATCCGTCATTTATGTTGATTTCCGCACGACGCGTCACTAGTAGCAGCCAATGCATTTTATTCCTGCAACAACAACAACTCGTGCACCAATTAGCGAACGAGCTTGTTAAAATGTAATTATGTTCATTTTCTAAAGCATTTCCAACGCATTTCCGCCGCTGTCGATGTCAAATTGAAAATCAACCTTCTCCTCACATCTCATCAATTCGGTAACTTTCCGTGAGCGTATTAGCGTATCAGCAGCAGCGAAAGTAAATAATGCAATCGAGGCCAACTCGCGAATGCAAAACTTTCTTTGGCCATCACTCAAAATGAGGCCGCGATGTCGGCACACAAACACATTTGGGCTGGGGGAATTATGCATGGTTGTCGGTTTTGTGACTGTGACGCCACTTGACATATGTACGATGACTTGACATGCGTCATGGGAAATAGCAGCAGCGACAACAACAACAATAACATGGCGTGAGATGACGTGCCTTCTCAAACTCAAACACTTTTTCTCCGCGTCGCGACGCGTCGTCGATTAGCCGCGAGCTCTCGCCCGCTGGTTAGCCGTCGCTCAGAAGTGGCAGTAAATGCCACTAATCTGTGTGGCGGCATAAACAAACAGACAAACAACCGCAGTTGAAGTTGTTGCTATTGCAAACGAGTTTTTTTAGTTGCATGCCACAACAGAAATAACAACAACCTGCCTGCATTGTCACCTCACAACTGCTGCTATTTATAGTAAAAAAACAATTTTATTGCCATAAGTTTGACTGGGATTTCAGGAGATCTCAGGATTGGTGGCGCGCTGCGCTGGAGCGTACGGCGGATTGACAATCTATTTGTGGCGTCTAATGTGGCATGTCCGATATGTGACATTGCAAAAGTGCCTGTATGCAGATGCGATTTCGTTACAAACACGTCAGTCGGCGGTGGGCAGCAGCAAACTCCTCGTTCCGTCAGTAGTTTGTTGGTTATGCGACATTAATTGGGATTGGGATATGTGCTGATTTTTGACGTTAAACTTGTTCACTCGATCTGCGGCGCCTTACCATACAAATTTCAGTGTCGGGTATAAGTAGTCGTAATATACATAAAAAAAAACATCGTCCAAGTGTGTCACATAAATTCATTTGGCTGTCAGGACCACACCTGCGGATACGCATTAATTTCACTTCTAATGTGCTTAATATTATTTATTCATTATGACTGGTTACAAAGTAGTTGAGCAAGTGTAGGTGTTTGGGGCCTTTGCGGTTGTTTCTTCCTCTTTCAGTTTATGGGCATAAATTTGCATTAGCGTAGCGGACGTAGGGGCAGTAACTGATTGGAAAGTAGGGAGAGCTATAAGATCGAGGATTATGGATCATATATACTGGATAACTGCACGTGTAGTTCTATCATGAAATAAATGCTCTTCATGAAAATCCATCACCAGTTCGGAGGTGGGTTGAAGTGAATTGAATTCGCAATCCGCATTATCGGGCTCGTGAAATTCGAAAAAAAATAATAATTTTACAAGTTTTGGACTAAAATGTTATTAAATTTTATTTCGAAAAGTAGGAGAGGACGAGAATTGAAACCCATTATTATATAAACCATGAAAATTCTTCTTTTTCTTCTTTGTCATAGGCATCACAATTATAACCGCATACATAATATAAGTCTACACAACAATGATGGAATTATGTAGCTACCCGAATAAAAGGTCATATATAATAATGGTCAATGTGTGCATGATAAAAACTAATAGACAGAAATTTTCTTCAAAAATATACAAGAATTTTTTTTATTACCCAATATTTGTTTATCAGTCGCTCTATGGCACTATAATATAAGCCTAAGTGCCAGTCATGGATACTTGAGATTTTCGACTTATACACCTACATTCCAAAAGTGTAAAGTAATGCCAACCTTCTTGGACTTAGTTGAGTAATAGAGGAACTACTAGGGCTGATGAGCTTGTGCCAACGAGCAACATTGTTCTCTATTACTAAATGATAAGAGCTAGAAGATCTCATTTCACAACTGGAGTATTTCAGTGTTTCACTGTCCTCGACTCTAAATGTAGAGTCATATAGTTCTATCCACATATGTAAGTTTTTAGCCTATCAACGACATAGCTTAGTGCGTTTCAGAGGTATATTGCCTTAAATATTTTTAAAGTGGCCTAGGGAAGCTTAGGGGCATCGATATAAGCCGGTTGGACTCTTTTTCGTTGCTTTCGCTATATGTCCATGTCTGAATTAACACTAGACATCGTTTGGTGTAGAGTTAAAGTTTCTTCGCTGAAGATGAAATTGAATTCCAAGTTATTTGTTGAGCTTGTTCTCAGATTATCTGCGATCCCCAATGAACTAAGTCTGATTCGAACGATCGTTAGTGTATATACTACATTTTGATTTAGACGACTTTTTTTACGACATTAATTAAACCGGCAAGCATGAGCGAGACGTATAATATATCTATTTCCGCCAGGTCATATCAAGTGCATGGCTTAGATATCTAAGGGCTTCGCAGTGTAGAGTACTAATAGAAGCCTGAAAGCTAGATTTCAGAACATTTTTTAACTTCGAAAAAAGCATCCCGAGCTCACACCAATGGCTATTCATTCGTCGTTATGACAGTCCTCTGTCAAAAATTAACCAACTTTTTGTTTTTCAGGCCGAAGTAGTTGATATCAAGTAGGCGGTGGGCACACTGCTGCGAAGAGTGATTTCTGTGAGACAGGCTAATATTTACTCAGTAGCCAGTCGTTAAATACGGCCTTGGGTTCACTATCGGTGAACCCAAAATTCTGAAGGAATGTGTGTTATCTCTCTTTCTCGAGCGTCTCTTTTCTTTCAAAAATAATATCATGTGGACACCGGGACCCAGTAGTATAACTGGGCGCTGCAATGCCGATGAGCTTGCACGTATGGACAACACAATTTCGTTAAGCCGAATAAAGCGGAGATGGGCGCTCTAGTGTCTCTTTGCTGCTGCACTTCAATATGCGCGATTTTAATATCCTCCTGGCTTTCTATTCGAATACTTTCACCTTAGTTTGGAGTTTGGACCTGAGTAAGACTTGTGATTTTTAAGATTCACCACTATCATAGTTGTTTGAAAGAAGACAGAGATGGAATCCACTATGAAGTATCGGATGAACTGTTCTCTTATGCTTGCGATCGCCTACGTTTATCAATCCGAATGAGTTAGCAGACATTGGCACCAGGCGAATTTGTAGATTTGTGATGTGCGCTAAGCAATTCACTGAATGAAAAGAGCTCTAGTATCATCACGAAGGACGTGTCTTATGTCTTTATGTGGGATCCTCTTAGGATCAGCCACTTCTACATAAACTAAATTCTACCGCCTCCTCCTCAAAATGTTTAAAAAGCCTCTTATTGGAAATACAAAATTCAACCTAGATCATCAAATTTTTTATGTTAATATTCAAAACCATACTTCTTTATTCCATTAGATGTCAACTAAATAGTTTTACCGTAATCATCGTAATCAAAATGATATGTTGCTGCCGGATGAAACTTACGACGAACACATAGAGCATGAGACTGTAACAACAGTCGATCAACAGCCACTGAAGCAGAGGTCCTCCACAACACCCTCAAATAGCAACCAAACAAGAAAACTTAAAAATTCCAAAACCAAAGTTAATCAGCCGAGCAATCAAAGACTACGCAATGACTCGCTCTCGGGCAGCGCAGAAGCCACCAGTGGCAGTGTCAGCAGCGATAGTCGATTCAGCGGCAGTGGCATTGTGTCATTTCCCTATTCGACTTCAAGTTTTTTCACAAACATCCTTGATAACTTGGGTGACATATTGCCGCAAATCGCGGCATACACGCAAGAACCTCAAGGAGCGCAAAACGTTGCCGAAACGCCGTTGGAGAGTCCGAATGGTAGCCTTGGTAGTAGCGAAAGCGTTGAAGGCGCGGAACAAAGGGAACGCTTGACGGCGAACGCAGATGTGCTGCGCGTGGTTTGTGATAATTTCCTGCGTCGACATCGTATACGTCCGGATTTCTTCTGTCAATACCAGCAAGCGATCAGGTGGGTTTGAGTTTTGCTGTGAATCCCAAAAAATTCTTACGAATTTCTTCGTTTTTTTTTCAATTTAATTTTTAATTTATTTTTAGCGCTGCTAAAACTAAACCAAAGAATGCGACAACAGCGACAATTGCATGTGCGCAACCCATTACAGTTGCTGCGGCTAAACCATGTGTAAAAGAAACCGAGGCCAATGGTGTGACAATAAACTCCGTGGAGATGATGGCGGAGCAGCAACGTCAACGGCAACAACAAAATGCAGAATTACGAAACCTTTATACATTACCGCTGGTGAAACGCAAGAAAGCGTGCAATACGATTGAAACAACAGCAACAATAACAAGAACAACAACAACAACAGCAGCAGCAGTTGCTACTTTTGCGGCAGGTAAGTGCAATACGATCGCGTGTCGCTTATTTAGAACAACAGCAACAACAACAACAATGACATTAAAGTATTTTAATTGCAACAACGTGCTGAAATTCTCACCACGTTTTTGTTGTTCGCTTTAATGTCATAGTCATTTTGCTAGTTATGTCTTTTCTGCCATTAGCTATTCGATGATTGCCAATTAATTTACAAAGCCATGTGTGCAATTCGAAATGAAAGTGTTTGGAAATTTTTGGTTAAATATAATTTTTGGTTGGGGTGAAGGAAATTTAAGCGGAAGCTTGTTGGGGATTTATGTGGAAATTAGTTCCTCCAGTTTACGGCTCATTCCGCTTGATCACCTCAAGGGCGAGCTAGAAAAGTAAAGCTTGAGGCATCCGTTCTGCACAATTTATGTTAATTCCTTCCAGCAATCTGAGAGGATGCGAGGTGGAAGCAACACATTACCTTCCTCCAGATATCCCTACTTTTGCGTTACTAAATTTGGAGTATTCTCACATATTTTTTTGATAGATCTAAAAAAATATTGTATTTCAATCAAACTTTTGACTGTGCTAAGGATGTGTGAGGTATGTTCAAAGGAAAAATGTGAAGGTTTTGCTTACAGTTTTCTTTGATTACAATGCACTACACCATGAGTTCCTGCCAAAAGGTCGTACAGAAATATTAAAGAAATCAATGTCTTGCCACAATTGATGAGATCAAGTCAGAATCGAAAAAAGAGCTCATTTCAGAAGTGCTTTGGTATTGGAAAAAGCGTTGGCACAAGTATATTATATCCGAGGGCGATTATTTTGAAATACAAATAGATATTGATAAATAAATAAGTATTTTTCAAAAAAGTTCAAAATTCACTTTTTCCTTTGAACACACCTCGTATGTACATTTGAAAAAGAATTTCTGAAAAAGTAAAACATTCATAACTCTGCCGTTGTGGCGTTATTTCTGGCGAGCCCTCAGAAGAAAAGTGCATTCGCGTTGACAATAGAACTCACGACAGGAACATCTGAACTAGGAGTTGAACGATGGAAAAAAGTGAAAGTTGGACTTTTGGCAGCATTTGTGATTGAAAAAAAATCCTTTACCCAATTCCTCGTAAATAGTGTGTCATCAGGATCTGTACGGTAGTTTTTGAGAGCTTTTGAGAATTGAACTTGAAAGCACAATTTCGTGAAAACACGCTTCAAGTTTTTAGTAACACTTCACCATCAAAAGAATTCGTTTTTTTTGAAGCTGTGAAACTCTGGTGGCCCCTTAAAGGAGTCAAATCGCAGCAGTGAACAAAGCGGTTTCGGCTAATTATGCAATTTTCGAATACAGTGTTCAAAAGGTCATTTGCAACGTTGAATATTTGGCACTTATCGACGTCTTGTTGTAATCACACATCATCCATATGTCATATCTCTTCAATATTTGTAAACAAATAATCTCTAAACATGTCACCAAATTGTCACTTGTTGAGTATGCATTAACTTTTCCATGGTTACGCGTGGTTTTTCTGAATCCGAAATGCGGCTTGTTAACATAGACGCCAAGGTGGAAATGATCTTCATCTTCTGCCAAACGAGCATTGAGCGTAGTCAAATCGCATCGAATGGACCTGACGCCTTTGCTCTGGGATTAATATTGCTTTGCAAGCCTACATCCCGAAGCAATATGCAAAATCCTCTGCAAAGAATTGTGTGAAATGTTTAATTGCTGTGAATTGTCGAACCGATATTGGTGGATATTCGAGCACACGTTGAGTTACAGCAGAACGACCACATACGTGAGTTGTGTTAACGACACGGAGCTGCTTTGGTGACTTCTCTGTACAAATTTATCAACAAACTACCTGGAAAGCGAGTAATTTCGCCCGAATTTCGTGCGCAATTTCTTAAATCGTAGGGGCGATTGTAAAGATTTTGCAGTATTTATTTTGACTGAATAGTTCTGTCGTAATGTCAAGCTATTGAAATGTTGCTATCATCTTTTCCCGGTTCTGTGAATAGTTTTATGGTTGCACATAATTATTTGTGTATTGTATTGTGTATTATTAGACGGGTACTAGAGTACGCTACAAAAGTAAAAAAGGGAAGAAGAAGTAGAATTTATAGAATTCTACTTGCCTTGTGTCCCCAAAGGCTATTGTGGTCACATCAATAACTTGCAACATAATATTGAGCTTATTGACTTACCGTTAATTTTACTTCGGCTTGTGTTCAGTGTTACCAGGCGGATGGATATCTATCTAAACTGGATTTGGTCGTGTCTGGATTACGTGCTTCGGGATTTTGTATTTGGGGTTTTGGGTGTCGGGATTTCATTATAGACCTGTAATTTTTATTGAACATAAATAGGAAAATTACTGACAATGAATGAACATTTCTGAGCATGCGTATAATTTTCTATGGACTGTGAAATTTTTAGAAGCTAATGAACGAAGTATATCACAGTAATAAGAAATGAACTATCCCTAAATTATGTAAAAATGTTACTATATTATACAATATTTATGTACATTGTGTAACTTATTCACTATGCACTTTATTAGCTCGGAATAAATATTTCATAGCTTTTCATAGGTTAATTCAACACAAATGTTTATTTAATGTAGTTGTACTTGGTAAACATTCTCGTTTGGGAACATTTTAAGCATTTCAAGGCGTTGATTGAAATTTCTTGCAGTAAGTAAGAGAAATCGAAATGGTGTTCCCAGTTTTGATGCCCATTTAGTTTCGCAACTTTTAGATTATTATATTAAGGATAGAAAACGCTCTTTGGACCGTTACGTTTGAAATTGACACTGCTGAGCATTGATAAAGCTAATTTTGAAATGGTATTGAATTTCAAGTCATTCCCACCAGTCGAAGACTTTTCATTTTTATTTCTAAGCGATGAAGAAGATTACACTGTTCAACAGTATCATCAATATCCATACAAACTACGATTTTCGAATGCAGTGCTCATTCGAATATGTGGCACGTATCGACGTTTTGTTGTAGCCAATATCACTCATATCATTCTCTTCGAGATTTAGAAACAAATATTCTCTAAGTCCAAAAAAACGGCGATTTGTTGACATAGACGCCAAGGTGGTAATAAGCTTCAACTTCTGGCAAACGATCTTGAGTTTTGCAAGCTTACATTTCGAATCGAAGCATATACGCAAAATCCTCCGAAAAGAATTGTGCGAAATATTTAATGCTTGCAAAAATTGTCGAATTGATGTTTTTCGAGCATACGTTGAGCTACAGCAGAACGAGCAAAATTTCAAAGGTTCGGAGAATCTGATTGAAAAAATCTTTTCAAACCTATGAAATTTTTCAAATCACCATTTGGAAATGTCAGACATAATCTATTATCGACGAAACTGTGCGTTTTATTAAGGGATTCTGCTTTGAATCCTGCATCGACATGGTCGGTGGATTTGCGTAATTCGAAATGTAATTCTAATTTGGTCCACTGATTAGTTCAAGTCGGTAATCTTAAAGCTTCTCATTATTTTAAAATTATATTAAAATTATATTGATTGCTTCAAACCTGCGTTTGGGTCACATCTTCTCGATAATTTAGTTATTTTCTTCGGTATACAATTAATTTAAATTAATTCTTTCAGGTTGATTTTAATATATTTTGCACTTTTGAACTCTAGACTTTTGAACTCTAGCGCTCTTAAGCTCATTAAAGGCGATACACCATACTCTTTCACGAAACTTCCTCATTTTGATCAGTCATTATCCGTCTAATATTTTGTTCAACAAAAACACATTCCTTTAACTTTCCCTCCGATGGCCATGGAAGATTTATATTTTAAGCATTTCCTACGTCTTAGAACTGATTTTTATGGTGTTTGAAAATTTTTATAAGGAGACAGCAAAGTTTCAACAGGACGTTCTTCTAAGCTTACTAAAGGCTCAAAAACTTTTTGGTCTACTGATTTATTCGATATCTACTGTTCCATAGGCACGAAAACTAAGAGAATGTTGGGAACAGAGCAACATGCTCAAGGGGATATGCCACTGCACACTTATCTACCGTCGTCCTTATAATTATTTTTATTTGGAAGGGTCCAGTAGGCAGCCATTTTGAAGTAAACCCCTTTAAGGCTTCCTTTTGAAGAATTTCTGAAAATATTCCTATGTGCTGGTTCGATGCTGTATTCATCTAACCTTTAATATTCGTACAATAAACCAACTCTGGGCAATGTAGTAAGTGAACTATTTCTCACGACATACAAACTGGGAAAAAGACATTTCTGATAAGTAAGTAAGGTCCTTTGGGCACTAGTAAAGGGTTTTCCAATAGG